>VDFB02271358.1:684736650-685145922 GCA_007258455.2 Sequoia sempervirens
TCACCGCCTCCACAGACTCGATATACGAGCTTCACACAATGGCAATGATGCTCACGGAGAAACTCTGCTAAGAAAACTCTGACCACAAACTATGACAATCCTTTGAGGCAATCAAATCAGTCAAGATTGAAGTGAACTTCGTAAGAAAATGTTAGAAACTCCTAAGAAATCGAACCATCCAGTCACTGCACAAGATCTTCAATATCGTGCCTGCGATGAAAAATGACCATGTAGAAAGAAGCCAACATAAAGGAATATTTGAAGTCGACTAAAGCTCCTGTCAAACAATAGATCATGAGCTGAGTGATCCCACCAATCGACACCCACAAATGAGCTCGATCTTCTCTACAGCTGTAGTGGATCCTCCACTTTTTGGTGCGGGGCATCCATTTGCTCGGTCCTCCTTTTTGCTATGGTCTTGTGTATTTGTAACTTCAATAGCCATCACTCAAATAACAGGAAAATAAACACTCTAGTAAACACTCCTTAAACAGCGACCTATCTACTCTCATGCACTAATTCTAATCTACGAAGAATTAAGACTCAGGGTTCTCTCATTTTTCCTAGGCCCTCTCGTGAGAGAGTTATGCCTAGACCTGCTCTTATACCATATAGAGATTTTGGGAAAAATAATAGTAGCAACAAAAATTAAAACACAAGAAAATGTGGTGCTTCTTTTCTCAATTTTCAATCAATACATTACAAACTTATATAGGAGTTTTGATCTCCTATATTATAGGAACTACTCTCTAATAATATGAGTTGTTTTAACAACTCATATAACTACAATCTCTCGTACAACCTATACATAATATTCCAACAGATCATACTAACAAACCCCATTATTATTTCCTAACAATATTATTATGTTGTTTGTCAACAACTTTTTAGCCAATGTGAACACTAATATTTAATTTCCCAACAAGTAAATCAAGAACTTCAAACTTGATTGGTATGTGGGTGAGATTATTGATGATGAATCAAATTTAATTGATCCTTGTATTTTGAAAAGATACAGGTTTAACCCTTGTCATCTATATCAATTGGTTGGACCAATAAATAAAGGAAATTAGTGAGAGAACTTCCTACGTGCTCAAAATATTGAAAGACTAGGTTAGAACAAAAATGATTGATACAACAACCACTAAGCTACCAAGCAAAGGAGATCCTTCAAGAAAGAAAATGATAGTAAAAATTATATTTTTTCTTCTATCCCTTCTTATATTTTCACCCTGACTTCCAGTTCTCAACATGATAGTCAATGAGGAGGTGATGATATAGATACATCCAAAGGGAATGGTTTCAAGAATACATGTAGAGATGATTTGAATATGAAGAATAAATGATCAAAAATCAAGGAAAGGTCATTGCAACTCATTTGAGAAGAAGCCAGAGTAAAGGATTCAATTGAATCTAAGGATAACTCCAAGGGTGATGAGTAGATCACAACCATGTCTCCTTCAATTCTCATTTTATCTCCTATACATGAACTGCCTGATCCCCATCTTGTTATAAAACCTCCACCCTCAATAGATATAATTGTGTCTCTAGAGGATATTTTTGAGCCACCTATTCTTCCTTCATATGTTACATCTTATCCACCAAATACTAATGTTCTAGAGTCCTCATAGGGTCATATATCTTCTTGGTTAGAAAAAAAAAATAAGGAAAAAGAAAGTTATTGAATTGACCTTATTCTTGAATTTGATTCAAATACTAGTTTGTTCCAGAAGGTAAAGGTCACCTCTAGACATACAGTGATTCTATATCAGGGAACATGTTTTTTGAAGTTGCTCAGCCTATTTCAAAGAAAAATGTGAATGAAGCAACTGAGGTTGATTTTGAAATTACCAAGGTAGATTTGGGTCCTTCAACTCATTAGGTTGGCATTCATAACTTTCATATGCTACCAAATTAGTGCAGTGAAAAAAAAGGAAAAACATACAAATAACTAGTTAAAACAACAAGTGAAAACTTTGACTTCATATCTCAAATATATTATAGACACGCCTACTTTTCCTATAGATATAATATGTTCTTCTACAACTCCTATTCCTAAGGGAAATATTGAGAAAGGAGTCATAGAAAGTGTTCATAAGTATCAATTATATAGAAAGGTGATGGAGAAATGGATTGAACAAATAAAAATAGATGCATCAAATCTCATTAGAAAAGAAAAGGAGATTTATGATGAAGCGGAAGTCAAGAAAGAAGCAATTGAAAAATAATTGAGGAGTATCAAGAGAGAAGAATCAGTTTGGCATGGTATTTTGAAAGACCTTAAGAAATTTGATAAAAAATAGACTCTAATGTCTTAGTTACCCAAAAGATCTTTTCAATTGTAGAAGAGAACCAATCTGGTTCTTAGCTTCAAAGTGTAGAATGGAAACTAGTAATTATCAGTTGGGTTTCAACAAAACAATGGAAACTATTGGAGATTTCTGAACAAGTGAAGACTAATGTTTAGAATGATTTTCTTTCAATCATCCCAAACACATTGATAAATGATGAAGTTCAAATTGTCAAGAAAAATTTTAAAGACATGATTGATAGAGAATTGTTTATCAAGCAAGCATTCAACACATAACCAATGAAGAAGTTGAGTGGCATTCCAATAGATCTAGATACATGTGGGAGTTGTATGCATGATTTGTTTCATGAATTGGAAGGTATTTAGAAGAGCCAAGGTGTTTGCACATTAAGAATGACTAATGTCACCATTCCTAAGAATAAATTCATTTCTTCAATTGTCAAGATTTTAGAGCATACAAAGTGAGTTATTCTCTTCATAATAAGTAGGATATGATGCAAGGGAATTAATCATAACGAACTAGAGATGATGCTAACAAAGGGAAATGAGCACAATAGAGTGAAGTTAAGTGCCTAGTTATTTTCTCAATTCATAAGTCATAAAATAAGTTTGAGTCAATATCAATGTAATGTGACTTATATCACTACTTTGTAATCAAAGTTAGAAAATAGACTTTAATTCCAAGAAAATTTGAGGAATCTTAACTAGATTAAAATTTATTTTAATTTCTCAAAATTATAAAAAGCTAGTTATCTCGGTAGTAGTTAGTTAGTTAGAAATTATTTATTGTAATCAAGCCTATATATATAGAGATGTGGGCATTGTTAAAGGGACTTTAGGTATTTTCATAAACTTCCATAAGGGTTTTTTAGAATTATATAAAATTATACAAAGTAACGAAAAGCATTTTTGGATGTGTATTCATGGTGTTTTCTATGATTCATCATCAATATTTTATGTATGTTAAGTTGATGATGACCTTTGTTATCCTTAATCTTGTTTGTGATCTAACGAATAGTCAATATTTGATGAGTTACTTTTGAAAACATATTTAGTTATTGGTATCTTGATTTGGATATGTATGTTATCATTTAAAATCCATAATCATTATGAATCTTGTATGTGTGGTATGTGATCTTTATAATACAATTATTTAAGGTTTAAGTGAACCTACAAAACCCATAATAACATTTATATTGTTGTTAGGCTTTCTTTTCATTTCAATTAAATATATTCAAAAATACAAATTAATATCATACAAGGTATTTGCCCCTCTCAAATGTAGAGGAAGATTGCAAAAGCAATCTCTCCAATTGTTGGAACATTTTTTCCACTTTCCATTAAGTGAGTCACATAACTGGATAAATACATTTACCAACAAGGACATAAGAACCCAAAATGGAATTTGAGAATGAAGGAGGGATAGCTATAATATTTTTAGGTGTGTATGATGGAGGAGGGATGGAAACAAATGTTTAGGAGTGATGGGATGTTCCTATTTTTCTTTGAAAGAAGTTCACTAGGGTTTCATAAAGTTTGTACAAACATTTTTGAATTGTGAGCATTGAGATTACCAAAGGCCTTGTGCTCATGGATTTTCTTTGATATGGATTGTCTCCTATATACCTTTCTTATGAAGGCCTAAGTTTATGTTCTTGCATATTTAGTTTAAATTAGGATACTTATTATTTTGGAAGAATGATGTGAGTCTATTATTAGGTGGAGGAGGATGGGTGGTGGATATTATTTTTTCTTCTACTACTAGAGAACCACCATGGGTGAATGTAAGGGTTCCAAGGGGATATGGAGGTGATGTTGGGATAATTTTGGTAGGATTTGATAAAGGATAATGAGATGGATTAAAAGGGATGGTAGAATATTGATTTGGATGAGGGGATAATAAGGGATCATGAGAGGGATTACAAGGAATGATTTGATCTTGATTTGTAAGGGAATCATGGGATGGAGTAGAGGAGGTACGCTTATCTTTAGATGGAAGGGAATTGGGAGATGAGGTTGAAGGTGTGCTTTGAACTTGAGGTGGAAGGGATCATCTTGGATGTTCTCAAGAAAAATAAAATCATGATTAAAGAGTGGATTATAATGTATATCATGATTAAATATAGGATTAGCATAAACATCAAATATTATGAATGGAGTTGATAGTGGTGTTTTAACTAGAGATGTAGGTGAATCTATATTGGCATTCTTTGACTCAATAGATTTAAATAGTTCATTTGATATGAATGGTTGGATGGAGGAGGAGTGTTGGATATACTCTTCAAATGGGTGGATGGAGGGATGGAGGTTTGATGAGGTTTATGGATGGTGGTTGGATAATACTAGGAGTAGGAGATGGGTATTGGGATTGGATGGCTTAAATGTATTGCATGATTTTAGGATTTGGAGTGGGAATGGTAGATGTGGAATGGAGGACATAATCATTAATGATCAAACATGGTTGAGTGGGATGACATGGCTCTTCCACTGTAGGATGTGGATTTTTTGATGGCTCCTTTGCAATGATTCCTTGGAGGAATTATCGAGTAAGATATATGTATTAATTAGGCTTAGATGGAGGGTTTGGATTATAGATTGGAGGATTAGGATTAGATGGAGAATCTAGGTACAAGAAGTGGGAAGGTGGATTGAGATCTAGGATAAATTGGATGGTGGATTAAGATAGGAGGAATTGGATGGTGAATTAAGATAAGAGTTATTGCATAATGAATTTGTATTAGAATTATATTGAAATAATGGAAAGGAATTGAGATAAGATGAAGATTGGAGTTGGGTGGTTTGGTAGGGATGTGAAGTGGTGAAACAAGGATTATAGCTTGAAGGATGTGGAATGGATGGAGTATTAGGATTAGATGGCATATTAGGCTTATGGACTAGAGGATGGATTTGGAGATAGTAGGATGATGGATTTGGGGATAGTAGGATGGTTGATTATCATTAGGATGAAAGGTGATGGTGTGATTCTTCAAAGATGGAAGTTGGGATATGACTAGAGGAGAAGATGGAGGTATGGATGTTGGATGGGGGAGATATGTGATTGGAAAATAAGAGGGAGATATAGATGGAGGATATAATGGAGTTCCCTTGTCAAGGATAGCATAGGGATGACTAGCAGATATGCATGGAGGTGTGTTGGGATAGCTTCTGGGAGACATTTCTTGATGGAAAGACATGGATGAGTGATGGATGCTTGGGAAAATCTTGCTAGAAATGATGAAAGCAAGAGGATCTATTTTGTACTCATCTTGATCAACAAGAGTTTTATCATCATCAATGTCATTGGGATTTCCCTTGATTATTAGTTTTTATTATGTTGAGATAGGGTAAGGATTCGTGATATTAGATTGGATGGGCACAAATGAAAGAAAAGAGAATAAATGGTTAGAAGTTGAATGGAATGGATTACAAGAACATGGATGAAGATATCTTAATATTTTATTTGATATAAAAAGGTATTAAAGGGTAAGTGCATAAAGATGGTGGGCTAAAAAGTGGCTACTCCACTTTTTGGTGCTGAAATAGCAAAAATACAATCGCGTTATGAAAAAATGCACTCACCTTATGGGTTGGTAGTGATCGAGCCTAGGCTCCATCATTACCAAGCCAAAATGTGAGCATGTTATAACATTCTCACATTATGATTTAAATTTCAAAAAACACAAGCGTGTTATAACATGCTCGCATTTTGTTTTGCATTGAAAAAATCTTTTTTATATTTCTTCTCCTTATCTTTTAGTGGAAGTATAAGCTAATATTTACATATGGACATTTGCTTTCTCATTTAATTTAAGTTATATTTTATGTATATAGTTTCAGGATGTTTGAGATTGGTTTTGTAAGTCTAGAAGTTATATTGCAAATTCTAGTTTTTGGAAGATCTATAATTTTGAGACAGCCTAATTTCAGTAATCGACATGTCAAATTTCAATAATTAGGTCAAATTTCAGTAGTCATGTTCAAGCTATATCATATTTCTCTCTCCTTATCTTACTTATTGTTCATCCCTTATACTCTAGACCTCTCTCACACACTCTCTCCTTCCCTCTCTACTTCTCTTTATCTCACCATTCTCTTTGTCTAGTTGTCTCTCCTTCCCTCTATACTTCTCTCTATCTCACCTCTCTCTCTCTTCATCCCTCCTTTCCTCCTTCCCTCTCTAATTTTCTCTATCTCCACCCTCTCTCTTCCTTCCTCCCACCCACCTTCCCTCTCTAATTCACTCTATTTAACCTATCCTCTATTGATGCAGTGACAAGGGTTCAAAACTTCCAATCAATCTTAACTAGACTCAACCAATTCTTGCTTGCTCTTACAACTTGGACTCATCCTTCCTTCACAAAACTCTTGATTCAAAACACCCAAACTGATCAATATCAAGGCATACAAACCTCTTTTAGATCCTCAAACCACCTTAAGAAACATCAAAATGACTGACTCAAACCCTATCTCCAACTTAGACATCTCAAACATGAGAACTTTCAAAATAGACTGGCCTAATAGCAACTAGGCCCAATTAGGCCACATAAACAAAAAAAAATCCAAAATCCAAGCCCATTTTTCTTTTATGATGCCACAAACATGTTCAAAGATACCTACACAAAGTACTTAAACCATATCCCATAACCTATTCATGTTATTTCTTCAAACAACTATCCTAAACCTTCATTTTTTACTCCAAAAATATGACTGTCACCAGTCTTCCTTGCATAGGTCAGCATACAAATGGACACAAAAGATTTTAATTCACCAAAAAAATTCATTAAAGGGACTCAAATTCACCTTTACAACCTTTCCAACCACTATTACCCATGAATAATACCTATTTCACAAACAAAGCACTAAAACTTCACTGATCACTATTATTTTCAGACTTTTATACAAATCATAGTCCTAGGGCATCATTATTTTATATGCTAACCTTTATCTTTTGTACTATGAAAGTGTATGCTGAAGGAATTCTTACCACCAAAAATTAGCATATTCCACTAGCTAAAATGGGAGAAACACAATTTTGATTGCACACTATGACCCTAGATTAGGGTTTTAACCCGCCTGAGTATTTTCCAATAACTTTCATTAGGCTGAATGGATTTCAATGAAACCAAGAGAAAATAAAAGTAGATTCAAAGGAACGTATCTTTCAATGGAGGAGAGGTGGTTTTATGTACAGTTCATGGCCGTACAATGGCCTGAAATCATAGAAAATGTTGTAAATTGACAGTAAACTAAGTTTTTCATTGAATTTCTTACTCCTACATCATTCCCCTTCCTCAAAGTTTGAAAAGCTTCAAAATGCCTTTATAAACCAAAACCAATGACTCAAATTAACTCTCTAACTACTTGACTCTTCACCTTCCACCATTTGGCATTTTTTGCATTTTTACAATATTGTTATGACAACATTTTGTCATTTTTTGTAACTTTTACATTATATGCCCAATGAACCCAAAATGACTATCTAGAACCTATTACAAGCTTAATGTGGTCATTTTGACCTTATTACAACATGATATTATCTATTCTAAATTAAAAACCTAAGATTACCTTATGGAGGCATGTGCTTGCTAAGGTGCTCCTACACCATACTCCTAGCCAAATGAAAACTCCAAGTCCTCTTGGACTGAATGTAGTAGCAAACCTTCATCATTAAATGCTCCTCCTTGTAGTCTTCTAGGACTTGTTGCTTGAAACAACTTTCATCTTCACCTTTGTCTTTAGTTGGTCTATGCCAAGTAGTCTCCACTTTGTCTTGCCTCCTTGAATCTGCTCCTTCATGCTCTGATGTGTCACAATCTCTATCCAAACTCTTTGTCCTTCTTCTTCCATATGTTGCATCTTGTCCATTAGTTTGTTCCTCATCAAAAGTCTTATCACAACAAGGAAGTGGTATATTATCTCATCATGTACCTTCAACTCACTTTGTGTCTTCAAGAGGGATTCATCATTTCCCTCCAAAATATGATCCTTTACCTTTGCCGCAATGCCATATTCATGCTTGGGAATGGTTGCAATGTCTTTGTCTTCTTCATCCACCTTCATGAATTCTTCTTTCACATCTTTGAATTATTCTTCTTCCTCTATTATCTTCACTTGTATCCTCCTTTGAGCTATCTTCTTAATGGGCCATACAACTTTCTTCTTCATTGTCAAGTGCCAACTTTGTGCTTGTTTGAGCAACTACTTTATCTCCAACTGGAACTCCAATTCTACTCTTTCTATAGCTTGTGTCAATTCGGCTATCTCTTTCTCTATTTTCCTCATCTTTTCCTCTTTCCTCTTCCTCTTGATTTTTCTTTCTTGTTTCCTCTTTGATGAACCCTCTTCCTGCAACAAATCCATCCTTCTCTTTACTCAAGCAAGTCTCTCCTTGCTTCCTCTTGACTTCTTTTCCTTACCTAGGTCTCTTCTCTTTTCCTCTACCTAGTCTCTTGGAAATCGGGCTCTCTCTTCAACCTGCACAAACACAAAAATACAAACACCAAACTCTATCTTTACCTAGACCTTTTGAGCTCTAATAACAATTGATGCAGTGACAGGGGTTCAAACCTTCCAATCAATCTTAACTTGACTAGACTCAACCAATTCTTGCTTGCTCTTACAACTTGGGCTCATCTTTCCTTCACAAAAATCTTGATTCAAAAAACCCAAACTGAGATCAAGGCATACAAGCCTCTTGTAGAATCCTCAAACCACCTTAAGCAGCATCAAAATGACTGACTCATACCCTATCTCCAACTTAGACATCTCAAATGTGAGAACCTTCAAAGTAGTCTAACCTAATAACAACTAGTCCCAATTAGGCCACATAAACAAAACAACTCCAAACTCCAAGCCCATTTTTCTTTGGTGATGCCACAAACATGTTCAAAAATACTTGCATAAACTAATTAAACCATATCTCATACCTTATTCATGTTATTTCTTAAAACAACTATCCTAAACCTTCATTTTTTACTCCAAAAATATGACTGTCACCAGTGTGCCTTGCACAGGTCAACATACAAATGGACACAAAATATTTTAATTCACCAAACCCTTTTAAGAAAGGGACTTAAATTAACCTTTCCAACCACTATTATCCATGAAGAATACCTATTTCATAAACAAAGCACTAAAACTTCACTGATCACTGCTATTTTCTAGACTTTTATACAAATCACAGTCCTAGGGCATCATTATTTTATATGCTAACCTTTATCTTATGGTCTTCAAACTTGTAATATGAAAGTGTATCCTGAAGGAAGTCTTACCACCAAAAATTAGCATATTCCACTAGTTAAAATGGAAGAAACACAATTTTGATTGCACACTATGACCCTAGATCAAGGTTTTAACCTGCCTGGAGTATTTTGCCAATAACTTTCATTAGACTGAATGAATTTTAATGAAACTAAGAGAAAATCAAAGTAGATTCATATGGATTTATCTTTCAATGGAGAAAAGGTGGGTTTATGCACAATTCATGGTTGTACAATGGCCTGAAATCACCAAAAATGCTGCAAATTGATAGTAAATTGAGTTTTTCATTGAATTTCTTACTTCTACATCATTTCCCTTCCTTCATCAAAGTTTGAAAAGATTCAAAATGCCTTTATACACCAAAACCAATGACTCAAATTGACTCTCTAACTACCTGACTCTTCACCTTCCACCATTTGGCATTTTTTGCATTTTTACAATATTGTTATGACAACATTTTGTCAATTTTTGCAACTTTTACATTATATGCCCAATGAACCCAAAATGACTATCTAGAACCTATTACAAGCTTAATGTGGCCATTTTGACCTTATTACAACATGATATCATCTATTCTAAATCAAAAACCTAATATTGCCTCATGGAGGCATCAATGATAACCGGGTTATGCATTTTGTGGAGGAGACCGCAATTTGGGAGGACAGAAAGTGAAAGGTGGATCGAGAAGTCGATAGAGACATAGGTGAGATAGAGAGGGACACAAAGAGAGTTATGGAGGGTGTGAGACCCCACCCTCTATGTTCCTATTGAGTCAACATGATTTGATGATCCTTCTCCAACATTTTGTGTGCCTTCATGTTGGGTTTCATACCTAAGTTAGGAGAGATGGTCATTTTCTTGAAGGGTTTTGGATAAGGTTAATTGGAAAGTTTTACCTATTCAATGGGTGATCATGATTTCTCTATGATAACCATATGTGTTCTTTTGTTTGATTGTACACGTGTGTGTTGAATGAGATGTTCGACCATGATGAGTTAGAGATTATATAATTGATTAGCCATGGTGCTATATATATGTCAGGTGTATTAAGTTGAATGGGTCCTTGGTGACTAGTAGTTGGCTTACTAAGGATATTATTCAGTTTAGGTAAATTACCCTCTGGTGTGATCTCTTGGTGGATTTGGATATATTCTAGATGATTATGAGATTTAGTATTTTTTTCAATGCATGTTCATTCAATGAGAATGATAATTGACATGATATTGTATTTTATGATTGATGATTAGTTGATGCATATTTTGGAAGGTATTGATGGAATTACATTATGTTTATATGATACATAAGATTAGTTGACTTGTAATGATATGTGAAATGATGCATTTTATTCAATTATATGTATTGGTGAAAATTTATATCATACTAACACATTTTGTTGAGTGTACAGGGATTTCTTATACCAATGGATTGAGGGGTTCAACTTAGCCATCTTTGTCCCAAGGTGTATAGTATGTTCATCCTTGTGGTGGTTCCATGTTGGTATTTTATTTCAATTGCATTTTTGTATAAATATTAGTCTAGTAATTTAAATGGGTTTTTGAGGTCTTTTAAGAAGAATTTAAGTGTATTTTATGCCTAAGAAATAACCTATGCCTAAGCTATAAGGGTTAGGGGTTTGTTTTTACCATTTATGTTCTTTTTAAAAGTGTTTATGACCCTTTTAATGTTCGCTTTGTTAGAGTGGAGAAAATGGGTTTATGGTTTGGTTAGTTGAGTTATTTGGAGGAAGTAACTTCTTCCCTCCTCTTTATAATCCTCTCTTTATGGAGAGGAAGGGGGTTACCATAGCATTTGTGCTCTCTTGCATTTTTGAGTTCTTGTCTTTGAGGAAATTTTGGGAGGAGAAGGTGATCTTGGGAGAAGGAGGTTGTGGGAGGAGACTCTATTTCTTTTGTTTCTACCATTAGTGGGATCATAGCATTGGAGATAATTATTCCCTCTTGTGTTGTAATTCTTGTGTTCATAATGCTTCGTTGTGCATCTTGTAAAGGAAAAGTTGTGTGTTGAGGGTTTTATTTTGGAGAATTTTTTTTGGGTTTCTTGTTGTGGCAAGTCTTGTAATTTTTTATGCATTTTTCTTTAGGGTATCTTATCTAGGGGAGGTGACCCCCTCTAGTATAGAGGATTTTGGTCCTCCATGTGTGGGGTTGAGTGGGAGATTGCTCCCTCACATCAATTGGGGCTTCCAGTTGGGATAAGAGTATTTCATTAGGTGATGGCCATCACTAAGGTATGAGTACCCTTGTTTTCTTTCATGGGATATGAGTATCCCCTTTTTCATTTATAGTTATGTGCATTGGAGGGATAAGGAGCAATGAGTTGTGGAGAAGTACTTGATGCTATATACATATTTTATTTTACCCATGCCAGGTCGAGCCCTCACTCCCCTTAAATGGTTTTCCCTTAGGATAAACCAATGTCATAGCTTTGTTACTTGTGCTTTTGGTTTATTAATGTGAGGAATGTTGTCTATGTGAGTAAAGTGATTCATATCAAGTGTGTTTTGTTGTGCTGATTCCTTCTAGTGGCTAAGTGTTAATCCCTTGCTTGAGGGTGGATTGATCTAAACAACCCTATGGATGGAAGGAGGGCCCATCGGTTCATTTTTGTTTCCCATACTTGCCCTTTTTAGGTTCTTGTGGAATTCCTTGAAGTTGCTTAGGGAGAAAAGAGATGTTGTGATGGGATGAAGGAAAGATGATCTTTGTTGACCGTGTAATTTGCATTGCAATGCTCTTGAGTTCTTACAGGAGTTGTGATTCATTGGTAAATGATGTATTTCAAATGACTTATCAAGTTGTGAATCATAAAAAGAAGAAAAAAGATTTTGTAAGGGTCATTGTATGGTACTTTATTGTTAAATCTGAAAAATATTTTTATGTATATTGACAAATTAGATTGTTATGTTAATCTATGTTATGGTGAAAGGAAAGAAAAAGCAATACCCTGTTTGTAAAAGAGCTTAGCTATGCGGTTGGTTATTTAAATGACTTGCTAATGTTTCTTTCAAGGAAATCTAATTTTTGTATGTATGATTGTTTCCAAAACTATATAAGTAAATTATACTGTATGATCATATCATTCTGCAGTGTTGTGGATGATGTATTGATACTGTAACAATGACATCATAGTATGCAGTAACATGCTTGTATTGTGAAGGATGAGAGCATTAATATAGTATAACATACTAGTTTATACTTTAATCTTAGATTTACTCAAATAAAAAGGATATGTTAAGAAGTAAATAGTGTCTGTTTGGGTCTCTAAGCCAATTCCTAGTTGGTGATGCATTAAGAGAAATCATGTATACATCGTTTGGTCTGCACCACTAGTTTCTCTAAGGTCAATCCTAGAATCCATAAGACTGAGTTGTTACAATAGTTCTCAAATTCTATTTGATTGAGTTCAATTGCTATAACCTATTTTTCATTATCGTGTGTGTGCTTATCTATGCAAAAGAAATGTCTTGTAATAATTTGGGGGTTGCCAATAATGGTCGCCACCTAGAGGTGGGGTCGCCCTCTAGGATTTCTACTTTTGCAAACTTGACAAAGAACCTAATGTGTGCTGGATTTCTATCTGCAGGCTCAGGGCATTCATTCTAGCATGTGTATGTCCATGAACCTATTTGTTTCCCAAGGATGGAGTAATCATGTGGTTGTAGTCAGGTCTATCTACAAAGTCTTGGTCACAACCATTATCTCTACAAGCCTGGTTGGTTTCCTTGACAATTACCGAGTTGAATATAAATGCTTCACCATTACAAGTAAATGATAAGTGCCATGCTATAGTTTCCAGGTTGCTCAGTACATTACAATACCCATGATTTATTAGTATGTAGTTCTAGACGTCCCAATCGATAGGATAGGAAGGTTAATAGCTTGTTGTCTTAATGCGTAAGGACTGGTAAAAAGAAAACATGCTTAACAGTATAAAGGCCCTTTCAGCCTGAATAATCACCAGATTATCAACTCTCACACCGAGTCTATGTTAAGAATACCAAGTAACTAAAAATTGGTGCAGCATATGTGTCTATTAGTATTCAAGTAGATGAATAGTGTTACCAATTTTTCACTATAGCTCAATTGGTGGAGCTGGATTAATACTATTATATTTGAAAGTGGAAAATACAGTTATTTCTACATATGCTAAATGATGATTGCATCTTAAGTGACAATTATGCAAGTGACAGTTATGCTTTGAAATGAGGAAACAGAGTTTCAAGAAGTTGCTATTCAATGTTTCATAATCAAATGAAAGATAGGACTGAGCATATAAACAATAGAGCATTTTAGATGCTTTCATTTATTTCATGAAGTAATTCATATTTATAAAATTTCATTTGATTGCATGAATTCAAATGATAGTACAAGATTGCATTATAAATGCATTTTCTTTTCAAAATGAAAAGCAAAAGAATGAAATTAAATATCCACACAAGCTGTGGTTTTAGCCGTTCCATTCATACAAGAAAGGAAATATACAATTGAAAGAGAAATGACAAGTAACAAGGGACATATCCATCATTGCCTAAGTCAAACTTCGGTTGATGCTTCGTAGCTTGCTCCATCCTACTTCCACTCCTGAATGTGCCTGCAAAAGATTAAGAAGGGTGTCAATTAAGAGCTCGAGATATGAACTATACTACATGCCATACTAATAGAGATATATTGCAATCCTTGCATGCATAGAACCAGCTAAAGAAAAGTGCAAAAACATGAGCTGAAAGAGATACATCAACATGATGATATATTATTTTTTATGCTAACATCGTTTGCTTCTTTGTGCAAGTATAGGGAAAATCATGAAGTTGATTATCATTTGAAGACCAAGCATGTGGAGAAAAATGGGCTCCCACAAGGGTAGAGCTCGGCATGCTGCCCCTTATTTATTACTTGTGGGTTGAGAGAGAAATTGCAATCATCATATTCATCAAGAAAGGAAATGCAACTGAAAGATTAAAGCAAAGTTTATCCATCAAGCCATTAAACCAACTGTGCATTCATAACAATCATGTAAATATTTTCTGAAAGCTACAGGTGAATAGTGGGTTTAATCCACTCAATCAATTTAACTGAGTACATTCATCTTAAACATTGTTGTATGTTTTATATTCTTCTGCCATAGTATTATGAGGCATCGTTTTCATGATATTATGCAAGGTTCAACAGTGTTCTTTCTCTTAATTAAGGATAGTGAATAGGCATACATAATGCTTCAACAAAGAGAATTTTTTTAGATTTTCATTTCAGAAGAGAGCAAGTGCATGGAGAAATTTTAAATAATGGAGCATAAAAATGCATGAAGAGTGCCAAGTAGAAGAGAATACTTTTAAAAAGGACAGTCAAGCATGGAGACATGTGAAGGAGTTTCAGATTTCAATCAGTGGAAGGAGACAAGATCAATACAGTGACCATTAGCCAATTGATTAGTGAATGATTCAACAAGAATGCAAAATACCTCACTGTTTTGAAAAGAAGACAATCAGAATACACTGCTGGGATATCTGTGTTGTTCTATCATTCAATGGTTTTTGTCATTTAAGCTATACTTTCAAGAAATTCACAATTATCTGGTAGAATTTCTAGGATTCATATACATAAAGCCATTTTCAGAACAAACAACATGTATACATGGAACCTAGTATGAATGAGGGTTTGGAGTGCATAGGAAACTAAAGCAATAGCTAGTCTACAGATTCAATCAAAGAGATTTTTGTGTTTATGGAGGGTGCAAAATGGCATGATAATGGTATCCACAAATGCAAACAAGAGAAATAGTAAAGACTTTGAAACAAATACAGATATATGGAAGGGGTTTCTACTGAAATGTTGGATGTAATCAAAGTGCACAATCTCAGTCAATATATGTGTATGAAGGCTTCAGTTAATTTTCAGTTTTATCATGTTATGGTTACCCAGGTTGAGGAATAACACAAAAAAAAATTCAAGTTTCAGGATACTCAATCGAGTCTTCTACAGAAGGGGGCAGGGTTTTGTTTTTCTTCATTTTTTCGTAAAGCCCATAATGGAGTGCACAATATCGATCTTTTGGCTCAATACACATATGAGGGTTCTAGTCAAAATATACAAATTTCATTAAGATATCAAATACCCATATAGTGGAATTGTAGAAACAAAAAACCATGTTGGGTCGAGCCCAGTTTTTGCATGAATGATCAAATGAATAGATTTTTCTTCATTTTTCTGAATACCCACATTGAGGTTTTGTTTTAAAAGACAGATAATGTAATTAACAACAATACCCATGTGAAGGTTTCAACCAGATGGCAAGATAAGTGTGTTTTCTTTCAAAATGCAATATACCCATGAGAGGGTTGTTCCAGAAATACAAAAGAATTGTGATGTGGTCTTGAGTCTAGCCCAGAAGGTTACAAGAAAACCCAATATGTATATATTAAGGCCACGACCTGTACAAATGATTTGTAGATTGGCTCTTTAATGATCATTATGCTCACACAGGATAAGTTTTATGAGTTTTTCTGAAGAGTAGAATGTAATGAAACTACAAGGAGAGAAGAGTTTACCATCGTGTACCTTGATTTGGCTTTATGAGCTCGCGGTGGAGCCATGGCAGAGCTCTCTACAACGCTCTAGGTAATGTCTCTCATAATGGAATTTCAAGGCGGATGTAAACAAAGCAACAAGAATATAAAATGCATCATATAGTTATCTCATGGCGCGGCCTATGATATTTTCATTTTACCATCAAAAGAGTTCAAAGAATGAAGAATGAATAGTCAGTGATTCTTACCCATGAGCTAAGAAGAAACCTCATTATTGTCTCTTGCAAAATCAAACCAAAACACCCAGGTCAAGCTTGTGTATGGTGGCCAAATGGCGTGGCATTAACAAATAGACACAGGAAGTAGAAATGCATCAAAAATTATGTTACAACCATGGCCACGAGGGCAAAAGATGGCTTAGAAATGAAGCAAGAAAACTCATAAGGCTTAAAAAAGGCTCACCCATGGTTTGTTGGAGAAGAATCTGTTGGGATAATGGATGCACAGTCCTTGAAGCTGCAGTCTTTGATGTAGGACCTTTGAGCCAGGAAAGATAATCAACCACCCAGAAAGTGTTGCAACTAGGCATGGACAATGGAGATTCAATATTGATATGATATTGATTGATATCTTGATTACAAATGTACAAGATGCCTGATTATATAGGCAATAGGTAAAACCTAATATGCATGAGATGTTGACATGTGTCTTGATCTAACAACATGTGACAACATGTGAACCCTAATGGTGATGATCATTAAATGAGGGGATAAGTTCTAGAAGGACAACTCTCATCTCTAGGATGGAATCTTATCTCCTCATAAATAAGGAATATTATCCCATTTATTAAATGATTTATCTAATAATGCAACCTAGGACTTAATGATTAAATGCAAGACCTAAGTTAACTTATGCTAGTGTAATAATTAATTAATTACACCAACACCCCCCCATAAGTGCAACTTAGGGAGGAAAGTGCAATGATTATGCAGAGATGATGATGGGTCCCGGCTACGAGGCCATATTAGGTACCCATGTACATGATAGATGCAAAAAATCTCCCACAACCAAAGAAAAGGGGAAAACCCAATGGGAACAAAACCCCTCTCCAAAAGAGAGATGAAAATGCAGAAAGATGTGAGATAGGATGGGAAGGAAAGGATGGAGGACTCCTAAATACCCCCCAAGTACACCATCCGTCACATGGATACAATAAAATCAATGCCCCCCCATAGGAAGTAAAGAGACAGACTATAGAGCCCCCCCAAAAGATGATATCACCTGCAAGAAAGTTAAGTGTCTGAAGACAGAACAAGATCCAATGTTGACAAACAACTTGTCTCCCTTTCGAAAGAAACAAAACCAAATGCAAGTGCAGAGATGCTTCCCATTCTGGATAGGAATTGAAGGAAGGAAGGATGAATATGGATGATGGTGTCTCTGAATGCTGCTCAAATGTCTCCTTGCCTGATGAAGAAAATGCCATAGTCCCAAACAATGAAGAGGGTGACAAATCAGGATGATGCAGAAACTGATGCTAAACAATATCCAAAGACAAAGATGGAATGAATATGAAGGATGTGATGGAGACTTGATAGCCTCCCCTGAATGAAGTGTCCTCAAAACCACTGAAAGAAGTGTGAAGCAAATCCAATGGTAGATGCTGAAGAAACTCCAAGTCCTGAATGGAATAACAGGGAAGAAGTCTCGAATATGTAATCTCTGAAGAGAAACTCAATGCCTCCAATGTAGTCTCTGAATTCCCAATCAAGGTTGAGACAAAGAAATGAGGAGACTCAAAACAACTCTCCAAAGCCAAATCTGAATAGAGGAGTGATATCCCCTCAATAATGTTCTCCAAACCTGTAGAAGTGGCCAAGGCAATGATACCTGAAACAAAGCCATCATGTGATGTCAAGTCTGAAAAACTAAATGTGTCCTGATCAATGATGATAATGGAAGCCTGAATCAATGATTCTGGACAAGGAATCACTGAACATGAAGGGATACCAACTGTCTCTGATGAAGAAAAAGCACTGAAAGGAACCTTGTCAACCTCTTCAGAAAGATCAAGGTAATCAACTTCTTGCATAACAATATCATCATAGGGAACTTGATCTGAAGCAAGACATTCTGAAACATGATCATCCATGAATGGTGGAGCGTCTGAATCTCCGTATAGCTCCCAAAGCTTAGTCCAAAGAATATGAGGACAATCACAATGATCAATAGAACTCAAAACATCACAATCAACTTGCATAGAAATGATCTCCAAAATAATGTATTTGTTGCAACTCCAAGCAAACTCAAGAATACCTTCACTTGGATGAGGAACAATACCAAATATATGTGGCAACAAATCAAGTGATTGAAGATGGTGGCAGATCCCATCTCGCCATTGCGAATAGTTATCCTTGTGCAACATAACCAGAGAAGGAGAGAAATATGCAAGCCCCATAATGAAATTTCTTCACAAGAATACAAAGACACTGACCTTCAACAGCAAATAAAGACTTCCAAATATGATGTACAACTGAAGTGATGCAACCCGGATCAAAAAATTGTTTCCCAAGCTTTAGGATGTCCAAGTTATTGAACAAATGCACCAAACTGAAAAAAATCACATGCAAGAGTACCTGGAGCTGAAACTGATCAAGGGGCTAGAATAATGAAAAAAGCTCTGAATCACCTTCCTGATGCCTCTAGAATCACCAAAATCTGATGAACGGTTGCGAAGATACAAGCTTTTATGTCCAAATTAGGGTTTTTTCTTCAGTTGGATGTAGAAATGTCTGCGAGAAAAATTTCATAGAACAGATGTCACCACTAGAAAGTACACGAAATTCCCTTTTCGACGGTATATCGTTTGCAAAAAATTGATACCCTGGGTGAAAGTTATGATCAAATGAAAAAAAGGCCTATTAGAGGCACTCTGCAGGCTAACTAGGGTCAAAAATTTGGCCCCCGGGCTAAAAAAAAATAGCCCCTGGTCGCTGATATATGACCAGGGGTCGGGTGCTGGCAAAAAAACAAAAGTGAAGCACCACCGGATAGGTGGCGGTGGGGTGGAGCTTTTGGGTGGCGCGGCCACGGAGTGGTGAAGAGCCCACGGTCGTCGGTGGGAGCAAACTCCGGTCGGCGAGAGGTCTTTGTCGGTGGTGGCCGGCTGGAGGAACACCGGAGTCAGTGGGAGAAGATTCAACGGGTTGGCGGTAAGACTTCATCATTGGCTACGGTCATTGGCGAGGGTTTCAACGGACACAGCGGTCGGCGGATGAAAGAACGGTCGGCGGGAATTCTGCGTCAGCGAGGTCTGCAATGACAGTCGGTGGGAGAAAACTTCAGCACGAGAAAGCATAGGTACCAGACGGGTAGACAACCAGTGGGGTCGGCCCCTCCAAATGGGCCAACAATGGTACCTTGCGTAGGTGAAGAATTAATTCGGCCGACAATCAAAAAATCGCTGCAGACTTTACAAAATTTTGAATATTGCTAATTATGAGCAATTCAAAATTTAAATGCCAATATCCATTAAAAATAAACGCTTATTTGAAGATTATGCTGACAAGGAATAAAGCTGAATGGGGTGAAAAAAAACAAACCCATAAATTTGATGCCGGCAGATAAATATGAACCCCACAGAAATAAAAAAAAAATCCCAATGCCGATAGAAATTCAAACCTCCAATATGCCGATGAGATAAATAAATAGCAGGTCGCCCAAAATTATTTTTCAAAAACTATAGAAAAATAGATTTTTTTCCAAATAATAAAAAATATTAGCCCCTTTTTTTCTAAAACGAAAAATGGCCTACGTATAAAAAAATTTGCCTCAGAGGACAACTGCAAAGGGAGATTTTTTGCTACAAATTGTACGGATAGTACGATTATTTTGCAAACCTTAAAAATACCTCTGAAGCTCCCGGGATGATGTATCCAATTTTGATGATTTGGCAGGTGATCCTAGGGTTTCGAGGCCTTCTGAAGACAATGGCGAGCTCGGATCTGACTCTATCTACTTCAGAAATCAGCTTGGTCCCCGGGTGGAAACAAGTAGCCTTCAATGGAAACCTTCAGCCTGCAAGAATCTCGCACACCAACTTTCTTGATCGAGGGTTGACATTTCACTGGATAAGCTCTGATACCATGTTGGGATAATGGATGCATAGTCCTTGAAGCTGCAGTCTTCGATGTAGGACCTTTGAGGCAGGAAAGATGATCAACCACCCAGAAAGTGTTGCAACTAGGCATGCACAATGGAGATTCAATATTGATATGATATTGATTGATATCTTGATTACAAATGTACAAGATGCCTGATTATATAGGCAATAGGTAAAACCTAATATGCATGAGATGTTGACATGTGTCTTGATCTAACAACATGTGACAACATGTGAACCCTAATGGTGATGATCATTAAATGAGGGGATAAGTTCTAGAAGGACAACTCATCTTCTAGATGGAATCTTATCTCCTACAAATAAGGAAGGGAATATTATCCCATTTATTAAATGATTTATCTAATAATGCAACCTAGGACTTAATGATTAAATGCAAGACCTGAGTTAACTTATGCTAGTGTAATAATTAATTAATTACACCAACAGAATCGACCAATTTGTAGGAAAGAGTCATGAAAATCAAGCATTTGCAAGCTAAAACCCTAAGTTCTCATGGAGACGGCACCCAGGCAGAGCCAAAATTTCAAAGTGTCAAATGCAAATGAAGTCAAGATTAGGGTTTACCCTTGTTTTGTTGTGTTACCCTAATTCAAATCTATGGGCTTAGCATTTTTTTTGCATTTAATATCAAACTTTATGCAAGGTGTTAAGTGGCTGATTACCCCAATGATAGGTTGCACAATGAAAAGGCTAAGTAAAATTAATTTTTCCCAAGCCTTAGGTTGGTGTGATTAAATTTTTTACAATATGAGGGGGCTATAGACTATAGAGGCTTGAGATTTAATTAAACCTTAGTAAGATGGATATAAATTTGAGTCTATGATTTCAATTGATTTTGGGAGAAATCAATTAAAATAATAAGTAATATTTTATTTGAGACTTAGGTTTATATTTTTTGAATTGATTTTGAAGAAATCAATTAAGATATTGATAAGGGAGAAATATATGCCTTGTATATTTTATGAATTTTTTTGAGAAAAATCAAGATTGTATTGGAGAAATAAAGATTAAGTTGTATTTTGCAAAATATTTCAAAGCAATCTTTAATTGCAAAAATAGGCCAAATTGTAAAAATCTGCATATCATGTAAAGCAGGATTAAAGCGGTGCTTTTATAAATCGCTTTATTCTTTGCTATTTTTAGCAGATTGTTTTGTTTTCTTACTGGGTTGCATTTGAGTTGTCTGCTGGATGGATAAGGTGCTTTATTTTCTTTAAAAGCATATTTAGCCTATTTTTAGGAGCTTTTCAGTGTGAGCATCGAAAAAGTGTGTTTTTTTGCTTTTATGCAGACTTTTGAGATAGTTTGGTACCTTTTCCTTGAGCTTTTCTTGTGAGCTTGGATTAGGGTTTCTAGAAGGTTATATCTTGAAGAAACTTAGTTTTTTCTTCTTCTTTAGTTCAGATTTTTAGTTTTCTTGCTCTCACACATTTTTGAGCTTGTAAACTCATTTGTACTCAATTCAGACAGATTTTGGCATACTCCTTTAGTTGAATAAAAATAGCATTCCTAATTCTCAATTTTGTGTCTACTTGCAGTTTCAGTTTGATGTTATATTGTGATTTCTATCCACAGAGTCCTTGTTATGTCCTAAGACTGTGATTATCGATGCAGAAAGTTCAAAATATAGGTTGCATGTTGTATTTAAAATTAGGTCTTCATGCAAATTATTTGTGTTAATTGTTCATGAGAGGTTGTGAGATATTGTGTTTTTCTAAAAACTGTTTGTGAGGAAGAAATCAAAATCATCATTAAATCATTATCAAGTCTTGAAAGTCATTTTTTAGTCATAGGTTTTAATTTCATTCATCCTTCTGTCCCTTTTCCTTTGAAAAATCATTTAGAATAGTATTCATCATTCGGAGAACCAGCTCACTCTGGAGATTCTCTTTTCACGTAGATCACCCACATCTGAAAAGAGTTTCCATGTTTCAATAGATAGTCTAATTTTTGCAAATCTGACAAAGGGTGCATATCTAATTGATAACAAATAGCACATCGTTTCTGTATGAGCAAAATAATGGGTTGATGTTAGTTGCATACTAGGTATCAATATGACCAAGATCGATAGCATCCCACATAGAAGCTTGGTGTGGTATTTTCTCAATGTACGAGAGATGAGAGTGCAATTCTTTTTCTCCTCAATCTTATCCATTATGGTAGAGGAATGAAGAATAATAAATTAGAACACAAAACATTGAAAAACAGAGTAAAAACAAAGCATGGACAGAAAAACATAAAAACATATATTCATTCATCTATTCAAAAATAGAGTAATACAATATTTAGGTCTTGTTCAATCTTTTGGAAGCAGCTGGAAAACTACTTGAGATAGATAGAGTAAGCTATAAGAAACTAAACCTAATAAGGAGTATTTAGGGGTCTTCCAAAGTTAATGCATTTACCAACTACACCTACCAAAACTAGTTAACACACAAATAGTTTCACTTGAATACAGCGTACAGTTGAGTTATCTCTAACATCCCTTCCTATTCTCAATTGTACAATTATTTTCACTAACAATCCCCAAGTGTTTTCTTTGAAATTCAAACGCATTATTTCCCAATGGCTTTGTAAAAATATCTGCTAGCTGATCTCGTGATTCACAGAAGTCAATAAATTTCTCCATTTTGGACGAGCTCTCGAATGAAGTGAAAGCGAGTGTAAATACACTTTCTTTTCTTGTGGAAGACATGATTTTTGGATAAGGAAATTGTTGAACTGTTATCATAGAAAATAGAAGTTGGATCCTTTTCAACGTGTGCAAGATCATTCAATATTCTTCTTAGCCATATTGCTTGACAAGTTGTTGTAGTTACATCCACATACTATACTTCTGTTGAAGATATTGAAACTATGGGTTGTTTCTTGGATGCCCATGAGATTAGATTTGTTCCCAAGTGAAAAGCATAACCTGATGTGCTCTTCCTATCATCTATACTGCCAGTATAATCATTGTCTGTGTAACCTGAGAGTGAAGTATCTTCAGATTAAGTGTACCATAATCCATAGTTGATTGTCCCTACAACATATCTCAAAATTCTTTTTGCTACCTTCTAGTGTGAATATTTTGGAGAGTCCATGAATCTGGATACAAAACTTGCAGCAAACATTATATCAGGTCTAGTTGCAGTGAGGTACAGAAGATTGTCAACTAGCCTCTTGTACAAGGTAGAATCAACTGGTGGTCCATCATCTTTTTTGCTCAACTTTGTTCCTTAAGCAATCGGTGTGTCTGCTGGCTTGCAACTGTCCATTCTGAATTTTTTCAAATTTTCTAAAGCATAATTTTGTTGAAAAACAAAAATACCTTGAGCAGATTGATTGACTTCAATTCCCAAAAAGTATTTCAGGATTCCAAGATCAATCATTTCAAATTCCTCTTTTATGGCAACTTTGAACTCATCTAACATCAAATTTCTTGTATAGAGCAAGTCATCAACATAAAGACAAACAATGAGAATTTTACCTTCATGATTTGTTTTTGCATAGAGAGCTAGCTCATGACTTCTCTTGATGAATCCACTGTTGATGAAGTAAGAGTAAATCTGAATGTACTAGGCTCTTGGAGCTTGTTTTAAGCCATACAAGGCTTTCTTCAACTTATATAGTTTATGCTCTTATCCTTTGATTTCAAATCCTAGTGGCTAATCTATGTATATCTCTTCTAAAATTCCATTTAAAATGCAAATTTGACGTCCATTTGGCATCCATTTGGAAAACTTTCCATTTATTTTGAGCTATAATAGCCAAAATAGTTATGACTATGTCTAGCCTTGCTACTAGAGCAAAAGTTTCTCCATAGTCTATGCCAAGTTGTTGAGAGAAACCCTTCACAACCAGCCTTGCTTTGTGTTTTTCTATCTTTCCTTTGTCATTCAGCTTTGTCTTATATACCCACTTTACACCAATGTTGGTTTTGTCACTTGGTAGATCAACAAGATCCCAAGTTTTGTTCTTTTATATGGCTTCAATTTCCCGATTCATGGCATCAACCCAATGTTCCTCTTTTACTGCTTCTTCAAAGTGGGTTTCCTAATAAGAAAGAAAGGCAAAAAGATCTTGTTCAATTGCATTTTCCTGCTCATATATTTTCCATTTGCTTCTAGTTCTCTAATTGTCTATAGAGGAAGATGAATCGTTGTTGGGAGAATTACCATTTCCAAAGTGTTGTTGCTGACCTTGTACCTATAATCTTGGTGGCCTTGGTAGATGAACTTTCTGATTTGAAGGTTCATCAAATAGTTGTAATGGATTTGGACCATTCAAAGTTTCATTTTCTTGATCACTCCATGATTTGTTCTCAAAGAACTTGACATCTCTACTTACCACAAATTTATTGGTGATAGGATTTTAGAGTCTATAGGCTTTTGATTGTTCACTATAGCCACCAAAGATACATTTTTCACTCCTATTGTTAAGTTTTTGTCTCAGCTCCTCTAGAATGTGTGCAAATGCAATGCATACAAAAATTCTAAATTGAGCTACATTCAACTTTGTACCAAACCAAGCCTCTTGTGGCACTTTGTCTTGAACACTAATTGTAGATCTATTTAAAATATAGACTGTAGTAGCAATAGCTTCAGCCCAATAATCATTAGATAAATTCTTTCCTCTGAGCATGCATCTAGCCATATTCATAATGGTCTGATTTTTCCTTTCAGCTACTCCATTTTGCTGTGGATTATATCTTGTTTTGGTTAGCATAACGATGCCATGTTGTTTGCAAAATTCTGTAAAATTTTTTGAGTTGTATTCTTCTCCTCTGTCTGATCTGAGCAATTTTATATATTTACTACTTTGTTTTTCTAATTCAGCTTTGAATTGTTTAAACTTTGAAAAAGTACCAGACTTGTTCTTGAGGAAATAAATCCAGATTTTCCTACTAAAGTCATCAATAAAGGTCAGAAAATAAAATCCACCACCAATAGATTGAGTTTGCATTGGTCAACAAATATTTGTGTGGACTAGCTAGATAAGTGTTATTTTTCTCTATTTGAGGATTATGGGAAGATGTCTCTCTTATGCTTTCCAAGAATACAACTTTCACATTGACTATCAAGATCTTTTAAAACAAGACCTTTGACCAAAGATTGCTTTTGAAGAAGACTAAGACTCTTAAAGGGAAGATGACAAAACCTAGAATGCCATATTTGTGACTCATCCATGCTTAAGACATTGTGGGAAAATGACTATGATAGAATGGAACTCTTAAGATTTAAGGGAAACATTATATTCTTGGTTCTTTCAATATTTTCTATAAGTCTTCTACCAAGAGGTTTGTCAAAAATACAATAAGTTGTACCCTAAAATATTATATCATAGCCATGTTCCATCAATTGACCTACACTTATGAAATTGTGTTTCAAGTTTGGAACATAATAGACATCATTTATCTCTTTTCGCTAATTTTGCTTAGTAAGAACAGACACAATTCCTTTCCCTTGGGCTTTTACTCGAGAATCATCACCAAGAATAATTTCAGAATTTATAGAAGTATCAATGCATGAAATTAAATCTTTGTTATCTATCATATGATTGTTGCAGCCAGTGTCCAGCAACCAAAGATCTTTGGTGTGATTGTCTTTTGAAATATGGCAAGAAAGAAACATTGCTTCAGAAGATTCTCCTTCATTGTTGGAAACATGTGCTTTGCCATTGATTTGGTCTAATTGTTTCTTTTTGCACTCAGATTCATAATGTCCATATTTCTTGTAGTAGAAGCACTAGACTCTAGATTTATCAGTCCATTTTTTGCCTCTCTGTGCCTAATTTTGAGAGTTTCTAAACTGCTCTGATTGTTCTTGTGTCAACCTTTCTTCTCCATGTTGATTTTATTTTCCTTTGTTGCTTCTCCCTATTTTGATTATGCCTCTATTTCCTCTACCTCTAGCTCTATTGAAAGAGGCTTGAGTCTTGAAAGCTTGTTCTAGAGACTCTTCTTCTAGATTTAGTTTGGTCTCATGTGATAAGAGTGATTCAGCTAGCTCTACTACTGAAAAGGCAGTGAGATCTTTGGACTCCAAAATAGCTGTTACAACCATTTCAAATTTCTTTGGTAAGCTTTAGAGGAATTTTTCAACAATTTTTTGATCTTCAATGGTTTCACCATTAATTCTGATCTAGTTTACAATGCCTATGACTCTGGTCATAAATTGATTGATATTCTCTGAGTTAGACATTTTCAATGTTTCAAACTGTGTTCGCAAGGTTTACAGTTTAACTGTCTTGACTTTGTTAGTACCCTCATATCCAAATTTGAGGATATCCTAAGCCTCCTTACTATTGTTGCACCTGTGATTTTTGAGAAAATAGAATCATCAACAAAGTTTTGGATCCAATATTTTGCCCTGTTCTCTTTCTTTCTCTTATTTGCAATTGCATTTCTTTGAGAATTATTCATAGCAGCTAATTTTGTTGGAGTGGGCTCTGTGTAGCCATTCTCAACTAGTTCCCAATATTCTTGGGCTTGTAGAAAAGACTTCATTTTCAAGGACCAAAAATCATAATTTTTATTAAGAAGAATGGGAGTTTGTGACAGATTGCTAGAGGTAGCCATGATTTTTTTTAAATGGACAATATTAAATGTTGTCCCTTTTGAATACTTTGTAGTTCCTTAAGACTCTGTGGCCTTCAAATATTTCAAATTTTCAAGAGATATTTCAAATTAAACAAGAATTTTACTAGGGAGTTTGACTTCAGTTGCTCTCCATTACAATATGAAGAGTCTTACACAACCTAGGATGTGTGGCTTCAACTCTGGGTGTTTGGAGTAGGGATTTCAGTCTAGGAATCCTCTAGTCATTAGAATGGATTTTGCTTTGAATGCAACCTATGTACCCATAGGACTACTTCAAAAACCTTTTAGTGGCTTTCTTCTCTTTGACTGGTGTATTTGTCTTTGCAGCAACTTTCAAACCTAGGACCTGTGAAGGTTTAGCTTCCTTAACTTGATCTAGCTACTCTCCATTTAAGTATGAAAAGTCTTATGCAACCCGGCTTGTAATAAGCTTTGATACCATGTCAATTATGGCAGAGGAATGAAGAATAATAAAGAAGAACACAAAAAACACTAAAAATAGAGTAAAAATAGAGCATGGACATAAAAACATAAAAACATATATTCATTCATCTATTCAAAAATAGAGTAACACAATATTTAGGTCTTGTTCAATCTTCTGGAAGTAGCTGGAAAACCACTTGTGATAGATAGAGTAAGCTACAAGAAACTAAACCTAATAAGTAGCATTCAGGAGTCTTCCAGAGTTAATGCATTTACCAACTACACCTACCAAAACTAGTTAACACACAAATAGTTTCACTTGAATATGGCGTACAATTGAGTTATCTCTAACAAATCTAACCACCTTCTATGTCCAGGAAAGCAACTACCTCTGTCAATATTCGACTAAACCCTTGCTAGTCAAGTCTTGGAATTTCTTGGGAAACGTCAATCTAGATCCAATCTATTTGATCTATGTAACCTTCATCGGTAGAATGAATTAAGTCCTTTGGGGAAAGTAGTTATAAGTTAGTTAGCCAAGATTATGTGGTGTTGTTAAAGAAAAATATATATTATTCAATGAATGGACCATAAATCACATTGCAAAGAGAAATAATGTTTGAGGACCCAAAAAACATTTAACTCCTTGGTCATGTTGAGATTTAAAAAATCAATATTAACCTCAAAATTATAATCACATCTTAATTTGGTTGAATATAGGAAAAGGAACCAGTTATAAATTCAATTATGTTTAAGGAGTAATATTCATTGGTTTAGTGAACAATTTTGGTATGTGAGATTAGGATAGGATTAATTAATTTGCTAGTAAAAGTTGGAGCATATATAACTATAAAAATAAGTATCTAGATAACTTATGAAGGGTTGAGTAAGGTAGCTAAATTAAAGGATAGAAATATTTAGTGGTAGGAATTCCTAAATAGGAAAATTGTATAACTTGTATTTATATCAACTATAAATCAATATGTATATTAAAAAATGCACCATTAATCTTCAAGAATATCCTTTGAATATGTAATATTGACTAATCTAAGTCTTATGTTTCTCTGAAAATATTAGAGCATACATGTAGTGATCAACTCTCAATAGTGTACAATGGATGAAATAACTTAAAAAAAATCCTTAAAGAATTCAACGCGAATATATATGTATAACACATCACTTGATAAGTTGATATGCCCATAAGTCATCAACTCATTAATTTGTAAGGAACTAAAAATGATAAAGTTGTTATTAAAAGTATGTAAGGAAAATTAGAGTTCATATTTAGGGGAGTTAATTAGGCCATTCTAGGGGCAACATTTGGAAGATAACATGTAGATAATGTAACAATTATGAAAATAATAATAATAATACTTTGAAGATAAAAAAAATTACAATCTAAGATTAAATTATTAACCAATATATGCAACTACGCACTATGCTAAGTTTCAAGAATGGTATTTTAGTTGTAGTAATGAATTATGAAATACACGATGACAATTTTAGACTTAACTTCCATTTGCAACAGGAAGTTATTAATATTTTCAAAATATTTGTCATCCTCAAATAAATAAATGGTGTATTTGATATATAAAATAAAATTCAGTTACTAACTAAATCAAAATTAAATTCCTATCATGAGTGGGTGAAAAAAATTAAATAACTTGGGAGGAGTATGAGACCATTAAACCCAATCTTCATTTTGAACCCTTGTCTTAAGTCATTTTCGAATTTAAATTTTTAGATGATCTACTGTTTAAATTATAGATTCTAAAATACCATTTCTATGTTAATGCTAGAGTTAACTTTGAAAGTTCATCTTGATTGTTGGTGAAGATGAATATTCCCTTGTAGCCTTATTTATCGTGTTATGTTCTTAGTAACTAAATTTTATATTATTTTCTTTAGTATGTCTTTTTAACATCTAACTCAAGGGATTTATCTCCTCAATTGTGTGACCTGTACATAGCTTTGATTACCCAAGGAAGCTTTGTATGGCTTAAAATCCTAAGTGTGTGGGTGACCTTTCACTTAACCATTTTCTCTAACCTTTTTCTCTCATAGGTTTTCTAGTTATTCTATGTGTAGAGTTGCATTATGGGTGGTGACAGGGTGCGAACGGAGCCCAACAACTATGGAAAATTTCACAAAGATCCATTGGTGTGGCACATATGTGTTGAAGGTGGTTTGGCTCCCCTGATGGAGAGTTTGGTGGGTCACGACCCTAATTTATCTATGTAGTTTGCTAACTCATGGAAAGACAGAAGAGTGACTATGGGTGGTATTTCCTTTGAAGTGAAAGAGGAAGTTGTAGTGCAGGAAATAGGGCTGCTGAGTACTACTAAGAAGTACCTGAAGCATACAAAGGCCCAAGATAATGAAAGTCTAAATTCTTTCTTCATGGGGAACGAGAAGCCTGTTCATAACTAGTCGAGGTTTGAGAGAGAGGCTCTTTCATAGCCTTGGGACCAAGTCTTCCTCGCCCTAATGAAATACGTGACCCTGGAAGGTAGATACAAAACCTACTATTTCTACCACTTCCCTCTTTTAAATCACCTCTGACATAAAATCCTATTAAGCTTTCCATTTAGAGAGCTTTGTTGAAAAATGCATTGAGGTTGTTGGCCTAAACCCTGATGATACTCCTCCCCTGCCACTTCACCAAGGACTCATTATGAGGCTCTACCACTTCCATCTTGTGTTATGCCCACCCAAACCCATTTCTTCTATTTGTGTTGAAGAAATTGAACCTCTTGCTATGACCAAACTATACCTGGCCGAGTCCAAAGGCCCATTGAGGAAAACCCATCTAGTTTCTACTGAGACTCATAAGCCTAAACATGTTGCTAAGAAGCTTAAGGGGAATATAGGAATTACCCAAACTAGTGTTGTAGGTAGTCTCTATGAGCTCAAGTTAACATTTTCCAAGACTGTTAGCAAACCTATCCCAAAGAAGAAAGGTAAGGATGATGCAAAGGGTTTGATTGAGCCTTCGACTAGGGACAATAGAGGTAAAAATGTTGTGGGTAGGGATTCTAAAGGGGACACGATGGTCGTGGCTATGGTGGTGACTAGTGGTGATACCATCATCAGGAGGTCTAGTAGGCTAGCTAAGAATAACAAGAACTTGTGTAGGTTAACGACTTGGATTCGGAAGAGGAGTGGTCTGACAACAAATATTGTGGGGACGAGGAGTCTATGGATGAGGAGGAGTATGTTGGAGGGCCCCACACCATTCTTGATATTAGCAGAGTGCAGAAGGAGAACTAAAATTCCCAGTCCTTAGACCCATTGGACATGGAGCATGTTGATACTGTGAAGACTGTGGATTATGGGGAGGAGCTTCGTGTGCTACAAGAAAGAATGGAAAAGATGGGAAAGAAATTATGTGGCTTGACCTGTTTCACTGTCAAGCTAGTCCATTGTGTTACTAGAACCATTTATGTGGTTATGAAGGATGAAATGGACAATAAGAATGCTAAAGAAGGCCAGGAATGGGTTGGGGATGATGTTAAACTTCTATCTAAGAACTAGGAATATGCCAGTTAGTCTGTTGTTGGTCCGTTGTATGTCTCTCTATTGTTGGTCCGTCATGTATGTTTTTTGGCTTGGTCTTTAATGCTTTTTGGACTTGATCTTTTTTTTCCCTAGTGGCTCTTTATGTTAAGGGTACAACACCTTGTAAATGTTGCTTACCATATCAAAAATATCTAACTCGAGGGACAAATATAGCCATAACAGAGAATAAAATAACTAGTACAACAAATATACAAAAGGGAGTAAACTTTGCACTGTCTTAGGATCTTTTAGAAGAAACAACTAAAATGGTTAAGATGATGAGGTGACATCATCATCTATTTTGGTTTAACTTTATAACTTAAACTTTCCTTAGGAGTAGCTGCAAGTTGAAATTTATTGGTAGTTGTGTTGTTTTAAGTTGGGTCAATTTTTAGGGCATGACAAAGGGAGAGGTAGTTATAGAGAGGGAAAGGGGAGATAAAGATAAGTATAGATGGAAGGAGAGGCAAAGATAGAGATTTGATAGGGAAGGAGAGAGGGAGGTGAGAGAGAGGTGAGATAGATAGCAATAGAGAGAGAGTGGTAGGGAGTGATGAAGGGAGAGGCAAGTAGAGAGAGAGATAGAGATAGATGGAATGAGGGAGGGTGGGAGAGAGAGGGGGAGGAAGGAAGAGGTAAAGAGAAGTAGAGAGAGATAATGGTAAGATAGAGAGGAGAGAGTGAGAGATAAGGAGGGGGAGGGAGAGTAGGAGAGGAGAGATAGGGAGTAGAGAGGGAAAGAGGTAGGGAGGGAGATAGGTGAGATAGAGAGAGAAAGAGAGATAGATAGAGACAGTGATGGAGGGAGAGGTAGATAAAGAGAGGGAGAGGGGAGATAAAGATCAGAAGAGAGAGATATAGATAAGTAGAGAGGGACTAAGGTAGGGATGGAGATAGAGGTGAGATAGAGAGGTTTAGAGAGAGAGAGTGGTAGGGAGTGATGGATGGAGAGGTAGGTAGAGAGAGGGAATGGGAGATAGAGAGTATATAAGGAAGAAGAAAGGAAGGGAGAGGTATGGATGGAGAAAGGGAGGTGAGAGAGAGGTGAGATAGAGATAAATAGAGTGGTAAGGAGTGATGGAGAGGTAGGTAGAGAGAGGGGGAGAGGGAAGGAGAGAGGGAGGAAGAGGTAGGGAGGGAGAGAGAGGTGAGATAGAGAGAGAGAGAGAGGGAGGGATGGAGGGACAGAGGGAGAGAGAGGGAGGGAGGGAGAGAGAGAATTAGAGAGGGAAGGAGAGAGAATGGAGAGAGATAGGGAGAGAGAGAGATGGATAAATAGAGAGGCAGTTCTTGAGCTCAAGGGAGAGAGTCAAATAAAGGGATGGAGATAATGGGAGGGAGGTCTAAAGTGTAAGGGATAAATAATGAGTGAGATAGAGGGATAGAGAGAAAAATGACACAACTTGTTGATTGATGAAATTTGACCTCTTGATTATTGAAATTTGACATGCTAATTACTAAAATTTGACTAAGTTTGATAAATTATAAGATCTTCCAAAAACCATAATTTTCATTATAACTCCTAGAGATCTGAAACCGATCTTAAACATCCTGAAACAATGTACATGAAATATAACATAAATTATAAGAATGTAAATGTCCATATGTAAATGTCAACTTAAATGTTTATTTCATGTATATAGTTTCACTGAAAGATAAGGAGAAGAAAGAGAAAAAAAGAAGGAAAAATTTTCAATGTAGGACAAAATGTGAGTGTGCTATAACACACTAGCATTTTTGTGTGCTTTGTGAATTTCCAAGCCTTTGTCTTGGATTTTCCTTGGCTTTCCAACCCAAAGGCTTTGATTGACTTTCCAATTCTGAAAGATGCGTTTCTCCATATTCTAAAAAAATCACATAATCTCTAGTGTGCTCCCCATCAGGTTTGCACATGTTTCAAGGTTAAGTAAAAAAAATGGGTAATATTAAGCTCTCTCTTAGCTAGCTAAAAATGTATTCTTTTCACATTTTGAGTATTTTAAGGCTTTCATATTTAATTTCTTTTGATGGTGTATATGTTATTTGTCAAAAACCATTTTTTGCTATTTTTACTTTATTTTTTAACTGTTCATTGAAATTTCAAATAAATTACATTTTTAGAAACTAGACTCCATTCTACACATGAAAAAAAAAAATTGATTAGTTTTCAAAAAAATTAGGAGGCAATGCTCAAATTTCTATTTTTCAAGATGTGTCCACTTTGACAATTAGTAAAAAAACATATGTTCATTAAAAATAACAAAAAAATTGGGGATAAACTACATGGTGTTGGCTAATTTCTCACTTAAATGATTTTTAAAATACTAATAAAAGTTAAACATTTTAAGGGGGTCACACCAAATGCTATGTTATGTTTTTTCTAAAAAACAAGACCAATTTGTGTGGCCCCCCATTTTGAACCCCTTAATCTCTACCATTTTAAAAAAAAAGTAGTTACAAAAAGTAGATTTGGAGCACTACGACTCTTGTTCTTATTGAATCTTAAAATTTTGAGTGTAACTATCTTCAATTTATTATCCAAGGTCAATATTTCCTAATTTTAGAAAACAAGTGGCCACTTAAGACCCCTTTTTTGCCCCCATCTTTGTGCACTTACCCATTATATGTGGACTTACTAAAGATTAGGCTAGGATTTAAATTAATCTCAAGTTAGGATAATTTTAGAAATATGGTAGGAGGATCTCTTTATTTCAAGGATGCAGTTAAACTAATGGAATGATTGTTAGGATCAACAGTTGATAGTATCCTCTTAACCGTGGTCGAGATCATATGAAAAAGTTTGATTAGATGGATTTCCCACTTGAGATAGGCTAAGTTCTCAAGATAGAGATGATGTTGTTACAAACTATAGCTTTGGATCAAGGTAAAATATCTTGAACATGGGATTACTAACTTTGGATAGGCTAAGTTCCCAAGAAAGCATTAAGATGGATGATTTGTTTAGGATTTAGGATACAAATTAAGTATTTGAGGTTGGATATGTGATGATAGGTGGTCTAGGTGTTGATTATGTAGGTTTAACTAACTCCTTGTTCAAAGGGGATGATGTTTTGGATGAGTTTATGGTGGTAAATGAGACATAAGTGATAGTTTTGAGCTAAATATCAAGTGAAAATATTATTTTTTTATGGTTTTGGACTCACAAGAATGTTTACTATCTACGATGTGAAGGATTTTCTCTATAGATTTTATAGGGGAACCAAATTCACTCAAACTAGAGAAAATTTTCCCACATAAGTCACAGATTCACCCAACTTAGATTCTTCTAGAATAAATCTCAAAACTACCTATCTACGGTTGTTGATTCTAGACTAAATATTAAATCAAGGTGGATTCGACCAAGCATGAGCAGATTCACCCAACAATAAATCAAATTCACCCAAAATGGATAGTGACTAGATTAGGGATTTACCACACAAGTAGATTTTCCCAAGTGCAAAGTGGATTCACTTAACAAAGAATAGGTTCACCCAAGTGTAGAGTAGATTCACCCAAGAGGACTATGACTAGGCTAGAGATCTGACCACCTAGGTGGATTCACCTAAGAACAAAGTGGATTTTCCCAAGGGTGATTGGACAAATGTGGAAAAAGGACCAAATACTGCAATCATGAAGACACCAGGTAGACGATGACTAGAAAAACTAAGATATGCATGGACAAGTGCAAGAAGACATGTCAAAATTCACAAGCCTAGATTAGTCAAGTAGGATTGACAATAAATGTAGGTTTATATAGTGCAAGTATTAATGCCATCTATTAGTGGCTAGATAGCTAGATATTATGAGCCATAAGGGTGAATGACCTTTACCTATAGATACCAAATAAAAATACCTTAGTACATGGAGGTACATCATAACTTTGGGGTACAATATGCATCCCCTACACCACTTCTATTGATGTATGAATGGTCTTATGCTAGGTTGACATAAGGTGATATAGTGAATCCTTTAAATAATAGCAGGGTAGGTGAGGCATATCTTTGAACACTATCCCATCACAAGTGTGGGTTGGGAATTCCAACTAAGTTATTCAAACTAACCCTACACTCTTAGCTTGGTATCACCTGAATATCATAGCTTCTCTAAACATGACATGACTAGATTAGGGTACAAATTTTATTCTCCCCCTTTATAAACCCTTTTGGTTCACATTGTTGAGGTCATCCCTTGGGGGAATGAAATCCCTAAGTAGGCCTCGTAAATGGAAGGATATGCTAGGTATTTTTTTTGTCCATGCTTGCACAAAGAACAAGGAGAGAGCATATGTGTAGGCTAGAACTCCTAGAATATACCCATTAATACTTAGGCCAATCCAAGATTTTTGATGCCTAGGCTCACAAAAAGGTGTAAGGGAAGAGCATACATAAATGGAGGACCCAAAACATAACACATCAATATATTGAACCTTTAGAAGTTGAAGTATTCCTAGATTAGTGATAGAAAATATTATCTTTGATTAGTGTTGAAAGAAGATGTGTTAGTATTTGTTTGATTTTGGTCTTTGACAAGGATTTCCATTTACAAAAGATATAGTTAGATGTTAAATTGATAAAAGAAAAAATATTGGGGGTTTCTACACCAACCCCAACAATAATCTAAAACATGAAGAAACAAGTAAAAATTTTACTTGAAATGGATTGTTTATACCTTACACATTTGTTGATGCATAGAGCATATTCATCTATGTATAGAGTAGATTCTTCTTTTTGTGTTCAAATAATGGTTGTCAATGCATTCACCCAAGTAATAGAAATTTTTCCCATTTGCAAAGTGGATTTACCTATCTACAAATAGGAAAATTTGGGTTGTGGATTCACCTAAGCATGAACATATGTGTCAAGTATGAGTGGATTCACCTAAGTATGAGCAATTTTTTCCATTTATTAATTTTCCTCTATATGTTCAAGTTCACCCCTTTGTAGGTCGCATTTTCCTTTTAACCTACAAGACCATTGTTAGTTAACTACAATAGTGAATTTTCCCCTATAAGTCTTATTCACTTGTAAATTTGTATTCACCCATTTGCAAAATGCTTTCACCAAAACAACAATAGATTCACCTATCTGAAACCTAGAAACATAAAAACATTAAACATGAAAAAAAATGATCAGTTAGACCCATGACATGGGTTATACCAGGTGTACTATAAATGAGTACAATAAAATTATACCAATATAAATTATTTAAACAATAAAAACCAAAAAACAATATATCATACACGACACTCAAGATTAGGCATGAAAATCTCAAACCAACATAAAATCAGATGAAAAAGAACTATGTTGAGCCTCTCAATGAGTATATTTTCTTATGATAGTTGATTGGATGTGTGTTCACTAACAATTTCAACAACACAATGGCACTCAAATGATAAAATGAGTGAGTTTTTTATAAAATTTGATTGTTACACCCCATATTTAAATTATAATTTAATTTTCACCTTATGTTAAATGCATTGATGATTTACGTGATTATGAAACTTTGAAAGATGAAAGATATGATGAATTATATGTGATATAACGGTTATATGCATTTAATGGAAATATTGATGAATATGCAATGTTATATATGCACGATGTAAATGTTATGACTAACTATGTATTGTCTTCTAACTAGATATGTAGGAAGGATTTCATGCACTCTAGAAGGAGAGGGGGAGTATCACCTAAAAGAAGGGTATGGATAAGGACTAAATAGTAAAGCCATCTGAGTTTGTTATTTGTACATAGGTAGGGTTTTGAATACTTTCAAAAATGAGTAATTTTGATCTTAAGTTGTGTCTCTTGGTTACGTTAACCTAAGTTGAGTCAAGCTTGGTTTCCTTATAGAAAGCTATAGGGTTATAAGAATTTAATTATGAATGTTTTAATCGTTAGATATTTTTATTATCAGAATTGAATTAGTATTGATTTTTTCATTATGATATTGGTATATAGAAATGGTCATGAATGTATTATGATGTATATGTATGCATTAAGATCAAATAGTTTCATCATTTTGATATAAATATATATATAAATATATATGGTATGTATAAATATGTATATAGGTATATATTTATATGTAAAGATAAATAAGTATGTATATACACGACTCAATGATAATAGATAATTGATGTATATATACTCATGCATATAAATACATATATATATATATATAGGTATTTATGTACATACAAGAATATATATATGTATATGTATATATATATATATATATAATTAAAATAATAAGTATTTATCAATCTTGAAATATTTCAAAGAAAATGTAGTAAGAATTAATGATATTTGACTTATTCTTAAGGATTGAGAAAGCCATATTATAAACCTTTCTATAAGGCCGCATGATAGCTGAATAATAGTTATTTGAAATGCTAATAAAATTGTAAGTTAATAAGCCATGTAGTGGCTGTACCAAAAGCTTGAAAAAGGTGTGGAAAAGTCTACCATTGTGGGCTATGTATGAGGTGTGAGCCTTAATGGTAACAACTGCAATTTGTGGACCTTAAAAATCTGCATTTTAATAGTAACATGTGCATGTCGCACATGCCAAATAACAAGAGGATTAATCAGCAAATAATAATGAATAAAGATAGCCACATAGTGGTGCATGGGTTGCAGTTATAAAGTATTTAAAATAGCAATGAAATAGTCTTGGGTCGACCCATTAAAATGGGAAACTAAGTAAGCATGTTGAATTTTCTTGCTAGCAAATCTAAAGGTGGTTAAAAAGAGGTTTAAAGTGCCTATTTTGGAGGAAACTTCATCAACCAATATGTGAGATTTTCCAGCCACTTAGTGGCAAGTATTTGCAAATATAAGTACTATTTTGAGTTGATGGAAGGCACAATTTCAATGTAGGAGCTTAAGCAGGTTTTAGAAGAGTGGGTTTTAATTGTTTTTCCAGCCTTTTACAGGTATGGAGAGTAGGGTTTTTAAGACTCTGACATTGGATTTTTAATGATCTTCAATTATTAATGCATTGTGGCTTTTAAAGGAGGCAGTTATCAATAGAAAATTGGTTTTGATCTTGCATAAAAGAGGTGCCATATTTGGCAGTAGTGGGAAGCATTAAGGTGGAGTCTTTTTGTCTATAAAAATCAGAATTTTGCATAATGTTTTGGTTGGTTGTCAAGCATAGTAAAGAAGCACAATGTTTGTGTTATTGTTCTTAAAGGTTTTAGAGTTTGAATATCAATTTTTAAGATAATAATAGTAGCATAAAAGGGATTGTATAATCTTTTCTAAGCAATTGAATAAATATACCCAAAGTGGAAGATAGAGCATTAGAAAGCTAGGGGTCTCAAGAGGCAGCTTGTTACATTCGATAGTTGAAACTATATGAATTTTCTATTATTTTTCTAAAACTTGATATTTTCTTGTATGCAAGCTTGAAATAAGAATGTTTAGTATGAAAAATGAAATAAATTCATATGAATGAATAAGATAATGAGCTTGTGTAGTTTAAAATTAGAAGACTGAATAATGATCTATTTTGTATCAAGATATTTCTAAAAATATGAATGAAAAGATACTTTTACATATTTTATATATATTTTATTGTATATGAGATCATAACTAGAAATATGATTCAATTGCTAGGGAAATAAAAAATTTACTTTTTATTTTTCTAAAAATCTAGTTCAATAAGAAATAAAAGTATGTTTTACTGCTTGAGTATGAGAATTTGGGGATTGTGCATGTGAATCAGTTGCTCGTAATCTTGATATTATTACATATCATAAACCACATCATCTCTTATGATGAATTGAGAATCCAATCTTATGACTTGTTAATGGGAATTTAAAAACTTAAGTAAAGAGGAAGTAATCCTCTATGTAGCTCAAATAATATATTTTCATATTTGTATGAAATAATATCAATATTATTTGAATGACCATGTGTATGTCAAGATGGTGGCATAGTGTCATCAATACTTGTCTAAAATCCTAAGAGTAGGTGAATGGTAACCCTTATGGGTTATGATAGGGCCCTAGACCCTAGATGTTATTGAAACATAACAGGGGAATCCAATGTCTATGATGTTATATTAATCTAGTTATTTTGACCACCTTAGTGGGTATGCTTTTATGAATATAAGTATTATGATAGTAGAACCAGTTGGTCTACAATTGAATTTATCCTTAGTAAATAAGACAACATTATTTATCAAGATAGTCTAAAACCTAAAGAAGGTTATATTCTTCATGGAAAAGTAACCATCACTGTGGGGAATTAGTATATGTAATTAGTATACCATATTATGACCAAATAGGTCAATATTTTATTAAAGATTATATATCAAGAGTAGTTCTCTCAAGGGTTATGATAAAGATTCGAACAAGTGTTTGTATCCAAGACGCAAGTAGTTACATGAATGTAACTTGGGTGTTTGAGTGAAAAATTACTTACAACCTATATGAGTTTTAAATACTTAGTGAGTCTTCACATCTTGAGAAAGGATTCTATAGTAAAACTAAACAGTAGACATACAAGACTATTATATGATGAAGAAATCTTTAGTTTAAGATTAATAGTTGTTATTTATATATGTTGATCATTTTGTCAATACTTTTAATTGTGACCATGATAGTCTAGTCAAAGATAATGGGTCATTAGTATAAATAGTTTGTGCATAGAATGGGAGATTAGATACTCTCATGGTTAATATAAAGGACTTGAATAAGTGGTAGTTTCCAAGTCTCAAGAAGTTACAAGAATGTAACTTGGGTATTCAAGGTTAGTAAAGTATATAACCAATCAAGTCATTTATCGACCTAGTAAATAAGAACATTGAATGAGAGGCAATTACCAAGGTCCAAGACATTACATGAATGTAACATGGGTGTTCTAAAGCTAGGAAGACTTGAGAAATCTAGATGAATTATATCTTAACAAAGAACAATACTATGCTCGAGATTGATAGGTGTCTAGTGTTGAAAGAATGAAGAAGGAACCCTTTTAATGTGTTATCATTGATGCCAACATTGACTATTGATATCTACTTCACTCCAGTGAACATAATAGAGATATCTTAATATGGTATTTTGGTTCAAAATTTCTCATGTAATAAGATATACTTATGAGGTTATAATATGTTATTCCTGACTATTATGTGCATCTATGATCAATATTTTAGCTATTTTGGTTCTACAATTTGAATTTTATAACTAACAGTAGCTCGACATTTATTTTTGGCTTTATAGTGTAAATGGGTAAGTGTAATCCAGTTTGCATTCTTCTAGTGATTGGAATCAAAATTTACAATTTTCGGAGACTATTTATAGGTGTCAACACACTATATATTCCAAATGGTGTCTGATTATATGATTAGATGGATTGTTGGTGGTTGATTAGTTGGTTTATTTTGTGATTAGGTCTAATTCTTGGCTGATCTAATGTTTGATATATGTTGTGGAGATTAAATATGTACAACAGAGGTTAATGGGATCTATTTTAGGTCCATGTTGACCTAAATTAAGTGTTGCATATTTAGTTTAAGTGAAAAGATGTTTTTGATTCAAGTGTGGAGCCGACAAGACAATTTTGAATTAATATAGGGCTACATCTAATTAGGTTGATCTAATTGATGTATGTGGATGTATTGGGTATATATATAAGACATTTTTTAGATTGGAGGGTAGACATGAGATGTGAAGTAGTGTGAACATGTGAATTTATATGTGTGTGATCTGAATATTAGCATATATATTGTGAATGTTGAGCGACTATAAAGTAGGGCAGTGTTTTGTATTCAGAGCTTCAAAGGAATTGAATCCAGCACAAGGAATGTGTACTTTGTATCAGTTCACATCTTTGTTATGCAGCCATTTCTATTTTGTATCTATCTTTGGTTGTGAGCCATATTGGATAGTGTGTCATGGTAGTGAACCTTTGTCATAGCTTATAACTAGTTATAATATATTGTGAGCTAATCCTCACCGTGGTTTTTCCCTTTTTGGGTTTTCCATGTAAAAATATGGGTGTTCATGTGTCATGTGATCTTGTGGTTGTTTCATGTTTTCATTCCTTGTAGTAGTTAGATATGTTTTGATAATTGGATGGATATGATTAAATGGTTTAATGGAATACTTATTCACCCCCTCTCGGTATTTTGGGTGTTGAACAATTGGTATCAAAGCTTGGTTCCTTTTAAGAAGCCTAATAGCTTGAGGAAGATCTTGGAGGTTGAACACATGGCTGATAGAAAGTATCCTATTCCTCTAGAAGAATTTTTTGTAATTAAATACATAGAAGAAGACTGGATGATTGACAAAGAAGAACTTAAAGCTGCCTTTGAAGATCTTGACAAGGTTGAAGTTGAGAACAAAAATTTGAAGGAAATCCTAGAGGAAGCAAATTAATATGTCAAAAATTTGAGAGAACAAATCAAGAAGTTTAGAGAAATACATAGAGAAGTAAATGAAAAGTTGAAGCAAGCAAATGAAGAAATCGCTAGACTAAAAATACAAGTGGAAGAAAAGAAAATAATTGATGATTATCTAAATGCAATGGTACAAAGCAAGACTGATGAATGCATAAGAGTTAAACAAGAAGTGGTAACTCTGAGATCAGATCTGTAAAAAGCAAGAGTTCATGAGGAATAACTCAAAACAAGTTTTACAATGCTTGATCAACTAATTGCATGGTAGAAACAATCTAAAGAAAAAGGTGGTTTGGGACTTGAGAAGGAGAAGGCTCAAAGGTAAATCTGACTTCCAACAAGATTGATAATCAAAAGAAGACTCAAGGGAATGGAAAATAGATCAAGAATCAAAGAAGCAATGCTAGAAGACCCCCTATCAGACAACCAAATGCTCAAAGGTACCCATCTTTTAATGGCATTTATTTTTCATGCAATAAATTTGGATATAAGGCAATAAAATGTAGAAGTAAAATGAACCAGAATGCTAGATCCTTCTCTGAAAAATTATATGCATGCAATAAATTTGGACATAGATCTATTGAATGTAGAAATTAGATGATGAATACATATAGTGATGGCGGAATGGTTTAATCTTTTAATGCTTACTATTATACATGTGCAATGTATTTGGACACAAATCCAACCAATGCAAATCAAGATTGAATAGATGTTAGTTTGGTCAAAAAAGTGTTGTATGCTACAGCTACAACAACCCTAGACACATTTCAAGATTTTGCATAAGAAAGAATGGAAGACAGACTAATCCAGCAAAGAGGAATGAACTTGTGAAGAAAATTGATCCTATTAAAGTAAAGAAAGAAATGGAGAAGATTTGGAGAAAGAAAGAGGAACCTGAGAATAAAGATGAATCAAATATATATGTACCTCCCTCTGGTGTAGATAATTCCCTTGAAAATTAAACCTAGGAATGGGCTTAGGGGATGCAATAACAAAAAAATCCAACCCCCCTAGAAATATGAGGCGTCAAGGAGTGATGTGAAGATATGTGGTGCAAAATCATATGTTCAAGATTTTGGAAAAGAAATTGATAGAAAATATGAAAATCTAAAGAAATGTAGAGCTTTTTAGGGTTTACAGTGTATCAATGGAGGGTTTACCAGCTTTTTAAAAAAATTGAATCAATTAATGCAAAATTAGGGCAAATTGAAAAGACATAAAGAGATTATATAAGTCGATTTCAATCAAATTTGTGCATTTGGAGAAAGCGGAGTGAATTGAAAGAGTTTTGAAGGAGATTCAAAGTAACTTTGTGCAAACCCTAGATCCTGTTCTGCACATAAATGGTATTTATAGCTATTTGTTGTAGTGCCAAAAGAAGTTCTTTTTCATTCCTAATTTGGGAATAATTGACATATAATTAACTTAACTAAACCTTGAGTTAGTGTTGTAATGTTTTGTACACATCCACACTAATCTAGGCTTATTTTCAAGCTAAATACACCTAATTTGCATCTTCTCTAAGGTGTTGTAAAGTGTTGTTACACACTTTCACACTTTTTGGGGGTTTACATAATTAATGAAGCCTAATGGGACCCTTTTAATGAAATGTGCTTAACTTGTACCCTATTTATGGTCTAGTAAAGTGTTGTAACACACTTTCACATTTATCTACGGTGGAATTAATTAATTGTGGTTAATTGGCCCCTTTAATTCAAATTTAAGCCTTATTTATGACACCTCCCAAAGATCTATCATGAAACCCATAATTTAAATAATAAAACATTTAATTGGAAAAATTTAAAGTCCTAGAAATTGGTGCTAGGACCCATTCTCCCTAGGTGGTTAATGGGTCCTCCCTTTATAGGTCCCCCCTTTATCAGCATATTCTACATGGGTTTTTAGTGTTCTTTCATTCCCCGAAGGCAAGGTCTTGGAAAACAGTGCCAGGACCCATTTTCCCTAGGTGGTGAATGGGTCCTCCCTTAATGAGGACCCATTTTTTTAAGTTCATTTTGGTGGGATTTTAATAATTTTTATTTCTAGATCTAGTGTCGGCCTTAATTGTTTGAATTTCGAGTTAATCTCCTAAATTAGTATAAGGGGTTGATTCACATTGTTTCACCTAGCAACTTTAAGAGAGCATCCTTATATCAAATTGGAGTCTACAAGAGTATTTCAAGAGAATTCATCAGGAATTTCAAGGCAGATTAGTGAAGTTTATTGTAGTAATTCAAGATCATTTCATCATGTCAAGTGTTTTATGCATTCATGCATGTTGTTGAGCTAAGATTTTCAATGTAGCATTGAAGATCCCTCTTGCAAACATTGTTTCACATCTACTTGAGATCAAGATCTACATTCTTCATGGCCACTAAATGCTAGTTTGCAATTTTGCATTACAAGAAATCTTTCAAGGTATCATCAATTGCATTATTTCATGTTTCATGCTTCAATTTTTGTATCTCATCATTTGGTTTAATTACCTACAAGAGGCTTTACCAAGGAAAACCCCCAATCACTAAAAATCAAAAAAAAATCTTCCCTTGAATGTGTGTTTGCAAATTTATAGGTTAAAGATCAAGTGGAGAACAAGTTTAGAGAAAAATTGCAAAAATTTTCAAGTTACAAAAGTTGTTATTCAAAATGCAAGAATGGGGAATTGAAGCTATAGAATTGATTATAGGTTTTCTAGAGATGACAACCGAGGATATGAGAGTTCATACATCAAGTAAAACAACCCATATCTCAGTTTTAGAAACCTTAGTAGGGACCCATTCACCACTAAAGGCAAATGAGTCCTTTGGGCCCTAAAAATAGGCTTCTTATGTAACAAGGTACACATCATTTTGAGCTCTAAAAACTCCCCTTATAGTCGCTATAACAGTTAGGGTTAGTTTTTTATTTTTATTTGTATATTTTGGCTTTCATAATTGAATGTTTCATAGTGAAAATTAGTTGGTTTACCATCTTGATCAATCCATCTTGGTGGTAAACCCTATTTTTCTATGTTTCATTTTGGTGAACCCGACCTATTGAACATTACATTTTTTTGATTTTGAAATATTTCATTGCATCCTAGGTTAGATCTTACATTCATTTGCATTGAATTAGATCTCATTTAGGGTTTCTTATTTTGCATTAAAATCTTGCACCTCATCTAGGGTTTAGATTTGCATTGTCTTGCATCTCTCTAAATCTAAAAAATATAAAAAAAATCAGTCATTTTGCATATCCTTTAGATCTCATACAATTGCATTTGAAAATCAAAACAAAATTGCATTTCAACCTAGGTTTTTCATTTTATCTTTTCATTGTATTTCTAGAAAATCTGAAACTGAAACTCGCTGCCTCAGACCTATTGGCAAAAAAAGGATAGACAATTGAGAGGGGGGGTGAATTAGTTGTCACGGAATATTAGAACTTATCAAACTTTACTTAACTTATCTTCAGATCTGATGAATGAGCATTAAACCAAAACAATCAACACATCAGAAACACAAAGAGCACCAAGATTTTTTTACATGGAAACCCTGTTAGGGGAAAAACCACGGTGGATGTCAGTCCAAAATATTATACAATATTAAAAGTATAAAGATGAATAATGGGAATGCACATGCATTCACGAACACTTCCTAGAGCTCACTACTCAAATACAAGAGGGCTCACTACCCAAGGAAGACACACTGTCTTACAAAAATATTCAGATTAGATCAGCAAGGTATTGAACTAAGAAATTAGCTTCTACAAAAGGCTAATTACAATTCAGGTTAAGCACAAAAACACTTCTTCACACTTCGCTCAATCTTCTTCACACTCTGCTCTACATTCGAATGATTAGAAAACTATTCACACACTTTCACTTTCTATGGCACTCTTTCACACTTCACTTCACTCAAACAATCGCTCTTATAAATTCGCTACATGGGATTACATCAACAACTTCGTCAGCCAAAATAAAATATGAAAATATAAAACATGCATACAATGTCGGACCAAATTTACAAATAACTTTTCAATGTGAATCAAACACCGTTGGAAAAAACATAATGAAGACCTAAAATGATATCCTCAAGCATGCAAAACATTCAAAAATTAATCTCCAAGGATCCACAACATGTTACAACCACCATGTCGGCCAAGAACATGAAAAACCCGAACACGCAAAGTAAAAATCATCGATCACGAGCACACTGATCAACGTGAGCATGCAAAAAAGATAGAGCACAATATAGAAACATCCATGAGCATCATGAATCATCAGAGAAGCATCCACAATGACTAAACTTACTAGAATCACATCAGCTTTAATTAGGAATACTAACTAAAGCCATAGAAAAAATGTTAGAACAAAATTGTTCATAACACGATCAAATCTTCACATAGATCTCTAAAAATTTTGGTGGATAAACTAGATACACTCAACAATAAACCATTTAGTCCACAACATCTAATCAAAAATATACTGAGCAAGAAACCAACATGAACTTCACTATTTCTTTGACAACCTGTAACTCCTTCAATAATTTTCTCAATATCCTTGACATATACATCCTTTAATTCATCAATGCTAATAGTGTTGACATCAATGACAACCACATATTAGCAAAATAACCACAACATCCAACAAGACCTAGAACTGAAAGACATTACAAAAATCTTTCAAATCATCCAAAAATAGTTTAAAAACACCTAACCATGACCCATTTTCCCTTAATGGTGAATGAGTCATTGATCAAGTCAATTTTGCATATTTTTGCATCTAAAAAGGCATTAAGAATCACTCTAAAATCAACAAAAACATCTCAAAAATCCTAACCAAGATCTATTTTCCCTTATTGGTGAATGAGTCCCTATTAGCTACTGATCTGCATTTTCTGAACATTAAAATCTCAGTTTTAGGCTTTTGTTTGGTGATGTTACTTTCTTGTTTCAGTTTCTTGATTTGTTGTTTCATCAATCTCATTGCATTTAGCTGAAATTTCTTCATTTATGTACATTGTTAAAGTTAAAATTGCATTCAAACATTTCATATTTCATTTATTGCATTGTGTAATCAATAAATTGCATTGCTTAGAATCTAAAAAATTGCATTGCTTAGAATCTAAAAAATTGCATTTCATTCTAGGTTGTTGCATTTCCTCTTTACCATTTAGGGTTTGCACACTAGGTTTGAAAAACTTGTATGAGCTTTACAACTTCGTATCCTATTAGCAATACTATTGTAAGACATAGTTTGAGGCTCATGTCATCCTGTGATCTATTGAACTCATCGTGGATCTTGGGTGCTCTAACTCTCTTTCTGATAGTGATGATAATCAACCCTCCATGGCTCATAGTTTGCATACTTCATTTCCCATTACTTCACTTCCTACAACCAATGTGCTTAATGTTACCAACACCGTCCCTACCATTGCCACTTCCACTCAAGCTTCAAGGTCTACCCTAAGCCAAGGTGGAGTTCCAATCCCATCCTCCACCATATCAATTTCCATCCCTTCATACACTAGTACACAACCTACAACAACCCTCCAAACCACAAAAACCTTTCAACCTACCACAACCATTTAGCCAACCACAACACTCATACCCACTAGCACTAAATACACTTCCATAGGTATTCTTATAGGAAATACTTCCACCCTTTTCCATTCAAATACAATAACTCCTCAACAATCAACCTTCACCAACCTACAATTCACTATCCCTCCACATACATACAATACACTACCTTTTTCTCCTTAACCTTATGACCAAAATGACTATCTCATTAACTCACTTTTTCAAACCATGACATCCCTTCAACAACAAGTGGCAATATTACAACAAAACAATAATAATCAACCTTTGCAATACATAAACTCCATCCTGTTTTCCTTCAACATATTAAGAGCACAAATGCCCCAAGGTATAGAGGTCCCTTGATTTGATAAATATGGTGGGAAAGGAGCTCATGAAAGCCATGTTTCTGCTTTTATGGCCTTGTGTAGCGATCTCATCTTTAAGGATAAACTTTTGGCTAAGCTATTCCCTAGGTCCTTGAAGGATACCACTTTAGACTAGTTCTCTTTTCTGAACAATTCAATTGGTTCATTCAAAGAAATCATTGATTCCTTTTACAACCACTTCCATATTCACATGGGTCACAAGATGACCCTTCTAATTTAATGACATGCAAACAACAAGAGGATGAGAAAGTGACTAATTTCTTAGCAAGATACCAAACACTTTATTCACAAGTGAACATTAAGATTCTTGATGCCGACCTTCAATGAATTTTTATTTCCAACTTACCAGATAAACTCCAAATAAAACTTGAAATGTTGAGGTTTCCATCCTTCACACAGTTATGTATAGCCCTATTGGTTATTTTTTAAGAACCAAACTTAATCTCAATCCTTTCCTATGAATTTTCTAGGACTCAATCATTAGCAAGGTTGAGGATTGGCCAACACTTAAGTAAAGCATTTAGTGCCTCACTTCTTCTCTTCAGACTCTATGAGACCCAAGTGGGTAATCCTACACATGCTCATAATATCTCACATTTGGTCAAGATCAATTCCACACACAGATGCATTCCTCAAGGAAAATACCTCATCAAAGGCTTGGCAGACCTCAGGTGAGAGTGTTATTTGTTTCAGAGAATGTGCTCATATATTGAAAGTTGGGGCAGTATAGTTTAGAGTATATTATGAATTTGTCTTCATCTTGAATCTTAGGCCAAAATTTCTTACTATCTCTGTTGGCCATGAGATAAACTAATAAAACAACCAGTGCCCTATTTGAGGGAAAAATAGAGTCATAAATTGCAATCAATCAGTAATACAATTATGATTGAATGTTAGAAATTAATGGACTATTAGCATGCCACTTTGTAGCATCTAACTCACTGTGTTTTAAAATATTTCTTCCTTACCAAATCCTATATCCCTTTCTCACAAACTAATGGCCTTATTTTAGCATTTAATCAACTCATTGAACTGAAGCATAAAACCAGCTCATTCATTTGGTGCAAATGACAGAAGATAAATGAAATTATAATTAACAACTTCATTCATAATTTGGAAGAAAAATACATAGGAGAGCAACATTTTAGAACTAATATTCTCCTTCATTTTTTATATAACTTTGTAAAACCATATTTAAGATCTTCATACAATATAACTTTCGCCCTAGATTTTCTTTTGATATATCTACTAATGTATCTATTTACATTCTATTTTCTCTGAGAGCATAGTGTTCACCTTGACCTATTATGGACTCAAAATTCTAAACTTCAAACTCTTTAACTATAGCCATGAAATCCCCTTTATAGAAAAGGGAGCAAAAAGCATCTGGCTAAGTTACATTTACATATTATTTAATTTCAGGAAACCTAATTTCAACCGTTTCCTCAAAAAAATCCTCGGGTGGTTCTTTATGCAATCATTCGTGAGCAGGGGAGGACAAAAGGCAAAAAACGTGTGAAGAATATTAAAATTCATTGTCATAGTGTTTATGCTTGAACAAAAAAGATACCATATCATATCAATCGGAGGACCTCCACATCATCATGGAAGAGAAAAAGACAAAGCAAAGTCATACCAAAACAAATACCTCCTGTGCAAAGACCATGGTGTCATAAAAAACAAAAACAAGGAGGAGACCTTATTCGGAGTTGTCAGCATCAGAGAGAACTCAACCGCTCCTTGTCCTCAATGAAATGGGAGTAACCATCACAACATCGTCGTCAGAGCTCCCATATGGCACCACAGAAAGAAGGTACTAGCCATATCTTGAGTCGGCATCTCCTTTAGCATCAAAAGGACTGTTAGAGAGCACAATATGAGAATTATGCTTGCCTAGACAAGCCCTATGACTTTTATCCTTTTTCCTGGCCTTCTTCACTGGTTGAGCCAATTCCTTGCCTTTGAACATGACCATTTCTCCTGGAATGGTCTTGTTTCTCAAACTGTATGTACTTTGCACAATTGATTTCTTCTTATGACCTCTAGCCCTCCTTTTACCCTTTGACACCTTAGGAGAAGCCTGGGCTTCGTGCTCAATTAAATCCACATGACACTCAAAAACATTGAGTCGGCTAGACCTTCTAATAGGTTGAATTGTCACACTAGTTTTTCCCATCTCTTAGAACAAGAAGAGAGTGACAATTTAAAAATATTTTGAATCAAAAACCTTAGGGAAAAATATCCTTAACCCCAACAATTGCAACAAATTATAGTAATGGAATTCCCAAACAGACTAGAAAACCCAATTTAAAACTAACTTACTCATGACAAGAATAATAAATATTCTACTAAAGAAAAACTAACAGCCTTTCACTCTTCTTCACTACGCATGCTTTACATTTACTGTAGACTAAAAATATGGTGAAAATGAACATCAATCAACCTGCATTAAATAGACAATTTGGAGCATGTAGAATTAATGGTTTAAGAACTCCTCGCGTGAGTGAGTTGATAACTTAATAGTTTGGCTTTGAATCTAGGTCATTGATCTTAAAACAATTAAAACTTCACCTATGGTGATATGAACATCAGTTTTTAGCCATTAGCAACTTGTTCCTAGAAAACATCGATGCCACCCCAAATGCTGCCAAATTTTCCTTTAATCTTGATTAATCATACACAGTTTGACAATTATCATGTATCGACAGCCTAATCTGTGTTTTTCCATTAATATCGGTGAAGTACATGAGACTGGTGTTTTTTAGAGAGAATATTTCCTTATACACTTCATCGCTCATCATTGTTCTTCCCCAAACTTTAGGGTGAAATCAACAATGAAAATATTGTCGCGATGAAGTTTAGTCTATTGGATCATCTAGTTCTTAAAACCACATCAATGGTTCTCCATTCATTTCACCACTTTCATCATTGCTTAGTGTGATGTCCAAAAGATTCTGCAGCATTTCCTTTTCCAGCAAAATTTGTTACCTATCATGGATGCACCTTGTCCTTCATCAGCCTCATCAGCGATGTAAACATCCTCGTGATGAAATCTTAGCCCTTGGATCTATGGCAAGTCCTTGGTTACATTCATCTTTCCATCACAAATCACTAATCCAAACTTTACACCTCAAATCCAATCAATGACAAGAGATACTACAAAGAGATCAGATTGGGATATGTACACCTGCATAAAATCAACGGTACAGAAGACACTGCACATAAGATCTCATCATATTAATGAAAGAGTTTTGAATAGAGGAATTCATCGCTCATCGCCATTTTGGAAATTAAGTTTTGGAATGAATCTGTGACGAGCGATAAAAAATAGAACATCAAGTCCTTTCTCATCACTAATTCTTCTCATACAGTTTGCAAGCAATTAGCGACAAGAGGGTTACATAGTGTCAAAGTGTATAGAATATCACTAATTGGAATTTAATATTTAACACATATCCATGATACATGATGCAAATGAAATTTTTCGTATCACTCATTGTTGATCTTACATTTTTCATTTCATGACCATTCGTGATGAGCAACAAGAACATAAGGCCAGAGGACATCGCTCATCTCTATTACAATATTCAAGGCTCAAAATCCATTAGCAATAAGCGATCCTTTACTAATACAATGAACATCACTCATCACTCATCACTAATTTAAAATATACACTCAAAAAGTAATTAGTGATGAGCGACGAAGACATGAGGGCCGTCGGGACTTTAAGTGAAAGCTTTTAGCATGTGTGCTTAAGTTGTTCGGAGGAGGGGTCCCTCTAGGATGATATGAGAGAAGGGACTTAAAAATTTCTAAGTCACAAAATACAAAGGATGTAAAGGCCAAGAAGGCCCTCAACTTAACCTTATAAAATTATGAGACTCGGACCTAGGCCTGAGGGGCCAGTTACCCGATGGCGGTAAATGACATAAGATGTTTTTTAACAACCAACAACAAGCAATAAGAAGTCAATGACAAAATAGAACCTTGCAAGTGCTCATGACAGATAAAACACCAAACCCTCATATATCAGCCCCACATTCAAATGTGATAAGGGTTTGAGATGGAACAAGCCCTTCGTTATTATCAAAATTTGACTAGTGGTCCTGATGTGAAAAATCCCCCTAGTCATCCTAAAAAGTTTGAACACACAACTCAAAATAATTATCAACCTTTCAAGAAATAGAATAAGGGATTTTTTACAACTAAGTTCCCCTCAAGAAAATCAACAAACCAATAATCAAGTGGCTGCTATAAATATGACCACTCCTTTCGGGGAAAGGGAGACAGAGTTCACTCCTTTACCTAATACCCTTCATAATAACATGTTGTAGCTTATTGACAAGAACATGCTTATGTTACCTCCTATTATAGAACATGACCCTAATATACCATTTCCTAAGGCTTTCAAAAAAATGCTTATTTCCATTATCATCAACAAAATGGACATGGTACAAAATATTGTGTCTTAAACATCTTGTGCAAAACCTTATCAATTCTAATCATTTACAAATCTGAGGTGTGAATGGTCAAGGTAATAGATCGATAGCCCCTCCTAATCAAAATCTACAAATCTTTACAAATCCCATGCCTAAGCATAATATTTCATTTGTCAAAGCTAGTGAAACAAAGAATGATGTGATGAATGTTGACACAGATGATGACAATATGAATACTATTGAACAACCTCCCACATAAACTATGGTAGCATTTATCGAAGCTAGACCTCATATGGGCTCAACTAAAAAGCCTTTTGAAATTGCTTTCTCACAAAATGACATACTTAAACATGCACCTGATGGTCCTCTTTACATAGTTGGCTTAATCAATGACAAGCCCACTAATGGGATATTGATTGATCTCGTGTGTGGAGAGAATGTGATCACTGAATAATTCTTATATGTGCATGAACTATATCAAGAAATATATGATAACCTGAAAGCATGGATCAAGATACATAATGGGTTTGCTTTTCCTATGATAGGCTTGATAGATCTCCCTTTAAACTTTGGACCAAAAACATTAATGGTCTCATTTTCAATCATCTCGCAATTAGACCAATTTCATGTGAAGCTAGGCTATCCATGGCTTCTCTCCATGAGTTTTTTCCCTTCGGTTGTGCATAAATGTCTAAAGTTTCCATTTGATAATGATATATTTACTATGCATCATAGTGGATTTAATCCCACATCGACAAAAGGGAAATTTTCACTAGATTGCTTTGGCCTAAGCCTATAGAACCTATCAAGCCTCATGAGGATTTCCTTTTCAAATAAAATCAAAAATTAAAGGAAAATAAAATAGAAGAACTATCCCTTCGAAACATTTCACAACCTACGAATGAACCACCTATCCTTGATGAAACAATGATTGAACCAAAAGCACTTCTAAATATACAAGAACCACTTATAGAAACACATCCTACCATTTCCTACAAGAGACCATGAGATAACCAAAAAAATCATGTTGTCCCTCCTAGAGTCAAACAAGTTTACAAATTCAAAGAGAAAGTGGTTGAAAAAACACATGTTATTTCTTATATTCCTCCCAAGGAAGAGAAGGAACCTATGATTGATAAACCTGCTCTTACACAAAAACAAATTGACAATAGACTAAAAAAAAATAAAAGTGCTATAGAGCGTAGGAATAGACATTGTGCTATTGCTTGTAGATTATGTTGTTCCTATTGCACACACACCCCACTCAGACCGGGGACCCCCTCTCTTCATTTTTCTTTCAATGGTCAGTTCGCCTTTTGCTTCAGTTTTTGTGCCCCTATTTTTCCAGCCTAAGTTGGTCATGAGTCTTAATTTCCAAATCCATTTTGGCCAAGGTCACTCACCCAAGTTTTGAGAAATTTTTGGCCTTTACAGAATTTGACTTGTGAGTTTCCATCCTTCAGAGGCTGCCTCATCCTTCACCTTTTGTGGGTCCTCCATTGCAAGTTTCACCTTGTAGATTTCTGCCTCTACTTTGTCATTCCCTACAATGTTCTTCACGCATCCGCCCATGACAACCTTCCCGCATGCAGCTTCCACATTCAATATTTTTGCATTACAAGTTCCACAACAAATTTTTCTGCCTTGGTCCTTGCCTAATTTCCTCCATGGATCACATTTCTGCATCCACACCAACTTGTGTCCCTGTCATACCTACAATTAATAGTGCCATTAATGGCGGGTTTGCCTATACATATGACTCTCCTCAGCTGTCGTTTTCATTCAATATTTTCAAATTTAAAAGACTCAAGGAGGCATTCATGAGCATAGAAATTTGAGAGATCAAGCTACATTCACAATCACTAGCCATGAAGGTAATCCCTTAGCTGCCTCTATCATTATTGATTTATGATTGAACTATCTAGGGTTTCAAGTTAAACAAATTGTTAAAAATCAAGTGCCATGTTCTAAAACCTAATCCATTTGAATCCTAAAACTCCCGTGGAAAATGGCATGGACTTCAAACTGAGAAAACCATCCATGAACTATTTTATCTTAGAGTAGCAAAGGTCACTATAGCCCATTGCTCCATCGATTCATGTGCCATTAACCATTGTGCATTTTTTGAGTTTGTGGGACCTTGCGTGCAGACCACCATGCTCCTTTGGCCATTCTTAATGGAAGATTCCTTACGGCCTCTTAACCTGTTATTCCTGCATCTCCCCTCCTATTGTCAACAAGCAAAATTAAATTCCCAAAAGCATTTAAGTCTCGGTGCATTGTGGATCCATTCTTGTGAATCGCCCTTGGTAGAAGAACACCCCCTTTGGTCAATGGCCTATTGCAAAGTCCTAGAAAACTTCCATCATGTGGATTTTTTCCTGTCTGCCACCATGAGATTAACTCAAACCCAAGCGACATAAACCACAAAGTTAGGATTTTTCTATGGGTCCACTCATGCGAGCTGCCTCGTGTGGAACTCCGCCTCACCAATGTCATTCTCAATGAAAAATTAAAAATGGCTCCCCACCTCGCAGACCCCACTCTGTGTCTTTCCCAAAACACCTAAACTTATCCACCATGGGTATAAGTATGAACTTCAATGAATCTCTAGAATGCACCTATAAATCAATGGTAAACTCAGAAGTCTCAAGGCCACTGTGGGTCAGTCTATGTGAGCCACCCTTGTCTAAAGGAGGTTCCTATAATGGCTATTGTTTCACAATGAAGCCTATGTGTTTGTCTGTTGCACGAGTCCCACACCTTCAACTTCTATGAGCATAAACTTTAAAAGCAGAATGATGAAAACACCAATTCATATCCCTTCATGGGTCCATTCGTGTGGATCACTCCTCATAGAATGATGTCTATCCTAAGTTATTGCCAAACGGTAATGACCCAGTGGTGACCTGCCACATGGATTTCGCACACCCAATTCCATTACTTCATAAATGATCAAACCTTTAAGCAAAATGACTAAGAATAATTGCATACACATGCCAAAATGTTCATAGCTAAATTTGAGCAAGCAGGGAAGCATTGCAGGTCCCACCATGTGGAGTTCTACCTACAGGATGGTTCTTACCCAAGGACGTATCATAATAGTGAAACTAAAGCAATAACCCCATCAATAGCTTCTGTATCACTAATCCTCGTATGAGCTAAAAGGATCACTCTGACCAAAGGAAATGACCCTGAGTGCTTCCACCACCAATTTGCACATGTGCCTAATAGTTTTACACTATATTAGCTTAATGATCAAAGCATGCAGAAATTCACCATTGGGTAGCTGCTTGTGGAAGCTAACCTTCCCTCTGCCATTCCTTAAGGCTTTCACCCTTATGGCTTCCACGGGGATGAAACCCACACCTCTAGACCCACATTTCTACAAACTGACCAAACAAACTCAAAATGATAAAATAATGGATGTAAAGATCTTTAAAGGGTGTGTAGGTGTATTTGATGATGTATTTGCAAGATTTAACTAATGATTGCTCCCCTAATTTTTAAAAGCACTTACTGCACCTTTTATGTGTAGAATTTATGAAACTAGTGGAGAATCCCATAGAGAAAATAGACAAAGAAAAAATTCCAGCAAGGACTCTAAGAGGAAAAGAGGAGAAAGCACAAATGAAGTACTAGTTCCACAAGGTCGAGTGTACCTTGAAAATCACCTCCAACTAGAGTAAGGTTACTGATTGCTCTAGGACATGTTTGTATCGATGAGTTCAAATAGAGGGTTATGGTAGACCCTAAAACAAAGGAGGCCTTGAGAATCAAGAAGAGTGGACTTGCAAAGGTGATAGGATTTCCTCCTATTCTAGTTGCTCCAAAATTGGTTTTTACTTGTTGAGAGTGCTATCATGCTTAGAATAGAAGGATAGTCACCAGAGATGGAAGAGTACTGGAAAACTTGTCTCCCTAGTCTATCAAAAAATATTTGTCATTCCCTTGTTTGAAAAAATAGAGGAAGTTGAAAAGGAATTTGCCTTGAAATTATGGCAAGAAGATCCTCTTGGATGCAAAAGAACAATCAATCAAACATGGCTAAAAGATAAGAGGGGCGGCGCTAACAAGGTGCCTTAAACACTATACAGAAGTGACTTTGTAAAAGAGACTAATGATTTAATGAACCTCCTAAGTAGAGTAATGGGCCTTCCCACTTCTTCATTCTTTGAGGAGTGGATGTTTTATTTCATAGAGGAGATTCTTTGGGGCAATGCCAAGTTCCACTGGGCTAAAATGATCAATCAAAACCTTCACAATCAATTTGTGGTGGTGAAGAAAACTTCAAAGTTTTGCATGACCTCTTATCTGGTCTACCTCCTTGCTGTTAAGTTCCCATACAAAGGATTGAATTATGTTGGGACGCTGGGAACAAAGAAGGGTAAACTTAGGGTGTATGATTTCTACCCTCAGCTTCAGTACATGAACTTCAAGAAAGACTACAGGAGAGTCAATTATGCCTTCATTGGACATATCTTTGCACTTTTTTAGGAGACTACTAGAGGAGGACGTACTATAGCGATAAGGTAATGGTGAAAGGCTTTGGGTATTGGTTTATCCAATTCCCTAAGCTTACATACATCAGAGCAGAGGGATTCTCAGGAAGACCATATCAACCACCCTATTACCCAAATGAGAGAATCATATTGTTGGAGGTCACTTGGCATTTGTAGAATGCCCATAGTTTCCTGCATAATAAGCATAGTGTCGGGATCCCATATCCTTTACATTCAGGCAAGGGATGTATTCCTACCATGTTGCCCCATGTGCTGAGAACTTAGAAAAGGAACTAGAAGAGTACAATTTTGAGCTACACATAGAGAGGGGAGGCTTTGATCCCCTTGAGAAATTGTATAAGTAGGTTGGACAGTAGTATGCTCATAGGCTGCATATCAAAGATTTTTGGGCCAACTGCAATGATGACTATGATGTCAAGAGGTGACACTAAATGAGAATGACGACCCAATTTTTGAAAGCCATCAACTTATACCTAGTCCCAGATTAAATTATCGAAGATGATAATATTCTAGATGAGAAATATAATGCTTTGATAAATGTTCCTTTGGTAGTAATTGACTAGAATGAGCCAAAGGTCACACACCTAGACATTGTTACCCTTCCTATAGAATAGAGGACCAAGCAATGGATAGATGACCAAATAACCCAACGACACAAGTAGGGTGTAGAGCTAACTTATGGGGAGCTCAAAGATGACCTAAAGAGAAAAATGGATAGTGGCACTACCACAAGTTCATCAAGTGAGGCTCACAAGTCCCCGCCTATTACTAGATCAAGGAAGAGAAAAGACACATCTAAGCATAAACTAACACATATATTTTACACCAGGAAATCAACAAAATGGCATAATCCACCAAAGAAACCAAAAATAATGGGAACCTTTGTTCTCAAAATGCCAACTATCTAAGAGGAAGGATCCCTACACAAAGAAGAGTAAAAAGTTGAGAAACCATGCTTGCCACCACCCACCACCTCCACTCTCCCATCAATTGTTGCCACTATACCATCCCCTTCCACTCCTTAGTCATTTCTCGTCTCATCTCCACCTATTGTGGAAATCTCTATCCACCTCACCTCCACCTCCTTGATTTCTCCCATGGTGGTGTTATATTCTTCCTCATCCACCACTTCACCACTATCATCTTCCTCGCTCCTGCCTCCATTTCCCACTATTTCTACTTTGCCTCCTTCTCTACCAACAACCTCTATTTCACCCTTCTCCTTATCTCATGCCTTTGTTGAACATTTATAGAATGGACCATCTGAGCTCTCTGAGGTGATCTTCAATCCTCAAGTCAAGACACTAAGGGCCTAGCTTCCTATTGCCTTGCCTCTCCCTCCACCTCCTACTGAGCCACCTAAAATGGAGCCAACAATGCAAATTTATGAAGAAATGGAAAGGCTAAGCGTGGTGCAGCCTAAATAAGCAATAGAGGATATTGTTGAAGAGACCAAGGACTCTAATCGGAATGACTACTTTGAGCATCCCAAGGGAGGAATAAGGATTCATCTGGATAGAGTGGCCGCAGATGAAGAAGGGAAAAAAATACTTAGGGGTCAGGATGTGGGAAAGTTTGATGATTATTATGAGGTTGAGACCTTTGAACAAGAACCTAAGGGGGAACAACCCACAGAACACATAGACAAGGAGCCAAACCTAGAGGAGCGTCACTCCAAGGAAGGGAAAATTTTGTATAGGTATTGATGCAAAAAAGACTAATGAGCCCCCACAAATTGGCCAAGATGAGGGCCATCAACGTGAAGAAATGCCCCGAGAAGAAAGAACAAGATAAAGGAGAAAAAACATCATAGATGCTCTTGAGCATGAGGAGTAAGATCCATCAAAAGAACAAGAGGAAGGGGAGAATGATGAATCCCTAGTTCATCGAACTAAAGTTCATGGCTAGAGCAGCAACTCAAAAGAAAGGCCCCAGTTCTCACAGATCCTAAAGCCCACCTTGATGCAATCTAAGCCTGAGAATAGGTGAAAAATAGGAAGCAAAAGAAGCCAAAAATCAAAGTCCCACATCGCTACTAATGCTTCTGGGTCTAGAATATTGTAGGTAGCCACTCCCGTAGCTGACAACGATGCAAGCATCATCTAGGGAAAAGATTATTAGGTGACTACAATCAATCAAGGCCTAGCATCTTGCACCTAAAAGATTTATCAATTTTAGGGGTCAATGTCCACCATCCTTCAACAGATGAACAAATATCATTCAACAAAGGAAGAACTAAAAACACAAGTGGCAGAACTAGTTGCCTTCATACTATAGCAAGAAGTAAGTAAAATGGAGAAAATGAAGAATTGGACCATGTCTACATCTAACTGGTTCAAAATAGTTAACGACACTAGTGACAAAGGCATCCAACATGGAGCCAAGATGCATAATGAATTTTGAGTTTTGCAGAAGGAATTCAGGGAGGTAATGGGGATTTGCAAGGAGTTTCTTGAGCTATATAGAATTACATACCTGAGGCTTGAGAGCATTCTCAAGCTCTCCCAAGAAACCTGGGAAAAGGAATTGGAGCTATCAAAAGAAGACCATTGGATACCTAAAGCATGACTGCTAAATTTGGAATACAAAAAAGAGGTTTTGGAGAGGTCCCTGCTTGAACTGGAGGTCAATCACGAACATATCATAGATCACCGAGTTGAATGCAATGAATTCATGAAGCTGATTATAGGCTATTAGATGTCCACCCTAGAGCTAGATTGGGAAGCCAACAAACATGAATTCCACAAAAGGATAGAGCAAGGGGTCGATTACACATTATTGGATGACTTCATGGATTTTGCTACAATATCCTTCACAAAGTCTGAAAAAATAATCAGAGTTGAACCAAAATGCAAAGAGCATCAGGATCAAATGGTAGAAGGGTTCAAAATATTTCCCTTCCAGATCTCCAAATTCAACCTCTCTAAAGAGTAAAAGTTGTTGGTTGTCATTGGAAAGTTCATGGAATATGTTACTCTACAAAAGGAAGTTGGAAATACCATTATAGATGATAAGCATTTGCTAAAGTAGCTAAAAGGGCTAAAATCAGCTAGAAGACAAAATAGACTACAGGACAAAATAGGAAACAGACAAAATAGTCTATTTTATATTGTAAAATTTGTACTCATGGGTTTAAGTGAAAACCCTAAACTAGAATGAATTTGAGCCATTCATTGTAAAGTGATCTTGTCCATCCATTCTACTTTTTGAAAGATATAAATAGGGGTATCCTCTCATCTTCAAAGAGAGAGATGAGTTTTTGTGTAAAGGAATTCTACTGCAATATATGAGAAAAGCATTGAAGTTGATGGTTTCTTGTGTATTGCTCTTTATGTGTGCATGATTCCATCTCCAAAAGTTTATTTCAGCACTCTTATTTCAAGTTTAAGTTATTTTTTTGTCAGTAGTTTATGTTTGGCTTCAATGGTGGACATATGCTATAGTATTTGATGCACTTCCAGCTCATACTTTTGGCCATTTGTTGAGGAAAAATTGTTGTGTAAAGTTAGTTTGAGCTAATTCATTTACAACACTTAACTTCAAATATGTATGTGCATGCTTTAAGTATTCATGTTGCAATTTGAAATCATAAGTAAGCCTTAGAAGATTGCACTAGTTTTGTGAGACTATAGGCTACCCTTGGTTAAGAAAAACTTAGTATTGGGAGTCTGTCTACTGTAGCATCAGCCATTGTTACTGTTCATCTTAGTTTTATACTTAAGGAAACTTCTAAAGCTTTCATCCTTTTGAATTTTATTTCAAATTCAAATCAAACATACACTTCCAAGCATCATTGCAAAGCCAAATCTGATGATTTAAACAAGTTTCAGACTGCTATAACAAAGTTGTTGTCATTGTTCATCAATCTCTAGAAATCTGAAACTTCATCACAGACCCAAGAAACTCCATGCTTTGTCAACCATAAATTCCCTTTGTGATTACCAGCAAATCACACACCAACACTAAATTGTTCTCGCACTATCATGACCTAGTACCCAAGAGACCTTAGGGTGATTTTCTAAAACTTAGTTGTAGATTTTCACCTTTCAAGAGAGGCATCACACTTGTGTGTTGTTTGTGTTGAGAAGTGAAAAAAAACCATCAAGAAAATTGTTGCTAGAGGGGGGGCAGATTGATAAATCTAGATAGAATTGGGTCCTTCTACCCTTCAATTTTTCACAGAGTATCTAGATCCACACCAAATAAGGGAGAATTTCAAGAGTTAAAGACCCCTACCCAGGTTAGGAGGGCTAAGAAAATGGAAGCTTTAGCATTAGTCCCACCCACTTGACCTCCAACCCCTCCATCTCCATCTTCTCCTTCACTTCAACCAGCCTTTTCTCCATTCACTTCTCACATCCAAAGTGATGTTACAATTGTCATACCTCAACCATAGATTGTTGCAACTTAGCCATTACCACCCCTACCTCCACCAGGGCTTGGTTGGGCAATAATCCATCCCCACTATCCTTCAATGACTACCATGACATTCCAAAGAATCCGGAAGTCTTCTGCTCCAAGTTCCATCCAAATGATCCACAAAGAACAACAAAAGAACACATCAAGATCTTCCAAACAACCTTGAAGGACATGCAGATTGAACATGAGGATGTTACATGTAGGCTCTTCCCTTATTTTTTGGGAGATGAAGCATTTTATTGATACATCCATCAACCTACAGGCTCCATTACCTCTTGGGACCTCATGAAAAACACTTTCTTGTAGAAATTCAAAGTCTCGGTCAGCCCCACAGATTTGTATTAGCAATTCATGTCAATTAGGAGGGAAGTCAATGAGCCAATCAACACATTCAATGATAGATTTCACCAAGCATACATGAATTTATATCCCCCTTATGTATTTGATGATGCCTCAGCAAGAGATGTGTATTATGTTGCTTTGGACAATCTCACATCTTCCCTAGTCAAACGAATGCATCAATTGCCTGCAAGATCAATAGATGCATATGCCAAAGCAATAAAAGAAAGCACTAATTTGGAACAACATATTGTAGGTTTGCTGCCTTCATTGGGGTCAACTACTAACCCTACACAAATTCATGGACTTACTCATTCCTTGGCTCATCAAAATCTGTTGATGAATCTGGTCCCTCAACTTCCCATAGTGCCACACCCAGGGCCTCCATTGAACTAGGCCCCATCCATACCGAGCTACCTACAAACTTCAAGTCAACAGCCCTATTCATAACTACCCCAAGTTCCTGTATACCTATTTAAACCCTTAGCTACCCATCAAAATCCATCTACAACACATCTAGTCTACCTTCAAAATGTTGTATCAATGTGAAGTAATGCACACAAGGAGCAAATCGACCAGTTGGTTGAATTAGTGAAGAAGTTGTCCACTAAAGTAACTAATCTGAGGAACTAGAATAACCAGTTGCAAGCATCCCAAGGGAGCAGTCAAACTAACTTTAATAGAGACAATCGTGATCTAGGCCCATCCTCAGGATAAAATTATGACAGATGTCATAATTCTAGACAAAAATTTGAAAGGAGATCATCCCAAAGGTAGAATGGAATGTGGAATTCTAGACCCAACAATGGTGGGTTGCCAACACCTCTTGATCCACCCAGAGGTACCAAAAAAATATACAAGTGGAGGCTACTTGGCTAAGGTAGCCCTATCTGGATGGTGTAGAATTCATCAAACCAGCTGACATTTTGAACTCGAGTGCCTAGAGTTTCAATCCTCTGCTTCAATCTTGCAAGTAGAGGTGCAAAATGTTGTTGATAGTTCAAGCTATACATAAATAGTACCATTAGAGTCATATGAAACAGTCTTGGTCGTCAACTAGGTGCCTTTTCCTCAAAGTGACAAGAATGAGCCTGAGAAGGAGGTTGAAGAAAAGGAGGGAAAATCAAAAGAGGTAAGTAATGGAGAAACCCTATCTCAAATGTTTGATTCAGTAGATAATGGGCCTAAAGATGAGGAAGAAACTAATGCAAAAGAGGTACATATGTTTCACCAACATGCTACACCCTTTAACTTGAGAAATAGGCAAGTTGGTGGTCCCTTCACAACATCCACCCCACCCAACAACTTTAATACACCTGACTTGAATGCTAGCAATAACCCACCTTACCCCAAGGTCTCTACTCAGCATTTCAATAGGAAAAAGAAACCCGATTTGGATAAAGAGCAACCCACTCATCCCATTCAAATTAGTTCCTTCAAAGCAAATATGGAGCAAATGGGGGAATATGTAGCAAAAGATTTGGAAAAATTTAAAGTGATTTGTTAGCCTTTGAGCTGTTGTGGTTGCCCACCATTAGGAATTCCTTCTTTAGGTCATTAAATGGAACTTCCCCATCAAAAAAAATCAAGAAACCATCTTGAAGAAAGTCTCATTTGACACTTCTAACAGTGAGCCAGTGATCAGAGAAATCCTAAGGCGAAACGTGATCAGCCACCTGGCAAAAATTAGCAAGTAGACAAGTAGCCAGTTAAGGAGCAAAAGTAGACACAAACAAAAGATAAAAAAATGAAAGGGATAAGGCTCAAGTGGCTCAAGTAGATGCATCTGTAGGACTATTTCAAGGAAGGTTAGAGACTCCTCCTTTCCTATTGACCATTCGAATGTTTGGTAAAAATCTACATAACTGCTTGCTAGATTCTGGCACTTCTACCAATGTAATGTCATTTGTAGTTTTCCAAGCATTAGGAATAAATCCGACCCCATCCAAATGTAAGGTAACCCAGCTGGACAAGACCAAGGTCAATGTGGTAGGGGAACTAAATATAATCCCCGTGCAAATTACAATAGATCCAAGGGTGCAACAAGTTATTGACATTTAGGTTGTTGATATTCCAAACACCTATGGTATCATATAGGGAAGAGACTTCACCTGAGCATTTAATGGATATACATTAACTGACTATTCCCACATGTGGTTTCCATGGAAAGGGCTTCCCAAATAGATCCAAATTGAGCATGATCCCAGGATGAGGTTCATGATTATTGAATACAACAACATGAATTAAGTGTTGTTCGCAGAAACGAAATTGGGAAATTATCTCCTAATTGCATATGAAGTCTCAGAGGAAGAGGTAGAGGAAGAAGTCCTTGTGTTGTGTCATGCCTCTCCCAACTTGGCTTCTCTCCCTAATAGTAAAATAGCACTAGTTGAGTTCGATAATGAATACTTCTAAGAGGATGGAAACTTGGGCCTGTTTGATGGTTTCCAATATTTCATGCAGAAATGTGTATAGGATCAGCTTAGTTTAGGGGCTATAATGGACTTTAAAGAGATTTTACTGCCCAACTGGTGTTGAATACACAATGCCGCCAATTCTAAATTTAAGTGTTTCCTTTTCCAAATAGTTGTCGGTCACATTAAAAGGAAGATCACTCCAAAAGAGCTCCTAGAAAATTAGCAAGTTCAAAACCTGCTTGAATGTAAACAACCACCTAAGGGTGCAAGCATAGACATGCAACCAGAAAATGGAGTATGCTCAAAATGTATGATACTTCAATCATCACTCACACCATTCCCCTCAAACTAGATGTGAAGCCCTTCCAACAGCGACAACACCTGATCAATGTGCTATTGGAACCTGTTATTTTCAAGGAAGTGCAGAAGATGATTTCATCCCGAATCATCTTTCCTATTTGAAATTCCACATGGGTGGCTAGCCTAGTTCTAGTAAGGAATAAAAATGGAGAAATTAGGTTATGTGTAGATTTCAGGAACTTGAATCGAGCCTCTAAGGACAACTATCAAGTACCCACACTATAAGAAGTGTTGCAGATCATTAATGGTTCACAAATGATTTCTATTCGTGATGGCTACTCAAGCTACAACCAAGTGATGGTGTAGTATTAAGACAAGAAAAAAATGACTTTCACTACAAAATGGGAAATATTTACATACTAAAGAATGTTGTTTGGGTTGATTAATGCAAGTGCAATATTTCAGCACACCATGGATATAGCTTTCAAAGACCTCATCAAAAAATGCATCATCATATACATGGATGACCTTACAGTGATCTTGAAGAAGAGAGATCATCTTTCAGACCTATGCAAGGTGTTCTAGATGTGCAAGAAATTCAAAATTTCATTGAACTCGAAGAATTATATCTTTGGGGTAACATAAGGAAAATCATTGGGACATGTGATTTCAGAAAAGGGTACATTCATAGATCCAGAACGTATTTAGGCCAACTTAAAAATTCAACCTCCGTGCAGCAAAAAGGAAATGAAATCCTTTTTTTCAGAAAGATCAACTTTGTTAGGAAATTCATCATAGGGTTCACAAAAATAGTAAAGTTATTAAATGCAATTCTTAAGCAAGATGCTAAAGTAGAATGGATTCCAGAAGCTAAATAAGCTTTTGCAAAAATAAAATGGGCCATTGCAGATGCTCACGTACTGGTTAGCCTAGATTATTCTAAGCCATTTTATATCTATTTGTTTGCTTTGGATCACTCATGTGCTAGCATGTTAACACAAAAGGATGAAGGAAGTGAACATCCTATAGCCTCTATGAGTGCTCTATCAAGAAAGATGTTGAACTGTGTTACCATAATGTGGAAAAGAAAGCATACGCCTTGGTTTGTGGGGTCAAGAAGTTCACACATTACATTCTAAGAAACAAGGTGTTTTCCATTGTCCCAAACCTTGCCGTCAAGATTCTGTTGATGCAAAATGAGCAAGGGGAAAGATGAGCCAAAAGGGTAATGCTACTTCAGGATTATGACATGGAGATCCAACTGATGAATTTGGTTTGAGGACAGGATCTCACACATACAATAGCAGAGATAGAACTAGAACTTACTATTCAATGGTACCAGTTAGAGGATGTTTCTCCTAAAGAATGGTACAATGACATAGTGTACTACTTGTTGAAGAAAAAATGTCTACCACATCTACAAGGGGTGAAAAAGTGAGCTCTGAGACTGAAAATTAATAGTTACATGCTCAAGGGAGCCATGTTATACAAGAGGAATCACAAACATATTTACCTTAGATGCCCAAGGAAGGTAGAAGCAACTAAAGTGTTGAGGGAATTCCATGACAAATTCAGAACATGACATGGATCCTACCCTTCGAAAGCCCATCAAATACTATGAGTTGGATACTACTTGCCAACTCTATTCAAGGATGCACATAACCACATCTAAATTTTTCATGTTTTCCAAACTGCTGCCACCAAGGAGAGGTATGCTATTGTTCCACTACAGCCAATTGTTGAGTAAGAACCTTTGCTCAGTGGGGACTCGACTTCATTGGTTCGATAAACCCACCATCCTCTATGGGTCACAGGTACATTCTAACCATAGCTGATTATTGTACTAGATGGATAGAAGCAATTTCTTGTAGGCAATGCAAACTGAGGTAGTAGTAATTTTCTATAAATTTTCATTATTAATCGTTTTGGCTACCCATTTGCATTAGTCTGTGATAATGGTCTTGCCTTTTCCTTGCTTAAGTTCGTAGCCTAGGCTTTTGATTTTGGGATTATTCTCAAATTTTCATCCAACTACTATCCCCAAGGTAATGGATTAGCTAAATCAACAAACAAGAACTTGTTGACTATCATATGTAAATTGCTAGATAAGAATCCAAAGGACTGGCATACCCATTTGCATTTTTCTCTATGGGTAGATAGCACCCAACACAAAGCAGCCTTAGAAAATTCCCCATACCATCTTGTCTATGGTTTAGAACCTATTTTCTCAATCCACCTCAAAATACCTATGTTGTAGTTCATCAATACCTATGATGAGGAGGGAGAATGTCTTGAGGCTCACCTAATTGAGCTACTCTATTTAGAGGAAATACGTGATGAAGCAGTAGAAAATCTTGCTCAACATCAGGGTGTTGTCAAAAGGTGGTTCGATCGTAGAGCCAAAGTCAAGGCCTTTAGAATCGTTGATTTAGTGTTATGTTGGGACAAGGCCCATGAAAATAAAGGAGTACATGACAAATTCAACAAGCTCTAGTTTGGCCCCTTTCAAATTTTTGAAATACTAGGAGATAATGTTTTTTTCCTAAAAACACTCACTAGAGACAATGCCCCATTTCTATTCAATGGGAAGTACCTCAAGCATTACTTCCTTGCTTGAGTTGTTCAAGCTCACCCTTGTACATAGTTAGAGTAGGTATTTTGCTTTGCTTTCCTTTACTTTTGCTTTTTTTTTTGGCCCTTTTCTTTGCTAAGGGTGTTGTTTGGTCTTGATGCAATGGCTATGCTTGGCATGCACAAAGGGCCCACTTTGGTACATGTTCCCTTTTTGTTCCATGGATAAGTCTTCATGAGTTACCACGGATCTCATTTTGCATCTCTAAATCAAGTCTCTTCACTTGAACCTTAGCTTGACCTAGAGTGGAACCCTTGTTTGAATTCCTTCAAACTTATCTCTAGACTTACATAATGCACATTTTAAATACTCTTGATGAGCTATACAATAGTTACCAAGAATCCTCGATAAGTGAAAAATCCTAAATCTTCTCCAATGACCATTGTGAACTCCAAACCCACTATGAGGTTCATTTCTTATATAGTTGAGAAAAAGGGTATCAAAAGAAAAGCATAAAAGAAAGAAAACAAGAAAAAGAACATAAAAGGAAAATATTAAAAAATAGGCAATTGTGTGGGTGTGTGAACAACTCTATCAAGGCTATGGATTTTTGGCTGGCAATAGAGCAATGTTTGTGGGTATTGTAGTGACAACTCCATCGAGGCTATGAATGCTTGACTAGCAGTAGAGCAATTTCCAAGTTACTTTTTGGGTTAGATTACTTACATAGCTTGCCCTAGTTGATTGGTCACTATTCTCTATAGTTTCTGAAGGAGAAGAATGAACTCATCGCACACACTCTTTTGAGGTATTTTGTGACTTAATTCAATTAAGGATTTTTTTCTTCTTTGAACCTTGAGTTTGTGTGATAATGCCTACTTTTGGTTTGTGAAACCAAAGATTCTATGTTCTAGATGAATCTGTATCCTTGGAATGCTCAGCAACGTTCTCCTAGTAGAGTTGGCATTTGTTGTGCTTGTTGAACACATGCCCTACTCGGACTAGGGACCCCCTCTCTTCATTTCACCTTCACCTAGTCGGTTCACCTTTTGCCTCAATTTTTGTGCCCCTATTTTTCAAGCCTAAGTTGATCATGAGCCTTAAATTTCCAAATCCATCTTGGCCATGGTCACTCACCCAAGTTTCGGGAAGTTTTTGACCTTTGTAGAATTTGACTTGCAGGTTTCCATCCTTCACCTTTTGTGGGTCCACCATTGCGGGTTTCACCTCATGGATTTCAACCTCTTCTTTGTCGTTCCCTATGGAATTCTTCATGTGTCTGCCCATGATAGCTTTCTCGCATGTAGCTTCTACATTTAGCCTTTCTGCATTGTAGGTTTCACAACCAATTTTTCTACCTTAGTCCTCGCTTGATGTCCCCTATGGATTGCATTTATGGATCCTCACCAACCTACATCCCTGTGATACCTACAATTAATAAAAATATTAATGGAGGCTTTCCCTATAAATATGACTCTCCCCAACTATCATTTTCATCTGCTATTTTCAAATTTGAAAGATCAAAGGAGGCATTCGCATGTGCAAGAGAACTTTGAGAGATCAATTTGCATTCACATTCTCCAACCATGAAGGTAACCCCTTGGTTGCCTCTATCATTTTTTATTTATGATTGAACTGTCTAGGGTTTTAGGTTAAACAAATTGTTAAAAGTCAAGTGCCACAGTCTAAACCCTAATCTATTTGAATGTTAAAACTCTTGTAGTGGATAGCGTGGACTTCAAACAAAGAAAACCATCCATGAAATACTTTTTCTTAAAGCAACAAAGGTCACTATAGCCTGTCACTCCATCGATTCTTGTACCATTAACTATTGTACATTTTTTTAATTTTTGGGACCTTGTGTGCAAACTGCCACACTCCTTTGGCTGTTCTCAATGGAAAAGTCCTTACGACCTCTTATCCTCCAATTCCCACATCTCCCCACTCACTATCAACAAGTGAAATTAAAGTCCTAAAATCCTTTAAGTCTCGGTGCATTGCAGATTCATTCTTGCAGATCGCCTTAGCAGAAGGATGCCACCCTTTAGCTGTTGGCTTATGGTGAAGTCCTAGCCGACTTCCATCATGCGGATTTTATCCCATCCACCACTATGGAATGAACTCAAACCCAAGCAACATGAACCACTCACTTAGGATTCCACTGTAGGTCCACTCGTGTGACTTGCCTTGTGCGAAACTCTGCCACGCCAATGTCATTCTCAATGGAAAATTAGGCATGATGCCCTACCTCACAGATCATGCTTTGTGTATTTCCCCAAATGCCTAAACTCAGTCACCATGGGTATAAGCATGAACTTTGATGAATCTCTAGAATGAACCTATTAAATAAAGGTAAACTCATAAGCCTTAAGGCCACTACAGATCCATCTATGCGGGCCACCCTTGTTTGGAGGATGTTTCTATAATGGTTGTTGTTTTATGGAAAATCTTGTATGTCATTTCACTACGTAGGTATCACACCTCTGAATTTTGTGAACATAAACTTTAAAAGTAGAATGATGAAAATATTAAGTCATAGCCCTTCACGGGTTCATTTGTGTGGGTCACCCCTCGCAAAATGACACCTATCCTAAGCTATTGTCTAATGGAAATAACCCAGTAGTGATCTGCCACATAGTTTTTGCAAACCTAGTTCCCACACTTCATAAAATGATCAAACCTTTAAGAAAACTGACTAAGAATAATTCCACACACATGACAAAATGTTCAAACTAAAATTGAGCAAGCAGGGAAGTATTGTGGGTTCTTCCATGTGGAATTCTGCCCATGGGATGCTGCTTACCCATGGATGTATGATAACAATAAAAATAAAGTGACAACCTCATCAGCAACTTTCACATCACTAATCCTCGCATGAGTTAAAAGGGTCACTTTGACCAAAGTAAATGGCCTTGAGTGCTTCCACCACCAATTTGCACACATGCCTAATAGTTTTACACTATATTTCCTAAATGATCAAAGCATGTAGAAATTCACCATCAGGTGGCTGCCTATGGAAGTCTATCTTCGCACTACAATTTTGTAAGGCTTTTACCTTGACGACTTCCATAGGTCAAAAACCTGCACCTCCAAACCTGCATTTCTGCAAACTACCCAAACAAACTCAAAATGATAAAATATATTAGATGTAATGATCTCTAAAGGGTATGTAGGTGTGTTTGATGATGTATTTACATCATTTAACTAATGATTTCTCTCCCAATATGTCAAAGCACTTATTGCACCTTTTGTGTGCAAAATTTATGGAACCAATGGAGAAGCCTTCAAAGAAAATAGACAAAGGAAAAAGGCTAGCAAGGACTCCAAGAGGAAACGAGGAGAAAGCACAAATGAAGTACGAGTTCCACGAGGCTGAGTGTACCTCAAAAATCACCTCCAATAGGAGTAAGGTTACTGATACTAATCTAGGACTTGTTAGTATCAATGAGTTTAGACAAAGGGTTATGGTAGACCCTAAAACAAAGGAGGCCTTGAGAATCAAGAAGAGTGGAATTGCAAAGGTGGCAGGCTTTCCTCCTACTTTAGTTGCTCCAGAATTGGTTTTTTCTTGTCGAGAGTGCTATCATGCCCAAAACAAAAGGATAGTCATTGGGGATGGAAGAGTACTAGCAGACTTGTCTCCCCAGTGTATCAGAAAAACATTTGGCATTCCCCTATTTGACAAAATGGAGGAAGTTGAAAAGGAATTCACCTTGAAAGTATGGAAAGATCTTATTGGCTGCAAAAGAACAATCAATCAAACATGGCTAAAAGATAAGAGGGGAAGCACTAATAAGGTGCCTCAAACACTATACAAAAGTGACTTTATAGAAGAGACTAATGATTTAGTGACCCTCCTAAGCAGAGTAATGGGCCTTCCCACTTCCTCATTCCTTGAGGAGTGGATGTTTTATTTCATAGAAGAGATTCTCCGAGGAAATTCCAAGTTCCACTGGGCTAAAATGATCAGTGAAAACCTTCACAATCAATTTGTGGCAGTGAAGAAAACTTTAGAGTTTTACATGACCTCTTATCTGATCTACTTCCTAGCTGTTAAGTTCCCATATAAAGGATTAGACTACGTTGGGACATTGGGAACGAAGAAGTGGAAACTTAGGGTGTATTACTCCTACCCTTAGCTTTAGTACAAGAACTTCAAGAAAGACTACATGAGAGTTAGCAATTCCTTCATTGGGCATATCATTCGCACTTTTTCAGGAGACTACCACAAGAGGATATCCCACAATGCTAAGGTAGTGGTGAAAGGTTTTGGGTATTGGTTTATCCAATTCCCTAATTTTACATACATTAGAGTAGATATATTCTCAAGAAGACCATATCAGTTGCCCCATTACCCAAATGATAGAATCATATTCCTGGAGCTCACTCAGAAGTTGCATACTACCCACACTTTACTGCATAATAAGCATCATGTCAAGATCCCATATCCCCTTACATTTGAGCAAGGGATGTATTCTTGCCCTGCTACCCCATGCACCGGGAACTCAGAAAATGAACTAGAAAAGTACAATTTTGAGCTACACATAGAGAGCGGACACTTCGATCCCCTCAAGAAATTGAAGAAGTAGGTTGGATGACAATATGCTCATAGGCCACATATTGAAGATTTTTGGGCCAACTGTGATGATGACCATGATGTCAGGAGACAACACTACATGAGAATGATGGCCCAATTTGTGAAATCCATCAACTTATACCCAGTCCCAGATCAAATTATCAAAGATGACAATATTTTGGATGAGAAATGAAATGCTTTGATAAATATGCCTTTGCCAATAATTGACTGGAATGAGCCAGAGGTCACAAACCTAGACATTGTTACTCATCATGTAGAATAGAGGACCAAGTAATGGATAGATGACCAAATAACCCAACTACGTGAGCAGGGCATGGATCTAACTTATGGGGAGCTTGAATACGAGATACAGAGTGAAAAAAATAATGGCACTACCACAGGTTCATCAAGTGAGGCTCCCAAGTCCCCACCTATTACTAGATCAAGGAAGAGAAAATAAACATCTGAGCAGAAACTAAAACATAAAGTTTAAACCAGGAAATCAATAGAAGGGTAGAATCCACCAAAGAAACCAAAAAGAATGGGAACCTTTGTTCTCAAAATGTTGACTATCCAAGAGGAAGGATCCCCACACAAACAAGAGGAAGAAGTTGAGTGACCACGCTCGGCACCACCCACCACCTCCACTCTCCCATCAGCCACTACCACTACACCATCCCCTTCCACTCCTCAATCACTTCCCGTCTCGTCTCTGCCTGTTGTGGACATATTTGTCCACCTCACCTCCACCTCCTTGACTGCTCCCATGGTGGTGTTAGATTCTTCCTCATCCACCACTTCCCCATTATTGTCTTCCTTTCTCCCACCTTTGTTTCCCATTGTTTCTACTCTACCTCCTTCTCTACCAACAACCTCTATGGCACTCCTCTCCTTTACGTGTGCCTTTGTTGCATATTTATAGAACACAACATTTGAGCTCTATAAGGTGATCCTCAATCCTCAAGTCAAGACATTGATGTCCTAGCTTGCTACTACCTTGCCTCTCCCTCCATCTCCTACTAAGCCACCTAAAATGGAGGCAACAATGCAAATTTTTGAAGAAATGGAGAGGTTAAGTGTGGAGTAGCCTAAAGTAGTAAAAGAGGATATTTCTTAAGAGCCATAGGACTCCAATCAGGATGACTACTTCGAGCATCCTAAGCGAGGAATAAGGATTGATCTAGATAGAGTGGCCTCAGATGAAGAAGGGAAACAAACGCCTGAGGGCGAGGGTGCAAACAATTTTGATGATTATTATGAGGTTGAGACCTCTAACCAAGAACTTGAGGGGGAACAACCCAAAGAACACATAGAAAAGGAGGAAAACCCAAAGTAGTGTCTCTCTAAAGAAGGGAAAATTTGGTATAGGTATTGATGTAGAAAAGATAGATGAGCCCCCACAAATTGGCCAAGATGAGGGCTAGAAACGTTAAGAAATTCTCGAGGAGAAAGAATAAGATAAAGGAGAAGAAAACATCAAAGATGCTCCTGAGTATGAGGAAAAGCCATCAAAAGAATAGGAGGAAGGGGAGAATGATGAATCACCAGTTCATCCAACTAAAGTTCCTTCATGGCTAGAGCAGCAGCTCAAAAGAAAGGCCCAGTTGCTCACATATTATAAAGCCTACCTTGAAGCAATCTTAGCCCAAGCACAGGTGAAAAAAAAAATGAAAAGAAACCAAAAAATAGGTCCCACATAGCTAATAACACTTTTAGGTCCAAAATATTATAGGTGGCCACTCCTACAGCTAACAAGGATGCAAGCACCATCCAAGGCAAAGATTATCAGGTGACTACCATCAATATGGGCCTAACATCTCACGCCTAAAAGATTGATGAATTTTAGGGGTCAATGTCCACCATCCTTCAGCCAATTAACAAAGATCACTCGATGAAGGAATATGATGCAAGATAATCTATCAACAACAACAATTCATTAGGGGAACTTCTGTCCCAAACTCAGCTTGGAGAAGATCAATTATCAAATTCTTCAAAATTCACTTTTCATTCACCAAAAACCATCAAATTCACTTTGAACCACAAGACTACCAATAAATAAAATCACCACATCAGTATTCCTAACCTTTATCATTCTCAAATCTATCTTAACTAGCATCAAAATTACTGAACCAAATCAAAATCACCATTAGAAACTAAGAACCAATCACATCTTTCACTACTCTTTTATGAGAGTAGAAAATAAGGTATTTTTGACATAACTTTCAGATAACAACTCCAAACCATGACATAAAACCTATTTTGGATACCCATTTGGCCCTTCTATAACATATATTACATGCAAGTGGGGTTACTTTGGAACATATTCCTCAAAAACTTGCTGCTACGTTGTCCCAGAGGCTTAATTCTGCAACCTATCTTTAGTAAAACGGCCATAAAACACTCAAAACTCAATAAAATTCGATGAGAAAAAAATAAAAATGAATTAGAATCATATGTACATCAATCCAAAAGACTTGAACACAAAATAAGTCCATAAAAATCCGTACATAAACCTGCAAACACATTTTTACTAGTCTGAAATACAGAAAAAATAAAGTTTAAGCATGCACAGGGGTTTCTAAATGATTTTCTTCTTATTCAAACCTCCCCCTCTTCTTGAAAATGATGTAAAATTCCTATTTAAAGGATTTTAATCTTCCCCAATTGACTAAACCTTCTATTTTCCCACTTGAATCTTCATATTCTTTGTTTTTTTTGCTTTTTTGCATTTTTGCATAATTGACAACTTTGCAAATTTTGTAAGTTTTACATTTTCCACTATTTTGACCACCTACAAACCTTTAAATGACTCAAATACATATTAATTAACCATTTCATGACCTTTTCACAAGGTTTTACAATTAAAAATTGAGATTTTGTAATTTTTCCTTTTTGAAGCACAAGGTGCTCCTGCACCATACATCCAACCAACAAACCTTTCCAAGTCCCTTGGAAACATATTGTAGCAAATTTTATTGTATTCAATTTTACCTTTCCTTTCTCTTTCTTCCATAAGGTTCTCAATCATCTTTTTCTCTTCCAAAAGGACACAGGATTGTCCTTCCACAACTCTTTCTCAACCAAGGACATAGGACTGTCCTTACACTCTGCTTCTCTTCAACAATCATCCCTTCTTTTTCCACAATTCATCCTAGACCTTCTTTGACCAATATTTTTTTCAACTTCTCATCTACTCCCATCAGTGGAGTACTCTTTAGGCTGCACACTCAAGTGCTTCTTCAGAAAACTATCCATCTCTCTTCAACCTACAAACACAAACTCAAACACCAACTCAGCAAACCATCCATCTTACCCAATAAAAAATCCTAGAAGATGCATCACTCTCTTTTCCTTTCACCTTCTATCTAGATTAATCTCCATTGGAGGATGGTGACTACAGATCTTAGCTTTTCTGCCAACACACAACTCAAAACTCTTCCTCTCTGCAGCATAGATGGATCAAGCACCTGCAACCAACCACAACTCAACAATCAACTATCAACAAACCAAACTATCAGAATCAGCTAGCTATGATACCAATTTGATGCAAGAGCATCTATCAACAACAACAATTCATTAGGGGAACTTCTATCCCAAACTTAACTTGGAGAAGATTAATTATCAAATTCTTCAAAATTCACTTTTGATTAACCAAAAACCATCAAATTCACTTTGAACCACAAGACTACCAATAAAAAAAATCACCAAATCAGTATTCCTAACCTTTATCAGACTCAAATATATCTTAACCAGCATCAAAATTATAGAACAAAATCAAAATCACCATTAAAAACTAAGAACCAATCACATCTTTCACTATGCTTTTATGAGAGCAGCAAATAAGGTATTTTTGACATAACTTTTAGATAACAACTACAACCCACAACATAAAACTTGTTTTCGATACCCATTTGGCCCTTCTATAACATATATTACATGAAGGTGGGGTTACTTTGGAACATATTCCTCAAAAAACTTGCTGCTATGCTGTCCGAGATGCTTAATTTTGCAACCTGTCTTCAGTAAAACGGTCATAAAACACCCAAAACTCAATGAAATTCAATGAGACAAAAATAAAAATGAATTAGACTCATAGGTTCATCAATCCCAATTAATTAACCATGAAAATAAGTCAATACAAATTCATACATCAACCTGTAAACATGTTTTTACAGTCTGAAATATAGAAAAAGCAAAGTTTAAGCATGCACAAGGGTTTCTAAATGATTTCTTCTTATTCAAACTTCCCCCTCTTCTTGAAAATGATGTAAAATTCCAATTTAAAGGATTTTCATCTTCCCCAATCGACTAAACCTTCTATTTTCCCATTTGACTCTTCATATTCTTTGTTTTTTTTTGCTTTTTTGCATTTTTACATAATTGACAACTTTGCAAATTTTGCAAGTTTTACATTTTCCACTATTTTGACGACCTAAAAACCTTTAAATGAATCAAATACATATTAATTAACCATTTCATGACTTTTTCACAAGGTTTTACAATTAAAATTTGATATTTTGCAATTTTTCCTTTTTGAAGCACAAGGTGCTCCTGCACCAGAAGAATTGAAAACACAAGTGGCAGAACTAACTGCCTTAATACTACATGAAGAAGTAATTAAAATGGAGAAAATAAAGAATTGGACCAAGTGTACATTTGATTGGTTCAAAAGATTTGTCGACATTGGTGACAAAGGCATCCAATGTGCAACCAAGACACACAATGAATTTTGAGTTTTGTAGAAGGAAGTCGAGGAAGTAATGGGGATTTGCAAAGAGTTTCTTGAGCTATATAGAATTGTATACCCAAAGCTTGAGAGAATTCTCAAGCTCTCCTAGGAAACTTGGAAAAAGGAATTGGAGCTGTCAAAAGAAGACCATTGGCTACCCAAAGCATCGTTGTTGAATTTGGAATATAGAAAAGCGGTTTTGGAGAGGTCCCTACTTGAATTGGAGGCCAGTCATGAACATATCATAGATCACTAAGTTGAATGTAATGAATTCCTAAAGTTGATGGCAGACTATGAGATGCCCACCTTGGAGCTAGATTGGGAAGCCATCGAATGCGAATTCCACAAGAGGATAGAGCAAGGGGCCAGTGACACATTGTCGACTGACTTCATGGATTTTGTTGCGAGAGCCTTCACAGAGTCCGAACAAATAATCAAATTTGAACCAAAATGCAAAGAGCATCGAGATCAAATGGTAGAAGGGTTCAAAAGAGTTACCTTCCATATCTCCAAATCCAACCTCTCTGAAGAGAAAAGGTTGTTGGTTGTCATTGGAAAGTTCATGGAATATGCTACTCTATAAAAGGAAGTTGGAAATCCCATTATAGATGATATAAGCATTTTCTAAAGTAGCTAAAAGGGCTAAAATCAGCTAAAAGACAAAATAGACTATAGGAAAAAAATAGGAAAAAGACAAAATAGTCTATTTTTATATTGTAAAATTTGTACTCATATGGGGTTAGGTGAAAACCCTAAACTAAAATGAATATGAGTCATTCATTTTAAAGTGATCTTGTCTATTCATTCTACTTTTTGAAAGCTATAAATAGGGGCATCCTCTCATTTTCAAAGAGAGAGATGAGTTGTTGTATAAAGGCATTCTACTGTGATATATGAGAAAAGCATTGAAGTTGATGGTTTCTTGTGTATTGCTCTTTATGTGTGCATGATTCCATCTCCAAAAGTTTATTTGAGCACTGCTATTTCAATTTTAAGTTACTTTTTTGTTAGTAGTTTATGTTTAGCTTCAATGGTGGATGTATGCTATGGTATTTGATGCACTTCCAGCTCATACTTTTGGCCATTTGTTAATGAAAAATTGATGTGTTAAGTTAGTCTAAGCTAATTCATTTACAACACTTAACTTCAACTATGTATGTGAATGCTTTAAGTATTCATGTTGATGTTTGAAATCATAAGTAAGCCTTGGAAGATTGCACTAGTTTTGTGAGATTGTAGATTACCCTTGGTTAAGAAAAACTCAGTATTGGGAGTCTATCTACTATAGCATCAACCATTGTTACTGCTCATCTTAGTTTCAAACGTAGGGAAACATCTAAACCTTTCATCCTTTTGAATTTTCTTTCAAAACCAAATTAAACATACATTTCCAAGAATCACTACAGAGAAAAATATGATGATCTAAACAAGTTTCAGACTGTTATAACAAAGTTGTTGTCATTGTTTATCAATCTCCAAAAATCTAAAACTTCATCAAAGACCCCAGAAACTCCAGGCTTTTTCAACCATAAATTCCCTTGTGATTACTAACAAATCACACATCAACACTGAGTTGTTGTTGCACTATCATGAACTGACACCCAAGAGACCTTAGGGTGATTTTCTAAAAATTAGTTGTAGATTTTCACCTTTGAAGAGAGGCGTCACACTTGTGTGTTGTCTGTGTCGAGAAGTGCAAAAACACCCATCAACAGATTACAAACAAAAGAAGAGAACAACATAGAAAATCAAAATTTGAACCTGCCTAAAGCAATGCATGATGACTCTATACCCTCATCACAACATAAACAAGAACATTGCATGGATATTGTTTAAGAACATTTTGTTTTCACAGTCCATAAACAACATAAACAAGAACATTGCATGGATATTGCATGGGTATTGTTATTCAACCTCCCGTTGTGATTTATTTAGATGATGGCATTGATATTACAAATATTGATGAGCAAGTGCATGATGGGTTGAATACATTGTTTTTTTATTCTATGATTTTAGATGAAAAATCTCCTAGAAAAAGTGTTGAACCTGGTGCTTTCCCTAGTTCAAAACTTTCTCTTGTCCCTTTGGCTAGTTTTCTGACTTTTGTTTATAAAAATTGAGATTGGGATGCAGACGACCTACTTTAGGTTGACTCGCATGTGCCTTACTAGTCTTTTGTTTTTTCATGTTTCTTTATGTGCTTGCATGTGTGTAATGTGATCCCCCATGATGTTTGATTTGATGTATTTCTCTCTCTCTCTTTTTGTGCATTCCTCTATATGTACTTTCATTCTTCTCTATGTCGTAAACATTTTATCCTTTTCATTTATCTTGTGTCTTCCTTTTGGGGATGATGCAAGGCGTTGAGACATTTAGCTCTCTTTCATGTTGACTTGAAAGGATTTTTCTTTTTTTTTTCTCTTTATATGTCATTCTTCTAGTTCTATGAGTATTTGGGGAATGATGAAAGTTCCATGCTCTATAAAAAAATTGTAGCAAAGACATACTAACCCTGAATCTATAGATACCTTATGTATTTTTGGGGGCAACCCTCCCTTCCTATTTCATGACGCAGCTTATTTCGAGAACATATAATTTGGCATAGGGTTTTCCAAGGAAAGCTCTCATGTTAGGCAAGAACATTGGCTACTTTAAACAATTGCTCACAATGATGGTGTTGCAATCGCTTTAAAGTGGGTGCATACATCGATGCCATCTTTCAGAATATTTCATGGTGTGATTTTTCTTTCTTCTTGTTATGTGTCATTTTCTTGGTGGTGTCATTGGGTTCTGTTTCCTCCAAGAGTACGATCTACCATCGTGGCATGATGCAAATGAGGCAACCCATGTGTGATGATCTGACACCTTTGACTTTTCCTCTCTTGGAGATATTAGGCACAATGCTCCCTAAAAAGAAGACCATTACATGAACAAAGAAAAATCCCCTTTAACAAAATTCATACATTACAAAAGCATTTACAAAAAGCATTACATTGTGGTGCCTTATTAAAGTTATCAAGAGGATAACTTTGGTATGGTTAGTATGATGAGAAGTTGACACACTGGCATGACTTTCTCATTATACAGTGAGAAGATGACACATTGGCATGACTTTCTCACTAAACCACCTCATTCAAACAACTCGCCTAGTGAACAAACTAAGGTTCCACTACCCCTGAGTGGGTAGCGCATGTTATGGACAAAAAGCTTAGATTTTTTCCACATCACGTTGGACCGTCGAAGCTTGATCCTTTTTCTCGGACAAACAACCACGTTCCACATCGTGTTGGAACGATTAGGCTTGATCCTTTTGTTTTTTATTTATATTTCTTGGCCTTTGATATGGTATGATCACGTATCTTTATTATTGTTGCATACTTAAGTGTCTTGAATGTCTACTTTAGTGTGAGTTTGACATGGGGTCATCCTCTCACTAAAGTGGGGAAAAATTGTAGTATCGAAAAAAGTAGTCCTTTTTCACACCTAATTTGGGAATAATTGACATATAATTAACTTAACTAAACCTTGGGTTAGTCTTGCAATGTGTTGTACACATTAACACTAATCTAGGCCTATTTTAAAGCTAAATACACCTAATTTTCATCTTATCTAAGGTGTTGTAAAGTGTTGTTACACACTTCCACACTTTTGTAAGGTTGATTTAATTAATGAAGCCTAACGGGCCCATTTTAATGAAATGTACTTAACTTGTACCCTATTTATGGTGTAGTAAATTTTTGTAACACACTTTCACATTTATATAGGGTGGCATTAATTAATTGTGGTTAATTGGCCCCTAAAATTCAAATTTAAGTCTTATTTATGACACCTCCCGAAGATCTATCATGAAACCCATAATTTAAATAATAAAACATTTAATTGGGAAAATTCAAGGTCCTAGAAATTGGTGCTAGGATCCATTCTCCCTAGGTGGTGAATGGGTCCTCCCTCTATAAGAACCCCCTTTACCAACATATTCTACTAGGGTTTTTAGTGTTCTTTCATTCCCCGAAGGTAAGGTCCTAAAAAACAGTGCCAAGACCCATTTTCCCTAGGTGGCAAATGGGTCCTCCCTTAATGAGGACCCCCTTTTTTAAATTTTATTTTGGAAAAAATTTAATAATGTTTATTTCCAAATCTAGTGTCAACCTTAATTGTTTCAATTTTGGGGTTAATCTTGTAATTTAGTATAAATAAGAGGTTAATTCACATTGTTTCACCTAGAAACTTTGAGAGAGCATCCTTATAGAGAATTGGAGTCTACAAGAGTATTTCAAGAGAATTCATAAGGAATTTCAAGGTAGATTAGTGAAGTTTATTGTAGCAATTCAAGATCATTTAATCATCTCAAGGGTTTTATACATTCATGCATGTTGTTGAGCTAAGATTGTCAATGTATCATTGAAGATCCCTCTTGCAAACATTGTTTCACATCTACTTGAGATCAAGATCTACATTCTTCATGGCTAGTACATGCTAGTTTGCAAATTTACATTACAAGACATCTTTCAAGGTATCATCAATTGTATTATTTCATGTTTCATACTTCAATTTCTTTATCTCATGATTTGGTTCAATTACCTACAAGGGTTTTGACCAAGGAAAACCCCTAATCACTAACAATCAAAAAGTTTTTCTTCCCTTGAATGTGTGTTTGCAAATTTACAGTTTGAAGATCAAGTGGAGAGCAAGTTTAGAGTAAAATTGTAAAATTTGTCAAGTTGCAAAAGTTGTTATTAAAAGTGCAAGAACAAAGAATTGAAGCTACAAAATTGATTACAAGTTTTCAAGAGCTAACAACCGAGGATTTGAGAGTGCAGACAACAAGGAAGACAACTCGGATCTCAATTTTAGAAACCCTAATAGGGACCCATTTGCCACTAAAGGCGAATGAGTCCTTTGTACCCTAAAAACAAGCTTCTTACAACAAGGTACACATCATTTTGATCTCTAAAAACTCCCCTCGCAATTGCTATAATAGTTAGGGTTAATTTTTTTATTATTATTTGCATATTTTGGCCCTCATAATTAAATGTTTCATAGTGAAAACTAGTTGGTTTACCATCTTGATCAATCCATCTTGGTGGTAAACCCTATTTTTCTATGTTTCATCTATTCTTCGTGGGTTTGAAATAAAAGTGATTTCATAAGCATTATAGTTTGAATTGAAGTTAAAATCACTACACCAACCATTGTCAACATTACTAAGAGATCTAGACCAAATTTAAAAAAGTATCCAATAAAAATATTTGATAATGACCCTAACGGTGCTTTCTCAAAGATTCCTTATGTGGATTTACCCACAGAGGACACTAGGGCTTACATACATGGAAATTTGGAAGAGTACAATCACCAAAGAATTAAAGATCTATGGTCTAATGAGCTAACTAGAGATGAATTCTTGGTGAAACCTGAATACATTAACCTAGTGTGAAAGAAGCTTGTTATTTGGAGTTGGTTTCCTAACTATAGTAGTGATGTGGATGCTAAGTATTTGAGGATGGAATTGAGTAGAATGCATGATAAATTCATGTGGACCAGCATGATCGAACTAATATCTAAGGAGGTGATTTTATATTCTAAGCTAATGTGTTGTAAACTTGGTAGAACCTACACATTTCAGAGGTTTAACTAACTAAATAGTCCACTCTACATTAGATTGTCAACCCAGGGTTTGCAAGCTTGTGATGGTGCAACATTGTATATGCCTTCAATGACTCAAAAATACCTAAACTACCCTATTTAAGTTATCCTATTTGCTAGAAATTCACAGAATTGCAAAACAGTAAAAACATAAACCACAACTAGTTGTTACGGGTACCTACAGGTTAGACTATACTTGAACTATAACTAATGAAATGATGTTGTAACAATTGAAAAATTAATAAAAACTAACGACTCGGCTAAACTATCCTCTGAAGTACAACTAGTTAGCCATTACATGCATATTCATAAGCATCCATTAATAATAAGCAAGATATGAAATTCTAATTAACCAGCATATGATTCATGAAATAATGATGAACTAATAACAACTATCAAACATAAATAAATAATTGGAAAATGAATTGAGGAACAATACCTTAAGTGGTCTTCTCAAGTGATTGTTCTCACTTTAACTGAACCCAAATCCAACTAATAGATTCTATGCATTCCATGAAGTAATCTCCATTCATTGTATAACATAAAATATTACCAAGATCCTTCCATAGATTGTACTCAATCATTCTGAATATTTTTCATGTCTTGAAATTGAAAGTAACTGATAACATAAAATTGAAAAACCAACTAACTATCCTACAAATTCAACTAACAGCTATATACAAGCTTGAGGGAATCTTTATCCAAAGCAACTACTTAACTGAAATCATTAACTCCACTCCCAAATATTAGAGCGCAAAGTTAAGACCGACTTATTCAACCTATAACTGAAAAAGGAAAAATAATCCTATCAAGACTAGAACTCTATCACAAAAGAATTACATGTAAACATACAACCATTTGTCAAAATTCAATAAGTGAAGGAGACCTCTTCTTCAATGTTCAATAACTAGTTATAATAACACGCATTCAACCTTCAATAAGTGCTCTTAATCAACAATCATCATGTTCAGTCAAATCTAGAGCTTCCCATGTTTTGTTGTCCAACATTCCCTTTTGTTGCGGGTTCATTCTGTAATTGTCGCGTGCCATAGTTCCTCTTCAACTACAAACAAGTTAAATTGCAAAGCATGTATACAAGTATAACTATCACAATTAGACATAGTATTCCATTCAACATTCCATATACATCTTCATATAAACCATTCAATACTAATATATTATAACCATAATTCCATCATCATATTTTTTGGGTTCACGTCTACATAATAGATATGAAAGGATAGTATAATATGGAAGCATTATCAGGAAAGTGTGTTTAAAATTATCTTAAAATATGTATAAAATCAATAGAAAATAAGCTATTATCTGGACCTATCATCTCCCCCCAACTAGCCTTTTACTTGTCCCCAAGCAAAATACTAGAGATCTTGATTGTACTACAGAGCAATCTATCTCAAGTCCATGGTTGTATTAACACCCTAAATCTGTTTCAAATAGAAACCTTGATATTTTGAAAGTTGATTCATCTTGATAATTCCTACTTTCTCACATTCATCACTTTTCTCCCCATTCCAATGTGGGATTGGGTAAAGGAGAATAGGTGGATGGAAGGTGAGGGGTACCCAATAAACTCCTTTGTTAACACCAATGGCTATGTATTTGTGTACCCTCTAAAGCATAGCAGTGAAATTATATAGAGAATATGGTTCTTTCCTCTATAATTCTGGTGTTAAACTATCCCATCTATTCCATACATGCTTGTAGCACTGTTGTCTAATACCCACAGCTAGCATCTGTATTCTCTCACAATCTTCCTTTCTAAGTTTCATAATTCTCTTACCCACTCCCTTAAGCTCAAGAAGTTTCAGCTAGTCATCAATGATTGCATTTGGATTCTTAGCCTCTTTTCTTATGGAGAATGCAATGGATTTCTCTTTCTCCTCATACTCCTCCATGATCTCACCCCTAAGTTGCTCATTCCTATAATAGGAGGCAAGTTCTCTAATATGAAGGCCTCCCACAATAATTAGAGGGTTCCATTCTATCTCATCGGGTATTACATAGTTGTGCAAATAAAATTCACACAACTAATCATATTCTTCAAATGTGGAAGCAATAAAAATTTCAAGAAACTCAAAAGTTTGACTCATAGCAATAGATTATTTGCTAACTAATCTACTAAACTGAAAGCATAAAAATCTTTCTTGTAAAAGCAATGTATATGTTCTTCGTGGAGGTCTACATCTAACAATTTGTGCAACCTTATCTACTATTTCCTCCAATCGAACTATTGATCTATTCAATTCCATATCTTTCTTTTCCAATTCCTTCACATATTCTTCCTTCTCCTTCTTCCATTTCTCTTTTTCCTATGCAAAATCATTAGTCACTTTCCACAATTGGTAACCAAGTGAGAAGGTTGTGTGATAATCAGGAGTTTTGATAGGAGGGGGTTTCTTATCTAGAATTGCTAGTTCTTTGTCCCCTATCTTGGTGATGGCCAACTGTGCCAACAAATCTAGCTTAGTACCATGGCCATAAAACTACAGTTTCTCCTCCATCTCTTGCATTTTTATCTCTCTTTCCTTATCCTTTTGCTCATAATTCTTCACTAACTCCTCCAGGTGTTTAATCCTATACAATGCCTCTTGGAATTCTTTTCTCACATCTCTCTCTTCAATATAAACCTCCTCTGTGTCTTCAAACTGCTCATTACCTCTTTCATAATATCCTTGAATAGGGATGTCTAGATTTTTTGTCTATAATTTCTTGGCAATAAATATGTCCTCTACTTCATAATTAGAAGTTGTCACCACATATATTCTCTTGTTTTTTGGTATATTCACATTACCATGAACACCCCTTTCTAATTCAAAGTTAGTTTCTACAATCATAACATTTTTTTGATGTTCTTGCTGATGTTGTTCTCCCATAATTTGTTCCTTACAAATCTCTTCTCCTTTAGGTTCCCCTATATTTTCTTTTGTGGTACCTTGTTTCCTGAGTCTACTAGAGCATCTATGTGTGAGTATTTCTTTCTCATTTTTTCTCTTTTCCTTTTTAACACTCTTTTTGTTTTTAACTTCCTTCTTTTTCTTTGGATCCTCCTCTCTTTCCTTTTGAATATCTCTCTTTTTCTTTGAAGTATCCTTCCTTTCTTCTAGTTTAGAGGTTGTAGAGGAGGTAGATGCACTACCTCTCTAGCTCTTAGATTTATGTGAATTTGAATAAGGTAATTCCTCTATTATAAGTGGCATAGGTTCTAGTTTTAGGTTCTTCATGCTCACCTTGGCTACGAGAAGGCGAAGCCATAGGTGAGACATGAGGGTTTTCCTCTTCAAGCTCATTTTGGGGCTTATTTTGGGTTTATGTATCCTTAAGCAATATAGTTGTATCCAACAAACTATTAATGTCTATGCATTCCCTGAAATCCTCCCACTTTAGTTGTGGGTATTGAATCCTTAAACTCCTCTTCATCAATAAGGTAACTAGATAGCAATGATAGAGAGAAGTATCACTTTGTTTTCACTAGTATTCTAAGGCCATTCATTTCAACAAGTTGTAAAGAAAATTTGGTACATTCACTACCCTATTATACCTGAGATGACTCAATAATTTGAAATGAACTATATACAAAAGGTTCTACCTACCATCACATGTAATGTATCTGATAATGTAAGAGGCACATCTTTCCCACAACCAAGGGAGAGAAAGTATCTTCTTACCTTGTGATGAGGAGTCTAATTTATCTCCTTGTATGTAGAATTCTTCTCGAGCTGCAACTACATCAACTCAATCTAGAAATTTTATTCCTATTCTTGGTAGTCCTATGACTTGTGCAATGGCAATTTCAGATGTGTCTATTGAAATCCCTTTTACCATAGTTTCTTCGTATTGAAGAGTAGCTGCAAAACTTCTCGTCAAGTCATCACTAAATTTCATTGATTTCAAGAAGTGGTCGAGCCAACCAACCCTTGTAAAAATGGGTAGGACTATTGCATCCTACAGAATTTGTTAATGAGTCATTGGATTCCTTGTTATAACATCTCCTCCCATCCTTCCTTACTTCTCTTCTCAATGCACTAAATTCAGCTTTTGAAAATCCAACTCAACCTTTCTTACCACCTTCAAACTTCTCTATCACCTTTGAAAACCATTCGCTTACCTTGTGTTCCCTTGTATATCCTTACTACAATGCCATACTACAACTACAAATTTCCCTTCTGAGCTCAATTCTAGTCTAAACTAAGCTGAATTTCTCATAAGTTCTCAAGGTTTTAAGTTTAGCAATTTGGAAATGGCAGCAGAAAAAGCTCAACTCTAGTCTAAACTAAGATGAAGTTCTCATAAGTTCTTAGAGTTTTAAATTTAGCAATTTGGAAATGGCAGAAAAAATGGCAGCAAGAATAAAACACAATTAAGAAGGTTTTGTATGTCATGATATTCATTAAATTTGGTTTGGGTGGTAGATTTGAAAGGATTAGCGAAAAGACCAAGTTTGGCGTACCCTCCCTCAACTTAATTTGTGAAGTGACCTCACTTCATGTTTATGATTTAGAGGTGGTATAAACTCAAAATTATGGTAATTAGTGATATAATAGTTCACATGCATGGAGTAATATGAATAAGATAATGAAATTTTAAGGAAAACTAGAATAATCATGATAGTGTACCTAAAGTGCCAACTTGAAGAAATAACCATCCTTTGCACATGGAAACTAGAAATGATATAGTTCCTCGTTGATTTGATGTGATAGATATTAACTACAAGGTAATGAATAGTGGGTGGTGAGTGGAAATGATGGGACAGTGATGACAGGTATGAGCTAGTGATTTGAAAGCTCAAGTATTTGAAATGAGAGCGGCAATAAAAGAATTATGTTGCAAGTACTTAGCATGAAATGATGGATATGATATATGAATATATTGAAATGAATGTGCATGAACTTGTAGTAAATATGGTGCCAAGTGAGTTGAGTTTTATTTTTAGTTGTCAGATGGTGCTCTAGGTACTTGCAATATCAGGACCCGTTCTGAATGTTGATAGCATTAAGCTATAGGTACCTACGGCAACATGACCCTTAGTGAATATTGATAATAGGTCCCTATGAAGATATTGTGAACATTATTATAACATGTAGTGTGTTCTTGTGAGAGAAAATGAGAAATTAATCTCTAGTGAGCTCAAGGACCGAGCTATGCAGCTTAGTCTCTTGGTCACCAGAAGTGTTGGGTATATCATGTATTGCTGAATCATCACTTTGTGCATCAAATTTTGTGTTAGGTTCACTATGAACACCATATTATTGTTATCTAGGTGATATTATTGTGATCTGGGGGATATTTTTTAGTGAAAATTGAAGTGTCTCCAATGCTCCATAATTTGACACCATCGGAATGAGCCTAGAATCCTGAATCCAACACAACTTGAATGGGAAAAAAAGGAGTTTGTATGCTCAAGATATGGCCATTCAAACTGTGTAACGATAAAAGGTTGTCAGTGGGATTTGAACACCCCACATGTCCATACTAAGTGGCCACTCTAAATCATTAGCCCACTGACTATAGGCTATACTCAAAATAGGCGTCGGCCCCTTTTGTCAAGTTTAAGTCTTTGTTTGATGGGTAAAATGTGGTCGGCGGGGGTTGAACAGCCAACCCACTATTTATCAAAAAATAAGGCCATTGATATGCCATCAACACTTGTTAATACATATATGGCGGTGGTTGTTAATAACCATTATTTGGAGGCCAAATCTAACTAAATAGGCCTAAATGGCCAAAACCCACCTAATCATTTTGAACCAGAAGGCCCCCAAAGGACAAATGAGTCTGTGTATGAGTTGTTAAAGGGGGTTAGATATTTATTTTGGTGGTTAAGCCTTATTAGGCTTATTTTATGTATAAAAAGGGTGGTAGGTGCTTTGTTTAGTTTTGTGAAGAATGGTGAGAGAGAGTTTCTGAGAGTTGAGAGCTAGGATGTTGATAGTGAATTGTCAACTTTGTCCATTGGAGCTTGCAATCAAGCTTGTTGTACTTGTGTAAGAATAATTTTATAATTCATTATCATTCAAGAGCTGTGAGGAGATTTGTATCACTTGAATCCTTTTAATTTCCTTTTGGAGCATAATAAAGGATTGGTCGCTCTGTTGGAGAGGACCCAGAGATGTATCCAACTTGGTGAACTCTGTTATCAACTCAATTCTTGTCTTCTATCTCTCTTTCTCTCTATTATTTTGTTCATCACATTGTTATTGTTTTATTCGTTTAAGCAGTTCAGTTACTTTTGAAGTTAAGCATTTCAAGTATATTTTTAAAGAAATTCAATTTAATCATTGTAAAGTTATTATTCACATGCAACCAGTCCTAGATCCTTAATCAAATCAAGTGGTATCAGAGCTTTGTTGTGACTAGTGTTTGCAGAGGTGAATGATAATGAGATCCAGGAGCCAGCAAGGCGATGGCACACTTGCAGAGTATAATCATGAGATCGTGAAATGAATGCCATCGAAAAAGTAAAAAATGGTAACTGAACCTGAAGTTCCAAAACTTGATGAGAAGGGTTTTCAAAAAGCTTTTCTTGAAATGAAGGAAATGGTAGAAGTTATTTTTCAGGAAATACAGGAAAAGGTAGAATGAAAGAAGCATGGAAAAGGAGATTCTTCAAAGCAAGAGAAGTAGGAAGATTAGAAGGACAAAGGGAAAAGATTAGGAGGTGATGATGATCCTCTAGAAACTCCTTCTATATCTTCTTCTTCTTCTATTGATTCTACTTCTACTTTTAATCCTTTCAAGGGTGCACATAAGCCTAGAATTAAATTGGATGTAAAATTTGATCTACCTAAGTATTGTAGGGAATTCAATGCTGAGAAATTAGATGACTGGGTTCAACAAGTAGATGTATATTGTAGAGTCCAAAATCTTTGTGATGATGCTTCTAGGATCCAATTAGATACTCTTCGATTGGGAGGATCAACTCTCACCTAGTGGGAGAGTAGAACTCAAGCAAAAATATCACAGCATGGTAGAGTCAGTTTAACTTGGGCAGAATTTGTAAATGCTCTTAAGAAGCAATTTTTTCCCTAAGGCCATATGCAACAGTTAATGATGGATTGGAAAATGTTTAGGCAAGGGAATGGTCAAACTATCCAAGAATATACCCATGAGTTCAAGAAGAGGGATATTGCATTGAATGTTCCATTGTATACCCAAGATAAATTGCTTAAGTTCATAGGTTGTCTTCACTCTTATCTAAAACATTCTATTTTGGTCTTGAATCCTAGTAATTTGGATGAAGTATGTGTTCAGGCCACACACTTAGAGTCAAGAGGTAAGGGTACTTTTACGGAGAAGCCTGACAAGAAGGAATCTAAGCTTGAAGGTAAGTCTAAAGATGTAGGAAAGGGGAAGAAGACAACTATTGTTAAGAAGGAGGATAAGATCAAATGCTCTCATTGTGACAGGGAAGGTCATGATGCAGATCACTGCTGGATGTTGCATCCAGAATTGAAGCCGAAATGGGCTCGTAAAGAGAAAGGAAAGAAGGATACCACAAATGTTGTTATGGATCTTGGTTCAAAGTTTGAAGATGAGACTAATATCACAGCAATGGGATTGAAAGGTAAGAATTTTACTACTAATGTTTTTGTTGCTAGTTGTGCTTCTTCTTCTCAAGTTTTTGATGTTCCTGAAGATAAGAAAAGAAATGAGCTATTTTCACATAAGGGTGGTTGCTAAGCACACTAAAATTGATACTCTCATAGATAGTGGGTCTCAAATTAACCTCATCTTAAAAGATTTTGTAAGGAATTTGGGATTGAAAATGACACTGCTTCAAAGACCTTATCCACTAGGTTGGGTTTGTGAAAACAATGAATTGTAAGTCACAAGGAAATGTACTTTAAGATTCCAAATCACAAGTAAGTTTGTTGATGAGGTGCAGTTTGATGTGGTTCCACTAGATGTTTGTGGGATAGTGTTGGGAAGCTCGTACTTGTATGATCGAAAGTCTATTTTCTACAAGGAACTTAATCATTATCATTTGTTTAAATATGACATCAAGAATATTGTAAATTCTCATAGGATCAAGACTGGTAGATCTTTTACAAACACGGGGCAGCTAAAAAGGGTGGTTAATGCAATTAAAGACATATCCCTTATGTCTATCAAGTCAGGTGATTCTAAACATGAACTTGAGGTAGTCAAGGCTAATCAAATGTTGCAAGATGCATCAACAAGATGACATTAGGAAGTGGTAAATGAAAGCATTGATGGTCCCTTTGGTAAAAATGCTCCTGTTGTGAAAGATAGACATGTTGTTGCTTCATTTGCTTTTGTAGCTGCATTGTTATTCAACTTGATATTAGTCAATGGTTATTGGTTAATGGTTGTGACAGATGATGTAGATTCTTATAGAAGTGACAAAATGATGCATATGTTTAACCATATTATTGCAATCTTGATTGTGGTGATGAGCTAGGTGTTCAGATGGACAAAGGATATAGAACAAGTGGGTAGGCCATGCCCTCACTTAATTTCTCAATAAATGCAACTTTTGGAGGTCCAAAAGTTCTCCAATGGGGAGACCTGATCCAGGGGATATTTTTTAGTGAAAATTGAAGTGTCTCTAATGCTCCAGAATTTGGTACCATCAGAAAGAGCTCATAATCTTGAATCCAACACAACTTGAACAAGTAGAAAAGGAGTTTGTATGCTCAAGATATGGCCATTCAAATGATGTAATGATAAAAGGTTGTCAGTGGGATCTGAACACCCCACCTGTCCATACCAAGTGACCGCTCTAAACCATTAGCCCACTAACCATGGGCTATACTCAAAATAGGTGTAGGCCCCTTTTGTCAAGTTTAATTCTTTGTTTGATGGGTAAAATGTGGTCAGCGAGGGTTGCACAATGGACGTGCACTATTTATCAAAAAACAAGGCCACTGATATGCCATCAACACTTGTTAATATATATATGGCAGTGGTTGTTAATAACCATTATTTGGAGGTCGAATCTAACTAAATAGGCCTAAATGGCCAAAACCCTCCTAATCATTTTGAACCAAAAGGCCCCTAAAGGACAAATGAGTCAGTGTACGAGTTGTTAAAGGGGGTTAGATATTTATTTTGGTGGTTAAGCCTTATTAGGCTTATTTTATGTATAAAAATGGGGGTAGGTCCTTTGTTTATTCATTCTAGGTGATGTGAAGGCATTCATAATTTAGTTTTGTGAAGAATGGTGAGAGAGAGTTTCTGAGAGCTAAGAGCTAGGATGTTGATATTGAATTGTCAACTTTGTGCATTGGAGCTTGTAGTCAAGCTTGTTGTACTTGTGCAAGAAGAATTTTGTAATTCATTATCATTTGAGAGCTATGAGGAGATTTGTATCAGTTCAATCCTTGTAATTGTCTTTTAGAGCATAATCAAGGATCAGTCACTCTATTGGAGAGGACCAAGAGACGTAGCCAACTTGGAAAACTCTATTATTAACTCGAGTCTTGTCCTCTATCTCTCTTTCTCTCTGTTATTTTTTTCATCACATTGTTATTGTTTTATTCATTTAAGCATTTCAATTACTTTTGAAGTTAAGCATTTCAAGTACATTTTAAAGACCTTCAATTTAATCATTGTAAAGTTATTATTCTCGTGCAACCAATCCTAGATCCTTAATAAAATCATATTGAAATAGTGAGAATATAAAATTATCCTTCTATAATGGCTTCTTATTTAACTTCAATCTATGGCCATTTACTAGAAGTGAAAACTGGACTCCATTAATAGTGTGTAACTGTACTACTTTGTTAGGGTAAACTTGACTATTTTCATAAGTGCCCAGCCATCTGGACTGAAATTTTCCTTTGAAGTCTATATACAGTGAGTCATATAATAGTGTCCAATCCCCCATAGTGAATGCCTTTGTTTTAATATGCTGATCATGCCACTTCATCCTCTATCATTGTACCACCTCTATATGATGCATTTCTTCCATTCTTATCTCATCCAACCCATTTAAAGTATTTAACCTTTCCTATTATGCTCCTATTAAATCTATTTCCAGCTCTACTACTATCCTCGGTGTTTTATATTCAAATTCAATAGGAAGGATTGTTGTCTTACCATAGACTAACTCATAAGGGATAAAACCAGTAGTGGTTTTCCAAGTTTTTATGTATGCCCAAAGCGTCTTAGGTAACCTTGCAACCCAATATTTCCTATGCAACTGCACTATCTTGGTGAGAATATTCTCAATCTCCCTATTAGTGACTTTTACCTAGCCATTAGCTTGAGGGTGGTAGGTTGTTAATTTCTTATGCCTGATTTTGTACTCCTCTACTAGCTTGGTGATTAGATCAAAAGTTAATTGGGGTCCTTGATCAGTGACTATTTCTCTAGTTACTCCATACCTAGTAAAGATATATTCATATAAAAACTTAGCCACATTACCATCTCTGGAAAATTGTAGGGCCTTTACTTCCACCCATTTTGTCAAGTAATTAGTGCAAGGATATATTCCTTCTTGTTAGATGTAGGTAATATTGGTCCAATGAAGTATAAACCCCATTTGTCAAAAGGTTCCAATGTCAACTGAGGTTGTAAGGGAATCTCATCACTCTTGGTTGGTCTTCCCATTCTTTGACACCTATCACAGCTTCTTGTGTATTTAACATCTTTGTGCAAAGTAGGCCAATAATAGTTAGTTGTGAGGGTCTTAAAGGCTATTCTTTTTGTTGTAAAATGGCCTCCACATGGCTCATCATGACATTCCTTCATGATGTCAAAGATATCATCCTCCCTAATACATCTTCTCATGATGTTATCAAGCCCAGTATAGAATAGATAATCATATACCTAGGAGTATGGGAAACAATTATGAACCAATTGCCTCTTCTCCCTTGGAGAAAAATGTGGGGGAATTTTCCTTGTAACCAAATAATTGGTAATATTTGCATACCAGGGTACCTACACTTATAGAGAAAATAAGTTTTCATCTGGAAATGAATCATCCACCACTTCTTCAATTGATTATGTTGGAAATCTTGATAGGAAATCTGTGACCACATTTTCTTTACCAATTTTATCTACTATGGTAATTTCAAATTCCTGTAAAAGTAGTCATCTTACCAACCTACCCCCAACTACCAATTTTTTCGGCAAATACCTATTGTTGTATGGTCTATATGGATAAAGACTGAATAGATAGTAATATAGTGCCTATATTTATTAATAGCATATACTGCAACAAGCATCTCTTTTTTTGTTACAGTATAATTCAACTCTTCCCCTTGAAGATTCTTGTTGATAAAATAAATTACATACTCCTTGTTACCATCCTTGACCCAAAAATGATCCAATGGAAAAATTTGAAGCATTTGTATGTATGTGAAAGGCCAAAGTTCAATTTGGTCCTCTTAACATAGGTGCTTGAGTCAAAGCCTTCTTTAGTTCTTCAAATGAGTGTTGACACTCAAAGGTCCATTCAAATTTATTGTCCTTACTCAGTAAAACAAATAATGGTGCAAAAATCTTACTAAAATCTTTGATAAACTGCCAGTAGTAGCCTGCATGACCAAGGAAGCTCTTGATATCTCTTTGTTTCTAAGGAATAGGTAAGGTAGATGTAGAAGTTGATAATCCAACCTCATAGATCCCAATGAACACCTACAAGAAAAAAACTTGTCACCAAAGGAGATCAAGAGACACAAGAATGGTCCTCTGCAAACATGAAGCAAAAGATGCATTACCTGAGAAGTTCCCAAGAAGTAAATAATTACAAAAATATCAATCCTTAAGAAAGGAGATCATAACCCTAAAGTGAACCCTAGGATGAGGATTAAATTAGCATGTGACAAGTGTCAAGATCATAATGAATGAGACAACATGACTAATTTAATAATGCATAAATAAAGATTCCTAAGTTTAGCTTAAGTGAAATAAAGTAAAGGTGTCTTAATTAATTAATCAAGTAAACAACCTATTACTCTAACACACCCCCTTAAGATGAACTTAGGGGGAAGCTAAAAATCTAAGGACATATGGATGAAAGCAAAGATGGCTCCCGACAAACTAGGCCAGATGAGGTACCCATGTACAAATGTAAAAGATCTCTGACAATAGGAGAAAAGGAGAAAACCTCATGGAAAAAACTTCTCTCCAAAAGAGAGAAATACAAGTGAAGGTCTAAGAAGCCTCCAAACAAGAGTGAATAACGAAGAAGCCTCTAATCAAGAATAAATTGTCCCAAAAGATAGGAACAAAGGATGAACATGGAAAACACCACTAAAGCATGAAGAAGCTACAAACACTATCATAGAATGACTATTGAAATGCTGAAAGAAAAACCCTCTCTAAAACAAATGATGATCAGGATCAAGAAGACTAGAATCTACATAAGTTCCCTTAATGAAACTACTCGAATTTGATGGAAAACCAAGGCAAAACATCAGGAACTTGAAAATGGAAGGTCACCTCCAGAAATAGGAATGCAAGAGCTTCCATATGGTAAGTGCTCCATCTCACTGAAATGCATGGGTAACCAGTCGCTACATCCACCTAGTACATAGGAACAAATACTGTATGCATAGCTCACTCCAATGAAACCAAGGAAGCATTATCACCAATAGTAGAAACCCCCCATAATGCTAAAAAGAAAGAGGTATGAGAAGTACACTAAAATTGAATGCCTGAAAGTAGTGCATGAAGAGGAACCAAGAACATCTAAAAGTGCAGTCATGAAAGTACAAGAAGATATAAAGGATGTGAAAACAAAACATCACATACACATGAGAAAGGTATGAAGGAAAAAAAAGAAAAACATCAACCCCCATAGTGTCAGTACAACAAGGCACAAAGTGATGTGCAAGAATCCCAATACTACACATACAATGTTGAGGAACTTTATTTCAGTGTGTTTATAGATGATAAATACATGAAATGTGAGCCCATAAGGTCCAAAAAGGATAATAGTTGAGAAGAATGATTCCAAAAATCAAATCTGAAAACCACCTACACCACTATGAAGAGATCAGAACAAGCTTTCTGATGATATCTCATTTTCCCATTTTTGACATCATATGCAAAAGTTATGTTGAAAACACTGAAGGCAACTCTAGAAAAGAAGATATGAATGACTGAAATAACATGGACCCAAGAAAAATCTCCAAAAAATACCTGTACCACTAGAAAGTACTCTGGGTCCTCTTTTCGATGATATCTCATTTGCTCGATTTTGACATCGTGGGAAAAAGTCATGGCCTTCAGAAGAAAACACCTCCAAAGGGAAAAAAATATAGTCACTGCATTAAATACCATGTAGAAGTTGATAATACAACCTCACATATCCCAATGAACACCTACAAGAAAATAACCTTTCACCAAAGGAGATTAAGAGACACAAGAATGGTGCTCTACAAACATGAAGCAAAAGATGCATTACCCAAGAAGTTTCCGAGAAGTAAATAATTACAAAAAGATCAATCCTTAAGAAAGGAGATCATAACCCTAAAGTGAACCCTAGGATGGGGATTAAATTAGCATGTGACAAGTGTCAAGAACATAATGAACACGACAACATTACTAATTTAATAATGCATAAATAAAGATTCCTAAGTTTAGCTTAAGTGAAATAAGTAAAGGTGACTTAATTAATTAATCAATATGTTTAAATTAATCAAGTAAACAAAATATTACTTTAATAGTAGATATGATTTATTTATTTTGTGGATCAACTTGAATTCTTGCACTGGATATACAGTGTCCTAACACTATCCCTTTTGTCATCATCATGAAACACTTTTCATTTTTAGTGACAGGTTGTGTTCTTTACACCTCTTCAACACTTTTTTTAGATTATTGAGAGCTAAGTCCTCATAATTTTCACCATAAGTAGTGAAGTCATCCATGTATATCTCCATGCAGTCATGTGCATAATCAAAAAATATGTTGAGTACTACTCTTTGAAAGGTAGCTAGAGCATTGCATAAGCCAAAGGGATGAACAGAGTAAGCATAAGTTCCCTAGGGACATGTGAATGTAGTCTTGTACTAATCCTTTAGAGCAATCTTAATCTAGTTGTAACCATTGAAACCATCAAGAAAAGAAAAGTACTTCTTCCCAACTAGGGAATCAAGTACTTGATATACAAAGGGCAGAGGAAAGTGGTCTTTCCTAATGGTTGTATTCAATTCTCTGTAGTTTACACAAACTCTCCATTTCCCACCTTTCTTGGGAACAATTACCAAAGGTGAGACCCATTCACTATCTAATATTTGATAGATAAAACTTGCATCAAGGAGCTTTTGTAGCTCAGCTTTCATTATCTCCCTTAAGGATTCATATGTCTCTATGGTTATCAAATGGGTCTATATCTAGCATTAATATAAATCTCGTGCATACAAAAATCAGGATCTATACCTCTCATATCATGGCAATCCCATGAATATGCGACTGGGTGTGTCTGCAGTATTGTGTGTAGAGAAGTCTAATACTCTTCTGTCAAGGCATTCTTTATGTTTAACTTCCTACCTGGCATGATTTCCAATTCCTTGGATGACTCTTGAACAGATGAGAGATCAAGACTTCGTATGATGGGTAGACATTGTTGAGGTAGCAACAAATGAAATATTTGAGATATTTCTTCTATAGAATTGGTGGGTATAATAGTTTGCAAGGGGTCTTGTAGGCATATGAGGTAGTCATGTTGTTGTGGGATCCTATTGTAGTCATTTTGGATTATGTGAGAAATGATGTCATCTTCATCCTAGTCTCTAATAAGGGGTTGTACTCTATAGTCACCAGTGTCTGCAGAGAATAGCTATCCTCCTCATCCAAATCGGGCCAAATAGTTTGCTCAAGATTAGCATAAGGCTGGGAAGGAGGATAAAGAACCAAGTTCTTAGTAACTGTCCCATTGGAAATTATCATTTTTCTAGACCTAAAATCTATAAATGCATTGACTATGGCTAACCAAGGTTTGTCTAGGATGAGTGGGTAATGTGCAAGATAAAATTTTGGTTGTAACACTATAAAGTCAATAGTATATTCCTAAAAATCCAATACAATCACTAAGTCTTCAATAATCCCCTCAAGCTTGACTGTGGACCTATCAGCTAGCTATAAAAAAGTTTGTGTGGGCATGAGGATAACTAACTGGAGCAACTGCATTGTTTCTTTTGTCATGACATTTATTTTTTCCCCCAACTATATCAAAGTATTCTTAATTAGGGTTTCATTAATCTTAACATCCACCACTGGACTACCAGGATTTGTATACTTAGGGATTGTAATGTTTCCTAACATAATATTTGCAATATTCCCAAGACATGAACTATCTGAGGATCTTTTCTTTTCCTCCCTGATTTCTTAAGACATAAGTCCCTTACAGTTTTGGTGTAAATATGGATTTCTTTGATAGCTTGGATAAGTGGAATCTTGATGCTCACATCTTTTAATTGACCTAAAATATCTATCTCAACCTATGTGTGAAGCTTTTGAATAGCTAGGCATTCAAGAAAGGGTGGCTTGGGACTTGAGGTAGTTTGGTGTACCTAATTTGACTCAAGTTCCAAAGGTGGTTTGTCAGAAACCTCAACTGTAGGTTCCTCATCCTCTAGTTATGTAATTTGGGGGGATGAAGGTCCAGCAAGTTTTTTTCCTGATTTGAGGTGGACATCACTCACCTCTACCCCATATGTGGGGTATTGCATAGCTTCGTTAGTGTAAGTCTATTGAACAAGCTTAATGTTAGGGTTAGGTGCAAGTTGGGAAAGTATTTGTGGTTGCTTGGGTGGTTGGGATGTAGGATTTGATGGAGGCATTAAATCTTGTTGTTGTGGTGGAGGATGGAGCATAGGCTGCTAATAGTTCATATTTTTCTACTGTAACTAAGGGAAAATCTAGGTTAGCACTAAACAACATAAATAAACTAAACCCTAGTTGACAATGAAGCAAAATGCAACATAAAAGCATAAACAAATGAACAATCTCACCAAAATCTTCATGCACTCCATGATTCACCTTCATTTCCCTTCTCAATTTTGCTATAAATAGCATTTTACCTCAGATTTTCATGAGCAACTATGACCTATGATAAAGACCTAGAAAAATATTGAAGGATTTGACTAAGAAATCGCAAGTGTACTAAAAAATTTGCAAGCATGAAGTGACAAAATGAGGTTGACCTTTCCTTTTTATAAGAGAGTCAATTTTGGATGAATGGCCAGGATTGACAGTTGACAAATGCCTAAGATGGAAGTCTGAGATTGAATATGACAACTAGCAATTAGGATTAGGGCAAAATTAGGGTAAAATCTGAGATGGAGGGCTATGATTCAATTTTAGGAAAATTAAATCAATGGACAAGAATGCATGTGACAAGAGGATATTGGGCACAAAACAAGATATTGTTTAAGAATCAAATAAGAATTTAAAATTATTTGATTTAAGAGACACTGTTGACTTTTTGAATTAAAAATGAATTTAATTCAAAAGAGGTGGGGCTAGGATAGTAAATAATTATTTTTAATTATTTACTTGGTGAGAAAATGGGAATGGGAATTTAAATAAATGATTTTATTTAAATTCGGAGTTAAAGATAAAAGAACAATTAAATTATTTAATAAAAATTATTTAATTGTAGAGGAAAGGAATAAAGTGAATAATAATTAAATAAATTTAGGAATTTATTTAATTATAGAGGGACATAGAAAATTAGTGACGTATTTAAATAAATAAACGTAATTTATTTATTTAAATAATCAAGAGGAATAAAAAAATGAATTAATTAAATAATTAAGAGTTATTTAATTAATAGTCGAATTTGGACCATAGGACATAATTAAATATTTTAATTATGTTGAGAAGACATGGAAAAATAAAGCTTGCGGGTGTAGGTTATTTTTATGTCTACATTTTTCCCCTCTTTGATACAATGTAGCTTGTCACGTTGTGTCAAAGAAATTTAGTCAAGACATGCCCCAGTGAAAAATAGGATGACAAGGAGGTAGCGGTATGCCCCCTCGAGAGGACAGGTAGGTTCAGAGAACACGAGTGTGCTCTCAAAATTGGTGAGAAGACTAGAGGATGAAGGATCAAAGAAATGTTAGCATGGAAGTAGATGGATGTTAGTGGGGAGAAAGAAACCTTCAATATTTTTCCAAAGTACAAATAAGTGTTGCATAATCATCATTGGGCAGTAAAATTTGACAAATAGACAACAAACACCCTAATATGACATAAACCAAGGTGTGCAAGGTCATCCATTTGCAAAAATAAACAGTTGCAAACAAGGAATGTCCTAACTCATACTAAGGGTTAAGTTGCCCCAGTCTTTTTGTCAAGACACACCAAAGACATCAATCAAGGAAAAGCAGGTCATGAGACATCATCACACCTCTAAATACTTCATGGGGCATCCTTGAGGTAGCTAGTAACATGGCAAAGAGACAAAACGATAAAAAGATAAGACAAAATAGACCAAAAAAATCAATAGCCATTCAATGTGTTTTCCAATATTTGTTTGTCGAAGGTTGATTGGTTTGATGGTTTGACGGTTTGAGAATTTGACAATTTGATATTTGGACAATTTTGATGGTTTGACGATGCCTATCATCAAGAAAGACACATCCTGAAAAGGTCAATGATGACATGACAGAGCTTGTCGTCAAGAAAGACATATCCTAGAAAGGAAAATGACGAGGTGACGAAGCCTGTCGTCAGGAAAGACATATCTTGAAAAGGAAAATGACATTTTGACAGGGTCCAATTCCAAGAAGGACGCATCTTGAAGGGGACCATAAAGCAACTAGGTTGATGTTATTTGGGAAATTTTATTGACTTTGACTTGATGATGAATTGGACTATGTTGTCTGCTAGTTTGTGATTTGAATGTTGACGTTTCGATGATAGCCTTGTGTTCGAATTTGACTATGTCTAACTTATTTGATTGATGTGACAAACCCTAAAGGATTGACCTAGATGGCCTCAGGGGCTCATCGGCTAATGGCCTTTCCTACATCATACACTCAAAGACCTTATAGTTCAACTAATGCCATGATCAAGGATGACAGATTTTAATGACTGACACGATTGATTTCAAAAAGACCAATTAACTTGATTATTAAACCTGAAATGACCAATTGATACTAAAAACTTAAAAGACTAACTTTAGGTGGTCTCGGGGGTACATCAAATGATGACCTTGCCTACATAGCAAATGCGCAGAGACTGCATTTTTCAACCATTCTAACTGTGACTCGACTTTGACTAATTTTGAATCGAGTTTTGGGATTTTTTGAGAGTTATTTGGATGTTTTTATGTTTTTTGTATTTTTTTGATTTTTTTTTTGGATTTTTGACAATGTTCGATTTTGGATTTTGACATGTTTTGATTTTTTATCTTTTGAAATGTTTTGATTTTTTTATCTTTTGACATGTTTTGATTTTTGTCTTTTGAAATGTTTTTTTCGCCTTTTTGATATGTTTTAATTTTTGGATTTTGACATTTTGATTTTTATCTTTGAAATGTTTTGATTTTTAATCTTTTGACATGTTTTGATTTTTTGTCTTTTGAAATGTTTTATTTTTTTGTCTTTTTATATGTTTTGATTTTTTTGGATTTTTGACATGTTTTGATTTTTTTGTCTTTTTGAAGTGTTTTGCTTTTTTCAAGTCTTTTTTAACATGTTTTGATTTTTTTGGCTTTTTATGATATATGAAACCATGTGCGAGACCCACTGCAGTTAGGTGTTAAGGGCGTTGCCCCAAGTCAGGTCTAGGACTAATCAAGATGAACAAGACAAAATGGGACTTGCTCAGGATGAAAGGTGGATGATGTGTGAGGCATGATGTCAATCGTTGTCAGCTATGGAAAGAAATAATAAGACTTTATGATGGGTGTTGTGAGGGTGTCATAAGACCAGGTAGTTATTATGGACAAAGGTAGATGGAAGTGATAGTAGATGGCGAAGCAAAGACTTCCTACGCATGGTGCCTATTTGCCAAGTTTTCACCATGGTACTTATCTAGTGTCATTGAAATGGTTTTCACTATTGGATGGATTATTTCTCTTTATGATTTTTGAGATTTTCTAATTTTTTTTGTTGGTGTCACCAAGACGACTATTTGCAAGGTTTCTATCAAGGTAATGATTTTATTTTTATTTTTCAATTTTTTTTTTTATATTTTTATGATTTTAGCAAGACTTTCAAAAGCTATGTGTAGAACTGATATGTTGTGATGATGCATTGACCCTGTTTAGATGACCGTGCTTAGTAAAAGGACCTAATCTGGACATGGAAGGTAAGTGGAAAATATGACAGAGGATAAAAGTGGTGAACAAACAAAGCTATGATATGATCCTTAATGTGCACACTATGTGGGCCACTAGGATTCAAATGAACAAGAGTTTGGGCGGCCAATGAGCTAGGGTATGTGAAGGGGTCATCGTTAAAGGTACATTGAAAGACATCGCTAGTGGAAGTGGGATGATGTGATGATTGTGTGAATACAGATGAGGGAATGAAATGTATGGAATGAGTGAAAGTGATGTAGATGAAGACCTGGGATCAACAAGTTCTTTATTTGTCTTCGGCTTTTGAGAGATGCCCCCAGTGATTTTGGATAAAGAGGCATACTTGGAGATCAACCTTTATTTGTCTTCATTTTTTACTTTCATTTTTGATGTGTCCAATAGCTTTTTATTTTGGCTACAGGACTATGCTTGACATTATTTTGTTTTCATTATGTCTCTTGATTCTTTATCTCCTTTTAAAGATAGCTTGTTCATTGGAGCTTTTCCCTTATGCTTTTTATGAACTATGACTTGTTGATCCCTATCTATGATGGAGATGGACGTAAGTGAAATGGAAAAAGTAGGCAAAGTGAAGGGAATATTGAGTTGATGAATAAGAGGGGTGATGCCATTAAAGGAGTCTTTGGGACTATCCTTTTCAGTTTTTCTAACGTCAAAGGAAGCTTGCACATCCTTACCAACTGGGCAAGGTAACTTGGTAGAGGTGATAGTAGGAGACACATATCCTAGCCCAAGGTGGGTGGGATAGTTGGATGATGATTGGGTGGGGTTTCCATGGACATGAAAGGTTTGCGAGGAAGTGGATAGGGTTAAGGCAGATATATAATCAGAAGCCCAAAAGGTTTTGACCCAAGCATGACCATCCGTTTGTGCGCCTTCTTAAGCGGTCTTGACATCATTATTGGAAGCTTGAACCTCCTCAACAACCTCAACTTTTTCATTTATTTGTAGCTTTTCCATGTGGTATTCACCACATCCCATGTCATGGATCTTGATGTTTGGATCGGTGGTTGGAATGGTGGGAGTGCATGGTAGGGTGGAGGTCAAGGCAGTGGAAGTGGATGACTTGATGAGTGTAGATAGATCAACGTATTTGGATGAGATGGATGTTGAAGCTTCACGATTAATATACACTTGATGTTCAGAAATGCCCCTTAAGTTGGTGCAATATTGAAAGGGATCATGATCACTAGTTATGGTAATCTCAATTTTTTTATAGGGGAACTTTAGACATTGGTGATATGTGGATGGTACGACCTTCAATTTGTAAATCCAAGGTCGACCAAGGAGGATGTTGTAGGGAATTTCAAGATTTGGGCCTTGGCATGTGGTATCTATGATTGCTAGCCTAATAGGAATAGGGAGTGTGATAAAGCCCTTAGAAGAATGCTCCTCATCATCATAAGCTTTAATTATTATGCTTTTAGTGGAATCCACACATGCATCAGAGAAGCCTAATGCTTTGACCAATTTTAAGGAGTGTATGTTTAGTCCAGCTCCACCATCTACTAGGACTTGTCTAACCTTGTGTTTGTGAATGAAAACTTCAATGTGTAATGCATCATCATGGTATGGCTTAGGCATGAAGTAGTCTTCGTCTGAGAAGGTGACCTGGAGGGAATTGGCTAAATATCCAACCATAGCTTCAAATTATTTGACATCGATGCCGGTGGGGACTAAAGACTCTTTTAAAGCCTTGTCAAGGATAACCCACTAAAATAATACAATTATTGAGACCTCTAGCCCTAAAACTAGAGTAGGGTCATACACACAACTTTGGAGATTGGTTCTTCCTACCTAAAGTCACAATAATAAGAGTTTATGGATGCCCTCTTGCTCCACACATACTACCAAAGTTTGTGCCCCTCAAACTGGCATTTCTAGAGTTTATGTGGTAGATAATGTGGATGGAGAAGGATGTGATGCATAAAGAGAAGAAGGGCACATTTCTACCAAACCTTACTAAGTGTGAACACTGGTCAGTAGGATCTGACACATTGGAGGAGTTGCAATGTTATTTGGAGACAAGATATTCACTGAATTCAGGAAAGGAGAGTTTTTTTAATCTTGAGAATCATTTGAATTATATAAGACACAATCTCCTCACCAAGTAGACTATGAAGAATATGTGATAAGAAACTATCTTACTTTTCAAGAAGTCTTTTACAAAAAGAAAAAATGGTGAGTTATGAGGAAACTCGAGGAAGAAAGGAAATAAAAGTTCAAAGATTTCTAAGGCTACTTTGTTGAGGAGAAGGATCCTATCAAAAGAATAAATTTTATAATTGATATATTTGAGGAATTTTATGGTAAAGTTGTCACAGGAGGGGAGGCACATCTTCAAGAACATAGTGGCATGACAATTGTAGAGCACACTCTGGGCATAACTTTAGAATCCCCCATGGAACAACCACCTCTTAAAAGACAAAAGATGCGAGGGATTGAACCACTAGTTCCTTACAGGGAAAGTGAAAGGAAGGGAGACACTGAAGAAGTATCCAATACATTATAGTCATTAAAGGGTGATGTTGAGGTTGACTAGCCAGTCCATGAAACCAATGCCCATAAGCCTGAAGAAGGATGAATGTTGAAGAGAAACAAAGTAAATAAATACATGAAGATGAAAGGGAGGTTGCAGCTTGGCACTTTGTAGAAGATGATGAGTTTATTAAAACTCCAAAATTCAAATATTTTTGGACAAACATGAAGGTAAAATAATTTGAGGAAAGAGTGGAGATAAATAAAATGGGGATTGAGGAATTCCAACATGATCAGGTGGTAGCACAAACCTTCAAATAATTAAGAATTGAAAATATTGACATTCACCCATAGGAGGCTAGAGAAATTATTTTAAAGAGTAACATTCTCATTTTCCCTTGTTTAGAGTTAAAGATGTTTTTCCTTGACCAAGTATGGGCCCAAGAAGATCCTATGCTAGTTACAGAGTTCAATTCTAATGAAGGAGTAAGTGGTATAGCATATAATCCTAGGATTGAGACTCTAGCTATATGGACCAAGCAAAAGAATACACAAAATCCAAAGCTATTGGATGTAATACAAGGAATGAAAGGAGCAGCCATGGTAAGAACATTACAAGAAACAACCCCTTTGGAAGTTGCCACTTTGATTATGCCTTCAGCCATGTTTACTCATGCTATTGTTAAAGGATTAGAGGATAGACTAAGAGAATATTGAAAAGAGAAAAAAATCCTAAATGATGAATTCAATAGGTTGTTCATGGAGAATGTGAATTTAAAATAACAACTAAGAGGAGAAGGAACTTCACAAAGCAAAGAGATAGTGTTGTATCGGCCCCCAAGTGTTCCATTGGATGATATATAGAGTGTTTATGCTGAACAAATAAAGTTTCTCAAGGAGGAAGTGGAAGAACTAAACAATACTAACCATGAAGCCCAAGAAGGAGTAAAGAAGTAGATTTGTGAGGCTATAGGAAAAATTCTTGAACACAGGGTGAAGTTGGTTATAGATAAATTAGAAAATGTATATGATAATTACAGTCACTTAGATATGCCATTGATAAAATGAAAGCACATATACTTATGTTGGATCCCCTATTCAAAAAATGGCATCCTATACACCACACCTTGTTCAAACTATGCAAAGTTTTACAAAGGGTTACTAATGCCCCTGTAGCATTGAAACCAACTAAGAAAAATGTTCAAGATGATTATGGATGAATTTTAGTACATACAAGGAGAGGAAAAAAATATTAAGACACGAATGGATTCTTTCCATACTCTAAAGCAGTGGTATATACCAGAGATAGTGAAAGATGATAACCAACTAAGAGACCTTGAAGAATGGAAAAAGGAGTTTGGTCAGATTGTTCCTAAGTGTATTACTCACATACAAAAGGATGGTGACATTAATCTCTACAGGCTTAACTTGATTTTGGATGGATTGGTTGCTTTCAATGTTGGGTATTTGAATTTTTTTACTGATGCAAAGGTGTTGTTAGATAATCAGTGGCAAGTTCATCTTGAAAATGTACCAAATATTTGAGAATACAAATGGCCATTTCATTTCACAGTATATCAATGGGAAGAAAAGTATCTAGCTTCTAAGGAGTAAGTCATTGGGACAAAAACATTTAGACATTTTATCAAGGAGATGAAGACCTTGACAAATCAATGATTACACGTCTCCAATGATGATTAATAGATTCATAATGTCCTAGCATTTTAAATTTTGTATATTTCTTTAATTATGTTAATCGAAGAAATAGTTAGATTACTAAAGAGGTGTAGTTTTGAAATGTTGCCTCATTCTGTAAAAGGCTTGAAGCTTGTTTGCTTCCCATATCAGAAGGGAAAACCAAGGTCTAATTTTATCATCATTTTTTCATCATCATTAGTAATTAGGATATATATATATGTAATATATAATGAGGAGTTCTACTACATATTGTATCATCTTTTGAAGCATTTAATGGAGAAGACGCTTTAATATAGTGTTCAATTCTATGGTGTTCAATTATCTATTGAAATTAATTCCTATAAGTTATCTTTGTTGTTTCCAAAGTGGGATTTTTTTATTATTTAAATTTATATATCAAGCATATATATGATTTATCTTGTCACATTTGCTATCACTATGTCATTAATTCAATTGGTCTTTGTGTGAAAGAATTAAAATCCTTCTTAAGTGGTCCATGTTATAGGTTTCTACTAAGAATTAAAATCCTTTAACAAATCATCTCAAGTTGGTTTCCTTCAAACAAGAGTTAAATTCCTTAAGAGTAGTCACAGTAATCTAAAAACATATCATTGGGATTAGTTAACAAAGCCTGATAGTTGATATTCCTACACATTTATACAAGTTATAAACATCTAAAAGTTCCAAATAATTAGAGATAAACCATGGAAATAGGACACACTTATCATCTACATCTAACTCCATTCACCCAATAGGATTAGGCACTTATCACATTAATATCAAAATAACATTTCATATTGTAGACATCGAAAATATACAGATTGATCGCACACTCAATCCTGATCCACTAACATCATTTCATCCTGAATCATCCCTCGGTCTAACCATTTAATCAAATCTTCTTATCTGATTAAATTCATCAATATTGTTCTCTTAATTAAATAAATCACTTTATCTAATTAAGTCACCTCTTCTCGGTAATTAAATTAATCATCTTGATCTAATTATCCGATTTAATTAAATAATCAATTTATTTGATTAAATCTCTTAAGTCTATCTATTAAATTAAATAAATTAAAACCTTATTTAATTTAATCTAACATCAACTCCTTTTAATTAAATAAATCAAAATCTTTATTTGATTAATATCTTATCACATTCTTCTCATTATTTGATTTAAATAAATCCTAAAATCTAAGTCAAATAAGTCACATCATCTAATCTCCTATTAAATTAATTGACCCTTAATTAATTTAATCTCATCTCATGTCACATCCTCTAGATAATGCAAGTTGCACATGAAAATAGATTTAATTCATTCATTAAATCCCTATTTTCCTCACAAGGCATCTTTTGGAATATTCTCTCAATTTGAATTCAAAAATTCCAAGTCAACATGTACATCCAACAAGGCATTTAAAATCTCTTACATGTCCTTTGCCTTGAGCCAAGTGGAATTTATTGCATTTTCCCTTCCCTCTTACATGTCATTTCAACAAATTTGAATTTCAAATATTGGCATTTATTGGCACAAACCCCAAATCTTGCACAACCATCATCCATTCATAGCTTGACAAGTGGCACCATATCATTGGATGAAAGTTAGTCCCGCATTGCTCAAATTTGGGCTTTCATCCATCTTAAAATCCAATAAATGAAAGGCTCATATCTTCATTTGATCATCTACAATCCAAGTAAAGTTACCATGCTAAAATACTTAGCCATTTTCATCCATCATTTGAATTCTTAGCTAGGATTTTTGCAGATTTGGCTTGGAGTTCTCACCATTCATCATCAAAAGTGGATCAATCTCTCCAACATTTGAAGCTTGCAATCATAGGAATTGGGAAAGGGCCAATTTTCACATCAAATTGGCACCAATTCCCCCATGGAATCAAGAGTTTGTTCTTTTAATCAGGATTCTATCTTTGTTTCATCAATTTCTTTGTGTTCTTCAATATTTTCTTCCTAATTTGAGTTTGCAAATGGATTTTATGGGGAATCTTCATTTTGGCTTGCATTTCCTTGTTTAACTTGATTATTCATGTTGTTTTGTAGGTACCAAGGCTTGGGTTTGCACACATATAAACTTTATTCACATATTCAAACTCTCAATATTAGTAGGATTAGATATAATTCTTTCATCTATTTCACAACTATATGCCATAAGAAATATATTGTTTGAGTCAATACACTTAATTCTTAAACTTGCTTTCATAATTGAGGTTTACCCGCCTAGGTTTACTAAAGCCCAAAGAATAAGGAGTTGTAAACCATATAAGATCACTCCATATGTCAGCCAAAACCTTGTTGAATCTGACCATAGGACCTAGCATGCCCTTAGGATTAACAAGCTGCAATTTTGGCAACCAATTGTTTGGCAACTTCGTTGGGGAGAACCTTGTCCACCCTGAGTCCTAACGATTTCATTACATAGTCATTGAACTTCACATCTGTGTAATTACACTTTCACAAAACTAAGTAGAGGATTCTGCTAGGGACAAACTAAGGAACCCTTATAAGTGAAATCTTGCAAAGAAATTGTGACTTTCCCACTTATTAGAAAGTGGGTGGTGACTCTGCTAAAGTAGTATTGAAGTCAGTATCTTGACATCTGAAAAGTACATTAGAAAGATTGAATTCCAACATTTTAGAATTTTATAAGATGGAGGGGAGAAGATCATTACATCAGAATAATCAATCCAATAAAGATAAAAAGTGGACAGATGGAAAACGAGATAACTCAAAGTCCCCTCCTACTGCAAAATCCAAAGGAAAAGGTCATAACACAAACACAATCACACATATAGAAAATCAAGAGTAGAACAGTGTCATAGGACAAACATTAAATGAAGGAACTACCAACTCACATGAAGAAATAATGAAAAGTGGAATGGATACTCATCAACAAGATCAAAATGAACATGATCATTAACACCTTAGTTTCCACACATATGAACCTGATAAGTACCAATGGATGGTAACCTTTGAGGCAAAAAATGATCAGGAAATAGCATATAATACAACAAAAAGGGATTATGAGAATAGAATAGCTCAACTATAGCTAGGAAATTCTTTTCCACATACAGTACACTTTACAGAAAGACACAACAGTCCTCCCAAGAAAAGGGAATTGACTGTTGAAGAGTTAAAATAAGAGATAGAAGAATTAAACAAGGAGCTTGAAAGAAATCAATTGATAAAGCAAAGAGATAAGTTGGATAAACAAGTGCTTCAAAAAAATACACAACCTACAACAAGTGGGCCAAGATATGTGCCCCCTCATAAATATACTAGAGGTACTATTGTTAGCAGCTCATTTGTGCCCCTCAAAAATATTGGAGGAAGCAACGGCACTATCTCACAGCCTTCTAATACATCATATACAACAAATAATGCATCCCATAGCCAAGGATTGACCAACTAGGGTGCACAACAAAACTCAAGACCTAGCATTCAACGACACACCAATCCTCCTAGACAACACAACCAAGGCATGCAACAAAATATTCCACCTCAAAATATAGGACCACAAAATACTCCTCAAAATTCCCAACAATCAGCATACACTTACCCGCCCCTTGGCCAACGATACATCCCACCCCACCAATATTACCCAACTCAGTAGAACACACAGAGCAATGTGTACTTTGACCAGAATGTACAATGGAATGTGCCTCAGTATCAATATCAGCAAGGCCCTCAAGGCCAATACCAACAACCAAACCAGAACCATTTTCTAAGAGGACCTTCAAGTGGATATAGACAATTGGACTTTTTTGCATATCAAATATATCCTGACCCAATTAGCAGTGACTAGAGAAACACCATCCCAATATTTACAGGGACTCATTCCATCACAATAGGGGAACACATAGAGATTTTTGACACCATCATGGAAAATCTTGAAATAGAAGCCAGGGATCTCAAAATGAAGTTGTTCATGCAATCCTTAATGGAAGATGTAAGGGGTTGGTATAGAATTTTCTTGATGCATCAATAATCTCTCTAGGAGATTTTAAGGATCAGTTTTTAGACCAATATGGGAGCAATTATAGTTCACATTTCAGCTTGAGAGACAAAGAAAATATTTCCAAGAAATACGAGTCAGTGGTTGATTTCACTATAAGGTTTGCTAAATTCTATAACAAGATTTCCCTTGAATTAAAACCAATAGAAGAAATGTGTGTAGATTTCTACATTAATGCTTTTGATTCAAAGATAGGGTATGAACTCAAAAATAAAGCCCTTGCATCCTTATCAAAAGAAAAAAGAACTACATTGACTATAGAATGAAATAGAAGAGCTGCTGGGAAAATTGGTAGAAGAGATGATGTTAGAATGCCACTGAATTCTAACAACAACATACACAAACAAAATACCCATTACATGAATGATAGTCCAAGGCTCCATGACATGTCGTACAAGACTAACTAGAAAGATGGGAAGCTAGTGAATGGGAATCAGAGACACAATTTTAAGGAGACTCCAGAACCACTAAAGAAAAATAAAACAAATTTGGTAGAAATCAGTCCATGGTGTATGGCATGTAAACTCCCACACCCACCTGAATATTGTGTAGTGCCCCAAGCATTTCAAAAGGAATACATTCCCTATGACCAAGAGGTTGAGTAGCATACTATAATATGTTTTCAATGGGGCCTCATCATATTGATAATGAATATTCTTCATCAGATGAGGACGTTTATGAATATGATGTAAGTAGTTAGAGGCGTAATGTATGTATGGAAAAACAAGAGAAATCCTCTAATCAAGAAAGTGGAAGTGATGTAGAGCATTATATTCCTGAAGCACTATCAAAAACCAATCAATTTCAATTAAGAAGACCAACAAAATACAAAATTAAGGCATTGACCATTACTGTAGTGACACAAGCAAAGAGCAACTACAAATTAAGAAATAGAATAGTAAATGTAGATGAAGGAAATCCTAGGGGACTATTCATAAAAGATAAAGGAGTAACTTAGGAAAAACATGGAAAGGTAGAAAATAAGGACTCTCAAAAGGATAAATTTAAAGAAATGGCTAAGGTTAATCAAGATGAAATTAAACATAAATCAAACGATTTACATGAGGAAAAGAAACTGACTAAAACAGAAATAGTGAATCCCCCTTCATTTGATTTCACCCAAGCTCTGTTCCAAATAAAAATGTCAGTTCCTTTACTAGAAATGATGAAGATAGAAGAATACATAAATGATACACTCAAGATACTATCAAATATACCTAAGAAAATGAACAAATCAGACAAGGGTGTACCCCAAAAGGATCAAGGGAAGGTCAACAATGTTAAAAGGGAAGAATCCAAAAGTCCATAAGTATATCTAGGGGACACCCTGACAAAGGCCCCTTCTGAAATAAACCCTTTCTACACATTCCTTGATGATAAATAACAAATTGGTGAGAAATTACATGATTGACTCAGGGGAAACAATCAATGTTATGCCAATGGTGGTTATGAAGGAGTTAGGACTATGGGTGGACAATACATATGGAAAATGTTACGCCATGGACAATAGATTTGTCCTAGTCATTGGTGTAATGTGGGATTTAGAACTGAAGTTGACTTCCTACTGGCCAGAAGCTACTTACAAAACTAACATAACAGTAGTGGATACACCTCCTTACTTTGGTATGATTTTATCAAGACAATGGGCAACAACAATTGGAGGAAATGTTCTACTATATCTATCTTATGCCACAATACCTACGAATGGAAGAGAAGTCAAGTTGTACAAGGAGACAAGATTAGAACAATTCATAGAGAATTTTGATCTAAATCAAATGAATTGTTTTTTGTGATGCGGACCTTGGACACTTTAGAATTGAACATTCAAACCTTGAATTACAAAATACAAATCTAATTGCTAGAGATGTTTCTCATGATGAACAAGGTATATGACAAATGTACTTTGATGGAGCTTGCAGTAAAGAGGGAAATGGAGTTTTATTTGTATTCATTTCACCCAATAGAAGAACATTAAAGTACTCATTCCTATTGGAATTCAAATGTACGAACAATATAGTAGAATATGAAGCCTTGTTATTAGGCTTAAACATTGCTAGAAGATATGAGATCAAGGTATTGACTATGTTTGGGGATTCAGAGTTGGTTGTTTCACAAGCAAGGGTAAAGTATTCTATAAAAAAAAGAAGGTTGAAACAATATAAATATGCAATGTGGGATGACATAGAGTTCTTTGATGCTTTTTCAATTGACTAGGTAGACAAATCTAAAAACATCATGGCCGATTTCCTGGAAAATGTGTCACTAAAGAAGGATGACCTTACACTAGCAAGCATCTCACAAATGGAGTTCAAGGCTAGACCTGCAATCCATGACAACATCTACAATTGGTAGGTGTTCAATGATGAAGAATATCTCATCAAATTCCTACATTGTATAGATCAATATGAGGCTCAATAAATTTATTTCAATGCATTCATTGAAGAAGTGGATGGAAAGAAAATTATGTTTGGAAAAGAAGTGGTATAGATCAAAACAAACAAAATACCTAAAGGGTTAGTGGAATTAGAAAGGGTGTTTGATGGGAATGACTGAGCAATTGTGAATCAAACATCAGTGAAGAAGGAGGACATTGAAGAGGTTAATATGGGAATTGAATTGGCCCCCAAAAAGGTGTAAATTGGAAAGAAAATAAGTCCTAAGATTAGGGATATGTTGATTACATTATTAAGAAAGTGCAAACATTTTTTTGCATTGTCATATGAGGACTTTAAAGCATATATAGAGGACTTATTTCAGCATGAAATTCCATTAAAACCTGATGCTAAACCCTTTAGGAAAAAATAGAGACCAATAAATCCTACTCTAGAGCCCAAGATGCATGAAGAGCTCATGAACCTTAGAGAAGGAGGCATCATTAAACCCATCAAACATTCTACTTGGGTTTCAAAATTTGTGCCTGTTAGGAAGAATAATGGAGAGATAAGATTGTGTGTAGATTTTTTAAATTTGAATGTATCTTCACTTAAAGACAATTATCCCCTTCGAAACATGGAAGCCATGTTGTAGAAGGTAATAGGGTGTGAGTTATTATCTATGATGGATGGCTTCTCAGGATACAATCAAGTAAAGGTGAAAGAATCGAAAAAATACAAGACTACTTTTAATACACCATGGGGCACATATGTATATGTTAGGATGGCTTTTGGACTCAAAAACATTGGTCCCACCTTTCAAAGGGCTATGGACGTTGCTTTTGCTGACTTGATCAATACAATTATGGTAGTATATCATGATGACCTCACATATTCTAAGAAAGCAAATGACCATGTTGAACATTTGGAAAATATTTTCCTTAAAGCTTTAGAATATGGTATCTCTTTAAACCCAAAGAAATTCCATTTTTCTATGACTAAAGGAAAATTGTTGGGCCACATAGTTTCTAAAGATGGGGTAAGAATCGATCGTAAGAGAGTGGAAGATATTGACAAAATTCCTATCCCAAAGAAAGTGAAAGCCCTTCAATCCTTCTTTGGAAAAATCAAATTTGTAAGGAGGTTCATATCAAATTTTGTTGAGATTGTGAAACCTATATCAAAAATGTTAAAAAAGGGTGCAAAAATCGATTGGACAACAAAAGCAATTGATGCATTTATATCCATTAAAAGAGCAATCAAGGAGGCCCCCATGCTAAAATCACCTGATTTCAGTAAACCACTCCATATTTTCTCATTTGCATCCTATCATACCATTGCAGCAATAATGTTACAAAACAATGATGAAGGATATGAGTAGCCACTATCATTCTTTAGCAAATTCCTTTTAAGGAGCAGAATTAAAATATGACATTACAAAAAATAGGAGTATGCACTTGTGAAAGCTATTAAAGCATTCATACCTTATTTAGTAGGGGCCAACATAATTTCTTATGTTTCTAATGCTACAATAAAAGATGTGTTTGTGCAAACAGAAGTTACAAGGTGAAGATGTAGATGGATTAACAAAATTTAGGAGTTTGATATTGAAATCCAAATTACCAAACTAGTAAGAGGACAAGGATTGGCTAATCTCATGGTTGAATCAAATTTTGAAGCGACAAAAATTTGTAACATAGGAGAAGGCATGATTGCTATCATTGAAAACACCCCATGGTACACTGATGTAATATATTACCTCAAGCATCAAAACTATCCTAAAGGATTTAATGAAAATCAGAGGAGAACTTTCAAACTACATGCATCAAAGTATATCTTTATGGATGGAGATATACACTAGAAAAATAGAGATGGAGTGCTATCACTATGTCTAGATGAATCACAAGAAAAGCATGTGCTAAAAGAGATGCATAAAGGTATTTGTGGAGGACATTTTTTAGTAAAAAATACTGCCCACAAGATTCTAAGAGCAGGATTATTGGCCAATGGTCTTCAATTATGCCTTTAATTATGTACAGAAGTGTGAAGCTTGTCAAAAAATTTCTGGGAAGATGAAATATCAGGGAGCATTACCATTAAGGCCCATGCAAGTTGAAGCCCCATTCCATCAGGGGGAATTGATTTCATAGGAGAGATCACAAATAAATCTAGTAGAGGCCATAAATGGATTTTGGTAGCTATTGACTATTTCACAAAATGGATAGAAGTTATACCAACTAAGAAAGCCACCAGTAAGGTTGTAATAAATTTCTTGATGGAGAATACTATTACCAAATTTTGGGTACTTGTAAGGTTAATAATAGACAATGACATGTGCTTTAGATCAGAAGAATTCAAAAGGTTTTGTGAATCATATGGTACAAAAATCTCATATGCTTCCCCATATCATCCACAAGCAAATGGGTAGGCAAAATCCAACAACAAAAGTATCTTGAAGATAATTTTAAGAGGATGTTGGATAACAATAAAAAAGCGTGGGACTCTAAGTTAAGATTGGCAGTCTAGGTAGAATTATAATCAAGAAATCAATTGGCAAGTCACCTTTTGAATTGGTTTATGGAACACAAGCAAGAATGCACATGCATAACCTTTTATCAGTATATAAGTTTATACTATAGGAAGATTTGGATATTCCTAAACCTATAGAGGATAGGATGGAACAACTGCTAGAGTTGGATGAAATAAGAAGTTTGGATCAAGCACATAATAGAAAGATGCAATCACAAATGAAGTACTTATTTGACAAAAAGGAAAAGGATAGAAAATCTGAAGTAAATAATATGGTTCTTATGTGGAATGCCAAAATCCAGGACAAGAGGAAACATGGGAAATTTGAAGCTCTATGGATAGGACCATTTTTCATCCCTGATAAGGATGGTGAAGACTCATATTATCTTCAAAATATGGCAGGAGAAGGTCAAGAATTACTAGTGCATGGACAATTCCTGAAGCACTTCTTTTCTTAAAAATATACATATTATTCCATGTACATTAGTTTTAGGTTTTCTTTCCCTTTTCTTTTCCATCTAGGTCACATTCACCCATGGTCTACATCCATAGATCACTTTTGGATTCTTGCAATGACTTCACAACCATTCATCCCCAATCAGAGCCACTGTTAGAGCTAAAATTTCACCCTGATTTCTATTGGCCTTCATTTCCCCCTTCACATTCAATCCTCATCAAAAGATCTACTGCCTTTGGTTATGCAATTGTTTTTAACATGAAATGCAAAAATTTGTGTGACAAGATCCATAAAATCATTGCAATTACCCTTTTGATGTATCCATTTATTCCTTCAGATAATCACCAATTACCCAATTTGTGCCCCTTACTGCAATCTCACAACAATAAAAAGAAGTTTGAGTGGGTTGGCGGTGCCTAACTCATAAAATAAAACATAAATCACCATACCTCCAAGGAGTTAATTAGCTTGCATGGTCTAGTGGTACACACTGCTACCCCACAATAAGAGGGTTTAAGCAGGGCGGTAATGTAGTAAGCATTAAGTAAGGGAAGTGGACACTAGAGTACGACATAAGGTAAATAATATAGTTGTGGGATGGTGGTATGTCTACCATTGTCCCGCAACCATGAAGACTAAAGGAAACATATATAAAGGGCATAAAACCCCTTGCCGCCATACTACACCAAATAAGATGAGCGATGATGGTAGTGTGGTAAGACTTGTTGTAACATCATTACAAACTACGGTAATAAATATATGAGATCACATCAATCACCTTGACATGTGTATCCAATGGTGCATAATCAATTTCAAGATATAAGCCTATTGTGAAAATATTTGGCAGAAGGTCGGTATTAATGTTGATATCACTAAATTTGAATGCCATTAAAAATAAGAAATTCACTCGACTGTTGCACTCATTTACAATACATTGTAGTGGAGGAGCTCTACAATTGATGACAACCAGGTAAGCACATGAATAACTCATTGAAAAGGTTCGAATGGTGTGAATTTATTGAGAAGCTTTGTTATTTTGAAGTTCTAGTAGAATAAGTAGAATCATGCAACCTAAAAGGAAACAATCAGAAGCTAAGAGGGGTAAAACTGAAATTAAGGATGAAGAACCCAAAACAAAAAAGAGGCCTCTCCACCAATCCATTCTAGATGTACTCCCAGGGTCCACGTAATAAGAAATTCCTCACAGATACCACACAAGGTTGTAGAGATGCCCTCATTCCTAAATCTGGGTGGGATCTATTCTGGTATTTTTACAATAAAAGAGATGGAAAAGTCCTAGTGTCAAACCCATAGACATTGGACTTGGCCAAATTGATTGTCCCAAATGTGTTTTTTGATGTGGAATTCATTAGCATATTAGCTAAACATTATCACCCTACTACTAAAACTATGAGGTTTCAAAATGGTTCGGTGTTGGTTGAAGTAACCAAGACAACTATCATTAAGTCTTTCAACTTGAACAAACAGGCCTTAAATAAGATAGATCTATAGAAGACTAAGGAGGAGTATAATAGGTTGAGAAGAACCTACAAAAGTGATGAGCTTCCCATATACATGAAGAGAGGTGTTGGCAATAGGACAATCCCTATTTCCCCCCTCCACTACCGAACCAATTACTATTACAAACTTTCAATACTATTTCGTAAATACATATCTTGCCCTATGTTAAATACTTAGGATGGATGCTCAGGATAAGATGTCAATAAGCTTTATGATGATGGCTATGAGAATCCAAAATCCTAAGACTAATATAGAATATGGCTTTGCTTCATATCTTGAAGAGGCATTGAATGAAGAATTCCTACAAGTCATAAAAGATAAAGCACCCATTACATTCAAACATTATTCTCTTTTGTGTCATTTGATATTATATCAAAACCAAGACAAGTAGACCAAACAAATGGACTTGGCCATAATTGATGAACAAGGGAACCCTACACCTGTTCAGAAGTGGTGCTATATTTGGGATAGTTGGTGTAAAAACTCAAGCTTTGTGATATTTCACAATGATTTTGTGTGCAAGATCCTGAGTGTTCTTGCTTACATAATACCAATATTTCCCACTAAAATACTACAAATATTGAGACCTATAGGACTAAAACCAGAGCAGGGTCATACATGCAACTTTGGAGATTGGTTCTTCCTACCTAAAGTCATGGTAATAAGAGTTTATGGATGCCCTCTTGCTCCACACATACTACCAAATTTTGTGCCCCTCAGAATGGAATTTATAGAGTTTATGTGGCAAATAATGTGGATGGAGAAGGATGTGATCCATAAACAGAAGAAGGGAACATTTCTTCCAAACCTTACTAAGTGTGAACACTGGTTAGTAGGCTCTGACACATTGGAGGAGTTGCAATGTTATTTGAAGACAAGATATTCATTTAATTCAATAAAGGAGAGAGTTTTTGATCCTAAGAATCATTTGAATTATATAAGACACAATCTCCTCACCAAGTCAATGATTGCTCACCAAGTAGACTATGAAGAAGATGTGATAAGAAACTCTCTTACTTTTTAAGAAGTATTTTACAGAAAGAAAAAATGCGGAGTTATGAGGAAAATTGAGGAAGAAAGGGAACAAAAGTATAAAGATTTCCAAGGCTACTTTGTTGAGGAGAAGGATCCTTTCAAAAGAATAAATTTGATAATTGATAGATTTGAGGACTTTTATGGTAAGGCTATCACAAGAGGGGAGGCACATCTTCAAGAACATAGTGGCATGACAATTGTAGAACACACTCCAGGCACAACTTTAGAATCCCCCATGGAACAACCACGTCTTAAAATATAAAAGACACAAGCGATTGAACCACTAGTCCCTTATGGGGAAAGTGAAGGGATGGGATACACTGGCAAAGTATCCAATGCATTACAATCATTAAATGGTGATGTTGAGGTTGACTAGCTAGTCCATGAAACCAATGCCCATAAGCCTGAAGAAAGGATGAATGCTAAAGAGAAAATAAAGTAAAGAAATACACAAAGATGAAAGGGAGGTTGCAGCTCGACGCTTCGTAGAAGATGATGAGTTTATTAAAACTCCAAAATTCAAAGATTTTTGGACAAATATGAAGGTAAAAGAATTTGAGGAAAGAGTGGAGATAAATAAAATGGGGATTGAGGAATCCCAACATGATCAGGTGATGGCACAAACCTTCAAATAATTAATAATTGACAACATTGAAGTTAGCCCACAGGAGGCTAGAGAAATGATTTTGATCCTTGACCAAGTATGGGACCAAGAAGATCCTATCCTAGTTATAGAGTTTGATTCTGATGAAGGAGTAAGTGGTATAGGGTATAATCCCAAGATTGAAACCCTAGCTATATAGACCAAGAAAAAGAATACGCAAAAGCCAAAGCTATTGGATGTAATATAAGGAATGAAAGGGGCAACCATGGTAAGAACACTACAAGGCACAACCCCTTTGGAAGCTGCCACTATGACTATGCATTCAACCATGTTTACTCGTGCTACTATTAAAGGATTAGAGAATAGACTAAGAGAATATGAAAAAGCGCAAAAATTCCTAAATGATGAAGTCAATAGGTTATTCATAGAGAATGTGAAATTAAAATAGAAACTAAGAGGAGCAAGAACTTCACAAAGCAAAGAGATAGTGTTGTATCAGCCCCCAAGTACTCCATTGGATGATGTACAAAATGTTTCTACTAAACAAATAAAGGTTCTCAAGGTGGAAGTGGAAGAACTGAGGAAGAACTAAAGAAGACCAACCATGAAGCCTAGGAAGAAGTAAAGAAGAAGATTTGTGAGGCTATAGAAAAAATTCTTGAACATAGGGTGAAGTTGGTTATAGATAAATTATAAAATGTATATGATAGTCACAAGTCACTTAGATAGGCCATTGATCAAATGAAAGCACATATACTTATGTTGGATCCCCTACTCAAAAAATGATAGCCTATACACCACACCTTGTTCAAACTGTGCAAAGTTTTACAAAGGAGTATTGATGCCTCTACAAAATTGAAACCAACCAAGCAAATGGTAAAGATGACCATGGATGAATTTTAATACATACAGGTAGAGGAAAAAAAATTAAGACACAAATGGATTCTTTCCATAGTCTAAAGCAGTGGTATGTACTAGAGATAGTGAAAGATGATGACCAACTAAGAGACCTTTAAGAATGGAAAAAGAAGTTTGGTTAGATTGTTCCTAAGTGTATTACTCACATACAAAAGGATGGTGACATTAATCTCTATAGGCTTAACTTGATTTTGGATGGATTGTTTTCTTTCGATGTTGGGTATTTGAAATTTTTTACTGATGTAAAGGTGTTGTTAGATAATTAGTGGAAAGTTCATCTTGTAAATGTACCAAATATTTGAGAATACAAATGGCCATTGGATTTCATAGTATATCAGTGGGAAGAAAAGTATCTAGCTTATGAGGGGTGAGTAATTGGGACAAAAACATTTGGATGTTCCTTCAAGGAGATGAAGACCTTTACAGATCAATGATCATAGGTCTTCTATGATTATTAACGGATTTACAATGTCTCAATGTTTTAAGTTTTGTATATTTCTTTAATTATGTTAATCGAACAAATAGTTAGATTACTAAAGAGGTGTAGTTTTGAAACTTTGCCTCATTTTGTAAAAGGCTTGAAGCTTGTTTGCTTCCCATATAAGAAGGGGAAACCAAGGCGTAATTTTATCATCATCATTTTTCATCATCATCAACAATTAGGATATAGATACATAGTATATATAATGAGGAATTATTCTACATATTGTATCATCTTTTGAGGCATTTAATGGAGAAGACAATTTAATCTAGTGTTCAATTATCTTTTGAAATTAATTCCTACAAGTTATATTTGTTGTCTCTAGAGTGGTCTTTTTTGATTATCTAAATCAATATATCAAGCATATATATGATTTATCTTGGCACATTTTTTGTCACTGTGTGATTAATTTAATTGGTCTATGTGTGAAAGAATTAAAATCCTTCTTAAGTGGTTCATGTTATAGGTTTCTACCAGGAATTAAAATCCTTTAACAAATCATCTCAAGTTGGTTTCCTTCAAACAAGATTTAAATTCCTTTAGTGTAGTCACAGTAATTCGAAAAGATATCATTGGGATTAGTAAGAAGAGTTTGATAGCTGATATTCTTGCATGTTTATACAATTTATAAACATCTATAAGTTCCAAATAATTAGAGTTAAGACACGAAAAATAGGACACACTTATCATCTACATCTGACTCCATTCACCCAATAGGATTAGACATTGATCACATTAATATCAAAACAACATTTCATATAAAATTTATTCACATATTCAAACTCTCAATATTAATAGGATTAGATATAATTCTTTCATCTATTTCACACCTATATGCCATAAGAAATAGATTGCCTGAGTCAATACACTTAATTCTTAAATCTTCTTTCATCATTGAGGTTTACCCACCTAGGTTTAGTAGAGCCTAAAGTGTAGGGAGTTGTAAACCATATAGGATCACTCCATATATTGGCCAAAACCTTGTTGAATATGACCATAGGACCTAGCATACCCTTAGGATTAACAAGTTGCAATTTTTGGAACCAACATCACCCAAATCTAGATAATAGATTCTACTCATTCCATGAATTAATATCCATTCATTGCATAACATAAAAGATTACAAAATATATTTCCATAGATTGTACTCAATCATTCTATATATTTTTCATGTCTTGAAACTAAAAGTATCTAATAACATAAAACTGAAAAACCAACTAACTATCCTACAAATTCAATCAAAAACTATATACAAGCTTGATGGTATCTTTATCCAAAGAAACAACTTAACTGAAATCATTAACTCCACTCCCAAATATTAGAGCATAGAGTTAAGACTGACTTATTCAACCTATAACTAAAAAAGGAAAAAGAATCCTATCAAGACTAGAACTCTGTCACAACATAATTGCATGTAAACATATAACCATTTTTCAAAATTACATAAGTGAAGGAGACCTCTTCTTCAATGTTCATTAAATGGTTATAATAACACATGTTCAACCTTCATTAAGTGATTTTAATCAACAATCATCACATTCGGTCAAATTTGGAGCTTCCCTTGTTTTGTTGTCTAGACTTGTTCCCTTTTGTTGTGGGTTCATCCTGCAACTATTGTGTGCCACAGTTCCTCTTCAGTTGCAAACAAGTTAATTTTCAAAGCATGTATACAAGTATAACTATCACAATCAAACATAACATTCCATTCAACATTCCATTCAACATTCCATAAACATCTTTATATAAACCATTCAATACTAATATATTATAACCATAATTCCATATCATATTTTTGGGTTCAAGTTTGCATAATAGATATGAAATGATAGTATAATATGAAAGCATTATCTAGAAAGTGTGTTTAAAAGTATCTTAAAACATGTATAAAATCAATAGAAAATAAGCTATTATCTGGACCTATTAGTGATCAAGGTAGTGACAGGGTTGTGTGATATTGGACCTGTTCCAGTTCTAAAATCTATAAAGAATGAGGTTGTTATGGATTTAACTGGTGCTACCTTTGATAAGAGAGCCTTGGTAACAAGACTTATCATAAACCCCACTATAAAATATGCCTCAATAATGATAGGTTACAATATTTACTTTACAAAGAAGGAAAATTTAGTTTCTACAACTGTTATTTATGTTGCACATGAAATGGTTGTGAATGGAAAATATTATGATCTCTGTGAGTTTCTCTAACAACAATTTCTTGAAAACCTAAAGCAAACTAGAGAGAAGAAGTATGCATTTAAATTTGGAACCTTGGTTATGTGTTTGTTGTTTTATTTTTTGAGAGAGCTTCCTGGTAGAAAATATGTTGTATGGGATAGGAGCAAGCCATTAGGACATAATATATTTGACTATATGCATAGTTTAGGTGACTTCAAAGCTCAAGATGATGCATTAACTACATTCTTTGCAGTGTTTCAGAAGAACATGCATGAAAGGAAAAGAGTTCCTCGAAAATTGGTAGAGAAATATACAAAGGAAATTGCTTTCCTTGTCTCAACTAATGAATGTATAATTAAGGCAATTGAACCTATAACAGTGTGGATTGAGCCTCTTGGATATGAAGTTTCTAAAAATGATGTTGAAGAATATGTTGGATTGTTGCTCAAAAGTCTTGAGGACCCCTCTCTTCCAAGACATAGAACTTATGAAGAAAAATCATCAAAGGTTAACTTAGAATTGAAGAAACTAGAGATTTAGAGGAATGCAAGGAAAATTTTAGAGCAATGGGCTAGACAAGAAGGTTATACAAAAGAAGAGATCAAGGAGGCTAGAGAAAGAGAATCCAAAATGGCTAGTGAATCCTCTAGATTGATGAGATCAAGAAGAACAACTTCCACCCCTACATCTGTATTGCCCAAGTCCTTTGGAGTTGTTGTTAAAGGGAAGAAGGTGGAGCCTAGTGCTCTGGTAACTTAAGATTCTATTGCTCCCTCCAGACCCAACTTAAGAACAATCAAGAGAAAGAATGTGCCTTCTATAGCAGCCTCTACTACCAATGGAAGAAGAAAGAAGCAATTCAGGGAGAAGAACTTAAATGTTGTTGTGGAAGAAGAAATTGAGCTTGGGATGGAACATGAAGAACATATTACAAGGAAAAGAAAAAGTAGTGCTACCACAAGCGATGAAGGTGCTTCACAAGAAGAAAGCACCAGAGTGAAGAAGCAAAAGGTTGACATTGTGGACACTTCTGAAGAAGAATAAATAGAAAGAGAAAAAGAGTCTTTCACTATACAAATCCACAATAAGCTTGAAAAGAAGAAGGAGAAGAAATCAGAAGAAGGATCTTTAGAGAAAAAGAAAAATAAGAAAAAAATCCTTCGGTAAGAGCTTGTACTCCAATGAAATTAGATGTTTTAGTCAATAATATGTAAGAGCATGATGATTTTTTAGAAGGTATTGCAAAGTTATATGAAGAAGATAAGAAAGCAATCATTAAAGCAATCATTCAATACATTATTATTTTAGAAGCAGGTATGAGTAACATTGAGAAGAAGGTCCCTAGTGTTGTGTGGGATGCCTTGGTGGAAAGAAGGCATGAAGCAGTTGAAGCTGAAGATAAGATAAAAATTGATGCCTTAGAGGAAATTGGATCCTCTTTATCTGAGGATGACAAGGCTACATTGATTGAAGTATACACTAAATAATTCAAGGTTCAGGAAAGAGTCACCATATGGGAAGAGAAAAAGAGTAAGTAGATAAGTTGAAACAAGAAATAGTGAATATTGTCAGAAATATAGCAAAAAAGTTTGGGATGATAGTTGCTTCATCATCCAATACTACTCAAGGATAGGAGTGTGATAAAGAAAAGGTCGCTGATGCAAAGGAAAATATTCCTCTAATTACAAACTTACCAATTTTTAAAGTGGAGGTTCATACTATAGAAGAAGTAGAGATTGATGATATAGAGAATGTGGTATCCTCACCACCACTGGTTGATGAAACAAATGCTTCCCCAGAGATCTTTACTCCTTTAGAAGAAACTAAAAAGACCATGGGTGTTAATAATGAAAACTAGAATGCAAAATAAGAACAAGGAAATGACAGGAATGATGTTTATGATAGTGCTTAAGACCACCCTAACAAACAAATGAAGATAATGGAAATAAAAATGAATACAATCAAAATGGAGAAGAAAAGGAAGGAGAAAAGATATGGATGGCAATAAGAAAGGTGATGACAATGAGGATGAAGACAAAGACAAGCAAAAAGAAAATCCCTCTGGTGAAGGAGAGAAAGAAGAGAATAAAGAAGAATCCGAGGTTGAAAATAATGAAGAAGAGTCACAAAAGATCATGGAGCAACCAAAGCCATCTGAAGAATCCTCTAGTAATACACTCAAGGTTCTTTTCACAAAGCAAATAAGATTCCAACTAGAAATTCTACCCCAGTGGTTACAACTCTTGATGTACCAAGGCAGTATAGATCTAGAAAAGATCTCACTGGTTCAAAAGTTGGAGCTCAAAGACGTCTATCATTGCCTCCAGAAGAAAATAAATAATAGAGACACATTAGAAGGGAACATAATTGATTAATGAAGCTATCAAGTCTCTACAAGATGCTACTCTCAGTACCACAATTTATAATTCTTTAACTCTTGTTGAAAATCTAAAGTTTTTAGTAGATTCACTTAAGAAGTATGCCTCTAGTTTGAAGGAGAAAATTGAAAAATATGTTGAATTGAGGTTTACATAAAAGAGACTTCTAGAGTTGTAGGATAAATGTGCATCTACACATGGGAAAGTGGAGAAATGTCTGAAAGAAGTGCATGAATGTGAGGATGAGGCCAATACTTTGTTTTTGTATTGTATGAGGCGGTTGGATGCCACTCAAGGCATTAAGGACTTAATGGAGTCTATTGAGTCACAAATATCTAATGCCTTCGGAGCCTATGACCTAGTGCAAGACAAAGATTATACCTCTTAGATTGCAATTACAAATTTGTAGAACAATTTTTTCACTTTACAAAGGCAAAAATAAGATATTATAAGAAGATTTGGACAGCTTGGGGACTTGGTGAAGACCAAGCATATACTAATTTCAAGTGCTCTTGCTGAAGCTGAGAAACTTACAAAGATAAATTCTAACCCAAGTACTCTAGATGAGGGAGAGGAGAGCATAGTTGAACTAGAATCAATGTATAAATCGCTTGTTGTAGCCAAAAGGACTTGGAATGAAGGGAAGTTTTTCGAGAAAGAAATTCTTAAGGAGATTGAAGGTGCCTCCTCCTCCGGTTGAGTATCTTTCACTTTTACATTCTTTCATTGTTTCAATTGATTTTATCTTTTCATTTTACATATTGTTGGATCAAACTTTTGGGATAACTCCCTGAGGGGGAGTCAATACATTTCACTCAGATTAAACACTTGTACATATGCATCAATTTTGGAGCTTACAATTGTGTTATTGACACACCCTTTGTCCTTGATTTCAAAGGGGGATAAGTTTGAATGACATAAGTTAGGTGATGGGAATTATTTTGGAGAATTTTGATGACTAAGATGATTGCAAAAATCAAATGAAGGGAGTGATGATGCATGTTTGAATTTTTTGAAGATAGTTGGAGATGGTGTATGTTTTGAGTTTTAGAGATCAATTTTTTGCACATGTTTCCATCAATGAAAAAGGGGGATATTGTTGAACGAATGAAGAAGAAACCATTTTAATGTGTTGTCATTGATGTGAACATTGACTATTGATATCTACTCCATCCTAGTGAACAAAATGGAGATATTTTAATCTGGTATTTTAGTTCAGAAGTGATCATGTAATAAGATCTACTTGTGAGGTTATAATACGTTATTCATGACTATTTTGTGTATCTATGATCAATATTTTAGTTTTTTTGGTTCTATAGTTTGAAAGTTACAAGTAATAGTAGTTCGACATTTAGTTTTGGGTTTATAGTGTAAATAGGTAAATGTAATCTGGTATGCATTCTTCCAATGATTGGAATTAGAATTTACAAATTTGGGAGACTATAGGTGTCAACACACTATATATTCCATAGGACACATGATTATATGATTAGATGGATCATTGGTGGTTGATTAATTAGCTTATTTTATGATTAGGTCTAATTCCTGGACAACCTAATGTTTGATATATGTTGTTGAGATTAAATATGTATTGTGGATGTTAATGAGATCTATTTTAGGTATGTTCTGACCTAAATTAAGTGTTGCACATTTGGTTTGAGTGCGAAGATGTTTTTGATTCAAGTGTGGATCCAACAAGGCAATTTTGAATTAATATAGGGCTGCATCTAATTAGGCTGACCTAATTGATGTATGTAGATGTATTGGGTAGATATAAGACATTTTTGAGATTTTAGGGTAGAGATGAGATGTGAAGTAGTGTGAACATGTGAATTTGCATGTGTGTGATCTGAATATTAGTAGATATATTGTGAATATTGAGTGACTATAAAGTAGGCTAGTGTTTTGTATTCAAAGCTTCAAAGGAACTGAATCCAACACAAGGAAGGTGCACTTTGTATCAGTTCACATCTTGGTTGTGTAGCCATTTTTGTTTTGTATCTATCTTTGGATGTGAGACTTATTGAACAGTGTGTCCTGGTAGTGAGCCTTTGTAATATCTTATAGTTGTTTATACTATATTGTGAGCTAATCCTCACCATGGTTTTTTCCTTTTTGGGTTTTCCATGTAAAAATCTTGGTGTTCATGTGTCATGTGATCTTGTGGTTGTTTCATGTTTTCATTCCTTGTAGCAATTAGATATGTTTTGATAATTAGATGGATTAAGATTAAATGGTTTAATGGAATACTAATTCACCCCTCCTCTTAGTATTCCAGGTGTTCAACATATAGGGGTAGTACTCTACTCAAGATGGATAGTATTCAAGGAGCAATATTATGCTTGAGATTGATAGGTGTATAGGAGTATGAATTAGATAAAGGCATCACTTTTTAAAATGAAAATTGGTATGAAATGCTAACTAATGGTATATAGTATATTTTAGCCATAGGTTAGATTAAGATCTCCAAGTCGAGTAGGGTGGATGAATGAATGAATTTTCTTTAAGAAAGTAGCAATTGTATATGGGTATGTGTAGGATCATCATGGAAAAAATATGCCCTTAAGTGGCAAAAAATTCAGAAAAATCAAAGTTAGGCAACTTGACATAAAAATTTGAATAATTTATCTATATTATTTCAAAAATATGTAAGAATAGAATATGTAGAAAATTGAATGTAGTTTCTAAACTACTAGGTTTTTTGAAAAATCTATTTGGTGAAAATTTGAAATTTTAATGTAGTAGTACTTAAATTTTAGAGAAAAAATAAGAAGTAGGTGTCTGTATGACCACCCTAACCACAATAAAATGATAATATTTTTTTATAATATTTTAGATATAAGTAGAAGACTCGTGTCTTGATGTGATACATATTTTTTTGTAATTTTTTTCCAAGTAAATAATTAATTATGAATTTTTTATTACAACTTTTAAAGAATATTAAAACTTGTATGTTTGACCACCTTAACTTGGTCAAAACTTCATGAAATTCAATTCTTTTTTTAAATCTTATAACTTATGCAAAACATAGAATGTGATGCATGTTTTGGATTTAGAAAATGTGATACCGTTTGAAAGCTATAGATATTTTTCAATCGGCCTATCAATCAGGACTTTAGTCATAATTCAAATAGAAAATGAATAATAATTATTTATTAAATTCAAAGTAAAGCATAATTTATATTGGTGGAAAGATGAGAATCTCCTTTAAAATCCCTTTTCATTTCATCAATTTTGGGTAGAAAAAAATCATCAGCCACATACCCTACAAATACCCATCATATCGCTACTTTTTGGCTTATCATGGTCCTGCACATACCCATATATTAAAAACACTTTGGCAAAAGTGAGTCCAATTGTCTTTTCTTGCACTTGTCAATTCAGTATGTTTCAAATACTTAACACAATCACAATTGTTATTCATAGTTGGAAGACCTCCATAGTTGTTTGACAATATTGGTTAAGTAGGGCACAACACCAAAGCTTAGATGGCAATTGCTAGAGGGTTCTTAATTATACCCTTCGTTGAAGGGAAAAGCCATTTCCTATCATGAAGGTGTGCAAGGGATTGTTGGTCCATGGTTGGAGGTAAAGCACTTGGGTGATTTTCTCCCTCTTGAAGATGACATGCCGAGTCTTGGGAGATAGAAAGAAAGAATCTAGATAAGGATCTCTGACCTTGTTCTTTAAATATTAAATGTTATGTTATTTAATGGAAATCATTCATGTGGAAAATGTAAAAGGAAAAGTTGTTTATTCTTTTTAAGTTCAAAAAGTGAAATGAATTTATTATATTATATTTATGATATGAATTATACAAATGTAATTTTCAATTATTGAAAGAATTTTTATGTTTTATTTTTATGGAATGAGTACTTTTTACTTTTTGGTTAAAATTCCAAGTAAATTCCTTATTATATAAGGTTGTGGTTTTTACATTGATTACATAGATTTGGATGAAAATGGATAAAGGGTGAAGATCAAAAGATGGGGATCAAGCAATGAGATGGATTTTTTCCTCTCAACTCATGAGATGGTGACAAGTGTCACCATGAGATTATTTGAGAGGAGAGATGGTACCATGGAGGTACTTTGAATTATTTTCCATAAAGGAAAGTCTTAACCTCACACTTTAAAGTGAGGGGGTAAAAAGAATAAATGGATTAAAAATTATTTTTGGATACTTTTGGAAGAAAGACCCATGTGGCCAAAGGAATTGATTTTTTTAGATAAATTTAATATTATAAAATATTTTTCTTCTCTATTATCCATAGTGTAATGTTCAATCATAAACTACTAGAAAAACACTTGAGTAAATTCTAAAAAAATAGTAAATGGGCATGCCACTAATCAGAATATATAACTTATACATGTTATGTTGACTTATTACACTAGCATTCTACTCCTATGGAACACATTCCTTACTCCATTATGCTTCTTGAGTTAGAAATATGATGTTTATGGGTATCCTTATGGGTATCATTGATGAGAATAGATACAAAGAACAATGTTTACAAAAAAAATATAAACACTTGATAAATGTCACTTGTTCATACCTTAGATAATCTCCATGTACATAAAATATTGAAAAAAAATTTAATACATGTATCATTCAAGATTATTTTGAGATTTGTGACTTGGTCCTTTAGGCCACTCCCATTAATCTAAATTTAAAATAAGAATTAAAAAAGAGTTTAAACTTAATTTGTTGAAACCCCTCATTATCTCTTCTAAACATGGTACATGCCCATTTGGTTTGACTACCCTTTATGTGAGGGTCCTATTAACATTAAACATTTTCATTATTACTACTCTTGAGAGTTCCTCCTTTTTGAATTCTACTTACAAATATGATCTCATGTTTCAATTTCTTATTTCTATTTATGGACTTACACTAATATTGAGATCATTTTACATGTTAATATGATGTTAGATTCTTGATCCAAAATCATGTTCAAAACAGGTTCATTTACTCAATACCACAACTCTTTACCATATACACTTCTAATATAAAGATTAATATTTTGATCATATGAGCTACTAAATGATATTTTTCCTTGCAATGATAACAATACTTACGATGATTTCTGCACTCACATTCTTTAGCTTTTGATCACTCAAATTTATGCTAACCATGATTATATTTAATTCTAACACAATGATTATGTCTTTTTATTAGTGATTTCCATAAGAACATCTCACATATTGTGTATGCTTGTAGGATTCCTTTTATCTAGCATTCATGGCTTCTCTCACTTTGTGGCATATTAATTCTCTTTGTGCTCTCATGACATATCATAATATATTATACTATGGTCACCTAGGTGGTATCTTATATGTAAATTGTACTTGCATGCTTATTTCTCATCTAATATCTTCTAGATAATTATATTTATGCATATAACTGATTGGAGGTGACATACAAGGTTTCTAACACCGCTCTCTTGAATTTGGTCATAGGGACCATCATTGGATTATTCAATCATTTAGCTACCAAGCACAATATCATTTTAGTTGCTAAGTGCAATCTCGTTTTAGCTACTTATATAATATAATGTTGATTGATACTAAGAAATGTCTGTTTCCCCTTGACATTAGCTTATGGCTACTCTTGGGAAGTACCCAATTTTAATTTTATGTTCATAGATAGCTCATAGTTATGTTTATGATTATTTTAGATGCTTTTTATTAATGCTACTATTTATATATTTTTATTCTTTGTTAGAAGGATTTTTCATGAGGAGCACTCATTACAAAAGAGTATATTGAAGCAACATCTACATCTATCATTCTATTCTTTCTATGATTGATTGAATATTTACTTTATACTAGCTACCTTATTTTACTTTGAAATGCATCTTCATGGTAGCTCACATGCAAGTTGAGATAGGGGAAAATGCAATTGTGAAAATTGCACACCTTACTCTTTCCCCTTCATGTTGGACTCAGTTTGACTTGCTTGTCCCTAATGCAATGCCTACTATGTAAAATGATGAATTTCATTTGGAAATCTATTAATAAAATAATCTTAGGTTGATCTCATAGGAATTCATTCTAAGTTTTGAACCCAAACCTCCATTTCATCCATTCTTTTCATATGCTTAGATTCATAGTTGCATAAATGATACTAATTAGATGCACAATTCATAGAAATGACCAAGAGTTTTCTATTTTAGGTTCAAATATCAGGCCTATATTTTCCCCTCAACTTAGCAATTATAAGGTGACTTGAAGTGGAATTTTTTTGAATAACATGCTAGGGTGTTGTATTTAAGGGTAAACCACAATTCATTTCAAATATCTAGCAATCATCCATCACACATCTAACCTGTATCAAGAAAAAAATTATTACTCATTGTATTATCTTTAGGGAACCTCAAATATGCATAGCATGTAAGGACATACTATGAGAATTTTTATTGTTCTCAATCATTGTATGAATTTGTTAAAATATCTTATGGGTTTGACCAAATGGAGACGTACTTTTAGCCATTAGCAAAGTCTAGACCACATAAACATTTTTTTTACATATGTAAAAGAAGTCAAGGTGAGCATGTTTCATCCATAAAATTCAAAATAAGTTAGTTATATAACCATAGATTAGACCAAAATGAGAGGATTAGATTCGTAGTTCAACCTATCGATTTTATATTTATACAAGCAATCCTCATTGTTAAATTTATTTTTTGCAAATTTTCACATGCTTGATTGATATGCCCTACATTTTTTATATAGGGAAAAATAGAATTAGGACACTTGGCAAAGTTAAATTATAAATCAAAATAAGATCTAGGTACCACATTTATTTATTAATATTCTAAATATTTATGAAAATAAATTTGATCAATTCTTAACTCTTATTCATTGGATATTTGTTTATCAATGCCTATTGATTGATTTATCCTAAAATATAGGTAAAAATGTAGTTTATTTCTTTGCAAATTATATGGTTCTATACTTGTTAAGGTACACAATGAGAATTAAAGCGAGGAAAATATTATACAAGATACATATGAAGATACATTTTAAAAGCAACAAAAGGTGAATGCTTGAAAGACAACATAAAAATTATCATCACTACATGACATATTTATTTATAAAGATGTATTAGTGGATCAATTTTTTTTATTTTTCTTGGTAATGTGCTAGTTTAGGTTCTTCCTATTAGGGTTAGGAGGTATATATTTATCAGTTAAATGCAAATTTGAACAATAAAATGAGGAAATAGAGTACACAAAAATAATGGACAACAATAAGACAACAAAAAGATTTAACGTGGTTCACCAAAAACCGAGCTACATCCACCAACAAGAGGCTCCAACAACAAAATCCTTTACAAAGACATGTAGCAATATCTACAACTTGCAACAATGTTTTTCATCACATTTTAACACTGTTATTTTTACACAACCTTTGTTGGGGGTACCTACGACACTTCCTGCATTTTCCAACCATAAAACTGTAAACTTTTGCTAACATTTTTCATGCCCTGCAGCCCTCAAAGCTTTGATTTGAGTATTGGAATATGTTCCCACACATGCCCCATTAATTACAAATGAAGGGTGGTTGTTGGTTTTGTCTCATGCACCCAATAACACATTTTCTTTTAAGCAGTTACAATAACTAAATGTAGTTGTCTTTAATTAAATATTATAGCTAATCATTTCCAATATTTAATAATTGTTTGCAACTATTATTTTAAATACAAGTGCAACAAAATATTTAATAGTGCAACAAATTATTTATTAAAAATAATATGAATATTTTGTGTCCGAGTCTGATTTGTCTCCATAACACAACAATCTCCCACTTGGATACAGATCAAACTCCACTCCATACCATCTCCCACTTGGAGACTAATCATAGCACTGCTGCCCCTATAACTCCCACTGGAAATAAGCACCTTGGACCCTTTTGTTCTATTTTAGTTAAATTCAAACTTGGACCCTACTCTAATACCACTTGTTAAGGTTAGGAGGTAGATATTTATCAGTTAATGTAGATTTTAACAATAAAATAAAGAAATAGAACACACAGAAATAATGGATAGCAATAAGACAACACAAAGATTTAACGTGGTTCACCCAAAACCAAGCTACATTCACCAACAAGAGGGTCTAGTATATATTAAAATTCTAGCAAGAACCTTTACAAAGACATGCACCAACACGTGCAACTTGTAGTAACATTTTTCATCATGTTTTAACAGTGTTGATTTTACATAGCCTTTACTACAGGTACTTGTGGCACTTCCTGCATTTTTCCAACCACAAAACTGTAAAATTTTGTTAATGTTTTTCACGCCTTGTTGCCCTCAAAACTCTGATCCAAGTGTTGGAATATGTTCCCACACATGTCCCATTAATTATAAATGAAGTGTGCCCATTGGTTTTATCTCATGCACCCAATAACACATTTTCTTTTGGGTGGTTACAATAACTAAATGCAATTGTCTTTAATTAAATATTATAACTAATCATTTCCAACATTTAATCATTGTTTGTATCTATTATTTTAAATACAAGTGCAACAAATATTTAATAAAAATAATATGAAGATTTTGTGTCTGAGTCCAACTTGTATCCATAACACAACACTTCCATGCTTCTCACTTGATCTTCCCACTTGGGGGATAAACTCACTTTATTTTTTAGGTTACATATGTTCATGATTATTCGACTTGAGGAGAGGGGTAGGGGAAGTGAGGGTATATTCATATTTCATCTACATATAGGATGATCAAACATGTAGGTGAGTATGTTAGGTATGTATTTATTTTTTTATCATGGTTTCTTTATCACATATTTATACTCCTAGAATTTTTTAAATGACCATACTAAAGATTTCATACTCCAATTATCATGTTTATAATTAGTTACATTCATGTTTAGTTTATTGTGCTTATGATTATGATGTTAGTATGCTATGTTTTTATCCAAAAAAAATTCTCTCCTTTATTTGTGTATACTCCTTTATGGAACACACAAAATTAAGGAACATATCATTATTAATTACACTCAAGTTTATGTCTAGTTCACAAATTAACTCTAGATTATTGCTCTTACTACTCTTCTTATTTTTGTGCTTATCTTTTTTTTCCACTTTGGTATGCTTTTTTATGTCAATTCTTATGTACACCAAAGTGAGGGAAAAATATAAGGGTGAAAATTGCATTCCTTGTGTTGTTTCCCTTCATTTTATGCCACTTTGCATGAGTGTCTTAAGAGCATTCCATTAAAACATGATTTTGACTGATTTGAAATTCTAATCAAGACATCAAACCAATATTTATAGTCTAAAATACCATTTTATGATGCACTCACAAATAAAGGGTTTGATGAAAGAGTATCTATCCACACAACCTCATACAAACACTTACTCACATAATGGGCTATTACGAATAATCACAAAATAATCTTTCAAAAAATGACATCTTTATTCACTCACAAATTATTATATCAAGCTTCAAGGATTTATAATATGTCCTTACAACCTTATAATCATAGCAAAATTGATTCAACTTCACAAATCTCATTGCAAACTATCAATTCATTAATATCTCATTCATAACTCTCACGTGAAATTTAGACCTCTTCTACAACATGAGCGCTATTACTAGTTTTCTTTCATTTTTGTGCTCTTACTATAATGCATCTTCAACATATTTTGACAAGTGTGGAAGCATAAAGTTGTGTCTCACTTTTTGGCCTAAGAGGGCCATTGAAATCAATATTTTAAGCTAAAATTTATTTTGTAGTCAATTATAACAAGCATATGTTCATAATTTGGAGATGATATAAACTAATTGTTGCACATATGTTACCTATGTTTTTTATTATTTGTCATTGATATCAACACCCATTTTGGATTGTTACTGATACTTACATTTGTATGTTGATGGTACACTATGATGGTATACTAATAGTGGTGTTTCTTATGTTCATGGTTGTATTTCATGCCTTTTTTATGTCAATTCAAGTAGTACTGAAAATGTTTGTTGTCAACAGATATGATATCATGATGATATGTTAAGATGAGGATTAGAACTAAATTAAGGCGAGGATTAGATGTAATGCTAAAGTTGGAGAGATGTTTCTGATTATCTCTAGTATGTCGTATGCTCTCTCCTATTGTTCCTAAGGAAGTATGTGTTGCTACAAGGAAGTTCTAGTCTATTAATGATGGTGAAAGGTTTTGCCACTAGAATTTGCTTTGAAGACTGATTGGGAGAATGCTTTGCAGTCCTCTACTTTTGAAGATATAGTTTGCAGTTTGGGATTTAATTTTTATGTTATATGGATGTTAAACTCTTATATTTTTAGGTCACTAACATTACTGAGGAGGTCCCTAGTAATTGTAGTAGATTGGTCATTTGGTTACTTGTTAGAATTGGTCTAGAAAATGCTTTGTATTTTGTTAGAATTGTGAAAAACACGAGCCACAAGATACATGAGCCATGAGATACATGAGCTATGAGATCAAGCAATGAAAAAATACACCTTCCATGCAAGATATTTGCAAACAATATATGCGATATCCCTCAACAAGAAAAAGATACAAAATGATCCTTAAGAATCTTCAAGGAAAACAAGAGTCCTCAAAGGTTCCAAAGGTATGAAAGCTTGAGAGTCTGAATCTTGAGAATCTCAATAGTAGAAGATAGATAACACAATGTGGGTTGAGTGCTATATAGGAGCAACCCTAAATGAGAAAGGGATTAGCTCATGAAAAGTGTCAACATCTCATGCAATGAGACAAAATGATTTAATAATAGCTCAACTAATAAAATCATAAAAGCACTCATAAGTTTAGCTTAAGTGCATGAGAATGAATTAGACTGATAATTAATTAAAGATTAATTAATCATTAGCTAATGCATGATTACTCTAAAACCCCCCCTTAAGATGAACTTAGGGAGTACCTAAAAACCCTAAAAATATAATGCATGATGGGTCCCAACAAACAAGGCCTAGTGAGGTACCCATGTACAAACAAACAATCTCTCAAAACTAGAGAAAAAAGAGAAAACCACATGGGAAAAACTTCTCTCCAAAAGAGAGAAAGGTGAATGAAGGATTGGAAAATCCTCCAAATCAAGGTGAAGGACTAAGAAGCCTCCAAACAAAACAATATCCCAAAAAAGAGGAAGCATCAAAGCATGAAGAAGTTGTAGAATACTATTGAAAGATGATTGATATAGTGTTGAAATGAAGAACCTCCTCTGAAACAAATGATGACCAGGATCAAGATAACAAGAATCTACATGAGTGTCCCCAATGACACTACTTGAATCAAATGGTAAACAAAAGCAAAAAATATGGAACTCGAAGATAAAAATGTCAAGATCAAGAAGACATTAATCCACATGAGTGTCCCCAATGAAACTACTCAAATTAGATGGAAAAAAAAGGAAAACATGTGAAAGTCAAAGATATAGATGGTACATGAATCTGCACGAGTGACCCCAACAACACTACTCAACATGTAAGATAGAAGTCAAAAATACAAGTACAACTAGTCTGAAGAACATTGATCAAGAGAGAGATAATAATTTGCACAAGTGTCCCTAATGACACTACTCGAATCAAATGGAAAACAAAGGAAAACATTTAGAACTTGAAGATATAAATGATACATGAATCTACATGAGTGACCCTAATGACACTACTCAACACATGTAATATGCAAGATGAAAATATAGGTACCAATAGTCTCTAATCAAACGAAAGTGGAAGGATTCCTCCAAAAATAGGAATCAAAGAATGTCCATATGGTAAATGCTCCATCTCACTAAAATACAATGGTAACTAGCCCCCATTGTATGTTGCATTTGCCTAGTACGTAGGAACAAGAACTAGATACATAGATCACTCCAAAATGAAACCAAGGAAGCATTAGCACCAACAATAGAAACCCCCTTGTAATGTTGAAGAGGGATAGCCATGACAGGTACACTAAAACTATATGAAACCAAGAAGTGCATGTAGGAGAAACAACCTACAAATAAAAGGGTGTGCAAACTAAGCACACACACATGAGGCAAAAATAAAATGGATTCATTGTTGTCCTAGAAGGGACACTCAATTGACAAAAGGTGTGATGGAAAACCAAAGGAAAACATCAAATCCCCCATGGCACTTTATATCATAGTGCAAGTACAAAAGGCACAATAGGATGTGCAAAATCCCCAAAAAGTATTCACCAGAAGGCACTTTATCTTAGTGTGTCTAAAGAGAATGTGCATAAAAAAGATGTCTACAATTCCAAAATAGGACAAAATACTGGAAATACACGTAGAACAACTAAAATGAGTCATCCCATGTAAACGAAAAAGTTCCCAGGAGCTAAGACTGCCAAGTATTTCACTAGAGTGCAAAAACACCAAAAATTGAATAAAATGTACCTAGAGAGAAATCTAGAAAATGTGCATGGATGGCTATGAAGAGCTCTGAAAGATTGTCCCAATGCTATTGGGATTACGAAAAATGGAGAAATAGGTCAAAATTTATGAGCTTGGGACTAAAAACAACACCTTTGACTTCAAAAGGCTGTAGAATACACCAATAGTAGAAAATAGTGATGATACACACACCACTGGAAAGTTGATAGAACCAAATTTCTGATGATATCTCATTTTCCAAAAATCCATCATATGTCGTTATGGACAAAAGAAAAAAAACACATCTCTTAGGGCACCAAGAGGGTTAGAAGGGGCCCTTGCAATAATCCAAACCATTGATGTCATGCTGATGTCAACATGACACCCGTGAAATATTCTAGGGAATATTCTCTCTATGCCAAGAAAAATCGGTGGCCAAATAACAAAAATTAGTCATCGGAAAAGCTTGGGTAGTTGGAAAAAACCACATGAAAAAATTTCTACCAAAAAAATTTTCTAGGTAAGGTTTTTTCAGCCAATTTTTTTAAAAAGTTACCCGAAAACTTCATGTCGATGGGCCTGCCTACGCTATGTATAGCGCTAGCATTATATATAGCGCTAGCACTATATATAGCACTAAGCACTATATTTAGCGTGGTGTGCTATAAAGCGCTAGTGCTTTTTTTATTTTTATTTTTAAAAATGCATACAGATATGACGTATAGGGGCCTACAAGCCCCTGTATGTTTTTTTTTGCCTCAGAAACACTTGACAGATAATATCAATAAATTTATAGTGAAAATTCATCGAATCAACCTCTTGAATCCAACAATGAGGTCCATTTTGTGCCAAAATGCCCCAAAATCATAGCTACCCTCCAAATCTGGAAAAAAACAACTGCTTCAAACCCTTGTAGACCTATCCTTAGGAATCCAAATCAGGCCAAACAAAAGGAAATTTTAACTTTCTTGACAGCTCTGAATCCAATGGAAGACTCTATTTTTGTTCCAAATGCACAAAAAAATTTCCCACCTCCAAAATTTACAAAAAAATCAAAGGGGATTCCAAACATGAAGCTTGTAACCCTTGTTGAAGAAAAAATTCTCATAAATTGAGAAGGGGTTCGCTAAATCCACACTCTAATACCATGTTAGAATTATGAAAAACATGAGCCACATGACCAAACAATGAACAAAGACACCTTCCACGCAAGAGATCTACAAACAATATATGCAATATTCCTCAACAAGAAAAAGCTACAACATGATCCTCAAGAATCTTCAAGGAAAACAAGAGTCCTCAAAGGTTTCCAAAAGGTATGAAAGCTTGAGAGTATGAAGGGAATCTCAAGAGTAGAAGACATAATACAACGAGGGTTGAGTGCTATATAAGAGCAACCCTAAATGAGAAAGGGATTAGATCATGACAAGTGTCAACATATCATGCAATGAGACAAAATGATTTAATAATAGCTCAACTAATAAAAGCATAAAATCACTCCTAAGTTTAACTTAAGTGCATGAGAATAAATTATATTAATAATTAATTAATTATTAGCTAATGCATGATTACTATAACACATTTCTCCACATTATTGTTTTTGTTCCTATGACTTGGTGAGTGTGCTTTTAGTGTTTGTGTAGTGTCTCAATTCAGCTTTCATGTGATGAAGTTTACCACAAGATGGTTGTAAATGTTCTTTCTTATGACTATGTCTTTTGGGCTTCCATGATGAAGTGTTTTATTTCTATTTGTTTTGCGTTAGCTAATTTTGACATGACAATGAGAAAAAATTACATGGAAGTGTTGTTGGATGATCATGGAACGTCTCTTTGTGGTTCACACATCAATGGTTGATCTCTTTGGTGCCGCAAATTGTTTTGAGTTGGTCTTCTAAGTAATTTGTGGATATTTGGGTGACAAGGCTTGTCCTCTAGCTTACACTATGTGCTTGGGGGTTTGCACCAACAATTGAGGTTGTGTTAAGATGAGGTTAGGTCTTGCCCTATCTTGTTGAGAACCATATTAAGTAAATTCTATTGAAAAATATGTTTTTGGACCAATTGGTAATGTGCTACATGTTTCTTCTACATGTTTCCTTATTGCCAACTTGGCATGTTGTATTATAGTGTTTTTGATGTTTGGGATCACATTGGAAGATGCAATAAGATGTTTTAGGTCCTCTCTATCTCTTGGATGGGGCCACTTTCATTGCAATCATGTTTTTGGGCTGACTTGTCGAGGTCATTGTTTGTCTCCTATTCTAGCTGATTTAATTTGATGTTTTCCTTACTTGCCAAGGATATAAATGGAATAAAAAATTAGTTGCAAGAAGTGTAGTGTGTAGGTGAGAGTGGAATGATGCAATAAGTAATGTGAGTTGTATAAATACAAGTTAGATGAGCTTCAACCCCTCATTCAGTAGAGTGTATTACTAACATATGTTGTAAATTCAATTTTTCATGTATCCTTTTATCAGACAGTGAGTCTCTTCAATACGTCCTTGTATCTTGCCCAAGGTTGTGCACCTTAGCATGCAAGTTCTTCACAGAGTAGTGTGCTTCCTTAGGCAGCAAGCCTTGAAACAAAATCATAATTTTGTAAACATTAAGCTTCATATATTGTGAGATTTCTCATCATGGTTTTTCCCTTCTTGGGTTTTCCACATATATCTGGTGTTATCTTGTGCATGTGTGTTCATTGCTCTATCTTTCATTTCTACTAATTTTATTTGAGTTGCTAATTTGTTTAAGGGTTGTTGATCTTGTTAAAAGTTTGAATTTGCATTATGTTGAAGGGTTTAAGTTTTTAAAGGTACCGATTCACCCCCTCTCAATATCCAAGTGTGTTCAACACTAATGATTTATGAGATTTCATGTGTCAATTTTAAAAATATGTTTTTAAAAGACTAGAGGCATAACACCTTGTCTCACTCTTTGGCCTAAGTGGGCTATTGAAATCATTTTTAGCCAAAATATCATTTTATCAATTATAGCAAGTAATTGTTAAAAAATTGAAGACAATGTAAACTAATATTTTATGAGATTTTGTATGTAGATTCTAAATACATTGTTTAAATTTAAAAACAAATATTTCACTTTTATTTATAACTATTTGTTAATAAATTGTTTCTTTTACTTTACAATATTTTTAATGAGTAATATTTTTTCATAACACATAACTTGAGCTAGGAATAAGATGATTTCATAATTTTTTGAACATAGGTTATTAGCACCAATATCTAACCTATACATTTTTAAATAAATTTGTATTACATATGTTATTATTAATTTTTAATCTAAAATTATTAAAATTTATACATTTTTCTCCATAATGCATGATTTTTTTGTATATATCCATACTTATTTATTTTCATTAAAACAAGGAAATCAATAAAGAGGGTAATCATATTTTTTTCTATTTTTCCTTGTACATATTAAGCATAGATATTCATTAAAAAATTAAAAAATATAATATTATAAATTATACTTTTCCAAAGGGTTACTCAAATGGACATGTTCATGCAAAACCTTCTATGATGATGAACTCATTTTATTATAAAAAATGTTGGCCAAATGAGCAATATTTTGTCCAATAGAAGGTGAATATGTGGAATAGGTGCCATATAGGTGCAACTTGAACACCTTCAAATGAATTGAGGGGCCTTTATTTGAAGAAAGGTCCTTATAATGTCTACGTGTTATGGTTACCTTCAACGTACTCTTGTATAAGGTTTTAAGCTTTTATGTTTTAAAAAACACCTATAATGGATACATTTTATAGTGCATATATGTTATAACCTTTGATTGAAGTTTATTGACATGTTCCATAGATATAAGATACAAATAAATGACTTTCGAATGATGAATAACCTTTCAAAACTCCTTTTTTTCAAAATGGCTCACAAGTGATACACACATCTCCCTCTCACAAACATTGATGTGCCATTAGACTTCTAATATTTCACTTCAATATTAAGCTACTTACATTCAATCCTTCAATTTGATTCTTTCCTTGATTCTTAATTTTTAGTTTTACAATTCTATAGCTAATTATCTTATCTATTATCCTCAAATGAGTTTAACCCTTTAGTTTATTTAGCCAATTTCTAGAAGAAAACCTGTTACATCTTTCAAGGAAGAAAACTCATTCAAATTCAACTCCAATACGTATAAGGATGAACCTGTGATGAATTTATAATTTATAACAACCTTATATCACCTTGAGGCATAATAAGTATTAAAATATTTAGTATTTAAGAATATGTCTTCATTAAGGATCAACATGGCCTTGGCTGATGAAACATGTATACCTGCACCTAACAAAGGTTTCTAGTTGATTTCTACTTTACCACAAGTCACGAGGTATAACATTTTATCCCAAAGTCAAGGAAAATAACTCCAAATCAAGTAATTAAATCTTGCACCACCTTTAGAATTTGAATTAAAGAACTCTAAGTGTTCACTGTGTTATTAGACAACATCTAAAAATGAAATTACCATCAAGTGCTACCACATAGGCTTAAGACTATTATTTGACCTTTATTTTCAAGTAGTAATAATAACTTGTCCAAAATAATATATGTTATTATATACATGCATTATTCGGCTAATGATGAACTATTGCTAAAACTGTCAAGCCAACATCTAAACATAACTCCAAAATCTATCAAATCACACAAAAATATAAATAAAATAAAATCATCTTTTTTGATGATGTAAGATTGCTTGACCCTTAAGATGCTCTTGCATTATTTTAACTCTAGTTAGGTCTTCATGCTTTTATCATTACTTTTTTTACCTGAGTTAAAACCACACAAGAGGTATTGACCAATTTTAAAACCGCATATTTGATTTTAACCTACTTTATTAAATCTCAAAATTATTATAGCCCCAGGCTAACTTCATTTGAAAAATAGTGTTATTTGTTGATTCCACATGAAAAAGTATAAATTGTGTGCTTAGTACATGTATAAAAGGACATCACTATATGACCTTATGATCATCTAGGATTGTCTCCCATCGACTATAATTATTCACTACCAACATCCATAATACTTAGAATCAACCTATCTCTATCATAACTTTATTCTACATCAACCATTTTGATTATATTTATCAACAAGCATCAAAACCTAGTTCTTATATTAGGTCACCCTATCACTCATTACACTTTTGTTTAGGTCTCAAACACCTCAATAACTTAACCCCAACATAATTAATTACATTTATTACTTTTTGTGTTTTCCAACTTTATTAGAATAATTACATCAATCAACAAGGTTTGACTAATACAAAAGGTGGGAAGCTAGTCACCTTCCTCTCATAGCATAAGATGTTCCAATGATGTTTTTTAACACCACAAAGTCTTTTATTTGTAGGTGTAGGTTTAGAGGAGTATTTATTACAAGTATCGAAGCTCCACAAACCAACAATTTAGGATTGAACAAAAGTTTAGTGCCACACCATGTGGGTCAAAACCACACAAAAGATCAAAATCACAAGTATGAGATTGAATGTACACAAATTATGAGAACAATCTAATTTAGATTTCAACATTTGCTTCCAACACACCTAAGTATAAGTGATTCTAAAATCTATCTAAAAAAACAATCAAAATATTAGACAACTATCTATTAACCATTAAAATCACCCAATCCTTTTAGTCTTCTTAATTTCAAGAATTCTAAATTATCATATATTCTATCACAACTCTTAATTAATTAATTAGATTGAATTATATCTAATACTCATTAAACTTATATTTTGAAATAAAAATATATTTTGTTTCTAATCAAAACTTAATATATAATATTAAACCATACAAATTAATATCAAAATTCATTTAAAAAATATTATTGCAAATATGAAATTTTAGAATCCACAGATTATTATTTTTTTATAAAAACTTCAATACCTAGTTCATTTTTATTTTTTTTATATATAAAATTCGATTCCAAAACAAACTTATTCCAAATAAAGGAGCACACAGGCATAATCAACGATCGGATAGATTCTTTTCACAGCGTACTCTCCTTTTTTTTCCAAGCAGCTTCCCTTCCTTATATACGACCGGGTGCTAATAAATGGTGTTATAATAAGACCTCTAGTTATACTTCGCCTGTAACACTCATTTTTCCATTGGGGTTTTAAAAGCCGAACAAGACGAATCAACTCCATATAAAATTTGTCTATACAATACGATTCACTGCAATTTCTCAGCCGCCACAAATCCGTTGTCTATATGGTAAGTTTTTTCCGTTTTCTTTTCTTGAATTGCGCAATGAAATGACCATTTTTTGTTTTTCGTTTATTTTTGTCTGTTTAATACTTTTTTTAATCGATTTTTAAATTTTTTTTTATTTTTTTTAAAAGTTCAGTTCTTATTTAAAACACAGCATTCTCATATTACATTTGATAATCAAAAGCCCTTTTTGGGTTTCGCTGCAATTTAGAAAGAAATTATGTGCCATATATAAATTCTGTTAATGTTTTGCAATGCTTATGAAGTAATAGATGCAAAATAAATAACTGGAAATACTTTTTAGCATTGATTCATCGCCGAAGGGATTTGAATATAGCACCTCAGGTGACCGAACTGCGGCAACTTAAAGCTGCACTGCTCTCAGATGTACAGATAACTTGAGATGTTGCCTCCGAGGTTATAATTAAACCGCTTTTTGTTAAACTATGGTTCAAATTTTGGGGGTTTAAGGGTTTGGACTGTAATTCTGGTTCAACTTACAGAGGAAGGACAGGGAGCATTAACGTGGAACAAAAATCTGTCCTTGCGAAATGCCCTCGTAATAGATAGCTTATAAATTAAGAGACATTACTTAGATAACAACAGCAAGCTAAAGAGGTCGCGCAGGGTAAGACATTGAAAGTATTGTTGTGATAGAGAGAGGATGGTAGCATATCTTGTCAAGAACTTGCACTTCAAAGCTTGTTTTCAGATTGGCAGACATTGTATAGTTTGTTGTGCTTCAATTGATTGTTTTATGTTAAGAAAATAGTGAAATACTACTGAAACAACCTGGATTCATCTGTTGTCCATTCAATTAATTACTGGCCAGATAATTATCAGGGGAGGAAGCTCGGTTGGGTTTAATTCCGGGTCGTCATTATGGCAACAACTTTTAAAAGAGGTGGTTTCTGAGGCATTACCTCCACCAATTGTGCCAATCCGGAAACAAGCTCTAGAGTGCAAGTCCCCATGTTGATGTGTTAGCATTCCCTCTCTCGTTTGTGCTAAATATTTGGTGGTCGCATTCTCGTGCTTGTGGGCCCTTTCTAGCTAATGTTGGGTTTTATCTGATGTTAAAAATATATAAGCTATTTACGACAGTGTCATAATACTATAATATGATGGGATTTTGCTCTACGTTAATGCTCCCCGCGCCCTTTAGCATGGCATATTGGACCTTTCAATTGTTAGTCCCTGCCTTTAGAGCAAGAGACTAATGTTTTCGATTGAGCAAAAGGCAATTTTAATTGTGCTTTGGGAATCGAGCTTGGATATGATGCAGCGTTAATCTAAAGTTTTGTTTTTCATTTTATTTTGCTGGAAAAAATATTAGTCTTTATCTTGGTCTCCATTGGCCAGTGCCTAATTTCCTGGGGGTTTAATTATTTAGTAATAATTTTTCAATAATTTTTCAACATTCTGTCGAATCATTCGGAGAGGGCGAAATATTAGGCTTCTATACCTAATGTTTTGTCTGTTTTTTGAAAAAGGGCACATGGACGAGAAGGGCGCGTGGCTGCATATTTCTTTCACATTTTGCAAGCAGGCATTCTCCATGGTGTCAGGTGGCATTCTTCCTGTTAGGTGTCTTTCTTCATTGCATGTACGATTTCTGGTTCCTTCATTGTTGAACGTTTTGCCCTAACTGCAAAAAGACAACATGAACTGCGTAAACCCTAAGTGTAGTAAGCCGCCCTGACTTTGTAAACTAGATTTGTTTTGTTGTGGATAGGAGCCGATACCTATAGAGGAAGTATTCGAGCAGTTAAGATGTACGAAGGAGGGTTTATTAGGAGCAGAAGGAGAGAATCGCCTCAAGATCTTTGGATTAAACAAATTGGAAGAGAAAAAGGTTTGGATCTAAACTAATGCTTTCATAGATATATGGATGTTGTATAGAGCATGCATTCTTACAAACTCCTTTGTTTAAACCCATCCGGTTTCTTGCATGCTATGCATTAACATAATTGTCTATTTCCATGGCGGCGTGTAATAGGAGAGCAAAATTCTGAAGTTGCTTGGTTTTATGTGGAACCAGTTGTCATGTGTTATGGAGATGGCTGCAATAATGGCAATTGCCTTGGCCAATGGAGATGTAAGTACTTTTTGTGAGCATGAAATTTTGTATTGTTTGTATTTCTTATCTGTAGGGTTTTGCCGTTTTTGCTCTCCAGAAGTGTTTGTGATTCTGCTTTTCCTGTTTTGTTGTTGCATAATATGCTTTTCAACCATTGGGAGGTAATATAGCTTCCTACTCTGTAGTGAAGTCCTGCAATGATATGATTTAGTTGTAGATATCAATAAATTGTGTATTGTACAAACACCATAAACTACGGACCAGTTTCTACAAATGAGTTTCTTACTCATCCATATCAAGTGTGTAACAAGTTTTCCCATTCCTCATTTACACCAACTACAACTTTACACATGGTTGAAGAGTGACAAAGAACCAAATCTAGAAATAAATCTTGAAAATCTGTCAAAATTGGAAATAACTAGCATGAATGGGCTTAAAATATGTTACATTTCAAGCAAAGAATATAATGTCATTATTTTACATATTTAATATTTTCTATTAATAGAAAATATAATAATAAAGAATTCATGAATATACATTGATTGGGCTCTCTAGTTTTTTCTTTTCTTTTTTGTGATGGAGAATTCAGTGGGTGTGTTGGTTCTTATGCTCCTGATACTCAACAGAGCCCTATTTTTCCATTTGGGCCCCTCTTTTCCCTGCGATGCCAGTGTTGGGCAGAGCTTATTTCCTTTTTGCAGCACCTCGCTGCTTGTTCGAGACAGAGTGAAGGATCTCATTGGACGCCTCACATTGCAGGAGAAAGTTCAGCAGCTTGTGAATGCAACCAGTGTTGTTCTCAGACTTGGCATTCCTGCATATAATTGGTGGTCTGAAGCTCTTCATGGAGTACCGAATGTAGGTCCTGGTACACGATTTGGGGGCTCTGTTCCTGGAGCTACCAGTTTTCCTCAAGTCATTCTCAATGTGGCTTCTTGCAACGCTTCTCTCTGGCAAGCCATCGGTCAGGTTTGTATTCAAGCCCCTCTATTGATTTTCTTAGTTTCAAACTCTGGCATGTTTGGGCTTCCATTGATTCAAAATTTGTGTTATTGAAAGCTTCTTTCAGTTCTGTAAATTGTTGGGATATGATTAATAGTGATTTTCAACAACTGGTTGATTAGAATATATTTGAAGGTTGGTTCTCTTTGTACCGTTGGTAATCGTTCGTTCTGTTGTAGGGCTTTAGTTTTCTTCCAATACTTCTTTCTATTCCTTTAGATTTTATGATGATGATTGCTAATCTCCTATCATTTTTAGCATATGGTACCTAAATTGAATGGTTTTTCTTTTTCTTATAGAGCTAGATCTTTTTATCGATATAGTTGTAGAAGCCATAGCTATAATTTATAAAGTTTATATTTTCTTTTTGGAATTGAAGAACTGGAGCACGGAGTTAAACCTCTTTTGATTCTGTTACAATTTATAGGTATATGTACCTATATTATTCTGGGTTTCCAGAAACAACTTTTTTTTTATAATTTTAAAAGCCTATGTAGGTGAATTTGGATTGGCAAAAACTCTCAAGGAAGATGACCTAGCTTCCTCTGTAAGTTTTGCAATACAAGTTTTCATTCTGGTTTCTATGGGTTTTGTTCTGTATCCTTTTTTTTTTTCTAGAAATGAATATGTGAAATGCATACACAAATAGGATTTGTTGAAAAGGCTTTAGAAACTTTCATAACACATGCAATTGCCAACTGTAAATCCAAATTTTCTAAATTTGATGACCTTTGGTATCATATTCCCTGCTTGTCACAAAATAGGGGCTTCAAAATAGGGCATGGAAAAATAAATTGTTTTAGATGATTCAAATTCCTTTTATCCAATCAACCATGTTGTGTCGAAAACGCTTACTATTATGCTATAACCAAAAACAAACTCTATTTTTAAACATGTTACCTATTTATTTTCTTTTGGGTATTTGCTATGATGTTGATTTTTTGCACATTATAACCTATTTTCTTTCTTAAGTTTTGGGTATTTGCTATGGTGTTGATTTTCTGCACATTTTAGTGATTTGGTTCTTATAGCTGTAGAAGTAGCTGAAATGCCAAAATTTTGAGGCTGCAAGTTAATGTGGTGTACAAACAAAAATATGTTCTAGCTTTTATTTCCATACATGATTCTCAAAGTGTAGGGGGTACAGTCTGAGTTAATACGTTAAACCCATAATATTAGAAATTGTTGATTTTCTTCATCATCTTAGAAGACCTAGATGTTTCTTTATCCCAAAGCAATTGTTGCTTCAATTTTTTGTGAATTTTGAGAGCAAATTTGATAAGAAATTTCAGTTTTAGGTGGTTGATATTTTTTATGATGTCTGAAATCACAGGCCTTGTTGTAAATACTTGAGGTCTCTTCTTGATTAGTCTGTGGCATGCATAAAGAGTGGAAATCCAAGGCTAGCGTCTGTGCAAATATCCATTGTCAAGTACATATCTGGAAGATCCTGCATAGAAATACAACCAACTAATATTCAATACCTTCTATGGCAACCTCAATTGAGGTTTTTCGGATCAGTTGCCTATTGAGGTTTTTTGGATCTGTTGCCCAAAGATGGACATAAGAAATCTTGTATAGGGCTGTTTCTCCAAGATAGTGTAAATTTTTTTTTACTAGCTGTAACAATCTCTGAGATTTCAGTCTTAATTCACTGTAAGAATTGAAAGAGTTTTGAATTGAAAAATGTTGTATTAAATCGCTAATCAGAGCCTACAATACTATAGAATCATTCACTTTTTATGTTCTTCATCATGAGTTTTATTTGGTGAAAATGTGTATCTCACCTCCTTCAACACTTTATTTTCTTCACAGATAGCATTCCCAATTGGTTGATATGAGGTTATTGGTGCTCTCCACTAGTGTATGCACAAAGTTCCTTTGTTTTGAATGAGATGCTTGATACTAGATGGAATAAAGAAAGTTTGAGTCCATATAAACTAATCTAATTGCACATTAAATCTTGTAGCAATTTAGTTGTGAGACTAAGATCAAACCACCAACTTGAGTGGTGAATAAAGTATATGACAATCGTTTAGAGCTACTACTATGGATTTGATTGAGGATGGCAAGTGATATGCATGACAGTGTTTTGAGGCTGTGTATATTCCTTTGAGTTGTTGGCCTTAGTTGTGGAGATAAACATTTGAGACTGACTACATAGCACTTGTTGTGGAATTAGTTATGTGACGGTAAACGGTCATAGTTATGGATTTTAGCTTGGATGGCAAGATAATGAGCATAGCCAAACAATAATAAGTTGTGGATTTGAGCTGTGTAGCTTCCTGACAGTGGGTATTGCATATGATTTTGATTCTGAATTGAGTTCATTGTGCTCATACTGGTATTTGTAAGTTCCTAACCAATTTGGGGATTCAAATATGAATGACCATAGTCTTTGTCACCTTTGGAAAAATTCAGGTATATCCTAACATTTTGTGAATTTTAAAAACTTTAGTATTTTCTTTTTTCTGAATTTTTAACAACTGCAGTGTTTTCTTTTTCAATAACGATAATGCTAACTGATTATTTTCTATGGAGTCGCATCTAATATTGCAGTCGGGTATTTAGTTTACAAGAGATCAAAGTGTGTGTTTCTTTAAGATTTTCAAAAAAAATTCTCCAAAAGTTTCGTTTGATCATCTTGGCTTAAGATTTTATGCACACCCTGAACCATTTATGCAGGCAGGTTAGAAGGAAGTGTGTTTCATCCCCTATTTAGCTTGCCCCTCTATAATTTGCTCGCAGGAAATCCTGAAGAGCAGATGGATGAGGATCCAGTGGATGAATTTATGAATTATCAACCACAGTCTAAAAAGAGAAGACTCACACTAGATCAAGAGAGATCTTTTGATAAGAGTTTTGAAATGGAAACCAAGCTAAAGCTAGAGAAGAAAATACAGCTGGCTCAAGAGCTTGGACTTCAACCTCGCCAGGTGGCTGTGTGGTTTCAGAACCGAAGAGTTCATTGGAAAAACAAGCAGCTTGAAAGAGATTACAATTTTCTTAAAGTCAGTTATGATACTTTAAAATCTGATTTTGAGGGATTGCAGAAGGAAAAGGACACTCTCCTTGCAGGGGTTAGAGACTAACAACATATTCTAATGTAAGAGTTATACATATTCTACAAAGTCTCCCAATTCGACTCTCAGATAGGCAAAGGACCCACTGTACAAGAAGGGTATATAATGTAAGAGTTATACAAATTCATAAATAATATCAATAATAGCTAACTAATACTCTTCCTAAGAACCAATTCCTTAAGAAATATATACAGTTGTGTTAGATGGTTGTGTTTCTTTCAATGTATGTGCTTAAAATCACTCCAAATATGAATTGCATCATTGGGTCATGATGCATATTGACATCCATGAAGGTTTCTTCTTGTCCACAAAATTCCCACTATTACTCGAAAAACGGACCTATGCACTCTATGTCCACTTTTGCCAAATGTCACTGTTTTCCCTACAAACAAACAAGAAAACAGACCTGCTCAAGGCAGGGACTCCAGCTCCGCAGAGCGCTTGTTTTAATTATGTCTCGGTCGTGGTAGCAGCGTGCAATATATTCTAACAGTGACTCTACTATTCCTAATTTTAAGTTTAACCACAGTAGCCATGTTTGTAAAGACAGAAAAATGAGAGTTTCATAAAAATAATAAATTGGAAACTTCAAAATATTTTAAAGTGAAGAAATTTGGGGAAAAAAGAGAAGAAATGACAGATTTCTTTTCCTACTTATCCTCAAATATTAGGTGGTAAACTTCATATAGAATTTTCATTTTCGGGTAATAAAAGTTGACACTTGAAGTCAACTAAGGTCAGAGACGATGACAAAAAGAGAAGATGTTTTCTTCTTATGACCAAAAAACCAAAAAGCTGTAGTTTTGTTTTTCGGTTTGGTGGTTTTCAGCTTTTTGTTTTTTCCAGATATGATGAAACCTCTGATTTTTTGTGCTTGTTCAGCCATCATATACGCAGTTAGTATTTAGTTAGATAATGTAATAAAGTGTTTTTTTAAGAGTAGATTCTCACTTGGTGTTACATGATAGGAATAATAGGCAAGTCCCATACCACAAGTGAATAGCCATGTCAAAATTTGAACCACCTACATCACTGTATATTATAAACTATGGAAGGCCAAAGTTTCGCTCATAGTTCACAAATTCTATGAGTACTTTCAGACCTTTTTTCATCATGCGAGTTTTTACAGGTTTAACTCGTGAGATTTTTATCATGGGAGTTTTTACAGGTTTAACATGTTGAATGGCCAAAATTTTTCAAAAATATTGTACCAATTTTTTTTATTAAGTTGTATAAATAAAATTGACTTCGCATACCAACACAACTTCAAATTGTTATATGGTGGAGGAGTCATTGCCATCTACTAGTAGAGTGGATCTGCATGCCCAATCTTCTACACCAAGCAGGGAGCCACAATTGAGTGTGAGGACCATACCCTCTACCCCTCAATTTTTCACTAGGTTGGGGAAGAGGAAAATGTAAAAAACTTGTAATTTTTTACTTGCTTGTAAATGAAATTTATGATGATGACTTTCAAAGACAATCATCATAAATTCATAATAGTCTAGCTATTGTATCCACTATCTAGCTTTGCATAATGATGTGATTTTCTAATTCATATGTATTCAAGAATCAAATTTAATAGAAAATGAAAGAATCTATGATTGGGATCCCACAAGTCTTGGATGATATTTTGAAGAGAAAACCTATCACACACAAATGAGAAATTACATAGTAAAATATGTGAAACAATAATGATTATTGATTATTGAATGAATACAATGAAGGATAGAATATCCTTATGTAGATTTCGGCGAAATCAACATGAGACCCTGAATGATGGAGTTATGACTGAGAGAGGAGTGAGATAATAGAATGCATGAATCAATTAAGTGACTTTATCTTGTGTGCAACAAAAGAATAAAGCACATGACTAATTGAAATGCATAATTAATGCAATAACAATTGCAATCAGGACTAAATGACATTTTCCTAAGTTTACATTAAGTACTAGAGTAAATATTAATTAATTTACTCCAACACCCCCCCTAAATGAAAAATGAGGAGAAGAAAAAACTAATGAAGGAAAAGAAAAAGAAGATATGAATCCCTCCCATAATGAAAGATCTCCCATGCTAATGATGAATGTCTGAAGAAAAAATATGATCCATTGCCTACAAACAACATTTCTCCCCTTAGGAAGAAAAGGATCCATTGGTGATTGGAGAAGCCAAACCAAAAGAATGGGTGATTTTGGAATCCAAATCCTAATGATGTGTGCCTCTGAAAACTGCTCATGTGCCACATGTTGGAAAGCGATGATGTTGATCCAAGATCTTGTGAAGACTAATAAAGAATAAGTTGCAAAGGCGATGAAGATGGTGGGACAACATGGTGATGACTCCTAACAATTTATTCAAACTAAAGAAGAAAGTTGCAACTGTTGAAGAACTACGAAGATGCCCTCCATTGGCGATGATGCCACTATTTATCCAATGCTCAATATTGTCCCGCTAGAAAGAAACTCCGGAAGCACATGAGGATGAGACTCTAGAATCTCATGTAGATAGAAATTTAGAACAGAAGAACACTTTTGGATGCCGATTGGAGGAACAATGTGGAGCTTGATAGTTAATTAGCAACTTTTAATATTCTAAGTTTGTTTATTCAAAAGAAAAATGAAAGAAACCTATATTAGATGCTTTAAGTAGAAACCCCCACATGAAACTTTATATAAGTTCAATTTTTACAAAGCTCCAAATTTTCCTAGATCTTTATTATGTGGTGCTCATAAAGAATGTACAATGTTTAAATAATCAATAAGGAAGAAATCAAGGAGCATATGAAAGAAAATTAGGGATAAGAAACATACATGCATCTAGAAACAAAGGCTTACATCTGCCTCCATTGTGGTGAAAATATTCAAAGAAATCCACCAAAAAAATGTGACAGGATTTGAAACACCTTCTTACAAATTAGAATTCATGACCTGAGTAATCATAAATTTTGGTCAGCAAAATCATCGATCTGATTATATAAAGTGCCTCCTCCAGATTGCATATTGCATCCTTCCACCATCTCAATTGCCCTGAGATTGGTCGTGCAGTCTACAAATCAAATGCCTAGAGAGGTGAATAGAGGAGGTTGAATACCCCTCTCACAGCTCACTAAGAACAAACACTTGTAGAGGATTTTGGGAGGCCCACAAAGGATTGATTGTAGCCCATTATTATTGCAGAATGTGAAATCAATGGTGAATTTCCATTGTGTGCCCTGAGAGTTGATTGACTAGGCCTTGATAACAAATTGCGACCTCTGTGCTTCCAAATCAACGCTTCACTGCATTCAAAATCACGACCTCTATCTAGTGAATTATAGCCTTAGCAAAGGAAATCACCTTGGTTGTTGACTAAATTGTGGCTTCACACGATTGTCTACCACAAAATCATGACTCCCTAGCAAGAAAATCATAGCTTGCATAGATCTGCTGAGGGAAAGAAAACACCAAAAGGTTCGCCTTGTTGGAATGTATCGAAGAATTCATGAAATTCATTGCCTACTATGAATTTCAATCTCTCCGTTTGTAGATGTGATACATAAAATGCCTCACAACCTTCCAATCTGGGCTCAGTGATTAATTTCTGGCAAAGATTAACAAATTGCAAATCTATCATGCCTCTAAGAGGAGAGGTGTCATGATTTTTTGAAGTAGAGACTACACCACACTTTGAAATAGGGTTGGGGTTGATTTTCTAGATGTGCAGGTGAGACTCCAAATAATGCTTTACAATTCTCTAAAAAATATCTAACCATCTTCCTGCAAATGAATCTAGAAAATAATAATGAAATGTATTCACTTATGGGATGTGTCGTGTCTGTAAATGCTGCAAAATGTCTTTGATACAAAAAATTCCTCAAAAAAATTGAACAAGGATCTTTAGTTTTGGAGCTCTAATACCATAAAAGAATCTGTGATTGGGATCCCACAAGCCCTAGATGATATTCTGAAGAGAAAACCTGTCACACACGAATGAGAAATTACATAGCAAAATATGTGAAACAATAATGATTATTGATTACTGAATGAATACAATGAAGCATAGAATATCCTTATGTAGATTCAGGAAAAATCAACATGAGATCCTGAATGATGGAGTTCTAATTGAGAGAGGAGTGAGATAATAGAATGCATGAATCAGTTAAGTGACTTTATCTTGTGTGCAACAGAAAGAATAAAGCACATGACTGATTGAAATGCATAATTAATGCAATAACACTAACAATCAAAACTAGATGACCTTTTCCTAAGTTTGCATTAAGTACTGGAGTAAATATTAATTAATTTACTCCAACAGAAAACACTTCCTCATAGTGGGGTATGTGCAGGATCATGATGGGCCAAAAAGTGGCAATATTATGGGTATTTGTAGGGTATGTGGCTGACGACTTTTTTTTAATCCAAAATTGATGAAACGAAAAGGGTTTTTAGAGGAGATTCTTAGCTTTCCACCAATATAAATTATGCTTGAATTTGAATTTAATAAATAATTATTATTTATTTTCTATTATAATTACGACTAAAGTCTTGATTGATAGGCTGATTGAAAAACATCTATAACTTTCAAGCGGTATCACATTTTTTGAATCTGAAACATGCATCACATTCTATGCTTCACATACTATAGGATTAAAAAAATAAAAAATAAATTTCATGAAGTTTTGACCAAGTTAAGGTGGTCAGACATACAAGTTTTTATACTTTTTAAAAGTTGTAATAAAAAATTCATAATTAATTATTTGCTTGGAAAAAAATTACAAAATAATATGCATCACATCCAAAAATGATTCCTCTACTTAAATAGAAAATATTATAAAAAAATATTATCATTTTATTATGGTTAGGGTGGCTAGACAAACACCTACTTTTATTTTCCTTGAAATTTAAGTACTACTGCATTGAAATTTCAAATTTTCACCAAATATATTTTATTTATTTTTAAAAAACCTAGTAGTTTAAAACTACAGTCAATTTTCTAAAGATTCTATTCTTACATATTTTTGAAATAATATAGATAACCTATTCAAATTTTTACGTCAAGTTGCCTAACACTGATTTTTTTCTAAATTTTTTGCCACTTAAGGGCCTATTTTTTCCATGATGATCCTGCACATACCCAGTGGTTTAGACTCATTTGATACATTTTGTAATTAAATTTTGCAAAAAAAAAAAGTGTTTTTTTTTTTAAATTTAGAATTTTTAAGTTGCCAAGTTTTTCTCGAGGTTTCCCCAAAACAAAAATGTTGGGCTTGTCGAGTACTCTCTAATCCAAGTCTATGAACTATGGTTTCACTTAAATTTGTTTGTGATTTGGGGGCAACCTCACTATTCCATATTGTGCAAGCAAAAGAAAGTGTAGCCTTCAATTTCAAAAATATTACATTAGCAATCATATAGTACAAATGCCATTTGATTGTCTATTGACATGTTGATGTAGAACCAATCTATAAGTGATTTCATCTTATACTGTGGAAAACACAACTACATGATAAATTTATAATGGAGTCTATCAACATAAACAATGAGCTCAAATAAAAATTCAACATTATATGTGTAATGTCCCCTTTTTGAAATGATATTATCATAATAATAAATAATAAATAAATAAAAATAAGTAAAATATAAAATATAATTTAATTATATAATATAAAATTAAAGTTTAATTTTATCAAAATTCAAGCGGCATGTGAAGAATGATTATTATTGAAGGGAAATATATAAGAGATTCCAAACAAGGAGAAGAACCATATAAAGTACATCCAAATCAATACATGCTTATGTTAGCTAAGAAAGGTTTCAAATTACATCATGACTTTGACGTCTCCCAAATCCCACCATAAGCTCCTTCCACGTCCCCAAATTCTAATAAACATGATACCACACATTTCCCATCTTCTTCTAATCCTCCTATTGCATATCAAACCACCAATCCCACATACAGAATACGCTTGCACATCAAAATTCCATCAAGCATCCAAAAAATTTCAACCCAAATTCCACAATCTCAATTTTTTATCCCTTCTCTCATGTCTCAACATCCATCCCATTAAACACAAAACACACAATCCAAACATCAAATCTAATTTCATCCACCCATTAAAACTTCCAAACAACATATACACAACCTCCAACTATCAATTATCAACCACCACCACTTAATCTCACAAGTTGTTTGGCACAAGAAATTTGACAAATAAAGGACACACTCAAGGGACTTCAATTAGGACATCAAAAGAAAAGTTACACCTTCCAGGAGCTATGTCCTTATCCTGATAAGTCTATATTAATGACCCCCTTTCCTCAAAACTTTGAGATTCCTAAATTTGATAAATGCAAAGGAAAGGGAGATCTTAGGGAACACCTTAAATAATTTTACATTACATGCCAAGAGGTTTCCTATCTTGATGCATACCTCTTGAGACTATTCCTTAGAAGCTTAGGTGGACAAGCACTAGATTGGTTTACCCATCTCTCTCATGGAACCATCACCACCTTTACTAAACTAGCCACATGATTTGTCACACATTTCTCCTGTAATATCAAATATGACATCATCACGATGGACCTATGTAACACAAAGCTTGAAAGGGTAGAGAAATACTTTCCTCTTTATTACAAAGATGGAGAAATCTTACTAGTCACTTTGCATGGCCCATTGCAACTTTTCATCATATTTGTCCAAAACTTGAACTCAAAAATGGGCTTTCATCTACAAATGCAACGTGCCCACTCCTTTGATGAAATCATAGAAAAAGGAGTTGAAATAGAAAAATAACTTATTTCCTAAGAACTAGTTAAGATCTATAAAGAGTGGTGAAAATACAATAATCAATCTAGTGACAAATCTCTTTTTTGGAACAATAATAAGAACATAGTCAATGATGGCATGCCATCGATTCTAAACATGTCAAAAATATCAATATACCTCCACCATCATCATCTCAAAATAATTAGGCTACCCAACACAATGTGATCATTCCTAAAGGTCAACCTAAATGATATTCTTGTCATGAATAGACTCCCTTGCATGAACCTATTTAGACTACCTTCCAAAAATTCATCCAAGCAAACTTAATCCAACTTCCAATTGTAAAAAAAAATTGTGAGGATGTGCCCAACCCATTTTGGTATAAAGAGCATGAATTTTATGAATATCATCGAGTGTATGGACATAAAACATCTTATTTCATGAGACTTAAAAACTTTATCCAAGAGCTCATGAATCGAGGAAAAATCACTAGTGAAGGCCAAAAGTCACCTAACAAAAAACTAGTTATATATAAGCAACCTTTCCCTTAGCACAATCATAGTAAATATTTTTCATCTTACAACACAACTCCCTATACCTACAACAATAATATCTCATTTGATTATATTATCTATTGCATTGAACACAACCCTTCCCAAGTCAAAGCATCTAATTGTGTCATCACTACCTGACATGGTTGAGTCACCATCCAAGGAGCCTCATCCTCCCCCATCTACAAACAAATATAATCTTCTTGACTACATAGGAAAAATTCCAACACAAATATCCACCCTTGAGCTACTTTGAATATCCCCCACCCACAAAGAGCTCCTTGAGAAGGCCCTTCAATAATCTCATGTCCCTAATGATATTATACTAATCAATTTCAAGTCATGATAGGGAACTTATCTTCTCCACAATCTCTCACTTTTCCTTCCATTTATCCATCTCACAAAAATCCACTCTCTTGAAGCCTTTATCCATAAAACCACAATCAAGCATGTCCTAATAGATGGTGGATCGAAACTTAACCTTTGTATTTTGAACCTAATAAAACAAATGGGATATTCTAATGATGTTATTGATTCTCAAAATAAGATTACTATCAAATCCTATGATGATGTCAAATGTGAATCCAAAGGTTCCATAAAGTTACCCATCCAAGTTGGACCAATCACTACCTAGATACTACATGTTAGATTGTAGACCTTGATCTCCCATACAACATCCTTTTTGGTCTCCCATGGATTCATTCCATGCAATCCATCCCATCCACATATCATCAATGCATCACATTTTCATGCACAATGGAGTTGAAGTGTATGTTCTTGTTGATCAAAATCCCTTTCATATATTGAAAATTCTTGGAAAACAATCATGATCCTTCATAGAATCATCCTTCCAATACTAAGACATCTTCTTCCTTGCACATTGATCCTTTTGCATGATCTATGTCCTCCACTTCTCACACTATCCATGAGATCAAGGATAAATTCAAAGACATTGGATGCAAAGAGTATGAGTTATGTTCCTCTTTCTACATTGGAAAACTCTCATTATCTCCTAAAACTTATGGTCAACCTAAGCCATTGGTACCATCATCTTAAACTACAACAAAAAATGTACCCACTCCCCTTCCATTATTGGGGTACAACAAAAAAAGTAATAATCAAAGAAAATTTCACATCTTGGCTATACAAAGATGAAGAAGATAGAGAGCAAAAATCTAAGCTTGATCCACTTACAGATATTTATCTTAAAGGTTTCCGCATATTCAAAGCAATGGGATACAAAGGAAAAGGTCTAGGAAAAGAATAACATGGAATACTAGAACCATTAAAGTTGATACACAATTCCAAGCATTACGGGTTAGGGTGTGAATCACCTAATACTATGCCTACTAAGCCTAATTGCAATTCCACTAAAGTTGTGCAAGCAGCCTTTGATATTAATAGCTCTTATAAGGATACCCACAAAGACTCCATCGAATATATCACTAACCTCTTCCAAGATTGGTATATCCTCATCATCTCATGTAACTCCACTTCCAACCACCTCCTAGATGTGGATCAACAAGTATCACCTACTATTAATAAATCTCAAAATAACAAGGCTATCATTGAAATCCAAAATCCTTTATCAATCAAAGATAAAAAATAAAGTAAAAAATGGGAGAAAAACAAAGAAAAGTTCTCTAGTAAAAATCTCAATAAAACACTATTAGACTATGGAAAAGTCAAAGTAAAATATACAAGCAAGAAAAAGTATAATATGTCGATCTCCACTAATGCTCCACTTCCCAAAATAACTAGAGGCATTTGTAAAAGTTTTAAAAGCAATATTTCAAGATGTAAGCTTGTTGATCCTAAGTCTCCATCATTCTCATCTCCACACAATCCCTCCACTTCACCCAACTTATTCCATTCACCAACCTCCATGCATCCATACTCACAATTCACCCCCTTGGCAATATATCATCTTGATAGATCTTTGATGAAGCCTCTTGAAGTTATTAGTATAAAGATTGCCCAAGCTTCTTTATGTGAGATGCATGAAGGCCTCCATAATGTGTGTATTAATGATTATATCTTAGCTCCCTCCTATGAGACAAGATACCATTCATCTTTGCTAGAACATGATCCAGTTCCATCTATAAAAGAACATTAACCATGTCAACATTGTTACTTTGATCATAGCATCATCACATACGAATTATTGAAAAAATTAAAATTAAAAATTAAAAATCAATAAAAAATACAAAGAAAAACAAAAATCCAAAAATCCAAAAGAATAGTAAAGAGAAATAATCCATCCATAGGTGAAAACCACTTCATTGGTTCCTTGGGAAATCACCATGGTAAAAACCTAGATGAAAGTGTTATGTGTAGTAGTCTCTATTCCACCATCTCTTAGGATGTTATTTCCCCTACAATCATAATTCCTATCTACATGTATTGATCATAATAAATTAAACATATCCACCCTTTCACAATAAACCTATCATGGCTTTTATTTCTAATTGATTAGTGTCACTTAGCATTTCCTATATAATTTCTCACCCTTCCCCATTCTTCACCTACATTAGATGTGGAAGCTACACCTAAATAGTGTCAAGGTTATGACCTTGTATATGCTTGGTATTCAATGCATTGGACTTCAATCTCATGCATTTGCATCCATCTATATACAACACTTTAAAAGGTTCATTCCATAATAAACAAACACATCATTGTACTATATCATCATATACCATCTCATCACACCCCAAATTGCATCCATAATAGCATTTGGCACTCCTTAGACTTGCATTTGAAGAAAAAATTAAACACTGCATCATGAAATCGCATATGATCCTAGCTAATAAATATTAACCAATAATTATATCCTATTGCCTATCATCTTCAAATTATCTAGATCCAATAATTGATGCCCCTAAGGACCCATGATTCTAGCATAATCCTAATCATCATCATTATTCTATATTTTAGAAAGAGATATGTTGCCTACATGAAATTTTTAGCAGTGAATCTTTTATTTTGATTTATCTCTTGATCTTTTGACCCATGACTACACCTACTTAAAGCCACATATATCTTTCTATATCTTGGTGTGTTCTTACTAATGTATAGTGGGAAGTCATCTTTATATTTTATGTTTTCTTTTTATTTGAGTGTCAAGTCCATGCAAAGGCTACCTTGTCATCTTGGTTCCTCATACCTTGGTGCATAATCTCATTTGTTATATCAAATATTAGGATTTCTCTTTGCATACTAGTATAACCAAATTCCCCTTCCTTTTCATTCAATTCTATCCCATTTCATCTTCCAATTCATCTACTTATCGATCTTTATCACTTATCATTCTTGTTGATGGTCAAAATTAATGCAACAACGTTAAACAAAATATTTCTACTCTATTTCTCTTAAAAAAGATAAATGATCTAAAACCACCTATCTCCCAAGGTCTTTGTAGTTGGTTCTCAACTATGTTGTTATCATTCAGTGGTCCATGCAACTATAATATTCAAGGGGCCTTTGCTAGTAAATGAGTATAAACTGGATAGTTCAATGTAATTAAATATGGCGGTTTCAAATAAATAGAAAAGGATCGGTAAAGGCTTAAAATATTAAAACATGAATACATATTCCTTTCAATTCAGACATGCAGATCTAGTAATGAGAAATTTTTGATTAACCAAAACTGTTAAAAAAATAAATAAATGAAACAATTCATACCATTGCATCCATTCATAGTGCATATTTAAAACATACAACCATTCATCATCACTTTTAAAAAAAAAAAATTAATAATAAAGTACCACAAGCTCATCACCAAGATGAACAGATCAATAAACAATAAGAAATCTCATTCACATATAACATAATAGATGGTTTTCAACTTAGAATCTTCTATTCATTTTCATCAAATAAGAAACATTTATGCATAGAAAAATGTAATGGCATACAAAAAACCATTGTCTATCAGCATTACCATTAAACTAACAAACCTCTGAAAATAAAACTACTTGCCTAAAAACTGTAAATTTGTTCAAGTGTCTTGTATAAAGCTATAAAATGAAAACTGTATCTAGTTTCTAGGTAGCCAATCTGACTTCAATATGCCGATGTTTACAATGAGGAGAGAATTCTAAGTTATAGGAAGAATTAACATCAATCTCTCCTATCAAAAATCAAGATCCACATTATGGGGACACCCAATTAAGTCTGGGTCTTGTCTCTGCTAAAACTATAGGAGTTGAAAGGTATGCCTTGTGTCCAATTAGTCAAAATTTGACTATGAGTTCTAACTCTTTCTTTTTTTTATCACCACACCCAATATTTGGCCCATCAAAACTAATCTTCATTTGTCCATATTTTTGAAAAATGACCTAGAAGTGTTGTTTTCCAAAGTGTAGCTATAACTATGACACTTTTGACTTCACCCTTTTTGAAAAACAACAGAATATTCTCCTTTACCTTTTACTGGTTTGATTTTGGAATCCATGAAATTCATCAAAATTATCAAATAATTCATTCACAACCCTTTCATTAGGTCCGTCAATCCAATCTACCTTGAACATTGCTTCTCCGAACTCTCCAACAACCAAAGCAATTGTTTCTTGCATCTGACTAATATCCTTTGCATCCCATTGAGTTTCAAACCTTATGTTCATCAACCTAACAAAGAGAATCCCTTCAAGTCCATCACCTTCCTTAAGTATCTTCTCTAATCATTTACCCCAACTATCATTTATTTCTTGCACTGAACTCCATTGTCTATTATGAGGAAAATCTTCAGTAGTAAGTTGTGTAACAATTTCCTCAAATACACATGTATGTTGTCTTACGTCACATTGAGCTTTGAGAAGAATTGTTATGTGTTCAAAAAGCACTTGATATTTATAGGTAGTGATTTTAATGACTTTCTTAAGATATTTAGGATCCTCATTGCCTAAAATCCTTGAATGGATCAACATGTTCTCAGGTGTTTTATCAATCAGTTTCAAACCCTTCGAATACTTTTTGTACTTCTCTTCTCCCCACCATTCTTTAGCATTTTCTTCAATTTCACTGAGAAGAGTAGGAGCTTCATCATACTACTTGTATCCTTCCTCTAGAAGTCCTCCAATATCCTTCTTGAAATCATCAAACCAAGTAGCCTTCTTTTTCATGGCACTCAACTCATCCACCTCTTTGCGACTCATTAAAACAATATTTTTTTATGGTGTCGGTTGCTCAGGAGTGGATGCTATCAATTCCTTTAGAAAACCCTTCATTTTTCCAACTAGAGCCCTAAGCTCATCCTTAGCTTGATTATCTTTAATCAATCATGACTTGGTAGTTGTAGAAATGATGTCAATGAGATTTATTTGCTGATTTCTAGTTTTTTTACCCAGATTGACAGTCCTTGCTTGATAATTTGTAGCTTGTAGCTCCCTATCATCCTTATCAACTATCAGCATAGAAATGTCCACTACCAAGTCTCCATCATCAGTGAGCCTTGTAGAGTGAATAGCATGAGGCTTCTTCTTTGGCTTCACCTTGTCTATTTCCTTCACCATTTCATCACACATCACTGATTGTACTTGGAATTGTTGTCTCTTTTACAAATTTAACTTAAGCCAAGTGGAAGCAACTGGCTAAGTAGTTACCTACTGAATACTAGGAGGTGTTGATGAAGGATATTTAGAAGAAACTACCTCCAATGTCTTCTCAAAAGAAGTTTTTTTTTTATCATCTTGCTCTTTCTGCAACCTTTCCTATTCCATTTTCTCATTCTGAGCCTTGATTTCCTCCATCCTTTTCATCTCCTCTTCCTTCTGTGGAGCCTCTTCTTCATCCCTTAATATTTTTTTTCTCACTCCTTTGCATGGAGTTCCTATTCTATTTCCTTATCTTTCTCAACCTTCTTTTGTTGTTCCAATTCTTGTGCAAGAGTCTCCTCTTCAACTCTCTTCTAGGCTTCTATAGCTTCCTTTTCCCAAGCTAGCTCATCTTTATTTCTTTGTTCTTCTTCTTCCTCAGCTAACTCTTCAACATCTTGTTTTCATGTTGCTTCTAGGATTTCCTTCTGCTCTCCTTTAGTTAAAACATCATTCATTACAACCTCAACCCAAAGCCTTCCTAGCTCAAACCCAACGTCTTCTTCTCCAATTTCCTCCTCATCCTTCTCCAAATATTCATCCCATTCTACTCTTTCTTCTTCTTGAAATGGATTTTTATTAGAGTCTAAGGGGATATGTTAATTTGGTACATTGATCATAGGAGGCCTCTCTTCTTCATCAACTATTGCTTTTGAAGTTGATGGTGCAGTTGGACGAGTATTCACAGTTTGCATTGGCACAGTAGAAGGTCCTTCTTTAGAAGCTTGTTCTCTAGGGTACATAGTTGCTATGGGTGTAGCACCAAGACTTGAAATAACCCCTACATCAGTAGTAGTATAAGTAACTTTAGCTTTTTCCAAAGCTTCAGTGATCTGCTTCAATGAAATTTCCTCCTCCATCGCGGCATGTTCTTCTGTGGTTGCAACAGTTTTCTTCAATCTTCCATATTGTCTTGTTTCAGTGGAGGAAGTAGGTTCACTACTAGAATCCTTCTTCCTTGAAGGCTTAACCCTTGGTTGCTTTAAATGAATATTAATCCATTTCACACTTCTATCAACCACAACTTGTGACACCTTACGAATATTGGTCTCCTCCTCCATCCAATTGATTTGCTCTAGATCCTTGGCACCCACTTTATCCATTTCATAGTAGGGATCAAGAGTGATCCTATCATCAATGGTGCCTTTTGGTATATCCTTTGCAACCTCGAAATCCTTTATTTGGGGTATGGTCAATCTTTCATATCCCCTTTTCCTTACTTTGAATTGATCTTGTAGCACTAGTAGAATCTGGAAAATAAATGACTAGCTAACTAAAAAATTTAGTCACAACAACTAAAAATGACTAAATTCTACTCATTTTTTACAACTCAACTATAAATGAGTAAACAAATGACTAATATGGTCATTGACTAAAAAATATTTAGTTACAAAAATCAAAATGACTAAATAGTTAGTCATCAAATCCAAAGTAGATAATTTTTTTTAAAAACTTCGGCCAAATATTGGTGTGATGTATTCATGTGTGCAATTTATTGGTGCAATTATTCACGTTCATTGAAGATTCATTTTTCTGACTTGACCTCACTTCATTCGTTCATTGCAAACCTTGCTTCATTCGTTAGATTCCAAGGTATGAGGCGTTTTGATCAATAGCTACTTGCATTGGAAATAAGGATTCAAAGAGGACTTGGAGACTTCTGAAAAGGCAGGAAAGGGCAAGGAATTCAGAGTTTGCTGCAATGAATTGGAATTCATTGATGACCTTTGTAGCGAAATTGGATTTGGGGACACCCTTTGCAATGAATTCAGAGGTAATTTGACACCCTCATTACATTAAACACAAATTTGAAATGCTCTTTACAATCTACTACTCTTAATAATGTTCCACTACTCTTAATACTGTTCTTTTACAATCTTGCCAACGTTCTTCTCCATAATGTGCTTGAGCTAATTATAATAAAATTTGAGTGTTAGTGCCAAATTAGAATTTCCTCAAACAATTTTGATACATTTTCACTACAAGCACAAATTGTGCTTGTGCAAAGTAAACATGTACTAGATTTACCCACACATCAAGCATATGAACAAGTATGTTTCCTATTTCAGCTTCTTTTACCTACGTAAAAATTTTCTTTGCAATATCAAATTGACCCCTTTCAACTAGCACAATGTTTGCCTCATTTGTAGCATAAACATTTCCTGGTCTTTGTGCCAACACTTTATAATATAGTTCTCTAGAATTCTCAAGATATTGTGCCTCCACCTTTGGAGCCGTCCTCTCATTGTGAAAAGATGCAAATAATTCCAATTTCCAAGTGAAATGTTAACATAAGAATTCTTTGCATCTAATTCACTTTGTGTAGCTTTAATTGTTTCTTTGCTTTAAGCAAGTCATCTATTTTCAGTTCCATTTTACCAAGCATAGACAAAGCATTTGATGAGTTTTTATCCACCTTAAGTACATCCCCAATCAATTCTAGGCTTAGTTGGATCTCATTTCGAGACTGAGACATGGTTAAAAGACGTAGATATGCATCCACATATTTAGGAAACTCAAACAATATTAGCCTGTATAAAAGATTTGCTTTATCAGTATCATGTAATTGTTCAAACAACCTAGCAAAATTAAATAGCATTGTGACTTTAGCCCATGGTAACTCAAGTGAAAAACTACTATCATTTGATTTTGGGATCAACATATTCCATGGCTTTGGATAGGCCTTTTCCTCAGACTAGCTTCATCAAGTGAATTTCAAGGTCAAACTCCTGCAGAATTTCCATCCATTTCCCCCTTCTTTCTCCCAGTTCGCTTTGCATTAGAAGGGACTTGACTACATGGTCAGGAACTATGGCTTTGATCTAGCTGCATAGAATATAATGTTAGAAATTCTTAACTGCTCTTACCAATGTGAAAGCTTGCTTCTCCAATGGAGGGTATCTAATCTCATCATTCTTGAAGGGAGAACTCATAAAATCTATGGGTTGTTCATCCCATTCTCCTTTCTGTTGCATCAAAACAATAACACACAAATGATCAAATGCAAAAGAGTAAATATAAAAAAAGGCATTAAATAGTCGGGACTGGTTAAAATAGGTGCCTCTAAGATAGAGTGTTTGATTTGTGAGAAGGCAGCCTTAGCCTCGTTACTCCATTCAATCTTCACATCTTTCTTCATCATCTCATTAACAGGTTTAATGATTTTTGTGAACCCAGTTATGAACTTTCTTACAAAATTTAGATATTGTTTTCCACCAACATGAATTACCTTCTCTTGAAATTCAAAAACATGGTCCTCTTATGATTCTATTCGTCTTTAATAGAAATGAAATAAATCATAGTCTAATTGATAATGAATGAGGCCTTAATGTTTGTAGCATTGAATGATTACATAATATTGGTGTGCATACATCTCTAATAAAATCATAATATTTTCTTAGTTTTTTTGTTAACAAAACTATTCCAAATAATATAAAATTAAGCAACAAAACTAGAATGGAGAGAAAATTTTCCATGTAAAATAGAGTAGGATCAAAAAAATTTAAGTATGGAATAGTAATAACTCCATATTTTTTAAATATTTCATTTACATTTAATTGAATCTAGTTATCCAATTGCATCAATCTTATCTCCATACATTGGAATATCTAAATTAACTTATACTTTAACAAGGTTATAATGTGCACAAGAACCTATTGTTTGACAGTGAACTATGTGATCAATCCAAGTTGAAAAGTGAGTTTGTAGAAGAGCCTACAAATCTCTTAGTAGTATCTTTTAATAGCTCCATCACATAATACTGGCTTCCTCCAAACATAAGTGTTCCCTTCTTGCCACAATGTTTGATGGATTAAAATTTGTCTACAACAAAAAGCTTTCAAATAAAAAAAAAATTAATTATTTGAATGAAAAATACCACCAAGAAAAAAAAAAAATTTAATAAAGAGACAAATACCACCAATCAGGAATCTACCATTGACTAGGAAGAAGATTCTATGGATTGATGGATAGAGTTCCTAAATGGAAATTGAAAATATTTAAGACTATATGTACATAATCATATTAACTTTAATTAACAATATAGTTGCTTGATTTGTAAATAATGATCGTATTGCACCTATTTAATATAATGAAACATGTGGGTCAACTCTAACATTTATAGTATCAATTATTTCTTCATCGTCAAACTCACAAACTTTTCATAAAATCTTATTGTATGTTCAACCATTATATTTCATCAAGTGAACATTTCATAAAATAACAAGGTTAAAGTAATGAAGAATATTACTATATGTGTCAAAATCCTAAAACAACCACACATCACACCTCTTCATCATGTACCTTCCAATAAATTTTCTAGTAACAACAATAAACCTTATAGGATACTCAATATCCTCACCATCAATTATTGTGATAACCAATTTTTATTTTTTTTTACACAATGGAAAAAATAATATGTCCCTTCTTCATTATTCTCATCAATAATAACTACACGAACATGACCTAGATTTAATTGTATGAATATATTATATCCATTAAATGATCTAAAATACAATATAATGGGTTTAAATATTGATTTGAACTAATTAATAAATATAGAATACCTAGTTATACTAGGTTTGATACATGGTCTTTAAGTTAATTGATACTTCCATCTAGCTCAGTTGTAGTGCTTGTGGAAGTCAATATTTGTCAATTGGAACTAAAGGTCTACAAGACCATTAATCAATCCAACATTATCCAATTTTAGGAATTTTATATTAACTTTACCATGTCTAATCTATACTCACCCTAATTTACTTTACAATAGATCATAAAAGCCATACAATAACTAGATCATTATATTTTTTATCTACTCATACATATTGGTATTTGAATATTTATTGTTTGAATAGTTAATGAGAGGGAAATATAGAGAGATAGAGAGGGAGAGGGAGAGATATAGAGAGAGGAAGATATGAAGATAGATAAAATATAGAGTGAGAGAGACAAAGAGGATAGAGATAGATTTCGAGGGGGAGAGAGAGAGTGAGATAGAGATAGACAAAGAAAAAGAGAGGATTAATCTTGCTAAAGATATATGAAGATGGTGAGAAATTAAGACTGTGAGGAGTAGAGATAGAGATATGGAGAGGGAGAGGGAGAGAGAGAGAGAGAGGTGGGAGAGAGAAATAGAGTGATGTAGGACCATCCAGGTCCACAAGGAATCTTTAATCAACTAAAAATATTTACTTATTATGTTATTGTTTGTTTCTTCATTTTTTTTCCTCGTAGGAATTCAGGATCAAATTCTAAATATTTATGTTGGTTCATGACCAAGTAACAACTTCACCTTGAAGCCAAATAGGTGAATATCAAAGAAAAATTTAATAAGTTATGGAGTTACAAAACTTTTTCCTATTACAAGATGTTGCAAAAATTTCCTATTTTCCTAGGTGCCCTGATTTTTTCAATAGATCCATGACTAATGGAACCTTCTTGATGTTCTAGATGCCTCAATTTTCCCACTAGATCCATGTTTTGTAGAACTTTCTTATTCTTCAAGATATATAATTTTTACCCTCAAATATATGTCGATATCCTTGACTACCTAATTTCATCACATGACTTATGTTGGAAAAAATTCCCTATGCTTCAAAACATATCCTGAACCTCCCTAAACTTTTACCAGTCTCTTGAAGGTCTTAATTTTTCTTTCAGAATGTCAAAAGGAGTTAAAAAATGATAAAATGATTTTTTTAATTGCCAACAAATTAATTTCTTAGGTGCTCTAAATGGTTGACACATCAAAGGGTAAGTACATAAAGTTGTGATACAAATAAGATACCACTTTAATTTTCTACCCAAAATGACCATTTGGCAAGAGCCAAATGGCTCAAATGACCAAGCCTAAGGCTTGGTCATCCCAAGCCAAGTTTGGCAAGCAAAAAATTTGGCACTCACCAAAAGTGAATGATGACATTTTAGAATTCATTTTCTTAAACTCTTTCTATTTTTCTTTTTCTTTGTCTTTCTCTTTCTTTTCTAGTAAAACTGTATACATGAAATAAACATTTACATATGGACATTTACTTTCTTATACTTTAATTCACATTTCATGTATATAGTTTTATGATTTTTTAGAGTGGTTTCAGATCTCTTGGAGTTTAATACATATTCTAGTTTTTGGAATATCCTATAATTTTTTAGACTTAATGAAATTTCAATAATCAACATGTCAAATTTCAATAATTAGGAGGTCAATTTTTATAATCATTAAATTGTATCATCTTTCTATCTCTCTCTCTCACTCATTGTTTATCTCTTATATTCTACACCTCTCTCTCACCATCTCTGTCCCTTTATCTGACTCTCTTCCTTGAGCTCAAGAACTACCTCTTTACCTATCCATACTTCTCTCTCTCTCTCTCTCTCTCTCTCTCTCTCTCTCTTCATCCCACCCACCTTCCCACCTTCCCTCTCTACTCTCTATATAACCTATCTCTCTACACTCTTTATATCTCCCTCAATCTCTCCAACTTCCTCCTTCCCTCTCTACTCTCTCTATCAAATCTCTTTATCACCTCTCTCTCTTCCCTCCTCTCATGCACCTTCCCTCTCCACTCTCTATCTAACCTATCCCTTTATACCTCTTTCTCTCTCCCTCTGTCCCCCCTTACCTCTTTCAATCTCTTCACCTTCCTCCTTCCCTATCTAATTCTCTCTTTATTACATCTATCTCTCTCTCTCTACTTCTATCTATCTCACCTGGCTCTCCCTCCTCCTCCCTCCCTACATCTCCCTCCCCCCCTCTCTCTCTCTCCTTCCCTATCTACTTCTCTCTATCTCTCTCTCCATATCTACCTCTCCCTCCCCCTTTCCTCTCTCTCAATATCCCCCCATTACTCCCTTTTTTGTATCACATTTGGGTGCACATCAAAGAGAGAGACAAGGGAGGGTGGGAGAGAGAGGGGAGGAAGGGAGAGGTAATGAGGTATATGTGATATAGATAGAGAGAATTAGAGATGGAAGGAGAGAATAAGAGATAGAGAGGGATATGTGAGAGAGAAGTTGAGAGAGATAGAGAGTGGTACAAAGTGATGGAGGGAGAGGTAGGTAGAGAGAGGAAGAGGGGAGGTGGATAGTAGAGAGGGAGGGAGAGAATGGTGAGAGAGAGAGGTAGGTAGAGAGAGTGGTGGGGAGTTATAGAGAGAGATATGTAGAGATAAGGAGAGGGAAGATAGAGAGAAGTTGGTGCAAGGTACCATAGGTTTCATGTTGTACAAGAGAGTTAGGGGTTAATTTTTGTTTGGTTTTGTGTTACTTTGATGTAATAAGGTGTTTCAATACCACTTGACATTTTTTGTCGTGTTTTTGAGTTATTAGGTAATAGGGTGTGAAAGTTATCAATTTTTGCAAATGTTGTCATATTGCAAAAATGCAAAAATGGGAATATGAAGGGTCAAAAAGTGAAAAGGATGTTAGGAGTCAATTGTTTTTGGTTGAGGAGGTTGGGATGTATTTAAAAATAATTTGTGAATGTTGGTTGAGAATTGAAGTTTGTAATTTTGAATTTGAATATCAAAAGACAAAAACTATATTGTTCTTGTGTTTTTCATTGTGTTTTACTGCTACAACCAATAGTGCGGCCCTGTACAACCTGTGAGTGCTCAAATTTTGATTGGAATAGATGGAGAACTAAATACGTGTTATTTTTCATCTTGTTTCATTTGATTTCATTAGGAATTGTGTGAGTTAGAAGCATTTTACCAAAATCTTCCTGGAAACCCTATTTTGAGAGTTTGGGATTGTAAAAGATGTATTTGTGACCCATTCCACTAGTAGAATTGTTTAAAAATTGGTGGAATGGTTGTATTTAGATATGGCTAAATCTTCATGGAGTTTTCAAGAGAAGGGAATAATGTTTCATGACATTTTGTTGATGCCCTACTTGATATTTCATGGTTTTTTGGCTTAAATTGATGGATAGGTGTTCGGGTTTTATGAAAAAGCATTGGTAAAGCGTGGGAGTCAGTTTAGGAAGCATGTGCAAGCCCTAAATAAAGTGTTTAAAGTTTTGGTGAAGATAACTAAGGCCTTGAGTATATAGAATCAATAAACCCCTATGTGAACAAGCCTAAATAGGCCTAAGAAGGATTTTGAAGAACTTTGATGAATTTGTGGGTATTTCAATTAAAAAAAAATCATTGATTCAAACCTTAGGTGACCTAGTTGTAGTCTTGGAATAGAATTTTTTCGTTGGGGGAGTTTTGGATTGAAGTTGCTTTGTAAAATAGGGCTAATTAAGCTTAATTCCAGGGTAACAATCTATTTTAGAGGTTGTTGTTACAAAACAACCTTATATTCAATTTGGATATGTTTAAGAAGAGCATAAAGGGTATCTAAAATTATGATTATTTTGGGGGTTTGAAGTTTTCTTTGCAAGATATGGTTAAAAATCATTGTTTGGAATGCTACAAGGCAATATAAGAAAATTATGAGAAAACACCAAGTTAGGGGTTTCTAAGTGGAAAGATTGTTTTAGGCTAATTGAATTGTGATTTTTTTGAAGATATCCATCCTACTCTACATAAAATTGGTATTAGAGCATAGGTTTTGATCTTTTGAAGGAAAGGGGTAGAAGTTTGAAGAATGAAAGTTACAATTTCAAGGATCATGATGCCTCCAAAAGGAAGTGTAGTCACTTCTAGGGAAATCAAGTTGATGAAGGAGTCCCAAGAGGCTCTTTTAGCCAGAATTGTAGCATTAGAAACAAAAAAAATAAGAGGAAAGGTCACTACAGAGGAGAGTGACCGAGAGGAAGAGGGTGGGAGTGAAAACCCTCCAAGAGGAGTCCATGGTGATGATGAATTTGACCCTAATGAAACAAGAATAGTTAGGATGTTGAAGGCTATTAAGAGTGATTCTCCTGATGTTAAATTGGATTTTCCAATGTATAGTGGGAAGTTGGATGTAGAAGAAGTGTTAGATTAGATTGATGCAATGGACAATGTTGATGTGTTTTTTATGCACTTCTCAACTAAGGTAATGTGTAGATGCACTACCTCTCTTGAAAGATAATCTTCCACAATCAAATTACAAAACACTATCCTAAGGTCTTTAATGTCAGGTCTTGACAGTGCTTGGAATATCTCAGTTGTTTGATGTGATTTTCTATAATCACAAGGCGGTCTTACAGATGAGTTACAAAGCATGGGAAGTTGGGTTTGAAAATACAATTTCAAAGTGCTGGAAGTAAATGAACAGTGGCTATCCACTCAAAACAGTAAGCTGAAACTCATCAAGTTCATCTGATTTGGCTTCATGGTGATGCTTTGGATCCTACTCTAACCAAGGATTAAAAGAAAAAAAAAAGGAGAAGGGTTAAGAAAACTATTCTAATCCTAAGCTATGAATGAATAGTAACACTAGTGGCTGCTAAAGTAGACAAACTCCCTAAACTAGGTTTTGCTTGGCCAAGAGAAACCTATAGTTGTACAAAACCAGTGCAATCTTCTAAGGACTGTAGATTTTTATATTACACATACACATCATGAACATGTAATCAAACTAAGTTGCAGCAATGGAATAAAGAAGCCTAGGCTAACTTTGCACAGAAATTTGTTATTAACAAGTGTTAAAAGTATGGGCTGGAAGCTCATCAAATACTATAACAGCAACACCATTATGACAGCCATTCAAGAAACTGATACTAAAACTAACATGGAAGTAGAACCATGCATGCAAGATGATCAAAATCAAAGAGAACATCCATAAACTCATGCAATGTTGTCTTCTATTTGTGCAAAATACTTTTTACAACAGCTCTCCAACCCTTACAAATGAGGGGCAAACCCCTATTTATAGTTTTTCAAAGCCCAAATGAATTGCTAGGATTCAATTACATCAAATGGCCCAGATTTGATTTACAATAGGGTTTCACCTACCCCACAATATTCAACAATTAAAAATACATTCCTTATCTTTTCTCTATTTTGTCATCTAGTGCCCAGGTGCTGTAGCAATTTTGTCATTTCGCTAATTTCCCTGTTCACTATAGCTAAAACTACCTGAAAGTTGTCTTTTGCTTGATGTGCTTGCAGTGTTCTTTCTTTGATCAAACGAGCCTGTCGATGATTGGCATCAATGGATTGGTAGCCCCTGATTCGAGCAAAAAGCTCCTTAGAAATTATCATCATCTAGAAAAAGGTAGGACAACTCCCTCAATGGGCCTTTCTGATAGACCTATGGAAGACTTCTTGACTCCTACAAACACGAAGTGTAGTAACTACATTTATACATGAGTTAAGGAAAATGTCAGTCAAACCTACAAATTCCCTATTAAATCTATCCATGCATCATCAAAATATCTTGATATTCATATTTGGAGCTCATTTGGGCTATAAACATTAATGTGTGCTTCAAGGGTGCGAGCGCCAAAGGGTGGAAAGATGGCGGAAGAAATCCAAAAGGCAGACAGTGGACAAAAGCCAAAACAGCCGGGAAGGAGGTAGGCTCCCGGATGTTCAAAACAACCAGGAAGGAGGCAGACTCCCAGACAAAATAGTCGATAAGGAGTTGGGCTCCCGGATGTTCAAAACAAACAGCCAGGAAGAAGGGAGGCTCCCGGATGTTCAAAACAGCCATGAAGGAGGCAGACTCCCAGATGTTCAAAATAGCCAGGAAGGAGGGAGGCTCCCAGATGTTCGAAACAGCCGGGAAGGAGGCAGGCTCCCAGATGTTCAAAACAGCCAGGAAGAAGGGAGGCTCCCAGATGTTCAAAATAGTTGGGAAGGAGGCAGACTCCCAAATGTTAAAATAGCCAAGGAGGGACGGACACTCAGAAACGGCCACGGAGGGCCCGAGTTCCAAAGGGCGGGAAGGAGATGGCTGTCAGATGTTCCAAACAGCCAAAGGGGGACAGACTCCCAGAAATGGCCATGGAGGGGCTGGGTTTCAGAGGTCAGAAAGGAGGTGGCCGCCGGATGTTGAAAATGGCCATGGAGAGGCGGAGTCCCAGAAACGGCCACGGAGGGGCCGGAAGGGAGGTAGCCGCTGGATGTTCCAAATGGCCAAAGTGGGACAGACTTCCGAAAACTACCACAAAGGACCTGGGTTCCAGAGGTCAGAAGGGAGGTGGCCACCGGATTTTCAAAATGGCCACAAAGAGGCAGAGTCCCGGAAATGACCACAGAGGGGCCAGGCTCCTGAGGGCAGAAGGGAGGTGGCCGCCAAATGTTCAAAATGACCACAGAGAGGCGGAGCCCCGGAAAAGGCCACGGAGGGGCCGGGCTCTGGAGGCCAGAAGGGAGGTGGCCGCCGGATGTTCAAAATGGCCATGGAGAGGCAGAGCCCCAGAAATGGCCATGGAGAGGCAGAGCCCCGAAAATGGCCACGGAGGGGCCAGGCTCTGGAGGCTGGCAGGGAGGTGGCCACCGGATGTTCAAAACGGCCACGGAGAGGCAGAGTCCCAGAAACGGCCACAGAGGGGTCGGGCTTCGGAGGTCGGAAGGGAGGTGGTCGCCGGATGTTCAAAACGGCCACAGAGAGGCGGAGCCCTGGAAACGGCCACGAAGGGGCCTGGCTCCGGAGGCCAGAAGGGAGGTGGCCAGTAGATGTTCAAAACGGCCATGGAGAGGTGGAGCCTCGGAAACGGCCATGGAGGGGCCGGGCTCTGGAGGCCAGAAGGGAGGTGGCCGCTGGATGTTCCAAAATAGCAAAAGGGGGACAAAGCTCCGAAACCATCAAAACTTAACCAAACTTTGATGAAACCTTGGCAGTTCATTTACGCACTTCAAACACATCCCTGATCCAAAAAAAGGGTGACTCCAAAGTCAAAAATGTGAAAACGGGAGCGACGTGGGTCCATGGATGTTTCCAAATGGCCAAGGAGGAAGGGAATTTTGGAGGGAAAGTTCTAAAACCATCAAAACTTAACGGAACGTTGACAAAACCTTGGCAGTTCATTTACGCACTTCAAACACATCCTAGATCTAAAAAAGATTGCCCCCAAAGTCAAAAATGTGGAAACGGGAGCGACAAGGGTCCACAGATGTTTTTGAAATAGTAAAGCAAGACAAAAAGTAGAAAGGGGATGGGGGACTTTATTTCTCCGCGGATTTGAATACCCCAAGTAGGTGAATTTGGGTGGAGAATTTGATTGTTTGATGGCACATGACCAATTTAGGCTTGGATAATGGGGCATGCAAAACAAGATAGGAGTAAAGCAGCTTGTCAAGAGCCTTCAAAAAGGGGGATCCCTGCTTATGGCGGGGCATGTGTTTAAAACATGCACAACAAATGGTGACTTGCTGAGGAAATGCTCTAGAGCATTTTGATGACAAACTAGAATCACGAACCCAAAATCTGTAGTTCTGACCTTCACGCTAGGGCAAACAAACCAGACGCCCAACCAAAGGATCAAAACCACTAGCCAACCCAACCTTTAGTATGCTAAAAATCCAAATGTGTACAATTGCGTTAATTCCCATCCTTCAGTTGCTATAGGAACCCAAGCTCTGTTTAATTAAGCTACATAGTTTATTCTAACTCTAAAAGCATCCGGGACATTGCCTCGCTGCTAGTCAGGCATCCATAGCCTCGACAAGGTTATCGTTGTGATTCTCCCGAACATTGCTCTACAGCCAGTCGGGCATCCATAGCCCCGGTAGAGTTGCTCAGATACCCCTGAAAAGTTAAACTTTCCTTTCTTTTAATTTTCATTATTTTCTTTATTTCTTTCTTTTCTCTTTTCAGCTCTTTTATTTCAACCCGCAAGCATTGAAGCTCGCGCTCAGGGCTGAGAATCATAGTGGCGCTAGAGTAGAATTTTAGATTTTTCACTTAACTAGGCTTCACAAAAGGCCCTATAGTGACCGTCGAATTCTTAAGATGTGTAAGAGCTATAAGATTTTAAAATACATTAGAGTCAGACTAAGCCAACAACTTATCCTCTTTGAATCAAACACCTAGATCACTTGACACTAACAGAAGACCTTCACCATCCACTATGAAGACTTGATTAGAGTTTGACAAAAAATACATAAAACAACCCCAGGCAATAAGTATGGTTGTTGTGTGTACAGATGTGCCTAACTAAAAACAAAGGAACCCTGAACAAAGTAGCAACAAAGCGAAAGCAAACAAAAGAAAACAACCTACAAAGTGAGCAACCTACACACACCAACTAACCTAAGGAAAGCAGGAAAACAAAGTATTTACAGGAAACCTATATTACTCAAAAATGACTATGTACAAAGATATTTACAAAGCATTATGTTCAGGCAAGGTGAGTTGACATTAACACTCATCGGATTTCGTAGTGCATGCACAAGCAAACGGGTGATTGTTGTCATTCTTAACCATGCAAACTTGTCTTTATATTCTAAAAAAATAAATTCAATGTCGCAGCACTTAAGTTCAATCACGTCATCATGAAAAATCAGAAATTGAGGAGGCTCATTGAACCCATGGTTAATCATAAACATGTTCATTTTCCCTCATTCCCATAATCAAAATAATAAGTGCAATTATGAGAAATAATAGGGGCAAGGAAGGATGGAACCTAGATGTCGTCACATGGAGGTGGCAGCATTGGATAGTCGAGAGCAAGTACAACATCGTTGATCATTGCATCAGTAGCCTCGAGTGGGCGCGGTGGAGGGTGCAACACTTTGGACATTAAGCTTGTATAAGGCTGGGAGGACGGGGCAGCAAATAGCTCTTCCAATCTACCAATGGGACTTATAGCCCCTGTTGGAAGTTCTTCAAAAAGAAATACCTCTCCACATTGATCATCTGCAAACTTGGGATCCACTTGGTTACTGTCCCTAAGGGGCAGCAAGTTGTCTCGTCTCCTTCCCCAAGGGTTATCCTTATTTATGTGATGTTCAGTGTCATGGGATGATGACATGCAAATCTATCCTATTGGAGCCATCTGAATACGAAGGAGGATCAACAATGATCATGGCAGAAGGAATCCAAGTTGCATCTTGTAGTTGGTCGAGTGCTTCATCTCTATTAGCAGCTATCTTAGCACCTCTGCCTTTGTCTTCTTCTTTTTGATGTTCATGCATCTCATCATGACATTCACTCGTTTCCTCTTGCTCACTATCACTATAAATGGAGAAGAAACTCCTCTCTTAATCTAGAAACTCTAGTGCATCACTGTTTGGGGGCTTAAGGAGTATGTATTCATTGCTACCATCTTCTGGGATGTGCTCTTCCTCAGCATGAGCATACCTTCGTAGTACATCTCCCAATGGAAAGAAGTCATCAATTGATGGCACCTCATCAATGGGACCAAAGTCTATTTCACAATTTCCCTCCAAAGACTCACTAAAAGGCCCATCATCCATGGTACACAACTGCTCTTCAAGAGGAAGAATTCATTGGTGACTGGTGGACAACATTCCCACTTGATCTACTTCATCACTCGAAAGTCTGAGACTGTATTGTTGTCCTTCTTCCATTGCTGTCCCAACATCTTCTTGAGGTCTGCCTTCAGCTAAGCCATCACTTGATTCAGACTTTTGGTCTTCTTCTTCAATCGGAGCAACAAGTAGAGGAGGTCAGACACTTGGCTGTCTTGCTTGATCTTTGACTTGTTTGATGGCTTCTTGGCCTAGTTCACATGTGAACTCCGAATGTGATGAATCATGAAGTTTGCACCAATTTGGTAATAGTAGCACCTCATAATCCACTTGGTATTTTAGCTCTGACCAATCGATTGCTAATCTGGAGACGAGTTGGTCATACCTTTCTGCTACTGGGTCCTTATTATCATTCATAAAAGAAGCTTGATGGTAGACAGCCATGGCGAGTGGTTGCTCCCACTCCTCCAAATCTGCATTTTCAGATCCTTGATCACTGTCATTAGTGAAAGGGAGGTCTTCTAGTCTGATTTCACTTATACCTTCCTCATCATTTTCTGCTGCTCCAAGGTTGTCAACCTTTTCTTCTTCCTATTCTTTAGCATCTGTGTTGGTTGTCCTAGCATATGCTACTGCAAATTCTGTTAATTCATCTTCAATTGCCATTCGTTCCTCTTCTTGAGTGGAGGACTGGTCTTCAATGGAGGGAAAGTCTACTAAATTGGTTACAATCAGATTTTCATCAATGCACTTTGCTGTCCCAAGACTTTTAGCTCCTCCCCCTTGGTTTTCATTTTCTATGTCTGCTGTCGCAACACCAACTTGTGTCCAACTTCTTGGTTCATCTTTATTTTGTTGTCCTTTAGATGTTGACAACTCTTCTGCCTCATTGGATAACTTCTCCTCATTGAGAGTTGGCTGCTCCAACTTGTCCAAACAACAATTGGCTTGAGAAATGATGTTGTCACATGATGGACACATAAATTCTGAATGTGGTGCATTGTGAAATCTACACCAACTTGCCATTAGTACTTCCTCCAATCTTGGTCCATCTTTGCTGCTCAAATGTTCCTAGATCAGCTTCTTAAATGCGTTGACTACCATGGTTGTCAATTCTTCCTCTGGGTCTGCAAGGGCTAAAGGCACATAAATTTCCCAAAAGGGGATTTCTCCTTGCAAGACCTTTTCAATTCTGTTCAAAAAAGTCAGACACCCCAACTCATTGTGCCTGTGAGTGCAATGGATCCGACATCTATCCGCCAATACAAATTCTTGCAATGGCTTCTTCAGTCTCTTATTCAAATCTACATATAGTTGAGTGATGTCAATTTGTGCATTCTGCTCCATTTTGACTCAACTTCTTTTTCCTTAAGAGTTTTCTAATTTTTGGCATTAAAAGAGATCTTATCTCATATTTCTTCTTGAAAGTGCTCTCTTCGATTTCCAACTTTCAACTTTGTATCCTCAGCATGTTATGCCCTACTTCTAGCGCTAGTTCTGTTGATGGTGTTAGGAGGAGGAGGCCATGGAATGAATCACTTCCAACCTTCAGCTTTGTATTCCCAACATGTCAAGCCCTCCTTCTAGCGCCAGTTCTGTTGATGTATTTTTTATGCACTTCTCAACAAAGGTAATGCGTAGATGCACTACCTCTCGAAAGACAATCTTCCACAATCAAATTGCAGAACACTATCCCAAGGTCTCTAATGTTAGGTCTTGACAGTGCTTGGAATATCTCAGTTGTTTGATGTGATTTGCTGGAATCACAAGGCGGTCTTACGGATGAGTTACAAAGCATGGGAAGTTGGGTTTGCAAATACAGTTTCAAAGTGCTGGAAGTGAATGAACAGTGACTGTCCACTCAAAACAACAAGCTGAAACTCATCAAGTTCATCTGATTTGGCTTCATGTTGATGCGTTGGATCCTACTCTAACCAAGGATTAAAAGAAACAACAAAAGGAGAAGGGTTAAGAAAACTATTCTAATCCTAAGCTATAAATGAACAGTAACACTAGTGGCTGTTAAAGTAGACAAACTCCCTAAACTAGGTTTTGCTTGGCCAAGAGAAACCTATCGTTGCACAAAACCAGTGCAATCTTCTAAGGACTATAGACTTTCATATTACACATGCACATCATGAACATACAATTGAATTAAGTTGCAACAATGGAATAAAGAATCCCAGGCTAACTTTGCACAACAATTTGTCATCAACAAGTGTTAAAAGTATGGGCTAGAAGCTCATCAAATACTATAACAGCAACACCATCATGACAACCATTCAAGAAACTAATACTAAAACTAACATGGAAGTAGAACCATGCATGCAAGATGAGCAAAATCAAAGAGAACATCCATAAACTCATGCAATGCTATCTTCTATTACTACAAAATACTTTTTACAACAGCTCTCCAACCCTTATAAATGAGGGGCAAGCCCCTATTTGTAGTTTTCCAGAGCCCAAATGAATGGCTAGGATTCAATTACATCGAATGGCCCAAATTTGATTTATAATAGGGTTTCACCTACACCACAATATTCAACAATTAAAAATACATTCCTTGTCTTTTCTCTGTTTTGTCATCTAGTGCCTAGGTGCTGTAGCAATTTTGTCATTTAGCTGATTTACCTTTCCACTGTAGCTAAAACTGCCTGAAAGTTGTCTTTTGCTTGATGTGCTTGCAGTGTTCTTCCTTTGATCAAATGACTCCGTCGACGATTAGCATCAATAGATTGGTGGCCCCTAATTTGAATAGAAAACTCCTTAGAAATCATTATCATCTGGAAAAAGGTAGGACAACTCCCTCAATGGGCCTTTCCGATAGACCTACAAAAGGCTTCTTGACTCCTGCAAACACGAAGTGTCGTAAGTGCATTTATACATGAGTTAAGGAAAATGTCAGTCAAACCTACAAATTCCTTGTTAGATCTATCCATGCATAATCAAAATATCTTGATATTCATATTTGGAGCTTATTTTGGCCATAAATATTAATTCGTGCATCAAGGGTGCGAGTGCCAGAGGGTGGAAAGATGGCGGAAGAAAGCCAGAAGGCAAACAGCGGACGAAAGCCAAAACAACCGGGAAGGAGGCGAGCTCCCGGATGTTCAAAACAGCCGGGAAGGAGGCAGGCTCCTGGATGTTCAAAATAGCCAGGAAGAAGGGAGGCTCCCAAATGTTAAAAATAGTCAAGGAGGGACAGACACCCAGAAATGGCCACAGAGGGCTCGGGTTCTAGAGGGCGATAAGGAGATGGCCGTCAGATGTTCCAAATGGCCAAAGGGGGACAAACTCTTGGAAACAGCCATGGAGGGTCTAGGTTTCGGAGGCCAGAAGGGAGGTGGCCGCCAGATCTTCCAAACGGCCAAAGGGGGACGAACTTCTAGAAACGGCCACAAAGGACCTAGGTTCTGAAGGTCGGAAGGGAGGTGGCCGCCGGATGTTCAAAACAACCATGGAGAGGTGGAGTCTCGAAGATGGCCACGGAGGGGCCAGGCTCTGGAGGCCGGACGAGAGGTGGCCGTTGGATGTTCAAAATGGCCACGGAGAGGTGGAGCCCCAGAAATGGCCATAGAGGGGCTGAACTCCGGAGGCCGGAAGGGAGGTGCCTGCCAGATGTTCAAAATAGCCACAGAGAGGTGGAGCCCTAGAAACGGCCACAGGGGGGCCAAGCTCCGAAGGCTAGAAGGGAGGTGGCTGCCGGATGTTCAAAACGGCCATAGAGAGGCGGAGTCCCAGAAATGGCCATGGAGGGGCCGGGCTCCGGAGGCCAAAAGGGAGGTGGCTACTAGATGTTTAAAATGGCCACAGAGAGGCAGAGCCCCAGAAATGGACATGGAGGGGCCGGGCTCTGGAGGCCGGAAGGGAGGTGGCCGCCAAATGTTCAAAATGGCCACAGAGAGGCGGAGCCCCAGAAACGACCATGGAGGGGCCAGGCTCCGGAGGTCAGAAGGGAGGTAGCCGTTGGATGTTCCAAAATAGCAAAAGGGGGACAAAGCTCTGAAACAATCAAAACTTAATGAAACTTTGATGAAACCTTGGCATTTCATTTACGTACTTCAAACACATCCCCAATCTGAAAAATGGGTGACCCCAAAGTCAAAAATGTGAAAACGGGAGCGACGGGGGTCCACGGATGTTTCTAAATAGCCAAGGAGGAAGGGAATTCCAAAGGGAAAGTTCTGAAACCATCCAAACTTAATGAAATGTTGATGAAACCTTGGCAGTTTATTTATGCACTTCAAACACATCCCAGATCCAAAAAAGATTGCCCCCAAAGTCAAAAATGTGGAAACGGGAGTGACGGGGGTCCATGGATGTTTCTGAAACAGCCAAAGCAAGATAAAAGGCAGAAAGGGGATGGGGGACTTTATTTCTCCATGGATTTGAATACCCCAAGTAGGTGAATTTGGGTAAGGGAATTTGATTGTTTGATGGCACATGACCAATTTGGGCTTGGATAACGGGGCACGCAAAACAAGATCAGAGCAAAGCAGCCTATTAAGAGCCTTCAAAAAAGGGGGTCCCTGCTTATGGCGGGGCGTGTGTGCAAAACATGCACAACAGACAACTATTTTGAATTCAAGGAGGTAGTAGATGAAAAAAAGGTAAAGTTTGCTAAGACTAAGTTGAAAGGCCGTACCCTAACTTGGTGAAATTATCTATGGGAGGAAAGAATGAAAAAGAGAAAAGAAAAAATAAGCTCATGGGATAGGATGATGTCTAAAGTAAAGAGTCAATTCTTGCTAGGTGACTATGCAATTCAGACTTTTAGAAAGTTGTAAAATCTCAAGCAGAAAGAGATGGATGTCATGGCCTACACAGAGGAGTTTCACAAATTAGGCATTAGAGTAGGTCATGTTGAGGATGAGACTGAAAATATAGCAAGGTATATGAATGGATTGAGATTTCAAATTCAAGATGAACTGAGTTTTTCCACTCCTAGGATAGTTGAAGAATATTTTTAGTTGGATGTTAGGGTGGAAGAGAACTTAAAAATAAGGCAATAAAGACAAGGTAGATGTAAAGGCAATAATGCTAGAGGAAGAGGTTCAATTTCTACTCTAAGACAATCATATGGAAGCCAAGAAGATGCAAACAAAGCATAAGAACAAGTTGTTGATGCAAGAGGTAGATTTAGAGGCTTTAGAAGTAGTATTGAAGGACAAGGAAGATGTTCACAAGGATTTATAGGAAAATTTTATCATTGCAATCAATTTGGCCATCAAGAATGGAAGTTCCTAGAGAAACAACCTTATACTTCACATGGTGGTGTAAACAGAGTTCAATTGGTGCAAGAGGAAGATTGTTAGAGTGTTAACTCTCCTATTCAGCTTGCTGCTTTAGAAGTTGGAGAATATCTAATGGTTAGAAGAACAATCATCAAGGCATCAAAAGAGAAGGAGGCATCACAAATGACACTCTTAAAAACAACTTTCAAATGCATGGGAAAGGTATGTAAGGTTGTAGTTGATTCAGGTAGTACTAATAATATGGTGTCCATTGAAATTGTTGATAAAATTAAGTTGGAAAAGATACCACATGATGCTCCTTATAAAGTATCTTGGTTGAATGAGGATCAATCTATTTTGGTAAATGAGCAATCTTGGGTTGAATTCAATATAGGTGGCTACAAAGATAATATTATACGTGATGTGTTGCCTATAGATGTGTGCCATTTGTTGATAGGGAGACCATGTTAGTTTGATAGACATGCCTTGTATTATGGTAGGAACAATACTTATGAGATTGAGAAATATGGAATCTTTTTTACATTGACTCCATTGATAGAAGATGATAAGGGACAAACTAAGGTTGTTAAAGTGATAATATTAGGAATAAAGAAATTCATCAAAGTAGAGAAAGGAGAGAACATGACACTTGTAGCCACTACCAAGCATGGGAATACTAAAACATAAGATTTGAAGAATGATTCAATTTTGGAAGGAAGTGATGATGAGTTGGTCTCCAAACTTGATATTTTGAAAGTCAAAGATAAATTGATGTTGCAGACTCAAAGTTGGCTCAAATGGTATGTTGAAGTGAAAATAGAAGAGGTGTTATATTCATTGTATTCCAAAGAAGATAGTGGTCATTCAAAGGTTGGTAAATCTAAGATTGGTAAACTTGAGGTTAGTCATTTCATATTAGGGGTTTGTAAACCTGATAAAATAACACACATAAGGGTAGATCAGTAGATGGAAGAGATGAAAGAGGCTAATAAGTATGATGAAGTAATAGTTGTAGGTGTGCTACAATAGAAGGACAAGAAGGGAAGTATAGGTGGGAAGATTGAAGGTGAATTGAAAAGACATATGGGTAAGTTCAAGCATGCAGCAAAAGTAAAGAAGAAGATAGTTCAATATAAATATGGAAGAGGTATGTTTGCAGGTACTCAAGTAGGCTCAACAATGTTTTCAGATGAGGGAAGAGACAAAGAACATCCATCAAGTAGGTTGTTGAAGTTGGAGCAATTTCTAAATGCCAAAGAGTTCAATAATGTGAAGAATGATACTAATCTTCAATAACTAGTTCAATCGAAGGGATTACCAAATGAAGGTAATAATTTTAGGTCAAAGTATAATGTGATCAAGGACGATTCTATTGCAGTACAGTTCTCAAGGGGACTTGAATTCCTTTGTTTTCATAGGAGTATGGTGTAGGGAACCATAGGTTTCATGATGTAAAAGAGGGTTAGGGGTTAATTTTTGTTTGGTTTTGTGTTAATCTGATGTAATAAGGTCTTTAAGGACCACTTGACATGTTTTGTCATGTTTTCGAGTCATTAGGTAATAGGGTGTGAAAAGTTGACAATTCTCGCAAATGTTGTCATATTGCAAAAATGCAAAAATGGGAATATGAAGGGTCAAAAAGGGAAAAGGATGTTGGGATTTAGTTGTTTTTGGTTGAGGAGGTTTGGATGTGTTTAAAAGGAATTTGTGAATGTTGGTTGAGAGTTGGAGTTTGTAATTTTGAATTTGAATATAAAAAACTATACTATTTCATTGTGTTTTGCTACTACAGCCAACAGTACGACCCTATACGGCCTATGAGTTCTTATATTTTGATTGGAATAGATAGAGAACTAAATCCTTGTTCTTTTGCATCTTTTTTCATTTTATTTCATCATGAATTGTGTGAGTTAGAAGCATTTTACCAAAATATGTCTGGAAACCCTATTTTCAAGGTTTGAGAGTGTAAAAAATGTATTTGTGACCCATTCCACTAGTAGAATTGCTTGAAAATTGGTGAAATGGGTGAATTTAGATAGGGATAAATGTTCATGTAGGTTTCAAGAGAAAGGAATAGGGTTTTATGATTTTTTTTGATTCCCTAGTTGATATTTGATGTTTTTTTTTAGCTTAAATTGATAGCTAGGGGTTAGGGTTTAATATAAAAGCATAAAGAGTGGGAGCCAGTTTGGGAAGCATATGAAGGCCCTAAATGAAGTGTTTAAGGTGTTGGTGAAGATAAGGCCTAGAGTATATAGAATCAATAAGCTCCTATGTGAACAAGCTTAAATAGGCCTAAGAAGGGGTTGAAGTTTGATCAATTTGTGGGTATTTCAGTTGACAAAAACCATTGATTTGGACCTTAGGTGACCTGATTGTAGTCTTAGAATAGAATTTTGTGTTTGGGGGAGTGTTTGGATTGAATTTTCTTTGTAAAACAGGTCTAATTGATCCTAATTCCAACATAGTAGTCTATTTTAGAGGGTGTTGTTACAAAACAACCCTATCTTCAATTTGGATATGTTTAAGAAGAGCATAAAGGGTATCTGAAATGATGATTCTTTTGGGGGTTTTAATTTTTCTTTGCAAGATATGGTTAAAATTAACTATTTGGAATGCTACAAGGTAATATGAGGAAATTGTGAGAAAACACCAAGTTAGGGGTTTCTAAGTGGAAAGATTGTTTTAGGCTGATTGAATTGTGATTGTTTTTAAGATCTCCATCTTGCTCTTCATCAGAAGTAGAGAGGAAAGGAGAGATAGAGAGAGAGAGGTGAGAGAGAAACACAGAGAGATGTAGGGGGGATAGAGAGAATTAGAGAGGGAATGAGAGAGAGAGAGAGATAATAAGTAATGTGGAGAGATTGAGATGGGAAAGGAGAGAGAGGGAGGGAGAAAGAGGTGTAGAGGGATAGTTACTATAGAGATAAGTAGAGAGGGAAGACAAGATGGAGGGAGAGGTAGGTATGGAGAGAGAGAGGTGAGAGAGGAGGAGGAGATAGATAGAAGTAGAGAGTGAAGGAGAGAGGTGAGAGAGAGGTGGGATACAAATAGAGATAGAGAGAGGATGGAGGGTGGGAGAGAGAGGAGAGAAAAGGAGGGAGAGAGACCAGACAGGACCAATGGAGAGGGAGACACAAGACAAGGAGAGAGAAACACACAGAGAGAACCCAGGAGGAGAGAGGTGAGAGCCAAGAGGAAAGTGGAGAGGAAAGACAAGGACAGGAAACGAGAGAGACAAGGAGAGACGGAGGTGAGACAAGGACAGAGAGAGAGTGGAGAAGACATGTGAGACAGACATAAATATGGATAATGAGACAGAAATAGAGAGACAAAGAGATAAGGAGGACAGGAAAGGAAACGGAGGGAGAAGGAGAGATATGTGGAGATAGAGAAGGAAAGAGGTGGAGGAAGGAGGATGGAGAGAGGGGAGAGAAAGAGGAGGGATAGGAGAAGAAAAGAGGAAGTGGTGGAAGGAAGGTGGAGGAGAAAAAGAGAGGAGAGGGGAGGGGGAGGAAGGAAGTGGAATGGAGAGAGAGAGAGAGAGAGAGAGAGAGAGAGAGAGAGAGAGAGAGAGAGAGAGAGAGAGATGGGGGAAGGAAGGGAGGAGAGGGGAGGGAAGGAGGGAGGAAGAGGAGAAAGAGGTGGAGGAAAAGGAATGGAATAAGACAACAGGGGGGGGGTGGACCACGAAATGAAATAAAAAAATTAATAGTAATTAGATCCACATGCATTCATTAAACCCTTAATATGTTATAATGTTTAAACATGAAAGTAGATAACATAAATTGAAACAACCAACATCATACACAAGAGAACACCAGATTTATGTGGAAAACTAGTGAGGGAAAAACCATGGTGAGGATTAGCCCACAATATAAGTAATTGCAAAACTGATACAAAGAGGCTCACTGCCAAAATAGGAAACATTGTCTAGAAAGGCTCACAGCCCAGACTCACTGCCAGAATAGAAAGAAGATAGAAGATAGAATGCTACATAGAGAACATTATCTCAATGCAATAGGAAATCCATCACAATAGCTCTAACACACTTGCGGCCTTGCATGAATGATTAAAGACACCTTATGCTCATTGCATCCAATAATCTAACACTTTGAAGCTCATATTTCTTTGCATAAATTTGCACTACCACACACACACTTACACATTCTTCCAAACTCTCCCTCTTCTTCCACATCTCACATCAATTCATTTATACCAATTGCAACTTGAAAAACATCTTCAAGTCAGCTACACTCTTCTTACACTTTACAAATTCAAATTAGGTTGGCACTAAATTTTTTTAGGGTGGATAGGAATGATGCAAGAGCATCCTTGGTTCTTGAAAATCTTGTAACAACCAAAAATATTTTCATTGCAATTTGTTCTTGTTCAATTCATGTTGGAAGATTCAACGTATCATCATATTTTCTCACCAGACCCTGCGGATCTATATGTGCATCGTGGACATATTCATTTTCCTTATTCCAAGATTTAAGCATGATTGGATCTTTTTTCGACAAGTTATCGCTTCTGTATTATGTGGCATTTTCTTGAACCGACATTGGAATAATTTCAAACCTAACAGGTAGTTTGAGCACTTGTGCATCTTTCTCATATCTTGTAGATCTCAATGCTATGATTCAAATTATTCTATGGAGTGTCCACAAACTTAATTTAGGTTCACACTTCATCCAATGCATTCACAGAGTAATTCAAATTTGAGGCTGACCTATTCATGCACATGCTTCAATTTATTTAATTAGAGATTGTAATAATCTTTGGCCAACACGAATGATTCTAGATCACTGGATATGATATAAATCATTGTAATAAGTCATTAGAAGGTATTAGTGTTAGTGTAACTAAGGGTTAAATTTAGGTTAGATTAGATGTTAGCAAATCAATAAAGATAAAGAAACCCAAAGAACTATTGAGTACAAAGGAAATTAAACAATAAAACAATTATACCTATTTCTCGAATTTTCCATGATTACCTCTATAGTACCCTCTACCTTACTGGTTGATGTGTTGCCCTTAGATTGAATGTGTGAGCAATCCTTGATGAAGTGCTACACCAAGCTTTGAAGGATTTGATCAAAGTCTAATGCCTATGCCTAAATGACTAAGAATGTCTATGCCTAAAAATGCCAAAACTTAATAAAATGTGCCAATAATTGCTGAAATTGCTATGAAAAATCTTAGTGTGCAAGTGCCTAAGTATGTAATGCGTCTATGTCATTGAAAAATGAGAGGAAAATGGCATTTTATAGAAAATTCCATTTTGAATGGACGAATGAGATGAGAGATTGAGAAAATGCCCTAGAATCAATGGTTAAGATTCAAAATGGCAACTCTCAATTAAGGTTAGGGAAAAATGCCCAAATATGTGAATAAGATTTAATTAAATAAATTCAATCAAGAATAAATGTGACAGTTGAGATGAAATTAGCAAAAATCAGAAGATAAGAAAATGGGATTTTAGAAAATCAGTAATTTTAGAAATTACTTGATTTGTAGAAGAATATTTCCATTTTGAATTAAATTAATTCAAAATATAGATTTTGTGAGATAATGAGTAATTAATTTTTGAAATTAATTACTAAAAGAAGAATCAGTTAACTATATGAGACATTTTTAAAATAAAATTGTTTTATTTAAAAATAAAGAAGTGTCACATACAATAATTAAATAATTAAAATAATTATTTAATTTAGAAGAAGTGGTTAATTAATTAAATAAATTATTAAATCTATTTAATTAAAAGTGAGGATTTAGGGATTAGTGACATATTGAATAAATACATTAAAATATATTTATTTGATAATCAGGACATTAATAACCAAGATTAATTAAATAAAATGAGAACTTTATTTAATTATAAGTTGAAAAGTTAGATAATTAGTGACACATTAAATAAATATATTTTATTTAATAATCAGGAAGAATAAAAGACCTTGAATTAATTAAATAATTGTTTATTATTTAATTAATAGTTGAAGATGGGTTAGGAACATAATTAAAGTGTCATAATTATGCTAGGACGAAAAGTGGTAAAATAGTGCTCGTAGGCCTAGGTCATTTTTAGGTGTCTACATTTTCCCTTCTTTGTCATAATGCCATTTGTTGCGTTGTGACAAAGAAGATAAGTCAAAAATATGCCCCAGTACAAAATAAGATGAGGAAGAATGATGAGAAGGGTTATGGTATGCCCCCTCGAGAGGACAGATAGGTTCCAAGAATGCAAAAGATATGGATGATGATATGGATGCAATGCCTATATGAGATGAGTGAGAGAAGATGACAAGACTAAAGAAGATGCATGTTAGTTCCTAGACCAAATTCTTCAAAGCATTTCTATAGGACTTTAATATTTATTGCTCTTAATCATCATTGGGTGGCAAAATGACACAAATGGATAACAAACACCATGATATGACATAGACCAAGGTGTGCAAGGTCATCTATTTGAAAAACAGACAGTCACAGACAAGGAATGTCCTAACTCATACTAAGGGTGAAGTTTCCCCAGTCTTTTTCTCAAGACAATCCACAGACAATAGTCAAAGAAAAAAAATAGGCCAGGAGAGGTCATCACACCTCTAAATCCTTCATGGGACATCCTCGAGGTAGCTAGTAACATGACCACAAAGAAAAGACAGTAAAAAGATAAGAAAAAATAGCCAAGATAGTCAAAAGATAAGACAAGATAGACTAGAAAGATTAACAGCCATTTTATTTTGTTTGCCAATGTTTGTTTTCCAAAGATTGATTTCTTGTCAGTTTGATAGTTTTGACAGTTTAAGAGTTTTTCCAATTTGATGGTGTTGATAGTTTGATGGGGCCTATTGTCAAGAAGGACACATCCTGAAAAGGAAAAGGACATTTTGATGAGGTCTAACTCCAAGAAGGACACATCTTGAAGAGGGCCAAAGAGTGACAAGATTGACATTTTTTTGATTAATATGTTTTGGCAAGTTAACTGATGTTGGCATTTTGAATGACTGTCTTGTGTCCAATTTTGACTATGTATGACTTATTTGACCGATGTGACGATTGTGACAAATGCCATGGTTTTATTTGGACCAACCTAAATAGATTGACCTAATGTCTTGGAGACCCATTGACTGATGGCCTTGCCTACGTAGCAAATGCATAAAGACAACATAGTTCGTCAATGACATGGACTGAGTGACATGACTGACTTTGACTCCATTTTTAGAATTTTGACATTGATTTGGATGTTTTTGTGTTTTTCTTTAGGACATTTTATGATGTTCTTTTATTTTTGTTGTTTGATGATTTTTTTGGATTTTGACATTTAAGAGGATAGTGACAAATGCATATGACTAATGCCTACACATGAGAATCCAAGGACAAACATGATTGTGCCCCTAGTCAAGTTGAATATCAATTGAAATGTGATGACAATGTTGTTTGATGTGGGAAAGACAAATCCCGAAACAACATGAGGATGATGATGATAATGTGACGAAAGTATGGAGGTCTACAGTTAGGCTAGAAACGTAGTAAAGTAAAATTTTGGATAATGTGCTTGTATGGATTAGACTCATTGCATTTGGAATGACTTGGTTAGGACTAGATGGGATGATGATTATCCTTAGATCATTTGACAAGGGAAAGCCAAGATAGGTGACATAAATGAAAGGATAAGAGGTGGCCTTGGTAAAGGATGGGAGACATGAGACTAAGGGAATTGTCATATGATTTTCAAAGACAATCATATAAGGACAATAAGACTATGACAGTCAATGACATGATGTTTCGTGAATCGTGTATGACTGAAGGATAGGCATGTCAAGAGTTTTCCCAAAGCATGATTTATGTGTGCCAGTTTTATGTCAAGACCAAGGTAGGTGGGAAAAATGCATGGAAATGATAGGGCTTAGATGGGCATCAATGTCATGAGGAAGGTATGGGAAATGAGACGACTTGCCCCCAAGTGTAAAAGTTCACATAGATGATTTATTTTACACATGATGCCTATTTTCCAAGTTTTCATCATGGTACTTATCTAGGACGCTCGTTTGCTAGGTTTTCACCATTGGATGAAAATTTTCTCTTTACTATTTTCTTATCTTTTTAATTTTTTTGGTGTCACCAAGATGCTTGTTTGCTAGGTTTTCATCAGGGTGACAATTTTTTTAATTTTTTAATTTTATTTGTATTTCTGATTTTGCAGACATCTTGGATGCTTTAGATGACCACTGACTATTTTGAATCCACTGATGGTGTCGATGTAGAGACTGGTGCCATGATATGCCAATAATGACCTTGTTGAAGAAGTTGTCCTGTCAGGATCATAGCGCTTGCATACAACTAATCGATGGCATTGCGATCCTTTCTAATAGTAGAGTTGGCCTTATCAAAATACACGCATTGCAATAGAGTGCCATGAGAGTCCTTGTGGTAAAGAGTTGTTGCCATGATGTGACAAATTTGTGGCATGGGATTGTTGGACTTTAGGCAAGATGTAGGATTATGACAAATGATGGTAGACGTGGAAAGGTTGTTTGGACATTTGGATGAATCATTTTTTATTCTCCAAACTTGGTATGGTGTATGACACATTTTGGAGGGATAGTTTTTGGAACCAACACTCTTAGATGCCTTGTTTGATGACCATTTTGAAGGAGGTGGACATGTGTTATATGTGAGAGTCCTCTTGTCTTGTGGCTCCACATTGTGATTGACTTTTGTATTTGACTTGGTGTCTTTGTTTGATCCATCTTTCTTTGAGATCCATTTTAATTTCATTTGTCCACTTGTCCTTTTGTTTGATTCAATGGCCTTTGACATTTGATTTTTATCTTTTGACTTGTAAGAGTTTTGTTTTTGTTGGTTCCAATGGGAAGGTTTATTTATGATGGAATGATGGTTCATGGTGTGGGTGGAGGGGGTGTTGGTAGAAATCTTATGACAAGGATTTCTCATGGACTCCATTTTGATGTTTGTATCTGACAAGGTTGCCCCCAATATTGAGGAAGTACCACTGAAATCGTTTGATTTACTAACTGAGGAATAGCCAAGACCTTGATGTTTGTAATTTTTTTGAAGTTGTATTGGTTCTAGAATGCCTTGCTCATGTATACCTAGTCCTTTGCCTTGATATTGCATGCTTTGACAAATTCTATTTGTGATGGGGTATATTTTATTTTGAAAGCAAGATGCTAACCCATCATTAGTTCTGTGGATACTCTCACTTGTAATATTTTCATCTGCAAGAAAGCCTACTCTGACAAAGATAGATGACCCTAGTTGATAAAGTGTCTTAGCTTCATTGTCATGTTGGACATATTCCTGACTGATATCTTTGGTCTGATCATGTGACATGTCAAGTTCAGATGATTCTGTTGGTGCTTCCAAGGTATTGTCAAATCCATCATTATGTTTAGTGTCATAGAGTCCAATGATTTTAGCTATAACTTGATCATATGCAAGCATGTCCCTAGTGGAAGATTCTTGTTCTAGAGGAATATCATCTCTGTGTCCCATGAAGGCAAGTGTCTCAACGTGGGAAGTGTCAATAGTCAAGGCCTTTGTAAGTTCGAAAAGTGTTTGATCATGAATGGCGTAAAGGTCAAGGAGTGGATCATTTTGGACTTCTTGGTCAATGGTAGGGTCTTGGTCGAAGATGGGGTTGTCATGGATTTGGACTTCTTGGTCAATTATGGGGTCTTGGTCAAAGATGGGTTTGTCATGGATGATACAATTAGAAATAGAGTTGTTGTCAAGGAGAGGTGTGTTTTGTATGTCATGATTGTCTTGAAGGACTTCATAGATGGACTAAAACATGGGTCATAGGATGGACTACCTTGTTCATGACATGAGGGTGACATTAAAAGGTCATGCTTTGGGCTTTTGTTTTGACATGTATCCTCAAGTTTAGACAATGGGATTTGACTTGGACAATGATAGCATTTTCATGACTAAATGTGGCTTGTGAGGGGGTGACTTGAAAAGGATTAATGGATGAAGGACTAGGATAGGACATGGAGACTTGGATTGGAATAGTATGTGAAGGGCTAGGAGATGACATGGGTACTTGCATTGGACTAGTATATGAAGGACTAGGGTATGACGTGGAGACTTGGAACAGATATGACACAGAGTCTCAGACTGGATTAGGATGTGACAACATAGGATGTGACATGGGGACTTTAACCAGATATGTCATGGAGTCTTGGGTTGGATTAGTGTAAGGTTGACTAAAATAGGGCGTAGAGACTTGGACGGGATCGATATGGTATGATGTAGGGACTTGACATGAGTTGGTGGATGGTTGATAGGGCATGTAGACATTGACAAGATTGATAGGTGAAGGACTAGCATATGATGTGGAGACTTGAAATGGACTAGTGGACAGTTGGTTTCCCTTGTCAAGGTGAGGATAAGGGTGATAAGTAGACATTTGTTGTGAATTACTGGTAGGATTTATGTCAAGTGACCGTTGATGGTGAGGGTAGACTGATGGAGGTGGCAAAGCATTTATGTCAAAGCCTCGTGGTAACTTAGCCCCTTGGTCCAAAAGCATGGCTAGATACCTTGAGGGTCATGTAAGACTGAATTTTCTACAAAGAAGACTATATCAGGATTTTACGCTGCAACTTCTAAGTCTTCTGCATATATTCATCCATTTTGGTCTCTTTGTATGAATGGTTTAGAAGGGTTTTGTGATGAAGATGGCATGTTCATGGAAGATTGCATGTTCATGTTGTGAAATGGGTTAGAAAAATTCCAATGTTGGTTTGTGTCATAAGCGTTATTATGGATGTTGGGATTGAAATCTTGTCCAAAGTTTTCCATTTATCCTCTTTGTCTTTGAAGCCTAGTATCAACAATAAAAAGGGATTGCTCAAATAAGGATGATGAGAATGAAAACTAAATGTGAGGATGATGATAACCTATGTTTTTTAATTTTCAATAAGGATGAAAATACAAGACTATGTTTCCTAAAATGTTGACTAGGATGACTAGGTGATGATAACATTTTTCTAAGGAAATGATTGATGTAAGATGACAAGGTGATCGAAGCCAAAATGTCGACTGAGGGCTAAGATGATGATGTTTGACTAAGGACTTAATGTTATAAATGCAAGGTCTAGGTTCAAAATGATGACTAAGATGAACAATGCAAAGTCTAAGTTCAAAATGAGGATTGAGGTTGTTTCTTGATGTTTTGTTGAAAAGTCTGAGTTGTCTAAGGTTGATTGTTTGTGTCTAGACTTTTGAATGTTGTGTATGTTCTTTGAAAATCTAGAAAACACTTGACAAGCATAATGTTTTAGTGTAAGGAACCGCATATAAGACAAGTACAATCCTAAAAGGCCAATAGGCCAAGGGTTTGTATACTTGATATAGCCCACATTTATACCCCGGATTAGTGATAAACAACTTTCCTTCTTGAGAGTGGATAGCTTAGAATTTTGGTGGCATTGGCTCCCCTCCACAGCTCATTAATGTCATTCAAGCACACCAAATTCAAATTCTTGGGTAGTGACTTCCCAAGAACTGCTATCTCTACTCAAGGGGATCAGTAGTGAGTGACTTTGGGCATGATACTGTACCCTACACTATATCAAGAAATGGCCAAAAAAGGTTGGACTCTAAGACAAAAGGTGTTTAATGCGGGCATTTCGTTCGTAGGGCATGATCCATGCAGTGAGAGTCCCCTTTTGAATCCATCTCATCGAAACCATACACGTGATTCTTGCGCTTTCCCCAAGAATACACTTTAATATACTAGTTGGAAGTCCCTCGGTGTTAGGGTGCTACTAGTCTGAGTCATCCTAGGGTGAGTACTTTTTCCCATCATAATAGGCCCAAGTTCTAGAGTTAGTAACCATTTCTCTTACACCCAAGATCATTCAAAAGAATAAGGGGAGAGGATACTTTGATTACTAAGTCATGAGAGTAATTAAAAAAGAAAGAAAGAAGGGGTCTGGTTTTCTAATCATCGAGTTTTTACAAGGTGAGAGCATACTCGCCTACCATTTTGCAAACACAGTCATGCAAATTAGAAGACATTGTTCTTTTTAATTGCACTAAAATTAAGTGTGTACTAATCTAAGAAAAATACAGACACAATTTTTTAGTGTTTATGCTTTGACATTCGAACTTGCAAGACCACGAGTTAAAAGTTTGAATTTTTTCCTTTGACCCACGAAAAGTAACCGCCAAATGTTGTAAACAAAGATTAGTAAAAAATTTTTTTTAATGAAAATAGCAAACTAAAATAGTGATTTCCTCAAACTAAACAAAATTTTAAATTATAAATATCTCTAGAAAGCTAATACATAAACCTTCAAAACCCAGAAAATGTTTTGCAAAATCCTGCAAGACAAAAGTGTTATAAACAAAAGAAGATTCGGGTTTTAACAACTAAACCTTAAAAAATTATGATCACTAAAATGGCCATAACTTTCTCAAATCTTAATGAAATTTGAAACTGTTTAAAGTTTTGGAAAGGTGATTACGAGATATACAAAACTCAGAAAATTTTTTAAAATATTTTATTCGCCTATTTTTCTGTGCTCAAAAGAAGGTGACGAGATTTCGTATGACCTTTTAGCTGTAACCTGCAAATAGTGAAAACAAACAAGAAAACCCAATTTTTTCTACAAAATGTTGGGTTCACCAATGTAACTAAGGTTATTTTTATGTTTTATTATATGTTAGAAAATCAATAAAGACAAAGAAACCCAAAGAACTATCGAGTACAAAGGAAATTAAATAATAAAACAATTATACATGTTTCTCGAATTTTCCATGATTACCTCCATAGTACCTTCTACCTTGTTGGTTGGCGTGTTGCCCTTAGATTGAATGTGTGAGCAATCCTTGACGAAGTCCTATGCCAAGCTTTGAAGGATTTGATCAAAGTCTAATGCCTATGCCTAAATGACTAAGAATGTCTATGCCTAAAAATGCCAAAACTTAATGAAATGTGCCAATAATTGCTGAAATTGCTATGAAAAATCTAAGTGTGCAAGTGCCTAAGTATGTAATGCGTCTGTGTCATCAAAAAATGAGAGGAAAATGGAATTTTATAGAAAATGTCATTTTGAATGGATGAATGAGATGAGAGATTGAGAAAATGCCCTAGAATCTATGGTTAAGATTCAAATGGAAACTCTCAATTAGGGTTAGGGAAGAATGCCTAAATGTGTGAATAAGATTTAATTAAATAAATTAAATCAAGAATAAATGTGATAGTTGAGATGAAATTAGCAAAAATCAGAAGATAAGAAGATGGAATTTTAGAAAATCAGTCATTTTAGAAATTACTTGATTTGTAGAAGAATATTTCCATTTTGAATTAAATTAATTCAAATTATGAATTTTGTGAGATAATGAGTAATTGATTTTTGAAATTAATTATTAAAAGAAGAATCAGTTAACTATGTGAGACATTTTTAAATAAATTGTTTTATTTAAAAATAAAGAAGTGTCACATACAACAATCAAATAATTAAAATAATTATTTAATTTAGAAGATGTGGTTAATTAATTAAATAAATTAGTAAATCTATTTAATTAAAAGAGAGGATTTAGGGATGAGTGACATATTGAATAAATATATTAAAATATATTTATTTGATAATCAGGAGGACATTAATGACTAAGATTAATTAAATAAAATGAGAACTTTATTTAATTATAAGTTGAATTTAGATAATTAGTGATGCATTAAATAAATATGATTTTATTTAATAATGAGGAAGAATAGAAGACCCTAAATTAATTAAATAATTGTGAATTATTTAATTAATAGTTGAAGATGGGTTAGGAACATAATTAAAGTGTCATAATTATGTTAGGACGAAAAGTGGTAAAATAGTGTCCGTAGGCCTAGGTCATTTTTAGGTGGCTACAATTAGAGATTGAGAAAGATAAGACTTGATCTGTAGGATTTTCTCTCGCATTGAGGAGCATATAGGAAGATGGTATTTTGAACATGTTGTATCAGGCCTGTGACCCAAATCTGTAAGCCTGAATGTTGCCATTTGTATGTAACTAAATTTCCTGATAATAAGAATTTTTGAATTTGCATTTGCCTCCAATTTCTAGGTTTCTTTTGTTGTGTGACTCTTGCTACATAGTCCATATTTTTCTCTTTGAGGACCCTCCTACCATGATTGCATCAAATTGGTATCAGAGCAAGATTCAATCCATGAGAGATTGCCAGAATTCATGGAGTTATGTTGAAGATTTTTGGGGGGATGGTGGACTATGGATCTGACCTGCAGCTATAGAGGACTTGTGTAAACATGGCAGGAAGAAGAATGCTAGAGGAAATGGAGCACATGGAAATATAGACCCAGCCCTAATGGAGATGTTGAGAGGAATTGTTGCCAGATTAGATGCAGTCGAAATGGCCCAGAGGAGAGGTCGACTAGTTGATGATGTGAGTGATGAAGAGGTAGATGTTTAGGATGAAAGGGGAAGAGAAGATCAACCTGGCTTGGATTAGGGAGAAGAGAGGTTCATAAGAGCCCTAACTAGAGTGAATACCAAACCACATTTCAATCCACTGGACTATAGTGGTAAGTTTGATTCAAATGAATTGCTTGATTGGATAACAGAGATAAAAAATTATTTTGATTTTGAAGGTACCGCTGAAGATAAGAAGGTGAAATTTTCTTGTACAAAGTTGAAAGGAAATGCATCACTTTGGTGGGAACATTTGCAAACAGATAGAGAAAGAAGAGGAAAGGAGAAGATAAGATCATGGGATCGAATGGTGAATAAATTAGAGACAAAGTTTATACCTATAGATTACTAGATCAATTTGTTCTAGAAGTTGCAAAATCTGAAGTAGAAGGAGTCAGGTGTGACAGAGTATACTGATGAATTCTACAAGTTGAATATCAGATCTGGACATTCAAAGGATGACATCAAGCAAGTAGCTAGATATGTGAATGGTTTGACACTGTCTATCTAGGATGAGATTAGTTTGATCAAGTTAAAAAATGTGGAAGAGGCATACCAATGTGCCCTCAAAACAGAAGAGAAGTTGAATAAAAGACATGAGCAGAGACAAAGAGGAAGAGGTGGAAGATTTCAGAGAGGAAGAACTTTTACTGGAGGAGGAAGAGGAAATTTTGCAGATTAGAGTAAAGACAAGGAGGTCAGTAAGAATGTTAATTCACACCGTAGAGATGATGGAAACTCTTACTAGAGAGGAGGTTATGGTGGTTACCAGAATGAGGGTTATAGAAAATAAGATAGAGTATAAGAGAAAAGAGTATTTAAGGGAACTTGTTTTAAGTGTGGTGGAGGACATAGAGAATTTGAATGTAATCAGGGAGAGACAAGTAGAAAGACATAAAATAATCGAAGAACAACCTTTGCTGAGGAAGATCATGTTAGATCATCTAACAAACTGGAAGATGGAGAAGTGTTGGTGAACATAAGAGTATTGTGTCAAAGTGAGATGGAGCAGGAACCATTGTAGAGAAAGAATTTATTTCAGACCAGATTCAAGGTAGCTGGAAAATGTTGCAAAGTGATTGTTGACAGAGGAAGCTCTAAGAACCTAGTTTTTGAAGAAATGGTGACCAAATTAAAGTTGGAAAGTTTGAAATACCCAAAGCCCTATTAGATAGCATGGATTCAAGATGAGCATAAGATACTGGTAAGTGCATAATGTTTGGTGAAACTGAAGATAGGAAATTAGCATGATGAAGTTTTGTGTGATATTATGCCTATGGATGTATGCCATGTTTTGTTGGGAAGACCTTGGCAGTATGATAGACATGCTATTCATGATGGAAAGAAGACTAAATATACCATTGTTGCTAATGGAATGAAGTAGACATTTTTTCCATTGGAGGATGTCCCTAGAGTTGAGGTTTGTACGAGTGCTAGAATTTGTTTGGTTTATGGAAGGAGATTCTTGGATGGATTGAGACATGAGAACATGTGCTATGCTCTAGTTCCTAAGAAGGCCAAAGATTGGAAGCATGTACAAGAACAACTGGAGGAGATAAAGGATTTGCTGACAGAGTATGAGGATATCATTTTAGAAAATGTACCTGATTAATTACCACCTATGAGGAGAATTAGTCATTGCATGGATCTAATTCTTGGAGCTAGTTTACCTAATAAAGTAGCACATCGAATGACACCTGCAAAGAATGAAGAGTTGAATAGACAAGTGCAAGAATTATTGAGGAAAGGTTTTATCAAAGAAAGCTTAAGTCCATGTGCAGTACCTACTGTGTTAGCACCTAAGAAGGATGGGGAATGGAGGATGTGTATACACTCTAGAGATATAAACAAGATCATAGTGAAGTATATATTTCCTTTGCCCTAGATGGATGACATTATGGATTGTTTGAGTGGAGCTAGATACTTTACCAAGATAAATTTGAAGAGTGGATATCATTAGATCATAATCAAAGAAGGGGATGGGTGGAAGACAACATTAAACACAAATGAAGGATTGTATGAGTGGTTGGTGATGCCTTTTGGACTAAAAAATGCACTGAGTACTTTCATGAGGTTGATGAATGAGGTGTTGAAGAAATTCTTGGGTAAGTTTGTGATTGTTTATTTGGATGACATATTGATTTTCAGTAAGAGTAGAGAGGAACATTTGTTGCATATAAGACAAGTTTTGTAGCGGTTGAGAGAAGAGAATTTACTGATAAACATTAATAAGTGTAGTTTTATGAAAGTAGAATTAGTATATCTAGGATTTGTGATATTTGTGGATGGATTGAAAATGGATCCTGAGAAGGTAAGAGCAATTGTTGAATGGCCTACAACAGAAAGCATTGGAGAGGTGAGATCATTTCATGTATTGGATAGTTTCTACCAAAAGTTCATTAGGAATTTTAGTTCTATTTGTAGTCCTATGACAAAAATGATGAGAGGAGATAAGAAATATTTTAGGTGGACATCTAGAGCAAACCAAATTTTTGAGTTGTTGAAACAAAAGGTGACTAAGCAGCCTATGTTGGCTCTACCAAACTTTAGTAAGGTATTTCAAGTAGATTATGATGCAAGTGGAAATGCAATTGGAGCAGTATTAATTCAAGAAGGAAGACTAGTAGCTTATTTTAGTGAGAAATCAAATGATACTAGGAGAAGATATTCAATGTATGATCAAGAGTTCTATGCCATAGGAGAAGATATTCAGTGTATGATCAGGAGTTCTATTCCATAGTTCAAGCCTTGAAGAAGTGGAGACATTAATTGTTGCCTAAGGATTTTGTGTTGTATACAGATCATCAAGCATTGCATTATTTGAATAGTCAAGGTAAGTTGAATCAGAGACATATGAGATGGGTAGAATTTCTACAGAGTTATAATTTTATTTTAAAGAATAGGAGTGGGAATTCAAATAGAGTTTTTGATGCTTTGATTAGGAGAAGGAATTTACTGACAAAGATGAGAGTGGAGGTATTAGGCTTTGATGAATTGAAGAACTTGTGTGAGGAAGACCTAGATTTTGCAGAACCTTGGAAAGCTTGTAAAGAATCAATCTTGGAGGATAGGAATCAGTGGTTGGATTATTTCATTTAGGAAGGTATGTTTTTTAGAGGAAATCAGTTGTGTATACCCCAGAGTTCAATGAGGGATAACTTGGTGAAAGAAAAACATAGTGGAGGATAAGCATGGCACTTTGGGATTGATAAGATAGTAGCATTGGTGAGTGAGAATTACTTTTGGCCATAGATTCATAAGGATGTCAGGAAATTTGTGCAGATTTTTCCAAGTTGCAAAAGGGAGTAGTCAAAATGTTGGATTGTATAAGCCTTTGATAGTTCTAGAGAGACCTTGGGGGGATATCAGCATGGATTTCATACCTAGGTTGTCGAAGACACGGAGAGGTAATGATTCTATATTCGTGGTAGTGGATAGATTTTCTAAAATAGCACATTTCATACCTTACAAGAAGATGACAGATGCAGTACATGTAGCAGATTTTTTTTCAAGGAGGTGATTAGATTGCACTGATTACCTAGGAGTATTGTTTCAGATAATGATACAAAGTTTGTTGGTTACTTTTGGAAGACACTTTGTAAGAAGTTGAAGACATATTTGAATTTTAGTTCTACTTTTCAGCCATAGACTAATGGATAGACAGAGGTAGTAAATAGGAGTTTAGGGAGCTTGCTGAGATGTCCAGTTGGAGAGAAGACTGGAAGTTGGGATTTAGTTCTTGAACAAGTAGAGTTTGCATACAATAATTCAGTGAACAAAAGTACCAAAAAAAACCTTTTAAGATTGTTACTAGAATTCATCCTATAGGTATATCAGAGTTGAGAGACATCAGTATGGAAGATAAAAGGAGTGTAGAAGCAAAGGAATTTGTAGAACATATGAAGATAGTGCATACTCAGGCAAAGCAACGATTAGAAGATATGAACCAAAAGTATAAGGAGAAAGAAAATGAAAAGAGGAGACATAAGGATTTCAAAGTTGGAGATGAAGTGATGGTGTATTTGAGGAAGGAGAGATTTCCAATTGGCACATACAATAAAATGAATATGAGGAAGTTTGGACCCTGTAATATTTTGAAGAAGTTTGATTAAGGAAATGCATATGAAGTGGAGTTATCGGATGGAGTAGGTATATCACCTATATTCAACATTGTAGATCTACATCAGTACCATGAAGCCAAATTCAATGAAGATAGTAAAGTAAAGATGGAGAAATAGGTTCCTAAACAACAATCAGATGAGATAGAAGAGATTTTGGAAACCAAAGATGGGAGGAAAACTCATGGAAGACAATACAAAGAATATCTTGTGAAGTGGAAAGGAAAACCAATGGAGGGTCCTTCTTGGATTTCTCAAGCTGAGGTAGACCGTATTGGTTTCCCTTTAGCCCTAGAAAATTGAGAGACTCACTTTTCATTCAACCCCAGATGTTTGATGCAGAAGCATCCTTGGTTTTTGGAAATCTTGCATCAACCAAAAATATTTTCATTGCATTTTTTTCTTGTTTAGTTCCTATTGGCAGATTCAGTGTATCATCATATTTGCTAACCAAACCCTATGGATCTATATGTGCATCATGGACATGTTCATTTTCCTTATTCCAATATTTGAGCGTGATTGGATCTTTTTCTGTCAAGTTATCACTTATTGATTATGTGGCAGTTTCTTGAACTGGCACCGAAAAAATTTCAAACCTAATGGCTAGTTCGATTGATGTGGATCTTTCCCATATCTTACGGATCTTGATGGTGTGATTTGAATTATTCTATGGAGTTTCACCAACCTTAATTTAGGTCCACACTTCATCTAATGCATTCGCCAAGGAGTAATTCAAATTTGAGGCCAACCTATTCATGCACATGCTACAATTTCTTAAATCAGAGATTGTAATAATCTTTGACCAATGCAGATGATTCTAGATTGTTGGATATGATATAAATCATTGTAACCAGTCATTAGAAGGTAGTAGTGTTAGATATTAAGAAAGCTAAGACTTGATCTGTAGGATTTCCACTCGCATTGAGGAGCATATAGGAAGATGGTATTTTGAACATGTTGTATTAGGCCTGTGAGTTGAATCTATAAGCCCAGATGTTGCTAGCTATATGTAACTAAATTTCTTTATAATAAGAATGTTTGAATCTACTTTTTCCTACAATTTCTAGGTTACTTCTATTATGTGACTCTTGTTGCATGGTTTGGATTGTTCTCTTTGAATACCCTCCTACCATGGCTGCACTAAGGTATGAAAAGCTGACCAAAAGAAAACTAATCTGGGACCCAAATCAACTCTCACATGCCATGCTATTCCTTCATTAATGCTTAAACATCTTTGAATGTAGTGTAAGCACTAGGTAAGTTGTTACCCATGCAAAAACCATTAAACATTGAATTACACACTTCCTCAAATCCAAGAATGACTTACGAACCACATACCACACTTCATCATGATCTATAATATTCCTCTATCCTCCTAAAATCCATCAAACTCCTTCACAACAACTCTCACCATCAAAATGTACATGCTTAGTACACTCAAACTACACTGCAAAACACTACAACTCTACAATCCAACTTTCTAGAGTATCAAACCACAAATACTCTTGACATAGGAAAAATATTAACTTGATCGAAACACCTTTATAATTGCAAGACCTAAAGAACAACGATGGAGAAATGCAGAGAAAATACATTTCTCCTAGAAACCTCTGTAAATGATACTACAATACTAGTTCACACACTAGTGAACATAACTTCCTCCAACCTTTGATCTAGAAGCCAAGATTCTAGATATAAAAACTATGAACACCTCTAACCAACATATCCAAACCACACATGCAGATCTTCAACCTAGAAGAAATGAAAATCTAAACTAGAACACCTCTGCAATACCCTGTTTCCTTATTTTATCAATTTTCTCAATATCATCGACATCTTAATCATAACTACAAGCTTATCAAAGCAACAACAGAGGTTAACATTAGCAAATTAACTGATGAGAATATAATGCAACTAATAAAAGAAACAATATCTTCTCAACCACTGTCAAACTATCATTAACAACTTTATATAGGCTTGTTGACATCAATGACAACACCTTCACACTTGCAATAGAGAGTAGAGAGAGAGAGATCAGGAGAGGAAGAGGGGAGATAGTGGAATGTAGAGAAAGAGGGAGATAGAGAGTAGAGAGGGAAGAAGAGAGAGAGGAATAGATATGTAGATAAGTAGTTCTTGAGCTCAAGGGAGAGAGAGTCAAATAAAGGTATGGAGATAGTGAGAGAGAGGTCTAGAGTATAAGAGATGAACAATGAGTGAGATAGATAGAGAGAGAGAGGGAAATGATACGACTTGCTTATTACTAAAATTTGACCTCCTCATTACTAAAATTTGACAAAGTCTGGAAAAATATAAGATCTTCCAAAAACTAGAATTTGTATTATAACTCCAAGAGATTCAAAAAAACTCTCAAACATCCTGAAACTATATACATGAAATAATTTTGTTGGTAGAGAAATACAAATACAAAGACAAAAAAAAGAGTTTAAGAAAATGTATTCTAAAAATTCATCATCCACATTTGTCACTTTCCATATCTAGTGCTCACCAAATGAAAGTATTTTTCATTTGGAAAGTGTCAAATTTGGCACTTGCAAGTTGCTTGCATTGGGAAATACCAACCCTTTGGGTTGTATTTTCCTTGGGCCATTTCATGCCAAAGACGTATTTTTTTAAAAGGTAAAAAAAATTCACACATTTTTGGTCATGCTCTCCATTAGTTTTGCACACATTTCATGAAAATTTATAAAAATACCATGATAATGTTAAGCTCTCTCTTAGCTATCTAGCCATAAAAAAAATCATGTTTTAATTGTATTAAGGTTTTCATCTTTAACTTCTTTTGTTAGTGTGTCCATTTTTTGTCAAAAACTAGTATGTGCTAGTTTTGGTATAGGTTTTTACTCGTTCATCGAATTTTGAAACAAATTAAATTTTAAGAAACTAAACTCCATTCTACACATATTGAAATAAATTGATTTTTGATTACTTTTCAAAAAAATTAGGGGGGGAGAATGCTAAAAAATTTCTTTTCAGGATACGTCAACTTTCAAAACTAGTAAAAAGTTATATATTCAATAAAAAATAGTTTAAAAACTTGCATAAACTACATGGTGTTAACTAAATTCTCATCAAAGCGATTTTTGAAATTTAAAAAAAAATGAATATTTTAGGGGGAGCACAAAAAACTCTATGTTATGTTTTTTTTTTTAATAAAAATAGGACCACTTTGTGTGCTCCCTCTTTTCAAACCCTTAATCTTCTCTATTTTGTAAAAATTAGTAGTTTATAAAGTAGATTTGGAGCACTACAACTCTTGTTTTTGTTCCACCTTCAAATGTTGAGTGTAACTGAAACATAAAAATTTTATGCACCCTAAATTGAATGCATCAAATGGTAGGGGTCTATATGTTTCATTAGGATGCAAATCAACAAGGTGAAGTGATTGACTATCAACCTCAACGGTGAGCCAATTAGACCTAGATCTACATCCTTGAGGAGGATAGGAATGATTTGGAAATTATTGTCATTGATTACCATAATTAAACTATATGACCTAAAGCAATAAATGAAATTATCCAATCATTCATAAACATAAACAGTCAAGTTTTTGTAGATCTGGAAGGTGCAGACTGATGTGTACCTCCCCAAAAAATTGGTTCTGATAGGCCTACAAGGACAAGGTCACCATATGGTCACTGAGCCCTTGTAGGGGTATCTTGCTCAAATTTTAGGGTCCTCTAATGTCAGATCTGAGCTTTTGTTTAATGCTTGTCCCACAATCAAAATGTCATAAATAAATCCTATAGGTGAGTTTTTGTGTCTTAACAAGTATGGTGGCAACAAATGAAATAATGTAAGATGGATCATCAAGCTCTCTTCAATCCACTTCAAACCTACAACCTACACATTCACAAAGAGAGAAAATGTTGTTCCATATAGGGGTTTTCCTTAGTCAAACCCCATGAATAGTGCTCCCACTTTCACTATGAAAAATTGTCAAAGATAAAACCTTTATGGAAAGGAATAAATGACAAATGAATAAATATTGCAACTCACCACCCTCAATGGCTTCCTTGAAGGATTGAAGAGATACACATCTCTTCAAGGGTATTGGATCTTGCTTGCTTGATTTTCTTGAGTGCTTGAATGCTTGAATTCTTGAAGACCTACAACAATGGTATCCTTCACATAGCATGAACATTAACATACATAAAGTTTGACATTTTGTTGTATCTTGAATTGTTGAAATAATGCTCTGATATGTTGGTCTTGAATGCTCTTGACAATAGTATTTTCTCAATTATGTGCCTTGACGCTAGATAGATTTCAAATTATAAAATGACTATATATTTGTAGGTATTTATCTAATTTCTTGAAAATTAGATTCTAAAATTTAACACATCATATTTAATTTTTTGACATTAAAATAACACCAATAAAATATTTGAATTTGCATCCTCACTAAGGAGGGTGACCCATTTTCCCTTGGCGAATGGGTCCTGGCCAAATTTTCCAAGACACACTTGATCTAAGGTGTTTTAATGATTGAATTTACATTTATTTAATATTGGTTCCATTTCAAAAAAAAATTAAAAATAGGCTTGTGAATACATAATTTGGAAAATTAGAAGCTTAATTAAGTCTTATAAATTAGGGGGCCAAAAACATAATGTAAAAGTGTAAGCATATACACTTTTTTACATTACAGTAACTATCTTCATTTTCTCATTGAACATATGGCTTTGCTAATTTTAGAAAAAAGAAAACATATTAAGATCCCCTTTTTGTATCATATCTTTGTGCAAATTCCCCATTATTTGTATCAAATAATGGGGTGGATAACCTTTCTCCATTTTTGGTTCTTTAAATAGTGATCTCAAGCTCTTTTGGAGGGAGTTATTGAATTATTGAAACCTTTTGTAGAGTAGCAAAAGTTTGAAGAATTTTTTTTGGTTAGAATGAATATATGTTTAAGACATGGGTGCTAGGACATGTACGAAGGTTTTGATGCCTAAAATTTCTAGGCACACAACCTTATGGGAAACTCAATTAATAGGGGGATCAATTACACAAAACTGAGTAACCTTCAGGTTTTAAAGAAGTCTGCTTTTCATACATGTTGGATGTTGTGGATATGGTCACTAATATGTGGTTGCCATTGAATTCAACACTATTAGCATTTGGTATATTGAAGACTGTATATGTTAAGGATATTGGGAAAATTGTAAAAGAAAGTATTTTTGGTCCCCACTGGAACTGTGTAGATCAAGTTGGCATTGTGTCTTGTACATTGAAGATTAGCCAATGTGGATTTATGGGCTTATTGTTGAATTTTTCCAGATCATCTACCAGAAGTTTCAAAGCTCCACGTGAAGATTTGAGTATGTTGTGGTCTGACACCGTGTTGCTGGTCTCTATCAGTATTCTTGAATGAAGTTTGTGTAATTATTGTTTTCTTAGCTGTTGTGGACACTTCTCTATTTGTTCTTGGTGCTCTATGGTGTCTCTAGATCATTCTCTATCTTTGTGGTGTGTCCACATTATTTAGAGAGTTCATGGTTGAAGATCTTTTGTGCACATTTTTGATTTCTTTTGTTCCTGGTTGACATGTTAGTGGTAGTGTGTTGTGGATCTTCAAGATGCAATTAATTAAATTATTTTTGTGTTGGAGATTTTAATTTGGGTCTCCACTATGTTGTGGCCAACCTTGGTGGATACGCATTAAAATTTTATTTGAAAATCTGGGCTGACATTATAAATATATTTTATTTTTCTTTGGCCAATGAAGTGATGATGGAATTCCATGTAGTGGATATATAAGGGTGATTAGTTCATTGCTAGTGATGATGATTTGTGTGCTCCTATGTGTGTATGTGTGAATATCATTCAATTGTTGAGCAGAGTGTGAATTAGAAAGTACAAAGTGTGAAGAATTGTTGAGCTTAATTGGAACTGTAACCAAGTTTGTGAAGAAGCTATTTTCTCATTTCAAAAATCTTGGATGGTTTTAATCCAAACACTATTGTTGGACAATGAGTCCTATCTTGTAATTGAGCAATGAGCTCTAGGCAGTGTGTTTGAATGCATGTGCATTCCATTTATTATTTCTTTTATACTTCTAGCAGAGTATAATCTTGTGGAGTAAAATCCATTGTGGTTTTTCCCCAACAAGGTTTCCACACAAAAAAAATCTTTGTGTTATTTGTCTCTTTGATGTATTGATTGTTTTTGGTTAATTGCTTATTCATCATATTTGAGATTGAGTTAAGATTAAGAAGGAAAGTTTTAATTTTTGTTACAAATAATTCACCCCCCTCTCAATTGTGTGTCCTTGGTTTTCCAACAATTGGTATTAGAGTAGGTTCCTTTGAATAAATTCTAATAGCTTGAGGTGATCCGAGATGGAAACAAAATTCAAGAGGGGCAGTCCTAGATTTGATGTCTCTAACTATTCACTGTGGAAAGTTAGGATGCAATGTCACTTAATGTGTATTGTTGATGCTATCTGGATGATTACTAAAAACCAATATGTCATTCCTCAAAATGGTCCCTCTACTACTAATGAGATCAAGGATGTTGAAAGAAATATTAGGGCTATCGAAGCATTGGTGAGTTCCTTGACATATTTAGAGATGGCTAATGTGGTAGGTCTACATATAGCTCATGAAATGTGGATGAAACTAGAAACTTTTTATGAAGGAGATGCACAAGTGAAGATGGCTAAGCTACAAAACTTAAAAGGCAAGTATGAAAATCAGAAGATGGGTGAAGATAAAAATATCACTTCTTTTATGTAGAGAGTAAATGAGATAGTGATGTGTATTACATGTGCCGGTGGTTTTGTGGATGAAGATGAAATTGTGGCTAAAGTACCCAGATCCTTGCCTCCCTCCCACAAAATGAAGATTCATGCTATTGAATAGTTTAGATCTGTAAATAAATTGACAAGAGATACGCTAATTGGGAAGCTTGCTGCTTTTGAGATAAGTGAGTTTGGTGAATCCACACCAAAGACTGAATTTTCATTTAAATCTATTGTGTCTAGAAGCAATAAAAAAAAATATAGTCTGGGAGAAATTTCCAAGAAGATTTCCAAATACGATGAAGAACTGAAATAGCTTGAACATAAAGAAAGAGAAGTAGAAGAACTAGAAGCGCTAATTGCAAAGTAAGAAGGCAAAGAAAAGGTAAGTATGAAGATGTATTACCTATTAAATGTTTTCCATGCAGTAAAATAGGTCATTTTGCATCAAGATGTCCTAAAAGAGTTCCTAGATCTAAACCTAAGAATTCTAGATTCAAAAAGAGATGCTACTTTTTTGAAGAAGTAGTGACTGATGAAAAATCTGATAAAGATAATGGAAAAGAAGATGATTGGGCTTTCATTGCTACCATTGAGAATAATCATGTGGCTATTGAATCTACTAAAGATGAAAAAGCTCTTGCAGCTCAAATTGAAGAAAACGATGAGTGGTTCATTTATAGTGGATGCTCATATCATATGACTAGTGACAAAAGCAAGTTTGTGAGTCTGGAACAGTATGATGGTGGAGTTGTAAGATTTGGAGATAACAATGTTGGTGTGATTCATCACAGAGGATCCATTTTCCTTTGTGGTAAGGACAACACTGATGATGTCCTCTATGTTGAAGGACTGAAGCACAATCTGTTGAGTGTTGGACAGATAGTTCAGAAGGGATATGATCTATAGTTCAAAGATAGAAGATGTAAGATACGGGGAAGTTCCAGAAACTTGATTGCAACTAGAAAACAAACACAAGGTAACATTTTTCATTTGAATAATACTAGTGGAAGTTGTTTGATTGCTTAGATAGATGAAAGCTGGTTGTGGCATAGGAGATTGTTTCATGTAAATTTTGACAACATTATCAAGATAAGTGTTGCTCAAGCAATAAGAGATCTACCTAGATTAGTGAAGTTTGCTAATGTAATTTGTAAGGAATGTCAAATGGGAAAATAGACTAGAGTCTCTTTTCAGAGCAAACATTTTCATTCAAATAATTTACTGGAACTACTACATACTGACCTTTGTGGTCCTTCAAGATTTAGAAGTATTCATGGAGAAAGGTATTTTATGCTTGTTATTGATGATTACTCTAGAATGATTTGGGTTTTTGTTTTGAGAGAAAAATGTGAAGCTCTATAGAAATTCAAATGCTTCAAGGCTATGGTAGAAAATGAGAAAGGTTTGAAAATCAGGGGCCTAAGATCTGACAAAGGTGGTGAGTTCATTTTTAAAGAGTTCAACTCTTATTGTGAAGAACATGGAATTAAAAGATAGCTATATTCTCCCTGAACCCCTCAACAGAATGGAGTTGTAGAAAGAAAGAATAGAACAATTCTAGATGCTACCAGAACCATGATGATGGAAGGAAATGTGTCTTAGATGTACTGGAGTGAAGTAGTAAGTATTGTTGTGTATACCTTGAACCGAGTAAATGTGAATGTCAATTCTGGTAAGACCCCTTATGAGTTATGGTTTGGTCGCAAACCTACTATTAAGTATTTCAAGATCTTTGGAAGTAGGTGTTATATCAAGAGAGATGATGATATAGGAAAATTTGATGCTAGAAGCGATGAAGGGATCTTTCTAGGTTGCTCTACTAAGAGCAAGGCATACCAGTGCTATAATAAAATACTAAGAAAGATAGTCAAAAGTGCAAACGTTAGTGTTGATGAGGACTCTATCAAGTCATCCAGATAGTGTAGATATGATTCAGATGAAGACAACTCAATTCAAGTGAAAAGCACTTAGACATCGAATCTACTGTAGATTATTCCATATGTTCCGGTGAAGCACCATCAATTTGTTCCGATAAATCAAGTCAGTCAGGAAGCTCAGACAAGTGCAGAGGCATAGGCAAGTGGAAGTATAGAAGAAAGATCTAAAGAATCAATAGTCCAAGTAAGTCCCAAAACTCCAAGGTATGTAAAACTAAATCATTCTAAAAGTCAAATTGTAGGAGACAAGAATAAAGGAGTCCAAACGAGAAGAAAAGTTGTAGAAGAATATTGTCTGATATCCAAGATTGAACTTAAGAGTGTCACTGAAGCCTATTAAGATGAACATTGGTTGGAAGCTATGAAGGAAGAGATGACACAAATTGAAAAGAACAACACATGGTGGTTCTTAGACCTAAAGACAAAAATGTGATTGGTACCAAATGGGTATTCAAAAGCAAGCTGAATGAAGAAGGTGAAGTGGTCCAGAATAAAGAAAGACTGGTATGTAAAGGATATTCTCAAATGGAAGGTATCGATTTTGAAGAAACATTTTCCCCTATAGCTACAATTGAAGCTGTAAGATTATTTCTTGCTTATGATGCATACAAAGATTATAAATTCTATCGAATGGATGTGAAGTTTTCATTTTTGAATGGATAACTAGAAGAAGTGTACATTGAACAACTAGATGGATTCCAACTAACAAATAAGGGAGATATGGTTTGTAGATTGAAGAAAGCTCTGTATGGACTTAAGCAAGCCCCCAGAGCATGGTACGCTAGATTGGACAAATATTTACTGAAGCTTGGATTCATTAAAGGTACTACTAACAACAAATTGTACTTCAAGTTAGATCATGATAAGGAACTTTTCATAGATTTTTTTGCTGATGATATCATATTTAGAGGAGATGATAATCTATGTATGAAGTTTGTTGATGAAATGAAGAGTGAATTTGATATGAGCATGATTCGTAAAATGAAGTTCTTTCTGGGATTACAAGTTACACAATTGGACCAGGGTATTTTCATATCTCAGTCCAAATATGTGAAAGAACTACTGAAGAAGTTTGGAATGGAAGACTCCAAACCTGTTGGTACTCCCACGGTAACCAGATGTAAGCTATCATAGAATGATGATTCTCCAAAGGAAAATCAAACTTGGTACAAATCAATGATTGGTGGATTTCTCTACTTGACACAGACTAGACCAGACATTATGAATGTTGTTTGTATGGTTGCTAGATTTCAAGCTGATCCAAAGGAATCACATGTGACTGTTGTCAAAAGAATATTTAGGTATCTTAAAGGAACAACTAACTTTGGACTCTGGTATCCAAAGGATGATGATCTCACTTTTTGTGCATACACTAATGTAGATTGGGTTGGTGATTTAGATGATAGGAAAAGTGCTAGTGGTGATTCTTTCTTCCTAGGGAAGAAGTTGATATCCTGGTTGAGCAAAAAGAAGAATTCAATCTCTCTATCCACTGCTGAAGCAGAATACATTGCTATTGCAAATAATTGTACTCAAGTGATATGGATGAAATAGATGTTGAGAGATATCAAAGTGATATATGAAGAGCCTATTTCCATATACTGTGACAATTCAAGTGCAATACACATCTCAAGGAATCCATCATTACACTCAAAGACTAAGAATATTTCAATTAAGTTTCATTTCTTGAGAGAGAAAGTGAATGAGAAAGAAGTAAGACTGGAATATGTGCTTACCAAAGAACATATTGTAGATATATTTACTAAGTTGTTACAGAAGGATACTTTTGAGTATCTCAGAGGAATGCTAGGGGTAATCACCCTTCCTAATAAGAACTAAGATGCATTTATTTGTATCAATCCGAGAGCTTCATTGCTATATTTTGATCCAGATTGATGATTTTGTGGTTGCTACTTAGGGGGAGTAGTCAGATGAGAAGATATGTGGTTCAGAGCATGTGTTTGGAAAATTCATGGTTACCTTTTCCATTGATGTCAAAGGGGGAGAAGTGCATTGTGAAAAATTCTTGTGAAGAGAAGTTCAGTTGAGAGGAGAAGTACAAAAGAAATCATTATGTTGGGTTGATGGTATTCATTTTCACATCTTGTGTTGCCATCAATGCCAAAGGGGGATATTGTTGGATGTTGTGGATATGGTTGCTGATATGTGGTTGTCATTGATGTCAACACTATTATCATTTGGTATATTTAAGATTGTATATGTCGAGGATATTGAGAAAATTATTAAAAAAAGTATTTCTGGTCCCTAGTGGTACTGTGCAGATCAAGTTGGCGTTGTGTCTTGTATGTTGAATATTATTTGATGTGGATTTAAGGGCTTATTGTTGAATGTTTCTTGATCATCTACCAGAATTTTCAAAGGTCTACTTGAAGATTTGAGTATGTTGTGGTCTGACAGTGTGTTGCTGGTCTCTGTCAATATTCTTGAATGAAGTTTGTGTAATTCTTGTTTTCTCAGTTGTTGTGGATGCTTCTCTATTGGTTCTTGGTGCTCTATGGTGTCTCTAAATTATTCTCTATCTTTGTGGTGTGTCCACATTATTCAGAGTGTTCGTGGTTGAAGATATTTTGTGCGCATGTTCGATTTCTCTTGTTCCTGGCCGACATGTTAGTGGTAGTGTGTTGTGGATCTTTGAGGTGCAATTAATTAAATTATTTTTGTGTTGGAGATTTTAATTTGGGTCTCCACTATGTTATGTCTGACCTTGGTGGATATGCATTAAAATTTTATTTGAAAAAATGGGCCGACATTACAAATATATTTTGTTTTTCTTTGGCCGACAAAGTGGTGATGGAATTTTGTGTACCAGATATATAAGGGTGATTAGTTCATTGCTGGTGATGATGCTTCATGTGCTCCTATGTGTGTATGTGTGAATATCATTCAATTGTTGAGCAGAGTGTGAAGAAGAAAGTACGAAGTGTGAAGAAGTGTTGAGCTTAATTGGAACTGTAACTAGGCTTGTGAAGAATCTATTTTCTCAGTTCAAAAATCTTGGATGGTTTTAATCCAAACCCTATTTTTGGACAGTGATTCCTCTCTTGTAATTGAGCAGTGAGCTCTAGGTAGTGTGTCTGAATGCATGTGCATTCCCTTTATTATTTCCTTTATACTTCTAGCAAAGTATAATCTTGTAGACTAACATCCACCATGGTTTTTCCCCAATAGGGTTTCCATGCAAAAAAAATATTTGTGTTATTTGTCTCTCTAATGTGTTTATTTGTTTTGGTTAATTGCTTATTCATCAGATTTGAGATTGAGTTAAGATTAGGAAGGAAAGTTTTTTGTTTCTATTACAACTGATTCACCCCCCCCTCTCAGTTGTGTGTCCTTGTTTTTCCAGCAATACATTGGGGGTGAAAATGGAAAAGGAAACAAACATACAAAAATAAAATCTAATGCTAAGGAGATACTCCAATATTCCAAGTAAATAGGCATAGGAAATCTTCCTTTGGGGTGAGATTTGAAGGCTCATTCAACAATCTACATGCCCAAAAATATCAGAAAACATAGATGAAATTATGAAGTTAATCAAATAGCATAATACAACTTCCATATGCATTCACTAAACATGAAGAGTACAAAACATGATCTGAACAACAAATTTATATTGAAATTATATAATTTTTTTTAGATTAACTACTCATTACAACAAACTAGCATAGTATAATATTTTATCAAATAACTAAGAAATAGAGAGTTCGAATAGATTGGCACAGTCTAGAAGTCTTAATACAAAAAATAAAGAGAATACAACGGATAAGAATCTCTTAGTGCTTTCTCTATGTATTTTTGAACCCTTTTTCAGAGAGACTAGGCTCTATATATAGATTTTTCCCACTACCTAAATGTTGGATAATAGAAAAGATTCCTAGGCACAAGTCATGCCACTCCTTGTAATGATTTCCCCTAAATAGACACAAAAAAAAGGTTTTGAAATGATGTATTGTTGCCTCAAAAAAATTGTGCCTTCTTTCAAATGATGGTTGTGGTCTAGGAGTGGAACTAGAAAAATTCTCTTGAAGACATGTGTCAAACCACCTAAGGAGTCGGTTAGGACATGTGGAATAGAGGGATGGCTTCTGGTGCAGGAGCACCTAATGGATTTTATGCCTCCATAAGGCCATTTTGTAAAATTTGATTTAGTTTTATGTTTGAAGTATGTAATAAGGTCATTTAGACCATATTGAATGTGTTTGAGTCAGTAAATAGGTTATTAGGTGGGTCATGAGTTTATTTTTACAAATGTTGTCAAAAATGTAAAAAATTGTCAAATTGCAAAAATGAGGAATATGAAGGGTCATTGTGGGAAACGAAGTTATTTGGTTATTGAAACTCAAGGGTCAGTTGGGAAATTGATGAAATATGTTTAAATTAAACCTTGGAGGGTCGAATCCAAGGAGGAAGAGGTGGTTGTTACATTTTGAAGTGAAATTAATAAAAGACCTCTTTGTTTTCTACATTTCTGAACATTAAATTGTTGTTTCAGAGCTTGGTACAGCCATGTACAGAGTTTTTATGACTTATAGTTTACTTTAATGGATTTAAAATTTAATTATCTTTCTAATAGTTTTTTTCTCATCGAATTTCATTGAGTTTTGAGTGTTTTATGGTCATTTTACTCAAGACAAGTTTGCAGAATTAGGCCTTTCGGACAGCGTAGCAGCAAGTTTTTGAGGGATACATTCCAAATTAACCCAATTTGAATTTAATATATGTTATATAAGGGCTTAATGAGTATCCAAATCAGTTTTTAGATCGTATTTTTGAGTTTTCTTCTAAAAATTATGTCAAAATTACATTATTTGCTACTCTCATCAAAGCATAGTGAAAGATTGTGAAAAAAATAATTTGCTTCAAGTGCTAGAGTTTAAGTATTTCAAATTTAATTGAATTTGTGTTAGTTTGGAGTCCCCTTACCTCTGCATCAAATTGGTATCACAGCTCAGAAAAAAATCTGGGTTAGTGTTGGTTTGTGGTTTTGGTTTTGTGGTTGTGTACAGGTTAAAAAGAACCTGGTTGCTGCCAAGGAAAGGCAGAGAAAAGTTGAATAGAAGTAAGGAGAGACTTGCTTGTGAAGATGGATTTGGTGAGAAGATTGGGAATATATTTTTAGATAGAGGAAGAGAGGGAAAAGAAGAAAAAGCAAGAGGAAAAAGAGAGGAAGAGAAAAGAGGAAGAGATGAGGCAAAAGGAGATTGATCAAAAAATCAAAGAGTTGGAGGAAAGGATAGAACAGTTGCTCAAAAGAGTCACAAGTTGGCACTTGATGATCAAGAAAGTGGTCACATGGCCTATTGAGAAGATTATGATGAAGAGAAGACAAGAGAGAAAGCAAGCTAAGAAGATGAAGACTTTTTTGCAGATAGATAAAGAGCAAAGCAAACGAGTTGCAACAATGATAGTTGATAAGGAAAAGAGCATTACAATGGAAGAAGAATCACACTTGCAGGTTTTAGCCATTGAAGACTTTGAAGATGTGAAGGAAAATCAAAGTTTGGAAGAAAATATTATGGATTTGGTGAAAAATACTAAGGTAAAACATGAATTCAGTTTACAAAATCAAGTTTGCTTTACAAGATATGAAGATATGGTATTCTTTTCACTATTTTCAAAGGAGAATAATGGATTTTCAGTTTTTGAAATTCATAAGCATGATCAAACAACATGGGTAGAAACATTATGGATGGAATACAACAATGAAAAGTGTGAGGATGAGTTACAAAAAATGATGAAATATTTTGAGCAAGTAACTAGTGCAAAGAAGAAGGGTGGTGTACAAAATTTTCTTGTTGTGATGACACATGTGATGAAAGATAAACCAAAATTCAAGATGAAGATACATTTCAAGGAAATATATTCACACCACTCACAATTTTTTGTGATTTCAGGTGATGATGCAGATACTTTTCTTATTGCAGGTCCTCACTCAAGGGACTTGAGTTTCTTTTTTGATGGGGAGTTTGGTGCAGGAGCACCTAATGGATTTTATGCCTCCATAAGGCCATTTTGTAAAATTTGATTTAGTTTTATGTTTGAAGTATGTAATAAGGTCATTTAGACCATATTGAATGTGTTTGAGTCAGTAAATAGGTTATTAGGTGGGTTATGAGTTTATTTTTACAAATGTTGTCAAAAATGTAAAAAATTGTCAAATTGCAAAATTGCAAAAATGAGGAATATGAAGGGTCATTGTAGGAAAAGAAGTTATTTGGTTATTGAAACTCAAGGGTCAGTTGGGAAATTGATGAAATATGTTTAAATTAAACCTTGGAGGGTCGAATTCAAGGAAGAAGAGGTGGTTGTTACATTTTGAAGTGAAATTAATAAAAGAACTCTTTGTTTTCTACATTTCTGAGCATTAAATTGTTGTTTCAGAGCTTGTTACAGCCATGTACAGAGGTTTTATGACTTATAGTTTATTTTAATGGATATAAAATTTAATTATCTTTCTAATAGTTTTTTCTCATTGAATTTCATTGAGTTTTGAGTGTTTTATGGTCATTTTACTCAAGACAGGTTTGCAGAATTAGGCCTTTGGGACAGTGTAGCAGCAAGTTTTTGAGGGATACATTCCAAAGTAACCCCACTTGAATTTAATATATAAGGGCTTAATGGGTATCCAAATCAGTTTTTAGATAGTATTTTTGATTTTTCTTCTAAAAATTATGTCAAAATTACCTTATTTGCTGCTCTCATCAAAGCATAGTGAAAGATTGTGAAAAAAATCATTTGCTTGAAGTGCTAGAGTTTTGGTCTTGCAAATTTAATTGAATTTGTGTTATTTTGGAGTCCCCTTGCCTCTTCATTAGCTTCTCATTCTAATATCCTTCCTTTGCGATTGTAGTCCCCATGAAGATGAAACATGGCATGGTCTTTGCTTTGAGCTTTGGCTACGGGGTCTGCCAAAAAGGTGCCTATGGAAGATGTAATGTGGCACCCAAGCAAAGCTCGGAGATGAAGCAAGGGAAAATAACTCTCAAAAACACATTGTCGACATGTGGTGCAAGCAGACAAGGTGCCACCAAAAGGGAGCTTGGAGAGGTGCAAACATATAACATGTGGGCTAAGGCTTATGCAAAACCAAAATAAATATATCCCAGAGGGAGCTTTAAGGATTATTTAAATCCATAGCTTTTGGCAACTAACAAGGGACATTTGACCTACAAAATGAGAACTCAAAAATCCTAGTTCTAAGACTAGAGCCATATCCGTCAGACAACACTTAGAGCTTCGAAAGGGAAGTCTGCAGAGGTAGCCAATCAACCTCAGATGGCATCAATAAGGCACACAAATTCTCTTACACCTCCTGTAGATTGATAATTTCCTTCAATGGCAGCTCCATGGAGATCCCAATCCCAAACTTTAGCTGGAAAAGAAGTGTTAATGGATGGATGGTGCCTTCAATGTCTACTATTATGGGAGGTTGATTGAATGACTAAAAAGAAGATAGATCTTTTTTCTTTTCTTTGATTTTTGTTACAATATGCTCCACTATGGCCACTGAATTGTTGCAGAGAAAAGGAGAGGGCAAGCACATCTAAGTCAAATGAAAAAATTACATCTACATATGATTCGTAGTCAAACTCAGTGTGAAAAAGAAATTTTTAGCATGAAGGATAGTTGCATGATAATTGATGAATTCCTTCACTTTTTTGGTAGCTAACCTCTAGTCATCTATTTCTGCCTTCACCAAGTCTGCATTCATCACTGTGTACAATTTTCCTAGCAATTTCTTAGCCTCAGGAACCTTTTTAGCAATAAATTGTGGGACCTACTCAATTGTACCATGCACCTTCCCACTTAATTTCACCGCACCCACCATGAATTGTAGTGTTGGTTGCAAGGATAAACAAAAAGACTTAACTTTCTCCCAATAGGAGACATATAATTTTTGCACCACCAAGAGAAGATTTGATTGAGGAATAGAGGGCTAAGAAGGAATTTTTAAAAGATTTATCTCAACCTTCTTTAACATTATTTCTTCCATCAACTCCTCAATCTTCTTGTTGGATGTGGTCAGTTGTTCCTATAGAGTTTTCAACTCTGCATCTTTTCTTTTCAACAGCTTCTCAGCTTCATTTCAGGTTCTGCATTCTTTTTCCAAAGAGACATGCATCTCTTGGATCCCCTTTTCAAACTAAGCCAATTGTTCCTGAAGCTCTTTATCATTTTTTTGCATTTCTTTCTCCAATTGAGCTTTCTAATCTTGAAGTTCCTTATTTTTTTGTTATAGATTAGCAACTAGGTTTGGATCCTAGGACTGGAACTTTGGAAAGTTCCTCCTAGAGCTTGGCCTTTTCTGTTTGTACTTGTTGAGACAAGTGTGTGATTTCATCATCTTTATCCTTTTCTCTCTTCTGTAGGATCTCCACTCTTTCTTTGATGTTCTTGAGCTCTTCTTCCCTTTTTGTCAATTAATGACTATGATTCAAAAAGTCTATAGTCACAACTCGATGTATTTTCTCCATGAGTCCAACCTTCTCTTATGGTTGGGCCTAGTGTAGATTGATCCCTATGACATAGAATATGTAATATTTGGGTTGCATCTGCCCTTGAGGTTTGATGGTATTGGGAATCATGGATGCAAACATTATCAACCCTTGATCCTCATTAAAGAGGGTCTGCATGAATGGCTTGACGGGTCTCACGACATCCTTTTCTTTTTTTTTCTGAGCTCTCTTAGCCCACACCATCTCTTACATACTATTTTTCCCAAATAATTCTGATGGTGACTAAATCTATTCACCAACAAAGGGTACATCGGGAGGAAGAGAAAAAGGAAAATAAATCATTGCAGATTTAGATGATACTTGCTTTGGTAGAGTGACCATTAATGGAGAGAAAGGGGGAATGTTATGTGAGGATCTGGTGAAAGGAAAGTGATGGAAAGAATCACAAGGAGTGGTGGTGTGGGCTACAGAGATGCAAATGTCATCATTTGTTGGGTAGGTTGGGCTAAATTTGATGCTATAAAAGCAAAAGGGTTTGCAATAGAGGGCTCAGATGGGGCCCTAACAAAAGATGGAAAAAACCCTTGAGGGAGAAAAAACTACTTGTTTGATTGGGAGAAGGAAGACTAAGAGGAAATTTTTGTGGGTGCTAAAGTAGAAAATAGTAGGCTGACACTTGAGCTAGTCGAAGACGTGGACACAACTGGGTTAAGTAAAGATTGAGATGTGAGAGGAGGAGAGAAAAGTACATGTGTCACTAAAGACTCTGACCCTTGGCTCATTGTTATAGGTACTTGTGAACTTTCTCCTAGTGTGATATTGGTGTGCAACCTCTTTGCGGGTGGAGAATTATCCACATCCAAAACTTCTTGAGATTGTTGAGTCACTCTAGGTCTCTTAGCAGCATGTGTACGTGGTTGTGTGACTACCACATGGGATACAATTACTTGTGCACTCAGCGAATTTTTATTGGGCCCTTCCGTTGCTTCCCAACCTCCCTGTATTTGAGCCTTCTTTTCCTTTCTAGCTCTTATTATTCAAGTTGCTTGCTCCTCTTCCATTTCTTCATCTCACTCAACATCAATGTCGTCATGCTCTCTATTTCAAATATCATCAAACTTGTCATCCATATCTAGATCCTAGTACTTGGCCTTAAGACATTTGGTCTCCTGCCAAAAAACCCAAAAGTCAGTAATATTCTCCTCACTCCAATGGCTCCTAACCAATTCATTATAGAGGTTGGTTTTGATTTTGCAACTGTTAATAGCTTTGGCCAAAGGATAATAAAAAGATATCCATGGTGGCCTTCCCATCTCCAAGGGAATATAGGCTAAGTATACAAAGAGACTACAGTTCCCTCATAGCATATTTCACTAAGTCTCCTAGTAGGGTCGAGGGGCTATGAGTCACCTTGATGTTGAGATTAACTAAGTCATCTTTAGGATTGTATTCCCATTTGTCACAGATCAACACCAGCCCCAGATGAGCAAGCTTTTTAGATAGTAGACCTTCTGTCTGCTTCTTCTCCATTATTATTGTACCAAAGATTAAGGAGCATCAGAAAAAGATTGCCTTATGCTTTCCTAAACAATGCTTGTGGTCTATAATGGCCAGCTGCCTAAATACTTCAAGGGCCAACACTATGTTTGTTACATAGATTGGGAGTTGAAATAGTTCCTCAGTAAAACCATGCATCATGACAAATGAAAGGTCCTCCCCGAGGGACTACTCATAGGGAGGGAAAAAAAAATTCATCCATCTCACTTGCTCAGTGGAGAACCAAAAACAACCAACCTGACCCTCTTTATCAAAATATTGCAATATTGGAGTAAAAAATGACTCAAAAAATGCATAATAATCATGAGTTGCAAAAAGTAGATGGGTCCATGCAAAAATTGGCTTCCTCTCCCCATTTTCATCAAAAAATGGACAAATACATATGCACTTTAAAGGAATCAGGGTTTTGATGTAAGAACATATGAGAAAGAAAAGAGGAAAACCTGAATTTATACTGCATGTGATACTCCTTGAACTAGTGCAACATCTCCTGAACAATGGCCTCCATGAAGTCATACCAGAATAGGGTATGTTGTTTTCTTAATTTGAAACCCATACCCATTTAAAATTCTGGCACCATATTGTCGTTACCTAGGCCACAAACAAAATCCAACATCGAGAAGACGTCTTGTATGTCTGAATTGAAACCAATGTTCCCAATTGGAAACTGAGGTGTGTGTTTCTCTCCCTTGGGCCTTTTTGATTCATAATTGTAAAAAAAATTGGCCTTGGTTCTGGTCTTCTAGAAACTATCCAATTTGTTTATGGAGGATCTCTCAGGTGCTTCTAAAAGATGCCTCATAGGGATACATAGCATATCCTGAATAGCATCAACACTAATTATTACTCTTAGGTTCTAGACTTCTATGATTCTTGTGTCCAATTTGAAATTTTGGGCACATTCGTGAACCAGCTCTAGGCAGTGATGTACTAAGGGAACCATATAATGTGAAAGACCACAAAACCATAGCTTATACCCCAAGGAATATTTTTATTTATTCTCAACCTATTTCATTCTTGCATAGCCTACTTTCCTAAGAGTCTTAGGGTTGGTTTTGAGCTCAAGGTCATAGACATTGTCCCAATATTATGCTATCTAGACTTTTTTTTTATGATCAATCTTATGTACGACCTTTGTGCAAGGCCATATTGGATTTTCCAGCATCCTTTTCGAGGCATAAGAGATATCACCAAAAACATAGGCCATTGGTGCTTCCAAAAGGGCATCTAGTAAGCTTCTAACCGTCTCTTCTTGTGCTACCATCTTAGGATTATGTTCCCTTTCAAGACTCTATGAAAACTTTTTCAAATGCTTAACCTCTCTTTGCAACTCACACTTGGATTCTTTCTCAGTGAACTATATACTCAACCCTCTTTGCAACACTCTTTTTTTGCATGCAACATTAACCTTTTCTAAAACTGTAGTTCAAAATAACAAATTCTTTTAGCAATAAATTCAGCATGTACCACCAACTCATCTATTCATACAAAATGAATTCCTACCCTTTGGAAAAGATATTAATTCATAATTATGATTAGCTATCATGTCCTACGGTGCCACCCCTTATGAATTTGATCCAAAAATTAAAGGAATATGAATCCTTTCACATTTTTTTACACTTATAACTTTATGAGAATGATTAAGCAAAAGGCATAATGATTACACAAAAATATTTTGATTTGATCTTTATAGACCGAATTGTGTCCACAGCTAGACACTTGGCACTTGACCGTGCGGATTACCACTTGCACATGCTACAAATCTTTAGTTGATTAATTATGCCATCTTAATTTAAATGAATGAAATCTTCTCTCTTCTCTTTTTCTCTATATATATTCTCAAAATGCTTAGCCTAAGAGTGATTTTGTACTGTAATATGTCAAGGTAAATATTACCATACAATGAATATATATACAACTCTTTTTGTTTAGTTCTTGTCTCTTTTGCTTTTGGCTGCTTTTTGGCTTTAAAGGGATCTACTATATAAAGACTTGGGATAACAAAACACACAAAATAATTACATATTTACATATTTACATGGTTAAATGGTTAATAAAGCTAATTGAAAAGTTTAAGATGAATTCATTGACCGGAATTCCTAGTGCTTCTTTTTCCATGTTTTCCAATTCAAATGCATTGTGTTCTTTGTATTGAATGATGTGATAAGGACCCTCCCATAGACTATCAAATTTTCTATGTTGGCCGAGCTTTGTAGATCCCTTAGTGTATTTCAACACCAAATCTCTGCACTTAAGACCTTAGTTAGAGGTTTTCTTATCAAACCATTTCTTAACCACTTTTTATCGATTACACATGGTCATTAGCACATTTTCCCTTTTCTCTTACACCTCTAGCAATTCAGCTAATTGGACCTACATGGCTCCATTTTGCTCTACTTCTAGAGATTTAATCAATTGTAGTGTGGGAATTTCTAAGGAGATAGGAAATAGTGTTTCCTTCCCATATACTATCTCATACAATGGTCTTTAATACTTGTTTGGGAATTTTTTGGTCTACATAGAGTGTTGCTTTAAGGTTCCTATGCCACTCTTTCTAGTGTTCCAACCCTATTCTTTTGATAAGTGGAACTAAATTATTTTTAGTAGACTCAGCCATACCATTTCCCTATGGGTAATAATTTAAATATGTGTTTAGGAAAATTCCATTCCTAAGTGAAAATTGACATACCTTCAAACCTAGTAAGGCTTTTGCATTGTCAAAGATGATGGTCTTGGGCAAGATGAACCTTGTTACCAGCTCTTCTAGGAATTTGACAATCGCTGCCTCAGTTGTATTCTTCAAAGGCATGGCCTCAACACATTTGGTGAAATAATCTGTGGTCGTAATGATCCATTTATGTTGGAATTGGAGGTGGGATTAATCATCCCATCGAAATCAAGCCCCATTGTGCAAAGGGTTCTTCAACCATTATCAGATTCAAAGGCATAGTCGAGTTCTTCCTCCTTCCTATGAAGAATTCACATTCTTTGTAGGATTTAACTAGAGAGTGTGAATCACTAAATAGTGTAGGCCATAAATATACCACAACATAATCATAATGGTGGTGGTCTTAGTAGAGAAATGTCCACCCATAGGACTGCTATGGAATACGTCTAGAATTTTTTGTGTCTTTTCTTGAGTTACACACTGCAGAAGAACACTGTTGAAATTTATTTTGAAGAGAACCCCTTCAATGAGCACATACCCAATGTTCTATAATCTATAAAACCTTTTCTTCTAAGAAGGGAGGCTCGCTGAATATTTCTTGGTCTACATAAACCTCATTCTATCTATGAACTAGTAGCCTTCAGAATTAGCTTTGTTTAGCAAAACTAGCTCAGGTTGTTCCTCCTCGGCTACCTTTTCATTATCTCATGCCAAATATTCAAATAATTCTCTTCCTTGCACAGTCTTTGTGGGCATGACCTTGATGTCATACTCAAGGAACTTGGTTATCCAATTGGCTCTCTTTTCAATGATCTCTCCTTCCATAATGTACTCACGCACACTAGAATGCACTACGTATACAACCACCTTATTGCAAGATATGAGGTGTCAAAAATTTTTGAGCCCCCCTTGACAATGGTGAACACATGCCTCTCGACAAATTTGTACTTCATCTCATAGTATTTTAAAGTTTGGGAGTGGAAGGCTATCAAATTTTCTCCATTCCCTTCATCATATTTTTGAGTTAAAACAGTACAGATTCTAGACACACTACTAAACACATACATTATAAAGTCCTTTGATAAGTTTGGGTTCACTAGAATAGGAGCTGAAGAAATAGCCTCCTTGACCTTCTCAAAGGCTTCTCTTTCCTCTTTTGTCCACTTAAATAACTGATCCTTCTTGGGCATCAAGATGATAGGTCTAATTAGATCTACAAAATTTGAAACAAATTTACTTACAAAATTTACCTTCCCTAGGAAGGACTAAACTCCCTTTTTGTTTACTAGTAGGGGAAGTTCCTTGATTTCCTTCACTCGATTTGAATCAATAGAAAATCTATCTTTGGACACTACATGTCCCAATAATTTTCCTTGAGGCACTCCAAAAACATATTTTTTTAGGTTTAGTGATACCCTGAACACTTGACATTTTTTGAAAACCATTTCAAGATGATCAAAATGATCATCTTTTGACTTAGAAAATATAGTGAGATCATCTAAGTAAAGCAAAATGATCTGATTGATCAGCTCTCGAAAGGTGATATCCATCGCTCACTGAAAAGTGGCTCCTATATTTGAGAGGCTGAAGGGTATTTTTGCATAGGAAAGCGTTCCCCACTTAGTAGTGAATGTCATTTTGTGTTGGTCCTCCTCTTTGACCTAGACTTGTTTGTAACCAGAGAAGTCATCCAACAAAGAAAACATTTATGAGGAAACCACTATTTGCAAGATTTATTCCATGGAAGGAAATGGGTAGTGGTCCTTCATGGATGCCCTATTTAGATCCCAAAAATCAACATAGAGGCAGATTTACCCACTTTTCTTTTGGACCAGAACCAGGTTGGACACCCATGTACTACGCTTGATTGAGAAGAAAATCTAAGAGTCTATTAGTTTCCTAAGCTCTTGCACCATTAGTGACTCAATCTTGCTTCTAGCGGACAAGTTTTTCCCCTTTCGTCAGTTCTATGGTATGTCGAATGAATTTGGGATCATATCACCAAGCCACTACTTCATATTTTTCCTAAAAATGCATGAGCTTGTCTTTATCATGTTGTGAAACATCTTTCCTAACCTTAAGCTTCCTCCCATCTTTGACCTAGAGATTTGGATAGTCGCCCTTGTTTGCTAAGAACTTACTCTTGTCATTTCTTACATCATCACAATCGAATAGATTTTTAAGAGTAACCAATCCTTTCAAAATCATGTGGGACTTTAGCTAAATAATTTTCCCTTCATAAGCTTCTACAATTTTTGGTTGGAGTTGATCATAAAACTCTCCTAAGTGTTGAATGAATGAGGCAATTTGAGCATCACTTGCAAACACTTGCAAATTCTAATCATTGTCTTGGATTACAGGTCTAACAATCACTTGCACAGAGTGTATGTTCTCAATTAAGTCAGAAGCAAGGTCAAATTGAGATCATATTACCACCATGTAATCCACAGCTGCATTCTAATCTATGGGCACCATCTAGATATTGAAGGCTTCAAAACTTTCAATTAGGTCCCAGACCCTATGTCTATAAGATCGCATGAAAACATGCTTGGTTTCAGAGACACCTTGGAATTGATTGACTATAAGCTCAGAGTCTCCAAACACCATTATCTGTTTAACACCCATCTGCTCTCCAAGACTTAGACCTTGCATGAGGCCTTCATATTCAGCTTCATTATTTGAACAAAAAAATTGAAAGAAAAAATATTTTAGATTCTTTTCATTGGATGGGGATGTCAAACATATCCTAGCTCTTGCACCAACTTTGCATCTTGCTCCATCAAAATGCAGTGTCCATAGCTCCGAGGTGTGACCACCCTCGAGTTCCTTCATCACCTTCAAAATCACTTAATCCTCATCATAGATCACATAAGTTCCCAATCTAGTGGCATGATAATTTCCAAAAGGATTAGTGTCTATAAATTCACTCAAGAGGACCTCTTCTTCATCAATCCAGTCTCCAGTCATCTTCTCATTGTCAAGTAACTCAATACAATACATCTCATATCTGGTGATAAAGGTATGAGTAGCCTCAAAATTCATCATTTCCCCATCTACTACATGTTCCAAATGCAAAGGTTAAGACAATATCTTCATCTTAGTTCCATGCTTGGTCCTAAGAATTAAGTGTGACCAATATAAAGAAAGATACCCACCTATTTTGTTAGTGAACTCTCATGATAAGAAAATACCGAATATGGGAGGGACATCAATAATTATGGTATCTTGTGTGACTATGATACTGGGGTCGAAGAATAGAGTTAATGGGAGGTTCTTGATGACACCTATAGTTTCAACCTTATTCCCATCAAGTTGCATAAGACCTCTATTTAAAGATTCATAGCTAAGTCCTAAGGCTTCAACTATTTTATTGGGCATGACTGTGGTGCTAGCACTAGATTCAATCATAGGATTATGCAACAATTTTTTACCCACAATCAGGGTTAAGAAAAAAAAAAATGACTTACCTCTACTTTCAATTGAGGTTTCCTCTCCATTGTTTGTGAGGACTTTGGCCTGAGATGATGAATCAAAAATCTTTTTCCTTGGATGGTTGCTTTGTTGGCTCTATGCTTGCATCTTCTAGTAGGAGCTTCCACAGTAACAACTTATGCTGTAGGATAGCTAAGATATCCCAAAGGGATACATTAGTAGAGGATTTCATCAACTATTCTACCACATTGAATGGTGGTAGATTCAAAGACTTATACTCCTTAGAATTAGTTACAACAATCTCTCTATGTGGCTGAGATAGTTGTACAACTTTAGAGGAACTAGGAGCTTGATTGGGAACACATTTGGGTTGTTAAGTGACTGGTTCATCCATGAATCTCCTCTTCAAGTGAGAGTTATAATTTGATTGCACTTGTGGGGCCTTTCATGTGAAAAATTGTTTGCAAATGCTACCTCTTCTTCTTCCATCCATGAGAAGAGCACATGATCGGGAGCTATCTATGTTTCTTTCTCCAAGGACATTCCTTACATTTGAACGGTAAGTACCACATTTTCCATTTACAAAGAGGCATATGCATAACCTCCTGAATCTGGCACGACACCTTGACTACGTTCTTCCACCACTCTTTGTTGTAAATTTCCATGCGGAAAATTTTAAGGCATATGTGCTTTGTTGTAAGGGAAGCACCAAGAGTTGGTATCATCATTGAGATTATTTTTCCCCAGTACCAACTCTCTATTTGAACTTGGGTAAAAATTTTGTAGTAGAGTAGGCACCAAAACAATCTGATGATTTGGTTAAGTCTATGGATTCATGCAAGTACCTCCTTGGAACTAGTTTTGATGGTAGAAAGGTCTTCCGCCTTGGTAATTTTGGAAAGTTGGCTTCACATGCGTAGACTATTGTTGCTTGATATTAATTATTTCATTTGAGAAGGTCTACAACAAATCCTTGATTTCAGTCACCTTAGCTACTAAAGGGTAAGATGTAGAAGAAAAATTATGTGGCATGCTCAAATATGTGTACACAAATTGGGGAGGAGCAGACACACTAGTAGAAGTTGTTTCATGGGCGGGAGCTAACAATTCTGCAAATACAGGTATAGGAGAATGAGGTGGTAACTTTGTGGTGTTGATCAAATTATTCTCTACCTTAACAGCAAGGCTATACGCATCCGACAAGGTGTTCCCACAAAGTGACTGAATCATCACTGAAATGTTGGCATTAAGAGATTTTAGATAGAACTTGAATGCTAAATCGACAAGCAAATGAATAGTGGTTTGGATCCTTTGCAAAGTTGTGTGAAACCTAGCATTGAATTTGAGCATGGCCTCTTGAGGGGCCCGCTTAATGGTCACCAACTCCTAGAATAGTGAAGACCAATCTCTATTGTTTGAAACCACTTGTAAAAAGGATCTTCGAGATGATCCCAGGGGTCGATAGTATTAGCTTCCAAAGTGCGGTACCAATCTAGTGCCTTGCCTTTGAAAGAGGCTACAGGAAACCTTAGAGCTACATTTTGATTAGTGACACCATGCACCAAGCACATGTCTACCACATCCTGTAGATGGTTGGATGGTGTTTTTGAGCCTTCCCTAATAAATTTTGCTAAAGCTTTTAAAGTAGATGTTGGGATATGAACCCACACAATCAATGCTACTAGTGCTTTGAGAGTGATTATAGCATCCCATGCTACATAATTTTTGTTAGCCATTGGTAATAGGACCTATGGAGGGGTTAGGACATTCACTAGACGGGCTCTTGCTTGTACTGTTACTCATGGTGGCACTAGCAGGCTAGGGTTATTCACTATCTGGGATCTAGTAACAAGTCTATGGATAATAAACCCACTCTAAATTTAGATACACTCAAGCAAGGTCCCACTGGGCATGCCAGAAAAAAAATTGTTGATGCCTAAAATTTCTAGGCACACAACCTTATGGGAAACTCAGTTAATGGGGGGACCAAATGCGCTAAACTGAGTAACCTCCAGGTTTTAAAGAAGTTGTATCTTCATACATTGGGGGGTGAAAAGGGAAAAGGAAATAGACATATGAAAATTAAATCTAATGCTAAGGTGATACACCAATATTCCAAGTAAATAGGCACAAGAAATCTTCCTTTCAGGTGAGATTTGAAGGCCCATTCAATAATCTACATGCCCAAAAAAAACAAAAAGCAAAGATGAAATTCTAAAGAAGTTAATCAAATAGCATAATACAACTTCCATAAGCATTCATTGAACATGAAGAGTAAAACAAATGATCAAAACAACAAAATTATATTGAAATTATAGAAGCTTTGTAGATAAACTACTCATTAGAACAAACTAGCATAGTATAATGTTTTATTAAATAACTAAGAAACTGAGAGGCCGAATAGATTGGTACAGTTTGGAAGTCTTAATAAAAAAATAAAGACAATGCAAAGGCTAAGAATCTTTTAGTGCATTCTCTATGTATTTTCGATCCCTTTTTCAAAGAGACTAAGCTGTATATATAGATTTTTCCCACCACCTAAATGTTGGATAACAAAAAAGATTCCATTGCACGATTTGTGCCACTGGTTGCAATGATTTCCCCTAAACAGACACCATAGAAATGTTTTGAAATGGCATGTTGTTGCCTCGAACAAATCATACCTTCTTTCTAATTATGTCTATGGTCCAAGAGTGGAACTAGAAAAATTCTCTTGAAGACATGTGTCAAACCACCTAAGGAGTCTGTTAGGACACATGGTGTAGAGGCAGGGCTTCTCATTCTAATATCCTTCCTTTGCAACTGTAGTACCCACAGAGATAGTACATGGCACATTCTTCACTTTAAGCTTTGACTGTGGGGTCTACCAAAAAGGTTCCTATGGAAGATGCAACATGGCGCCTAGGCAGAGCTCAGAGATGAAGCAAGAGAAAATAACTCTCAAAAGTGTACACTGCCAACACATGGCACAAGCAGATGAAGGTGCCACCAAAAGGGATCCTAGATAGGTGCAAACATATAACACATGGGTTGAGGCTTATGCAAAACCAAACAAAATATATCCTGGAGGGAGCTTTAAGGATTATTTAAATCCACAGAACGTATGTTGAACTATAATGTATTTTAACATCCGTACTCATGATGTAATGTTCTAGCTCCAAGTGAATAAAAAAAATAGTATTGTTATTTATAATTTATATTTTGTTACTTGATTTGGTAGCTTATTAAATCCCTTGAACCTTGATTTGAATTAAGTGGTAGTAAATCAAGTTTAATATTGAATATTATGGAAGACTAAGCTTAGAGTCCTAAATGATATTATTGTAGGAAGAGTTAAGAGTGAACAACATCCAATTGTAGAGGATCTGAGGAAACATGGCATATAAAGGTGAACACAAAAGAGTAGTCCCATGAGCTAGATACTTATCTATTATAGATGTGGTAAGAGGGATCAAAGCTAGATTTGATATTATGGGAATAAGACTATGTGGTAAGAGGGATCAAAGCTAGATTTGATGTTATGGGAATAAGACTATGTAAAGGAGTACCTGTAAAGGATGTGAGTGATGATAAAGAATTTGGTGAAGAAAAAGAATAAGAAGAAATGGGAGATGATCAGGAAAGGAGGTTTTGGAGTTTTTTGAGTGCAATGACCAAAATTTCTAGTAAACCCCATGTAGACTCTCCAACCTATAGTAGTAACCTAGATCCATAGGAGTTGACTAAATGGATTTTAGAGATTGACAATTATTTTTATTTGGAGTCAATTGAATATCCTAAGAGAGTAAAGATTGCAACTTAAAGACTAAAAGAACAAGCATCTCTATGGTGGGATCATGTACAAGTTGAGAGATACAAGAAAGGAAAAAATAAATACTTTGGAAAGGATGGTAACTAAGTTGAAGGAAAATTTTGTATTAGTGAGCTACTATATCACCATATTCAAAAGGTTGAAAAACCTCAAATAATAGGACAAAAGAGTGCAAGAGTATATAGAGGATTTTTACAAGCTAAACAAAAAATTTGGACATATTTAAGATAATGCTAATAAGTTCTTTAGGTATGTTAATGGATTACATTACTCTATTCAAGATAATATTAGCATAGTAAGAATTATCAATATAGAAGAAGCTTATAAATTAGCATCGAAGGAGGAATGAAAGATCTCTAGATGATAAAATAGTTCTAGGGGAAGAGGTAAATCCTCAAGAGGTAGAGGACAACCTAATCCTATATGTGGTTATTAGGATAAATAAGGAGAAGAAATTACTTCTCAAACTAGCACCCATGAAGGTAGAGGAAACTTTGGAATAGGAAGAGGATTTAGTGAAACACATTTTCAATGTGGATAGGTTAGACATAGGGAATTTAAATGCCCTACAGTATTAAAAAGTATTGGAAAAGAGAAAGAAACAAGGTTTCATATTGAACAAGCTACAAAGGAGAGTGTGGCTTCACCAAGATGTTAACAACCTAAAGATGCAGAATCCTTGATGTTGAAAAGAGTTCATATAAAACCAAAGAAGATGGAAGAAAAACTAGAAAAAAGAATAAATTTGTGTAGAACTAGATGTAAGTCTAGAGGAAAATTTTGCAAAGTCATTATGGATAGTGGAAACACTAAAAAAATTATGCCAGAAGAAATGGTGGATAAACTAAAGCTGAAGACGTTGAAACAAAACATCCAACTCCCTAAAGGTTTCTTGGCTACGAAATAGACATCAATTGTCAATAAGTGTGTAAATCCTATTTAAATTTTATATTTGGAACTATAAATATGATATAATGTGTGATATTATGTTAATGGATATGAATCATATTCTATTAGGTGGACCTTAGAAATATGATAGGTAGGCCATGCATGATGACAAAACCAACTATTGTAAGATAAAGAAGGATGGGAGAGAATATGATTTGAATCCCTTTAAGGATAAGAATGAGGAGATAAAGAAAATAAATAGAGTTTATTTAGTTACTAAAAATTAATTCATGAAGAACATTAGAAAGGAGAAGTTATGGTTTGATTTCTTACCAAAACTTGCAAAGGTGGGCAAACAGAGAGATGGGATGAAGTTCCCATGGAAGTCCAATAAATTTTGGATGAATTTATAGAGATTATGATGAAAGGCTTATCTGATGGATGACCACCAATGAGAAGCATAATTCATTGCATGGACTTGATACTGGGTGATAGCCTACCAAATAAATAATCATATAGATTGAAACCCATGGAGAATCAAGAGATAAATAGGCTAGTGAAAAATTTATTAGATAAAGGGATGATTATGAAGAGCCTTATCCCATGTGTTATAAATTTTGTACCAACACCAAAGAAATATGGATAATGGAGAATGTGTATTGATCAATAGCAATAAAAAATACCACCATTAAGTACATTTCCTAAATACATTGAAAGGATGATATCATGTATTATTTGAGTAAATAAAAGTACTTCACCAAGGTTAAATGAAAGAGTCACTGTCACCTAATCCAGATTAGGGAAGGAGATGAAGGGAAGACAAAATTCAAGACAAAGGATGGGTTATACAAGTGGATAGTGATGCCATTTGGGTCGACAAATTTACTTAGTAGCCTCAAGAGACTAATGATGAGGTATTAAATTATTTCCTTGGTAAATTTTTCATTGGTTATTTGGATGTTATCTTAGTTTGTAGTAAAACAAAAAAGGAGCAATTGCTTCACCTTAGGACAATCTAATAGAGGTTGAAAGAAGAAAATTTGTTGGTAAACTTGAAAAGGTGTAGTTTTATGAAAAGGGAATTAGTTTACTTGAGTGTTTTAGTTTTCAAAGAAGGTATAAAGTTGGACCTAAAGAAGGCTACGGAAATACAAGATTGGAATTCACATAAGAGCATGTTTTAGGCTATAAGTTTTCATGGTTTGTTGAGCTTCTATAGGAAGTCCATAAGAAATTTTATTGTGATTTGTGCACCTATAACAAAAATAATGAAGGGTAGTAGGAAAGAGATTTCAAATATTGAATAAGAAAGTGACAACACAACTAATGTTGGAATTTCTAAACTTTGGAAAGGTATTTCAAGTTGACCGTGATGTTAGTGGATGTGCAATTGGAATATTTTTAAATCAAGAAGAAAGATATATTACCTACTTTAGTGAGAATTTAAATCTATTAAAGAGTAAATAATCAATCTATTACTAGGAATTATATGCTATTTTACAAGCCTTGAATAAGTAGAGACATTACCTACTTCATAAGGAATTTATATTATACACAAACCACCATACATTGAAATTTATTAAAATCCAATGTAATTTGAACCAGAGACAAATTAAATTGGTGGATTTCTTACAAGGGTACTCTTTTGACTTGAAGCATATAATTGGTAAGTCCAACAAGGTAGTAGATGCACTTAGAAAGATATGTCTTTTAATCAATATGTTAAAATTCAATGGTTTTGGCTTTAATGCAATGAAGGAATTGTATCTTGATGATCTTGATTTTAAGGAAGCATGGAAAACTAGTTAAAGTCCAATGGAAAATGATAGGACTCCATGGTTGGATTATTTCATTCAAGATGTCTTGTTGTTCAAAGGGAATAGATTATGTATACCCAAGGGTTCCATGAGAGAGAACCTTATAGGAGAAAATCATACTAGAGGATTGAGTGGACATTTTGGAATAGATAAGATGCTAACACAACTAAATGAATGGATTTTTAGCCTCAAATGAGTGCAAATGTGAAGAGGTTGGTAACTCAAAGAAGTAATATAAAACACAGGGTTGTATCAACCACTACATAGACTAGAGGGACCATGGGAGTAAAAAAGCATGGATTTTTTAGGATTGCTTTGGACACAAAGAGGTAATGATTCATTTTTTTTGGTGTCTAGATATATTTTATAATATGGTTAATTTCATACCATGTCCTAAGTGTAATTATGCATCCCATATAACTACATTATTTTTGTAGTTAGGTTACATGGATTACCTAAGAATATTATCTTAGATAGGGATACTAAGTTTTTTGGACATTTTTGGCATACATTATGGAAGAATATGGGAATTGAGTTAGGCTTTAGCTTAACCTATCATCCCTAGACCAATGGGTAGACAAAGGTTGTGAATATAAGTTTCACAAACTTATTAATATTTTTGATCGGAGATAAACCAAATGAATGGGACATTACCTTAGCGCAAATAGATTTTTCTTACAATACAATAAATAAAAGTTCAAGTAAAATCCCATTACAAATAGTTTATGGGTATATCCCTAGAGGTTTTTATGATTTAAGGGATAGTGTAGATTTGAATAGGAAGAGTTTTGTGGTAGAGGATTTTTTCACATACATTCATGAGCTACATAAAGAGTTGAAGGAGAATTTGGAAAAGAGTGCCATGAAGTATAAGGAAAATGTTGATATGCACAATAGAGAACAATAATTCTAGGTGGGTGAGTTTTTTTGGAACATTTAAAAAAAAGAGGTTCCCATGGGAAACATACAACAAGTTAAAGTAGAAGGAAATAGGTAGGTATGTAGGGTGTTGAGTAAATTCTTGTCTGATGCCTATGAAATTGAACTTCTTGAAGGTATAGACATATCTCCCATATTCAATGTTATTGATATTACAAGTTTCATCAAGGGGGGAGAATTTTATAAGGAGATACATAGTTAATTTCATAGGATGTACAAGAGTGGATAATCAACTACCTAAGAAGAAGATTGAAGAATTAGACAAAGTGATTTATTCCCAAGTCATTAAGATAACTAGGGGAAAGGCGTATGGAGTACATGGTCCATTGGAAGAATATAGTTGTAGATGAAGATTCTTAGCTAAATATTGGAGAACTAGTGAGGTATGCAATTCCAATTTTGGACTTGTCAAAATATTCATGAATTTATAACTCATAAAACATTTCACTTACCTAGTGTGTATGATGCAGGAGCATCTAGGTCGATGAGCAATCCTATGTGAACCAAAAATATTTCCATGTTATGTTGTTTATTTGTTCCTTGTTTTTACTTGCAAGATTTTTTGATCAAATTTCAAATGATTCTAGTTGGTTCATCGTCAAGTAACAAATTCACCTTGAAGGATGGCTAAATGGATGTCTAAATTCAAAATTTGGTGAAGATCCGGTCAAAATTAAGCTGTTGAGTTACATAAATTTTTCCCATTACACTTGTGACAATTTGTTGATGTCTGAGATGCCATGATTTCCCACTAGATCCATGCTTGTCAGAAATTTCTTGATTTCCTAAATGCCTTAATTTTCCCATTAGATCCATGCCTAGCGAAACATTCTTATGGTTCAAGATATATCTTGTGTACCCTTGAATTTCTACCACTATCCATGGCTACCTGATTTTCTAGCATGAATTATGCTAGTATAACTTTCCTATACTATAGGACATATCTTGAAACCCCTTGAACTTCCACTAGCCTCCTAAAGGTCTTGATTTTTTTGCTAAAATTTCAAAAGGTGTTAAAAAATAAAAAAATTGGTGGCTTTAATGGCTAACAAAGTGATTCCCTAGGTGATCTAAATTGTTGGGACAACATTCTTCATATTTTATTATGGTTTGGTAAAAATTTCTCCATTTTGTGTGCTTTAAATAGTGATCTCAAGCTCTTTTGGAGGGAGTTCTTGAATGTAAGAAATATTTTGTAGAGTATAGAAAAGTTGAAGATATTTTCTAGTTGGAATGAATGTATGTTGAAGTCATGTATTCCAAGGAATGCAATAAGTCATGATGAACTATAATGCATTGTAACATCCTTACTCATGTTGCAATGTTCTAATTGCAAGTTAATAAAGGAAAATTTAGTATTGTTGTTTATAAGTTCTATTTTTCTAATTGTTTTGGTAGCTTGTTAAATCCCTTCAACCTTGACTTGCATTATAGAGAGAGGGAGAGGGGAAGAGAGATAAAAAATACATATATATAGAGAGAGAGAGAAATAGATAAAGAGGATGGAGATAGATTTAGAGTGGGAGATATTGTGTGAGATAGAGATAGACAAAGATAGAGGGAGAATGGATCTCACTAAATATAGATGGAGAGAATAACATAGAGAGGTAGAGATGTAGATGTAGCATCATAAATTTTCATGCTTTACAATTTCACACTACGACTCTCCCTCAAGTGCTTGATCCCAATTATGCTTATTAATTATCTCTTTATTGTTGTTTTTATTAAATTATAATAATTTATTGGAAATTAAATTAAATATTTATTTGACAAGCACCTGAAATTCAAAATAGGGATAAATTAGGGTGCCCTCACCCCCATCCCTATTTTGTTCCAAAATTTCAAGATTTGTTGTCAGCCTTAATATATTTACAAGTTTAAAATCATTTGTTGGGTTATCAAAAGAATTAATGTGAAATATGTTGAAACTCATATAAATATAATTATTTCCCTCCATTTGAACATGTAATTTTGTCTAATAAATCTTTAATATCTTTTAAGTATTCTAAAAATAAATTAAGGCAATTTCAAGACCAGAATAAGCAACATATCTATAAAACTTTATCAATCAAGACAATGTTTACAACATATCATCAAATCCATGCTTATGCATAGTAATATGTTTCATGTTTTGTGTTTTTCATTATTATGAGCACTAACCTTTGCAAGATATTCAAACAACTATCAATTCATCATTGTATGAAATAAGCCAATTGGCCTTAGCCGAACAAGGAATGTATATTTGAGTGATAAGTTACAACATAGTTATTTATCATTCATTTTTATCCATTTTACTCTTCCTTACCAAGGGTAACCACTCTTTATCAATATCATCATAGCTATTTTTGGAGGTGGGAACACCAAAATGAGGTTTGACAAAGGAAAACCCCTGTACAACACAACAAATTTTCCATTTTATTTCTTGCAAGTTGCAAGTTTGAAGTGGATTGGAGAAGATTGAAGACATCAAATCATAAAACTATAGATCAAGCATTCAAACACCTTCTTTCATCAAATTAGGGAAAGATTAATTACTCACAAACTGATAGAATCCAAAATTTGACTCTGAGATTGTGATGCTCCTATGTAGATTTTGAAACTCTAAAGAGCATCATTTATAGACAAGGGTGCCCTTTCCCTTGTACGATCATTTCTACAATAAAATTTAATGCTAGGTTCCATCTTTCCTACACTCTTATTTCTTGATATTTTCTTCTTCATTTATGTTTTTTGTTTCTCAGATTCTATGATAGTTTGTTGCTCTTGTAATTTTTACCTAGTTCAAAACATCAAACACACACATTCACATCACTCATCCATCATCTCAACCAAAAAGGGGATCAAAACCTTGAATAATTGTTCAAGATCTTCCTTAAGGATAGTAGCCTTAAAGTTTATCTTGGTTACTTTTATGTCCCTTGAATTTCAAATGATGGAATGTTTGATTTAGGTTAGCCATTAGCCTTAGATCTGATTTCACCATCCTAGAAAAAAGAGGGAGAGATAGATATAGAGAGGGAGAGGGAGAGAGAGAGAGGGATAGAAAGAGATAGAGAGATATGGAAATAAATAGAGATAGAGCTGGAAACAGGGAGAGATGGATAAATAAAGAGGGAAGGGGAGAGAGAGAAGAAGATATAGAGTTCAAGAGAGGGAGAGATAAGATAGATAAAGAGGGAGAGAGGGAGAGATGGAAAGATAGAGAGGGAAAGGGTGAGATAGAGAAAGGGAGATATATAGAGATAGAGAGAGACACACACAAACAAAGATACAGATAAAAACAAATGCAAACATAGATATAGACAAAGACAAAGATAAAGATAGAGATATAGAGAAAGAGACATAAATAGATACATAGATAGAGAGATAGAGGTAGAAAGATATTGATACATAGATATAGATAAAGATACAAATAGAGAGAGTGAGAGATAGAGAGGGAATGAGAGAGAAAATTATAGGGAGGAAGAGAGATGGATATAAAGAGGGAGAGAGGGAGGGAGATTAGGTAAGAGACATATAAATAGAGAGGGAGATATAGAGAAATATATTAGAGGGAGTAGGAGATAGGGAGAGAGATAGAGAGGGAGGGAGTTGTATAGAGAGAGGGAGATAAAAATGATAGAGATAGAGAGAGGAGGGAGGGAGGGACGAGATGTAAAGAGAGAGGGAGGATAAATAGATAGATATTGAGATATTAGAGGGAGAGTAAGAGATAGAGGGAGAGATCTAGAGTGTGTGTGAGAGGTAGAGGGAGAGAAAATTGAAGAAATGATGAGAGATTAAAAGAGATAGAATAAGGAGAGTGATATAAAAGGGGATAGATACATGTAGAGATCTTAAGAGAGGGGAGGGAACTGAGTTAGAGAGGGAGAGAGGGAGAGAGGGAGATAAATAAATAGAGTGAGAGTGAGACATATAAATGGAGGGAAAGGGGTGTTGGAAAAACAAGGACAGACAACTAAGAGGGGGGGTAAGTCAGTTGTCATAGAATAATTAAACTTTTCAAACTTATTTTAACTTAGTTTTAGATCTGATGAATGAACAATAAACCATAAGAAATCAACACATTAGAAACATAGAGAACACCAAGATTTTTTACGTGGAAACCCTGTTAGGGGAAAAACCGCGGTGGATGTTAGTCCACAATATTATACCATGTTAAAAGCATAATGAAAAATAATAGGAATGCACATGCATTCAAGCACACTGCCTAGAGCTCACTGCTCAATTACAAGAGGGATCACTTCCCAAAGAAAATACATAGTAATTCATCTTAGATCTATTGGGTATGAACTAAGAAAATAGCTTCTACACAAGCCTGATTATAGTTCCAGTTAAGCACAGAAACACTCCTCCACACTTCGCTCAAACTTCTTCACACTTTTCTCTGCAATTGAATGATTAAATCACTATTCACACTTGCACTTTCTCTGGCTCTTCCTCACTTCACACACACTAACTTCACACAAACAACCACTCTTATATATCTGCAACCTAGAATGACATCAACAACTTCATCAGCCAAAATATAAAACATATTTACAATGTCGGCCCAAATTTACAAATAAATTTTCAATGCAAATCATACACCATTAGCTACAACATTATGAAAACTTAAAAAAATATCCTCAAGTGTGCCAAACATTCAAATTTTAATCTCCAATGATTTGCAACACGCTACAACCACCATGTCAGCCAAGAACATGAAAACCCAAACACACACGAGAAAAATCTCTGACCATGAGCACACCAATTAACATGGACATGCAACAAGGATAGAGAATGATCTAGAAATAGCCACAAGAAATGAGAACTAACATAGAAACATTCACAACAACTGAAATTACTAGAATCACATAAAATTCAATCAGGAACACTAACTATAACCACATAAATACTATCAGAACACATCTATTCATAACATGATCAAATCTTCATGCAGACCTTTAAAACTTTAGGTGGATAAACTAGATACTCTCATAAACAAACCCTTTAGTCCATAACAACTGATCTTCAATGTACTAAGCAAGACATCTTCATGACCTTCATTGTTCCACTGGCAACCTACAACATTTGCTTTAACAATTTTCTTAATATCCTCAACATATACAACCTTCAATACATCAATGCTAATAGTGTTGACATCAATGACAACCACATATAAGTAACACAACCACAACATACAACAATCTCCCCCTTTGGCATTGATGGCAACACATGATGTGAAAAATACCATCAACACAACTCTCAATCAACACTTACTCCCCCTTAGATTCAGACTCTTCTCCTCAGCTTCTTCTACATGATCTTCACCCCACAAGGCTCTTCTCCCTAGATAAGCAATATTGTTTCACATGACTATTCTCCTCCTTTGACATCAATGGCAATGATAAGAATTATCTTCCCACATACAAGCTCTAAACCACATATCTGTACATCTGACTACTCCCTCTGAGTAGTAGCCATGAAAACATCAATCTGGATGAGAATATAGATTTGAAGTATATAGATTGATGCAAGTAAATGCATCTCTAGTTCATTTCAGGAGGGGTAATCACCCCTAGCATCCCTCTGAGATACTCAAAAGTATCCTTTGGCAATGGCTTGGTGAAATTTTTTGCATTCTATTCTTTGGTAGGCACATACTCCAATCTGACTTCTTTCACACTCACTTTCTCCCTCAAGAAGTGAAACTTGATTGATATATGCTTGGCCTTAGAGTGTAGCACCAAATTCTTTGATATGTTAATTGTACTTGAGTTTTCATAGTATATGGCAATAGGTTCATCATATATTACTCTGATATCTTTCAACATCTATTTCATCCACATCACTTGAGTACAAATATTTGTAGCAGCAATATACTCTACCTCAATAGTAGATAGGGAAATGGAATTCTACTTTTTACTCAACCAAGACACCAACTTCTTCCCTAGGAAGAAGACACCATCGCTAGTACTTTTCATGCCATCTACATCTCCCGCTCAATCCACATCAGTACATGCACTCAGAGTACGATCATTATCTTTAGGATACTAAAGCCCAAAATCAATTGTTCCTTTCAAATATTTGAAAATTGTCTTTACAAAAGTCACATGAGACTTTTGGATCGGCCTAAAATCTAGCTACCATACACACAACCTTCATGATGTTTGGTCTAGTCCATGTTAAGTAGAACAATCCACCAATCATTGAACTGTATCTGTAACGTCTGAAAAATGAAAGCAAAAGCTCTTGCACAATAGACAAACAAGAATCAAGATTAGAAGCACACATGCATACAAATACTAAATCTAGAATGCAAATTTCAATCGTTAAGCAACAAAGAACATGGGAAGTCAAAAACATAATTAAAACTGAAACAATCTCACCAATCTTTAAACGTATTTCCATGAATTATCTCGATTGCCCTTCTCCATTTCGCTTGTGTAGTATAATTGCCCTCAGATTTTCAAGTTCGTGCAAGTATAGCCTAAGATAGAGATTAGCAAAATATCGAAGATTCAAGACAAAAGTGCTCTCCAAAAGTTCCAAAATTCGCGAGAGAGATTGGAATGAAGAATGACAAATCAATTTATAGAAAATTGATTATTCGAACGACGGGTCAAGATCGAAAGATTGACAGATGGTTGAGATTGAGAGATTGGACATGCAATTAGATAACTGACAGTGATGACATGAGTGATAGCAATTAGAAATAGAATTAAAGATTAAATGAATGATTTAATCTTCAGTTCGGTATTCGAAAACATAAGAAATATCTTTGCATGACAAAGATAAAGATTGATTGTAACGACTCTCTGTTCGAATGTACGCACAACATTTAATTAATTAAATAATAATATTTAATTAATATGCATGTGCACGCAAATGAGTTAGAAGTGAAGGATTGCATGATTTGAAGAAGAGATTACTCGAAGACGCCACTCAGACATCGAATCAATAGTTAACTGAACGATTAAAATAGATGTCGAGTTGAGTAAAAGTGAATATTTAGATAACTCACATAATTATCTAAAATATAGAAGAATGTGTTAAAATAGAATTAATGAATTAAATAATTCATTTAATTCAAGACTCGATATTTGAAGAATAATTAAATAAATAAGATTTATTTAATTAAATGACGAAAGGGGTTTTAAATGAATAATTAAATAAATAATGAATTTATTTTATTATAGTTGAAATATGATAAACAGTAAATTAAATAAGAATTTATTTAATTTGACAAAATGAATAAGGTTAATTAGTAAAATAATTAAATAACAAGCGTTTATTTAATTAATCAGATAGAATAAAGAAAAGTGTGAATTAATTAAATAATTAAGATTATTTAATTAATAGAAGAAATAATAGAAGATGAATTAATTAAATAATTAACATTATTTAATCATGAACATGAATAATATGAATTATGCAGAATATGGAAGTCGCAGGCTTAAACCAGATTTCGGTGTCTACATTTGCCCCTCTTTGATACAATGTCATTTCGGCGTTGTGTCAAAGAAAATCAATGGAAATATGCCCCAGTCAAGCTCCGGATTAGAATAGGTGAAGGTATGCCCCCTCGGGAAAATTGATAAATTTTGGAAATGTTCAGAAAAATTTGGAAATGCGCCCGATTAGTTCAATAAATATGCAGAAATGTAATGCAGTTGACGGAATTGGGATCGGAAGCGGGAGGGACGGGTACGGGATGATAGAAAATGGAAGTTTACACGGCCAGAAGAGAGGAAATGCCACCTAAGCCCTAGGTATATATTGGAATTGGGGTGAAAAACTATTCATTTGCACCCACCCAGCTTATAGATTTCAAAAGTTTGCTCTGACTTTCAGCGAGGATGTCTCCAGTTCCAGCCACCCATCATCGTGCATACAGGATCAGGACGTTCCAGAGACCAGCCGGCGCGGACCCCCCGGTATGTACCTAAAACTTGTCTTTTGAAAATTTTTAATTTGCACGCTTTTTAAGGTATTTATTGTATTTTAAGTTCTGCGTGTCATTTTCATTTGCACCGCATCTGTATGCGCGAATGACGCATCTGCTTGCGAAAAGCCGCATTTGCATTTTAACACCGACCGGTTAGGCTTAGTTTAGAAAAATAACCGCATGTGTTTTTAATGTTACGCATTTGATCATTGTAATACGCATTTGCAATTTTGAAACGCATTTGTTTAATTTGATACGCAAATGTTAATTTTAGCACGCATTTGATAAAAAATAACCGCATTTGATTAATAATGACGCACTTGTAATTTGTGAACCACATTTGTAGAAAAGCGACGCATGTGTTAAAAAAGTGACACATCTGCAAAATAACGACGCATTTGCATTTAATGTCAAAACATTCATTTTTCACTAGGGTAGATGATTCAGGCTGACATGAGGCATGTTGTTGCAGGTTGTTCTTGACCCTATCTACACACGTGAGTCGAGACCCATAACGTTTCGATTCAGAGACAGCCTACGGCCGGCCGAGCGATGGACTCTATGGCATTTGGGTTTGTTGCACGTGATTGATATGCCCCAGATTAGGGCAAATTGGGGTTTACTGACAGCACTTTGCGAGCGGTGGCACTCTGAGACGTCTTCCTTCCACCTTCCGACTGGAGAGGCCACGGTGACATTGGAGGACGTGTACAGGATTCTAAGATTACCGATTAGAGGGACCCAGGTGGTCTATGATACCCAGAGGGGTATAGCTGAGATGTGTAGGTATTACCCCCATGCTGACGTTAGACAGCTAGGGGTAGATGATTATGAGATTAGATGGCAGGTACTGGCTCAGAGATATAGACAGTTAGACTGTCTAGTAGCGACACTGATAGGTGGTATTGTACTGCCTGATCGCCGAGGTCACGGATTCCCTGTTGGATGGGGTGAGATGCTAGTGGGCATGGTTGAGCGCCGAGTTGTATATGCTTGGGGTTCATGTGTTCTAGGGATGTTATACTTCCATTTGCATGACATAGCCTATAGAGAGGCGCAGTCGATGAGCTGCGGCACAATGCTGCTGATGGTATGGGCGTGGGAGCACATCGCAATATTTAGACCACCAGTTACAGTTGATGTACCTCATGGAGCACCATATGCATTCCGGTATGCGGGGGCCACCACTCAGCACCACATTGGGGACACTGGTTATTATAGACACGCGATAGACCTAATGCAGGAGTTTACCTGGAGACCATACCTGGGCTGCGAGGTATGGTCAGATGAGGACGAGCACCTACCATACTACAGACAGACATAGTACCTAGTGGGATGGACAGTCTCCCACATGCATATTATAGAGAGGCAGTTGCCAGATCAGGTATTGAGACAGTATGGAGAGGTACAGGATGTGCCTCGGGGTAGAGCAGAGTTTGTGCGGTCATCGCGAGAGGTCCTGCTATGGGGGCCAGAGATACCAGTCGCCACTGTGGAGGCAGACATTGATGGATTACAGGAACAACCATGGGGCTAGAGGGGTGGACTAGCAGATCTAGGGACTACCCCAGCTTATGATCAGTGGTGGGCACTGCATAGGCTAATTCCCTTGACAGATCCAAGGCAGCCAGCACCGGTAGAACGGCGTGTGAGAGGTCCCAGAGGTAGACGCGGTAGAGGAGGTGGTCGAGGAGGCAGAGGAGGCCGAGGTGATGGTGGGGATGATGGCAGAGGTGGCCGACACAGAGGCAGGAGAGGGAGGCGTGGTCGACGGGGATGAGGAGCAGCCTTGTCACCGATCTGAGAGGAGGGAGGAGGAGAGGAGGATGTGACCATGCTAGATGTGGCCAGAGGTGGCGAGGAGGAGCAGCCAGTAGAGGCAGTTATCCCTGATATCCCTGACATCCCAGCAGAGGTAGAGGCAGGTGCAGAGGAGGCCATTGGAGAGGAGGCAGTGGGGGAGGAGGCAAAGATTGATGCCCTTGGATTGTTAGGCGCCTACCAGGAGGATGATGATGGAGAGGATGATCATGAGAGGGAGATTAGGGATCAGATCCTGGAGGAGATGGATGAGGAGGATGATGGGAGAGACAGGGTCCGCCAGGATGAGACAGAGGTAGAGGAGACTGATACTGATATATTGCGAGCCCAGGTTGCCTTGTTGGAGGAGCAGATGAGGGTGTTGATGGTAGAGAGAGATGCCTACAGGGTGTAGAGAGACAAAGCCCTAATGGAGAGAGATCAGGCAGTAGCCCGGCGGCAGGAGACTGAGCAAAGATTTACAGAGCTCAGGACTCTATGTACAGGACCGTCAACCGCATTTGCCAGAGAGTTGGTCAGAGCTGGCGAGAGGGAGAGATACTACAGAGACTTGTATGAGGCAGAGGTTCCCTTAGAGAGATGGGCTCCCAGCTTTTCAGCGGCATAGAGTAGTAGGTCTCAGAGCAGGACCCACACACGGACAGTGAGCACAGAGGAATTGGATCAGCCACGCAGAGCAGGGCCATATGACAGACCTCCCACAGCTCCGAGATCAGTAGGTTCCCAGCATCAGTCTCCTACACACTCTCGACATGATGGCAGTGGCAGTTCAGGATAGAGACACAGTTTTGAGGTCCATTTGAGACATTGTATTTTGATCCGATAGCCATGCGGGCTTCCATGTATTTATGATACATTATGACATTGTGATGTGACACCTATGAGCAATATGTATATATGATTTTGGCGGCGATTCCTATGATATGTATTGTCTATTTATTGATTATGCAGTTATTTATTTATGCATGTGATGTTTATATTATATGCCTATGTGATGGATGATTGTATGTACTATATGTTGTTTATCCAACTAATGCAATAATGTTGATTCTATATGACATGTGATTCTATATGATTATGAGATGCCATGTGATGTTATATGTATAATGACATGCGATGCTATACAAATGGAATGTGATATATGTATTTACAGTTTATTGCTTATGATATGCAGTGTTAAATAATGATTATTGTCTATTATGCCATGATGATCTAAATGTGAAATATGCCTATATATGTATGTTTCTAACATGTATGTTGATGTAGGATGATGTATACCAGTTTGTGTCACAGGACTCCGTCATAATGCAAGAAAGAAGAATTGTTAGTGTGGAATGTTAGATCGACAAAGAAGAAGACAGAAGATAAATGTTAGTGTTAGGAATCTTCAATATTTTACCATATCACAAAAGGTATTGCACTTTATCATCATTGGGCGGGACTAATACAAATGGAGAAAAACACCATGATATGACATAGATCAAGGTGTGCAAGGTCATCCACTTGCTAAAAACAGACAGTCGCAGACAAGGATTGTCACTAACTCATACTAAGGACACAAGTTGCCCCAGTCTTTTTGTCAGAACAAACCACAGACAGCAAACAAAGAAAAAGACGGGTCATGAGATGTCATTGCTCCTCTAAATCCTTCATGGGACATCCTTGAGGAAACTAGTAACATGACTCAAAATCAAATTTAAAATACAGTCGACAAACAGTAGTGAAAGAAAATAGAATTCTGATACGTCGTTGCTTCTCTAAATCCTTCATGGGACATCATTGAGAAAGCTAGTAACATGAATCCTAGTCATCAATTCAAGATAAATGATAAGATAAATAAGCCAATAAAGTCAAAAAGTCAATAAAATGTTTGCCAAAACATGATTTGTTTGTTCGATTTGTTTGATTGGTAGAGCCTGATTGCAGGAGATACACATACCGGATAAGACTGTGAGTCTGGTTTCGATGTTATGACTATCTGTATAAGGCATGACAAAGCCTGGTTTCAGAAAGACATGTATCGTATAAGACGTTGAGTCAGATGTCGTTGATGTGATAACCTGTGTAAGGCTACGTTTGATTGTGTTGACCTTGTCGATTATGCAGGAAGGACGCATCTTGAATAAGACATAGGTTGATTGTTTTGATAACGTCTGTTTCCAAGAAGGACAAATCCTGTAGCAGACTTTTGGTTGATCTGTTTTGATTTTTTTTTTTTTGTTTGGCAAGTTGTTTGATTTGACTCAGAGACATTGCTGACTTATTCACCAGAGTAATGCATGACTTGATATGACGTGTTGAAAATTGACTGTGTGTGATGACAAAACCCTAAAGGACTGACCTAGTGCGGCCTCAGGGGCTCATCGTGTGATGGCCTTGCCTACGTTGTACACGCAGAGACCTCGTAGTTCGACTTGACTGCGACCAACAAGACTGACTACAAATAAAAGACATGTGTGAAATTGAATGTGACGAACCCTAATGGACTGACCTAGTGCGGCCTCGGGGGCTCATCGTATGATGGCCTTGCCTACGTTGTACACGCAAAGACCTCGTAGTTCGACACGACCAATGACCTTGTCATATAGACATATGGATTGACGCATGACTTTATACAGACAAACCTAAACGGATGGACCTAATGCCTCGGGGGCACATCGGCAGATGGCACTTTCACGATCAGGCCATTAGAGGCTTAGCGTGGTTGACAATGACAAAATGAGCAAGTAGCGTGACTCTGACTCTATTTTTGGATTTTTTGAAGTTTTTCAATGTTTTGTGTTTTTTCAGGTCATTTTGTGATGTCCGTGGATTTTCCATGGTTTGACGTCTTCAACACAACCAATGTAAGAACCAATATGACACATGTCAAGTGTTTGCCCCCAGTCGAGTATAAGACCAACTAACTATGAATAGGGTAAAATGAGGGATATGAAATGCTCTCGATGTCAATCGTTCCAAGGTATGGGAAAGACTACCACTTATTATGAATGATATATACAAGCGATGGATATGAAAGATACGGGATATGTATAGGGATATGAACTATGTACACGGGTAGTGGACTATGTATAGGGATGTGGGCTATATACACGGTAGAGACTATGTATAGGGAAGTGGTGTATGTACAAGATAGATTAGAATAATAGTAGACAAAGGAGCAAAGTCGAGTACACATGGCGCCTGTTTGCCAGGTTTTCACCAAGGTACCTATCCAAAGCGCCACCGAAGTGGTTTTCACCATTGGACGATTGATTTGTCTTTACTATTTTCCATATTAACTAATTTTTTTGGTGTTACCAAGATGCCTGTTTGCCAGGTTTTCACCTTGATAACGATTTTTTTGATTTTTTGATTTTTTTGTATTTTTGCTAAATAAGACAAAGGCTCCCAGAAGCTATGCGTAGAACTTCTTCAGATGTGTACTATTGATTGGTAAGGACAATGGTTCGCCTTCAGGAGTAGAGAGTTGGTACGCTCCTGATCCAAAAGCTTCTGTAACAACATAAGGTCCCAACCAATTAGGTTCAAACTTTCCTGGTTTGTCTCTTTCTGCTTGATTCTTTGGGTTCTCCATTAAAACCAGGTCTCCAATGTCAAAATTTATGTTTAACACCCTCCTGTTATAGCTACGACGAAGGCGATTCTGATATGCTTGGAGATGGTCTAGTGCCTTTTGTCTTCGCTCATCCAGGAATTCTAGTTCATGGAGTCTCGACACTCGATACTCTTCATCATCAATGTGGCCTTTTAGGGATACCCTTAGGGAAGGAATCTCGACCTCAATAGGCAAAATGGCTTCAGATCCAAAGACAAGTGAGTATGGGGTAGCACCAGTGGGAGTACGGATACTTGTACGATAAGCCCATAAGGCAGGGTTAAGCTGTAAATGCCAGTCACGACCAGCATCATTGACAGTCTTCTTGAGGATTCTAATGATGGTCTTGTTAGATGCCTCCGCTTGGCCGTTACCTTGTGGGTAGTATGGAGTAGAGAAGTGATGTTGAATATGAAATTGATCACACAAGTGACAGACTTCTTGGTTCTTAAATGGATGGCCATTATCAGTGATTATAGACTGAGGGACACCATACCGACAAATGATATAGTTCAAGATGAATCTAGAAATCTGTGTGCCAGTAATGTATGTCATAGGAATGGCTTCAATCCACTTCGTAAAGTACTCAGTGGCAGTGATAATGAACTTGTGTCCATTTGATGATGTAGGGTGGATTTTACCTATGAGGTCGAGTCCCCATTGGGCAAAGGGCCACAGTGACGTGATAGGACAGAGCTCCTATGCTGGGGCATGTATCAAATCTCCATGAACGTGGCATTGGCGACATTTTGTTACAAAGACATATGAGTCTTTTTCCATAGTAGGCCAATAGTAACCCAGTCTCATAATATTTTTAGCTAAGGTAGGACTGCTAGAATGGGAACCACATATACCCTCATGCACCCCACACAAGGTTGCTTGTGCTTTAGTAGAATCAAGACATCTCAACAGGGTATTATCTAAGGCGCATCTATATAAGGTGTCTCCGACGATGGTGTATTTGGCCGACTTGCGAAGGAATGTCCTACGTTGGTTATTGGATAGACCAATGGGGATGACTTCGGCATGAAGGTAATCATAGATTTCTTTGTACCATGGGGAATCAGGACCAACAATATCACACACCATTTCAGAATCTGGGATATCGTAGGCGGGGACCAAAAGCTGTTCGACCAAGAACTCAAACTTAGGCACGTTGTTAGGAATGTCAAGGAGTGAGGCAATTGTAGCCATAGCATCTGCTGCTTTATTTAAATCATGAGGTATCTGATGAAACTTGACTTTGTCAAAGTACTCTTTAAAACTATCAGCCATGCGCTTGTACGAAGCAAGCTTCTCATCCTTAGTCTCATAATCATCATTTACCTGTCTTATTACTAGTTGAGAATCACCATATACCTGTAGGTTCTTGATTTTCCACTTGACTTCCATGCGTAAACCTGTCACTAAAGCTTCATACTCCGCCATGTTGTTCGTGCATGGAAATGCAATTCTAAATGATTTAGGGATGGAATCACCCTGTGGTGTGATAAACAATATCCCAGCCCCTGAACCATGATTTGTATGTGAGCCATCAAAGTATAGTTTTCATGTTATGTTTGTGTCAAAAGTGAATATGAACTCATCAGGAAAGTCTGCCACTAATGGGTGATCTGCCTGTATGGGTGCATCAGCTAGCTGATCAGCAATGACCTGTCCTTTAATAGCCTTTCTTTCTACATACTGGATATCATACTCACTAAGTATCATAACCCACTTAGCCAGACGTCCTGTTAATGCTGCCTTACTGAGAAGATATTTCAGAGGATCTATTTTAGCAATCAACATTGTTTGATGGTTTAGCATGTAGTGCCTCAGTTTTTGGGTAGCAAATACTACTGCAAGACATGCACGTTCAATGTTACTATAGTTAAGCTCATAACCAACAAAAGTCTGACTGATATAATAGACTGCCCGTTCATGACCTTCATCGTCATTTTGTGCAAGCAATGCTCCGAGTGATGAATGGGTTGTTGTGATATAAAGAATCAATGGTCTTCCTTCAACAGGTGGCATTAAGACAGGGGGTGTAAGTAAATATTCCTTAATCAATTGAAAAGCCTCTTCACACCTAGGTGTCCATGCAAAGGGTACTCCTTTCTTAAGAAGATGTTGAAAAGGATGTGTCTTGTCTGCTAACTGCACTATAAACCTTCTGATAGATTGCAACCTTCCCTATAATGTCCTTAGTTGACTGAGATTGTTGGGTGGTGGCATATCCACGATTGCTTTCACCTTAGCCGGATCCACCTCAATACCTCGTCTTGAAATGATATAACCTAACAGCTTTCCTGACTTGACTCCAAACACACATTTCTTTGGGTTGAGTCTCACATTATACTTTTCCAGTCTCTGAAATACCTTGTCTAAAACCTGTAAATGTTCTGCTCTTGTTTTGGATTTTACAATAAGGTCATCGACATAATCCTCCATGCAAGTATGTACTAGATCATGAAAGATAGTAGTCATGGCACGTTGATAGGTGGCTCCTGCATTTTTGAGTCCGAAGGGCATAACATTCCAACAATACGTTCCCCAAGGACAAGTAAAAGTTGTTTTATGTTGATCTTCAGTTGCAATTTTTATCTGGTTATATCCTAAGAATCCATCCATAAGGGACAACATCTCATATCCTGCTGTCATGTCAACTATCATGTCTATATTAGGCAAAGGGAAGTCATCCTTAGGACAAGCCTTGTTGATATCTCTAAAATCAGTCCATATGCGGATGCCCCCAGCTGGTTTGGTAACTAGTACAAGATTGGAAATCCAATCTGCATAGTCGATAGGTCTGATGAAACCAATGTCTAAGAGTTTCTTGAGTTCTGCTTTGACTAATAAAGCAATCTGTGGATGCATTTTTCTCAACTTCTGTTTCACTGGTTTGGCACCTGGTTGTAAAGGTAAATGATGTAGCACAAGTTCAGGATCTAACCCTGGCATGTCAGCATATGACCAAGCAAAATTTATCTGTCTTTGTTCAAAGAAGTCGCAAAACTCAGGCTTTTCTTCTGTTGTCAATGACGCTGCAAAATAAACCAGTCGTGGATTCTCTTTTGTGCCTATGTTGACCTCTACAGTTTCTTCCACGAGCATAGGTGACTTTTCCTGTATAATGGGAAGAATGTTCAAACCTCCATCCTTAGGTGCCTCAGAGAGGTTTTCACCTTCGGATGCGTCCTTTCTTTTTACTTTTTCATTGTCTAGAGGTGCCTTTCAGTTTTCACCTAGAGACTCATCCTTTTTATCTTGTTTATTCTTTTTCTCAATTTTGCGATTGGAGGGTTGAACAAATTCCCCAAAATATGCTTTATTGTCCAAGTCAATGGTAAAACCAGTTTTATGATCTCCATTAGGTATTCCTTCACGTAATCCCAGGAACTCAGCAATTGCTTCGTCGTTCTCAAAAGTGTCTAAGACGGGTGTATCTTGTTGATCCCAATCTATGAGTTGGGGATAAACTAAGGGCATGTCATCGTCAGAGTTATCGAAGTCTAATGGGGTCAAGGTAAGGATTGAATTATTCATATGATCACAAAAGTCTTGTACCAAGTCCTTTTTGCTCTTGGGTTTGGGTCTAGGTGGATGAATAGGTGGGCCTAATGCCAAGGTTTGACAATCCGAAAGAGGTGGCTTAGGTTGCCATGAGGTAGGATCAAGTGATTCCCAATAGTAATGTTTAAACCACTCCTCTTTTGTCATTTTCTTTGGTGGACAAGAATTTAAGGGGTTTGGTGAGGAACTTAACAGCAAGTCAAGCTCTCCAAATAACTTGTCAAGGTCCATGGAAGAAGTAGAGGATAAGGAATCCCACTCATAATCATTAGAGTCAGGAGAGTTACAATGATTTTGGTCTATTGGTTCGTGAGATGTCTTAATGTCTTCCGAAGCACGTACTTCCTCAAGTAAGGGTAATGGAGTACTAGGAACGCCAATCTGAATCGGTTGAAACCCTAGCCCTACTCCTTTTGGCCACTAAGAAACAAAGATTGGTTCAATTCTGCCATCTTGGTTTAAGCCTAAACCACTTTGTCCATCATATCCTTTGCTTTGCATGATTTTGAAACCCTTTCCATATAATCTTGTAGGAATATGAGCAAGTAAAAGGGGTTCTTGATTATCTTCCTTATACAGCCAGGAAGTGACATCTTCGGTATCTACAACCTCTTTGCTTAATTCACCCCATTTAGTGAAAGTTGTTGTGGGGGGAACATGTATAGTGATTCTAGACTGTCCCCTACCTGTTGTAGGCAAACCATATGACCTAGGAGGGACCAAGTGGCTAACACAATAGGAAGTCTTCATATAATACTCTCCACAACCCTTGTCTTGGATCTCAACCCTAGGAGTAGTGGGAAGTGAAGGTGCAACAGATTGTCGAGTGAGTGTGGACGGGTCAACATAAGAAGATGGATTAGACGATGAGGCCTCTTGGTTGACTGGCACTTGGCGTTGAGGGATCTCCTTTAGGTTAGTGCAATACTGGAAAGGATCGGGATCACCATCGATAGTTATTTCGGTGCCATTGTAAGGGAATTTAAGGCACTGATGATATGTGGAAGGGACTGCCTTCATGGCATGAATCCATGGTCTACCTAGTAAAAGGTTATATGGGAGGGTGAGATCCAAGACCTGGAACTTTGTCTCCATTACCGCAGGACCAATTCTGATAGGAAGTGTCACCACCCCCTTTGATTTTCTTTCTTCATCATCATAAGCCTTAATGACAATACTCTTGGTGGTATCTACGCATGCTTCTGAAATACCTAATGCCTTAATTAGTTTTAAAGTGCATAGATTTAACCCTACTCCTCCATCTACCAAAACTCGTCTAACTTTGGTGTCATCAACAAGGACTTCTAGATGTAAAGGGTCATTGTGGTTTGTCTTGTTTGTGGCATAGTCTTGTTCAGAAAACGTGGCATGATGGTTATTGGTCAAGTAGCCCACCATTTCCTGGAAATGATTGACATCAAGATCATTAGGGACCGTGGTATTCTGTAAAGCCTTATCGAGGATATACCGATGCTCGGGGGAGATACGCAACAATTTCAAGATGGAAATTTGGGCTGGGGTCTTCCCCAACTGGTCAAGTAGGTTATATTGTAACTTGGAAGGTTGTGATGCTTGTTGTGATGGAGGTCCTTGGATAACAAACTTAGTATGACGAGTATTGACCGCACATTCTGGATTAGCATTGATAGTAATGGTATTGATGTTGTCATTGGCGGCGCGAAGGCAATGAATGATTTTGCCACTATCATAGTCATGTTTTATATTCACATAATTGGCTGACATATTGGTCTTAGTACTTGAACTGGGGACAGTTCCTTTCCCATGGTCATGTAGTGGGTCTGAAAAGACTTGATGATCAGTGTTCGATGTCTTTTGTCTTTGTCCACTAACTTCAATGACTCTCTTGTCAACAAGATCCTGTATGATGTTCTTCAGTTGTCGACAGTTCTGTAAGTTATGTCCCTTTGTCCTATGATAATCACAGAAGGCATTGTCATCCCACCAAGTTGGTTTAAACTGTCCTGGATCGTATTGTCTTGGTTCTTGCAGTTGTATGAAGTTGTGTTGTAACAGTTGTTTGAACACCGACTCAATGGGTTCCCCTAAGGGAGTGAACTCACGTTTCTGGAATCTCCTTGCTGGTGGACGTTGAGTGTTTTGGACCACATTAGGAGGTTGATTGACAGCATTAAGCGTGTTGGAAAAATTATGAGGCCCTTTCAATGTGAGGAGGGGTCCTTCTTGTAATGTTTTAGCATCCACCACCCCATCATTGGTGACATTTTTATTGTGAGACCAAAATCTATTTCTGTTTGTGGGAGCGTTTTGTATGACTGTGTTTCGATTGGGTGTTGTCATCTTAAGTTCACCCTTTTCAATGAGATCCTTCTCTATTATCACCCCCTTTTCCACTAGTTCCGAAAAAGATATGCAACAATGTACCCTTAAGTTACTCCTGAGTTTTGGATGAAGGTTTTCTTGAAACATTGTAACCCTTTGTTTTTCAGGTATCTCGACATGACATCTACTAGCAATAGTTCTCCATCTCTGGAAGAAAGCAATGAATGTTTCACCTTCATCTTGTGTTGTGTGGCACAATGTTGCTATATTTATCTCATGGTCAATGTGGAAGGAGAATTGCTCCACAAATTTCTCGACTAGTTCTCCCCATGATCTAATGCTAGAATCTAGACCCGAAAACCATTCTAGTGCAACCCCTACAAGACTTCGTGGAAATATCCTCATAAGGTACGTGGGGTCGTAAGCGACATCAATGCATATGGTAGAAAATTCCCTGATATGTTCAATTGGATTGCGTTTGCCATTGTACTTAGGAAGATTTGGTATGACATACCCATGAGGGAAAGGTGTCATGTACAATGATCTATCAAAAGGGAATGGGCATATGTCCTTTGGTGAAAATGATTTCTTAGTTGACACTGACATGTTATCCATTTGCGTTTGTAATGCATGCATTTGTGTTTGTAGGACGTCAACTTGAGTCAAAGATGTGCTCGGAGGATTATGCGGATCCATGTATGTATTCTGAAATCCAAAGTCTCATGATGGGTTTTGATTGAACGTTGGCATCTAAGGTGGATTCGGATTCAGACTATTGGTAAATGTATTCTGGTTTGGAATTGGCATAAATTGATGTTGTCCTGGATTCTGTGTAAATGGATTCCGAGTACCACTCTGTACAAAGGGATTCTGATTCGGAACCGATGTGAAATAGTTTTGGCCTGGAATCTGGGTAGACGGATTCTGACTACCAATCTGTGAAAAGGGGTTCTGATTTGGAACCGATGTAAATTGGTTTGGACTGCTAGTCTGGAAAGGTGGATTTTGATTGCCATATTGGAAGGAGGGAATGCCCCCTGTTTGTGTAATCCTTGGTATAGTACTAGTGACCTGAGCACTAGGTATGGCCATCGACTGTGGTAGGGTACCCATAATGCTAGCAGTAGGTGTGGTTGTTGATTGCGCACTTGTGACACCGACATAAGATGTATGGGCTGATGTTTTAGGTCATTTACTCCCACTAAGAGGACCGAAAGGAGTGGATGATGAAGCCCCTGTAGTGAAACTAAATCCCGATGTCATGCTAGGTGTACCAAATGGGGATGTGTGGACTGTCGTACTCTGTGTAGATGTGCTAGATGGCATAGTCGTGCTGACTTGAGGCATAGTAGTACTAGCAGTCGTAGTATTTGTCCCTTGTGTAGGTTGAGTTTGTAAGGTGCTAATATCAAATCCTGGAGGTAAAGTAGCACCTTCAGTTAGCAATTTTCCTAAGAACCGTTGATGATCATTTGCTAGGTACTCATCTACAAAAGAGGCAAACTCAGGGTCTTGTGCGGCAGCCTCTATGTCTTCTATTGTAACATGTCCTTGAGTGTTTCTAGTGGTGAATTTGTCTAGTAGAGTCTTATGAGGTCTTGAAGAAAATGGGTTGATGAACTCGCTTGGGTTCGACATGTTTTCTCTCTCTCTCCTCTTAGACCTAGTTTCAACCATGTAAGATAAGCTCAATATGCGGGAAATGCAAAACTATATCTAGAAACTGTATGACTCTATCCTGTGTTTTTGGGGTTTTCTTATGCAAAATAAGGGATGTCCTATGATGATACTATCCTAGACTCTAAAGGTGCAAGAAGTCTAAGTGAGACCCTAAAATGATCAATTCTATAAACCCAAGGTGAAGGGACCAACTACCTAAAGTCAAACCAAAGTGTCAATTTAGATAAGTCAAGGAACCAATGTAGGACAAAGATCGCTGAGTTTCCTAACTAGATTGATGAGCTAGGACAACTCTCTGTAGGACAAAGTATATGATGATAAGACTAGGTTCAATGACAGATTTTGTTGACACTATGACCTTTTCTAGAGTATAGATGGTGGACTACTCCTAAAGTTTGTAAAAGTGACCTTTCTAGGAGTCTAATGCAAGGTAATATGTACTCTAAGATGAAGACAAAATCTAACTGAAGACAACTATGGTAATGACTAAATGAACCTAAAGGATGCAAAATTGAGCAAATCGTTTCAGGTTTCTGTTTCAAAGACTGTTTGTATGAAGACCACTGGAACTGGTATAACTCTGCTGACTGGACAGTGACAGTGAATTTTGGTTTTCCTGGTAATCAGACAGATGCATTTCAAATTTAACAATTGCGGTTCAAACTGACAGATGCGACTCAAAATTACCAGATGCGACTCAAGATGACAGATGCGACTCAGAATATAACGCAGGTGTTTCTAAAACAGATGTGCGTCAAACTGACAGATGCGACTCATAAATGACAGATGCGGCTCAAAACAACCAGATGTGACTCATATAAATCAGATGTGAGCTGAATTTATAGATGCGACTCAAAAATTATAGATGCGACTGAAAACTTACAGATGCGACTCAAAATTAACAGATGCGACTCTAAAATTCAGATGCGTGTTTCTGGTGAACAATTGCGACTCTCTGTGAATTTTCAGTGACATGAAATTTAAAGTGATCCAGTTTTCTATGATCAAATTCTAACAATCAAAGACAATCGTAAGACAAAGTGTTTTCAGTTTCAATTTTGGACTCCAAGAACGTTTAAAGTGATAACAGACAAGCACATCCTAATAGGCCAAAGGCCTAGGGTTTGTTACTTGGTATAGCCCACCAGTTATACCCCGGATTGGTGATGAACACCTTTCCTTCTCGAGAGTGGATAGCTTAGGAATTTGGTGGCATTGGCTCCCCTCCACGGCTCATTAACGTCTTTCGAGCACACCAATTCTGAATTCATTGGGTAGTGACATCCCAAGAACCGCTATCTCTACTCAAGGGGATTAGTAGTGAGTAATCTTCAGGCATGATACTGTACCCTGCACTAATACCAAGCAACGGCCACAAATAGGTTGGTCTCTATAACAAAAGGGTATTTAATTCGGGCATTCCGTTCGTGGGGTGTGATCCATATGGCACGAGTCCCCTTTCGGATCCATCTTATCGGAACCACACTCGTGATTCTTGGGGTTTCCCCAAGAACCCACTTTTGTATACCAGCTGGAAGTCCCTCAGGTTCAGGGTGCTACTGGTCTGAGTCGTTCTGGGGTGAGTACTTTTTCCCACCAGAACAGGCCCAAGTTCTAGAGTTGGTAACCATTTCTCTTACACCTAGGATCGCACGGATGCGCAAGGGGAGAGGATACTTCGGTGTACCAAATCGTAAGGGTGACCAAACTTGTGCTTTCACACCAAACACAGTAGACACTTGTTAATTTTAATCCAAATGAAAGATTTGCTATGCTACCAAACAATCTGTTTCAAATTTAACTAAGGTCTTCGACAATCGTCCTGCAGAAAAACTTGTTAGTAATTTGCAATATTGTCTTCGTCAATCGTCCTGCAAAAGCTTGTTAACTCCAAAAAGGCCACATGCTAAAAATTAGATATTAGTAACACGAAAATCAATTGAAAATTTTAGATCACGGGAAACGAAAATAAAATTTTACCAGTCAGTTGCGTCGTTTCGTTACCAGTCAGATGCGTCGTTTCTTTTTCAGTTGCGGCTCGGGATATCAGTTGCGGTTCAGGATTCGTTAAATGCGTCGTTTTTATGTCAAATGTGATTCCAAAATCCAATTGCAGTTCAGAAACTTCACATGCGGTTCCAGAAAATCAATTGCGGTGCAAAAACCTCACATGCGTCGTTCCGTACGAAAAATCTACAAAAACAAAAATTAAAAGATCTACGGATTTGTGAAGATGGTGTCTTCACGTCGGGTTCACCAAAATGTAACGTCTGAAAAATGAAAGCAAAATCTCTTGCACAATAGACAAACAAGAATCAAGATTAGAAGCACACATGCATACAAATACTAGATCTAGAATGCAAATTTCAATCGTTAAGCAACAAAGAACATGGGAAGTCAAAAACGTAATTAAAACTAAAAAAATCTCACCAATCTTCAAACGTATTTCCATGAATTATCTCGATTTCCCTTCTCCATTTCGCTTGTGTAGTATAATTGCCCTCAGATTTTCAAGTTCGTGCAAGTATAGCCTAAGATAGTGATTAGCAAAATATCGAAGATTCAAGACAAAAGTGCTCTCCAAAAGTTCCAAAATTCGTGAGAGAGATTGGAATGAAGAATGACAAATCAATTTATAGAAAATTGATTATTCGAACGACAGGTCAAGATCGAAAGATTGACGGACGGTTGAGATTGAGAGATTGGACATGCAATTAGATAACTGACAGTGATGACATGAGTGATAGCAATTAGAAATAGAATTAAAGATTAAATGAATGATTTAATCTTCAGTTCGGTATTCGAAAACATAAGAAATATCTTTGCATGACAAAGATAAAGATTGATTGTAACGACTCTCTGTTCGAATGTACGCACAACATTTAATTAATTAAATAATAATATTTAATTAATATGCATGTGCACACAAATGAGTTAGAAGTGAAGGATTGCATGATTTGAAGAAGAGATTACTTGAAGATGCCACTCAGACATCGAATCAATAGTTAACTGAATGATTAAAATAGATGTCGAGTTGAGTAAAAGTGAATATTTAGATAACTCACATAATTATCTAAAATATAGAAGAATGTGTTAAAATAGAATTAATGAATTAAATAATTCATTTAATTCAAGACTCGATATTTGAAGAATAATTAAATAAATAATGAATTTATTTAATTATAGTTGAAATATGATAAACAGTAAATTAAATAAGAATTTATTTAATTTGACAAAATGAATAAGGTTAATTAGTAAAATAATTAAATAACAAGCATTTATTTAATTAATCAGATAGAATAAAGAAAAGTGTGAATTAATTAAATAATTAAGATTATTTAATTAATAGAAGAAATAATAGAAGATGAATTAATTAAATAATTAACATTATTTAATCATGAACATGAATAATACGAATTATGCAGAATATGGAAGTCGCAGGCTTAAACCAGATTTCGGTGTCTACAGTATCTTATTTTATTTTCCTTAGGAGAATCATCATTTTGTGTTAGCTTGCATCCAGTTACCATGGGTGCACCAACAGGCTTTGAGTCATCCATACCAAACTTCTTTAGCAACTCTCTCACATATTTGGACCAAGATATGAAAATTCCATTGTCTAATTGAGTAACTTGCAATCCCAAAAAGAACATACTCATTTCAAATTCACTCTTCATTTCATCTGCAAACTTCATACATAGATCATTATCTCCTCCAAAAATAATTTCATCAACAAAGACTTCAATGATCAATTCTTTATCATGATCCAACTTAAAATACAAGTTGTTCTCAGAAGTACCTTTACTCAATCCAAGCTTTAGTAAGTATTTATCTAGTCTATCATACCAGGCTCTAAGAGCTTGCTTGAGTTCATATAGAGCTTTCTTTAATTGGAAAACAATGTCCTCTTTGTCAGTCAGTTGAAATCCGTCTAGTTGTTTAACATTTAATTCTTCTTCTAATTCACCATTCAGAAAGGCTGACTTCATATCCATTTGATAGAATTTATAGTTCTTATATGCAACATAAGCAAGAAATAATCTTACATCTTCAATTCTAGAAATAGGGGGAAAGGTTTCTTTAAAATCAATACCTTACATTCATGAATACCCTTTGCATACAAGTCTTTCTTTATTTCAGACCACTTCGCCTTGTTCATTTAGCTTATTCTGAAAGACCCATTTAGTTCCAATCACATTTTATCTTTAGGTCTGGGAACAAGAATCCATGTATCATTCTTTTCAATCTACATTAGTTCTTCCTTCATAGCTTCCATCCAATGTTCATCATTGCAAGCTTCATTGACATCTTTAGGCTCAATCTTGGAAATCAGGCAATACTCTTATGTAATCCTTCTTCTAGTCTGTACACCTATAATTTGATTTTTAGAATGATTCAATCTCACATACCTTGGAGTTTTGGGATTCACTCATACTTCTGGTTCTTTTTTTCTTACTTCTAAACTTGCACTTGTCTCTCCTTCCTGACTTTCTTGATTTACTGAAATAATTTGAAGTTGATTCTATGTCTGAGCATTCTTCACTTTGTTTGTATTTTCTTTCTGGTCATCTAAATCATATCCACAGTATCTAGATGATCTATCAGAGTCCTCATCAACTCTAACATTTTCACTTTCAACCATTTTTCTCAGTCTTCTATTATAGCATCGATAATCCTTTCTTTTAGTAGAGTAACCTAGAAAGATTCCTTCATCACTTCTTGCATCAAACTTGCCTATTTCCTCATCTCTCTTAATGTAGCACTTGCTTCCAAAGGTCTTGAAATACTTAATAGTGGGCTTATAACAAAACCATAGTTCAAAAGGATTCTTACTAGGATTAACATTGACATTTACCCAGTTTAAAGTGTACAAAGCAGTGTTTATAGCTTCTCTCCAATAGATGTGAGGCACATTTCCTTCAATCATCATTGTTCTAGCAACATCCAAAATTGTTCCTCTTTATTTCTACAACTCCATTATGTTGAGGGGTTCGGAGAGAAGATAACCATCTCTTGATTCCATGTTCTTCATAGAAAGAATTGAACTCCCTAGAGGTGAATTCACTACCTCTGTCTAACCTTAAGCATTTAATCTTCAAACCTTTCTCATTTTCTACCATAGCTTTGAAACTTTTGAACTTCTCTAATGCTTCACATTTATCTCTTAAGGAAGCAACCCATATCATCCTATAGTACGAACTGCATAGATCATTATGCACCATCTCTAGTACTCCATTTGGATGATGTTGTTTGCTCTGAAAATAAACTCTAGTCTATTTTCCCATTTGACATTCCTTGCATATTGTGTTAGCAGGGTTCACTAGCTTAGGTAGATCTCTTACTGCTTGAGTGGAGCTTACCTTGACATTGTTATCAAAATTCACATGACACAACCTCCTATGCCATAACCAACTTTCATCTACTTGAGCAATTAAACAACTTACTTTAGTAGCACTCATGTGAAAAATATTACCTCTTGTCTTTGTACCTAAAGCAATCATATTTCCAGAGCTTCCAAGTATTATGCATCTTCCATCTTTGAACTGAAGATTATAACTCTTGTCCACCATTTGTCCAACACCCAATAGATTGTGCTTTAAGCCTTCAACAGAAAGGACATCATCATTGTTATGTTTACCACCAAAACAAATAGATCCTCTGCCACGAATCACACCAGCATTGTTATATTCTAATCTTAAAACCCCACCGCCATATTTCTCTAGACTTAGAAATCTTGTTTTGTCACCAGTCATATGATGTGAGCATCCACTGTCAATAACCCACTTATCATTTTCTTCAATTTGAGCTGCAAGAGCTTTCTTAACTTTAGCAAATTCAATAGCCACCAGACCATTTTCAATGGTAGTAATGAAAAACCATTCATCTTCATTTCCATTTTCTTTATTAGATTCTTCATCAGTCATACCTTCAACAAAATATCACTTCCTTTGAAATCTAGGTTTGTTAGGTTTAGACCTAGGAACTCTTTCAGGACACCTTGAAGCGGAATGACCTATTTTACTACAAGAGAAACATTTAATAGGAAACTTTCCTTTATACTTACCTTGTCCTCTACCTTCTTTCTTTACAATCAGTGCTTCCAACTCTTCTACTTCTCTTTGTTCATCTTCAAGTTGTTTCATCTCTTCCTCATACTTGAATGTCTTTCTAGAACTCTCTTCTAGATCATATCTTTTCTTGTTTCTTCTGGATATAGAAGACTTAAATGTAGATTCATTCTTTGGGGTAGAATCACCAAATTCACTCAACTCAAAAGCAACAATTTTACTAATCAGCATATCTCTTGTTACATTTGTTACTGATTTGAACTCTTCAATAGCATGATCCTTTGATTTGTAAAAGGGAGGCAATGATATGAGCACTTTAGCTACAATTTCTAGTTATTCCAAGGTACCACCAACACATCTAATACCCATCACAAGTTCATTTACTCTTTGCATAAAAGAAGAAATATTTTCATCTTCACCCATCTTCAAATTTTTATACTTTCCTTTCAAACTATGTAGCTTAGCTACCTTCACATGTACATCTCCTTCATACAAAGTCTCTAGCTTCATCCAAATCTCATGAGCTATCTTCAGACCTATCACATTTGTCATTTCTGAATCTATCAGAGCACTCAACAAAACTTCAATAGCCCTGATGTTAATCTCAACCTCTTTAATCTAATCAGGAGTGGAGGGACCATTCTAAGGAATAATATATATGTTCTTTGTCATATTCTAGAAGGGTTCACCAATACACCTCAAATGACATTCCATTTTGGCTTTCCACAAAGAGTAGTTTGTTCCATCGAATCTAGAATTGTCCTTTTTGTATGATGCCATCTTAGATTACCTCAAGCTTTTAAACTTCTTTAGAGGAACCAACTCTAATACCAATTGTTGGAAAAACAAAGAAAAACAACTAAGAGGGGGGTGAATTAGTTGTCACAGAATACTTAAACTTTTCAAACTTATTTTAACTTAATTTTAGATCTGATGAATGAACAATAAACCATAAGCAATCAACACATCAAAAACACAGAGAACACCAAGATTTTTTATGTGGAAACCTTGTTAGGGGAAAAACCACGATGGATGTTAGTCCACAATATTATACCATGTTAAAAGTATAATGAAAAATAATGGGAATGCACATGCATTTAGGCACACTTCCTAGAGCTCACTACCCAAAGAAAATACACAATAATTTGGATTAGATCTGCAAGGTATGAACTGAGAAAATAGATTCTACACAAGCCTAATTACAATTATAGTTAAGCACAAAAACACTTCTCCACACTTTACTCAAACTTCTAGGTATGTGTAGGATCATCATAGAAAAAACAGGACCTTAAGTGGCAAAAAAATCAGAAAAATCAGAGTTAGGCAACTTGACATAAAAATTTGAATAAGTTATATATATTATTTCAAAAATGTGTAAAAATAGAATCTATAAAAAATTGAATGTAGTTTCTAAAGTACTAGGTTTTTAATATATATATATATATATATTTGGTGAAAAATTGAAATTTCAATGTAGTAGTAGTTAAATTTTAGGGGAAAAATAAGAAGTAGGTGTCTGTCTAACCACCCTAACCAAAATAAAATGATAATATTTTTTTATAATATTTTAGATATAAGTAGAGGACTCATGTCTTGATGTGATCCATATTTTTTTGTAATTTTTTTTCAAATAAATAATTAATTATGATTTTTATTACAACTTTAAAATATAAAACTTGTATGTCCTGACCACCTAACTTGGTCAAAACTTCATGAAATTCATTTTTCTTTTTAATCCTATATTATGTGAAGCATAGAATGTGATGCATGTTTCAAATTCAAAAAATGAGATACTGTTTGAAATCTATAGATGTTTTTCAATCAACCTATCAATTAGGACTTTAGTCGTAATTCAAATAATAAATGAATAATAATTATTTATTAAATTCTAAGTAAAGCATAATTTATATTGGTAGAAAGTTGATAATATCCTTTAAAAACTCTTTTTTTTTCATTAATTTTTGGTAAAAAAAGTCGTCAGCCACATACCCTACACATACCCATCATATCGCCACTTTTTGGCGCATCATGATCCTGCACATACCCTTCTTCACACTCTGCTCTGTAATCAAATGATTACATTACTATTTGCACACTTGCACTTTCTCTAGCTCTTCCTCACTTCTCACACACACTAACTTCACAAAAACAACCACTCTTATTTATTTGCAACCTAGAATTACATCAACAACTTTTTCGGCCAAAATATAAAACATATTTACAATGTCGGCCCAAATTTACAAATAAATTTTCAATTTTAATCATACACCATTGGCTACAACATAATGAAGACTTAAAACAATATCCTCAAGAATTCCAAACATTCAAATTTTAATCTCCAAGTATCTGTAACATGCTACAACCACCATGTCGGCCAAGAACATGTAAACCCGAACACACACGAGAAAAATCTCTGGCCATGAGCACACTGATCAATGCTGACGTGCAAAAAGGATAGAGAGTGATCTAGAAATATCCACAAGCAACAAGAACTAATATAGAAACATTCACAACAACTAAAATTACCATAATCACATAAACTTCAATCAGGAACACTAACTATAACCACATAAATACTGTCAGAACACATCTGTTCATAACATGATCAAATATTCATGTGGATAAACTAGATACCCTTAGCAATAAACCCTTTAATCCATAACAATTGATCTTCAACGTATAGAGCAAGACACCTTCATGACCTTCACTATTCCACTGGCAACCTGCAACATTTTCTTTAGCAATTTTCTCAATATCCTCAACATATACAGCCTTCAATACATCAATTCTAATAGTGTTGGCATCAATGAAAACCACACATCAGCAACACAAGTACAACATCCAACAAGGGAAAGGGGAAAATACAAAGAAAGAGGAGAGAGATAAAGAGAGGAAGAAAGCCCAAGAGAGGGGAGATAGATAGAGAGAGGGAAATATAGAGATGTATAGATAGAGGGATATATAGAGAGATGTATAGATAAAGAGATAGAGAGGAAGAGAGGAAGAGAGATAAAAATATGTAGAGAGGGAGTGACAAAGAGGATGGAGATAGTTTTAAAGAGGGAGAGAGTGTGAGATAGAGAGAGATGGAAGAAAAGAGAGGATGGAGAGCTAAAGATAGATGGAGAGATAAAGATATTACGATAGAGAGGAGAGATAGAGAGGGAGAAGGAGAGGGTCAAAAAGATATAAAGAGATAGGGATAGAAATAGAGATAGAGTTAGATAAAGGGAGAGATAAAGAGGGATAAGGATATATATATCTTCTCTCACCCCTCTCTATCTCTCTCCCACTTTATCTCTAGATTTCTCCCTTTCTCTAGCTCTCCCTTTCCCTCTCCGTATCCCCATCTCTTGAACTCTATATACATACATTCATGCATAGATATATATATGTATTTATGTATGTATGCATGTATGTATTCATGTATGTATGTATACATGCATACATACATACATACATACATACATACATACATACATACATACATACATGCATACATAAATGCATACATACATGCATGCATACATACATACATACATACATTATGTATGTATATATGTATGTATGCATGTATGTATGTATGTGTGATCAGTGTTCCTAACATATTCTAAATCATGCAAAATAGAATGCAAAAAGAAGGAAAAGATACTAAACACCTCAAGATAGGAATACGTTAAACTTAAACAAAATAAAGATAAACAAGTATATTTTTACCTTGTTCAAGTTGCTCCTTGGTTGGCCCTTGGATCTTTGATGTTTTGTGTGCTTCTTTGATGGCAAGATGAATGAAAAATGGACTCAAAATGATCTATGTAAGATGAGGAATGCAATGAGAAAAGTGGGTAGTGGGATGGATGAGTTTAAGTGCAAGAAATCAACGCTTCAAAGTATGCAACAATGGAGATTCAAGAATAAATGTGAGAGCTAGAATTCAAAAGTGTGTGAATGCCTAATGACAGAATGAAAGAGCAATCCTCCATATTTATGGGAGAATTTTCTAGAGGATTGAATGGCTAAGATTTTTCCAACAAGGGCAAGATGAAGGGTTGTGGTGAGTTGAGGACTCACAAGCCCTCACATATTTCCATGTGGAGGATGAAGTGTCAAGAGGAAAAATGAGGTGGAAAAGGACATATGATGTGGAGGTACTTGCAAGTACCTTGGGATGTGACTAATGTGACCTCTCAATGATCCACATGGGGAAGAGGAGAGCCTTGGAGGAATAAAAGTGAATTTTAAATTCACTTGATTAGGGATATCTTAAGGATAAGACAAGGTTCCAAAAAAAGGATCTGAGAAGTACTTTGGATAAGACAAGGTATTTATAATAGAAGGTTCCTAACCCATGTGACAGATGTGACCTTTGAATGATCACATGGGGAAGAGGAGAACTTTGGAGGACTAAAAGTGAATCTTAAATTCACATCAGAAAGAGAAAAAGGAATTAAAAATTTCTTGGGGGATGGAGAGAGTTGACCAGGTTGCTGATTGGACTAACTAATCAATTATTAGAAGATAATTAGTTGCTAATGAAGATTAGGAGCCAACTTGCAAAAGTTGGAGGATGTGACACATCCTAATCAAGGATTAGACATGTGCACATCCATAATGATGAGATTAAGAGGTGGATTAGGATTAAGAAAAGGTGATGGGGGATGTGACATGTGAGGAATTAAATAAATTTATTATTTATTTAATTCTTTTGAGGAAAATGGGAATAAAGGGTAAGGTATTTAATTATTAACTAAATACCTTAGTGATTAAGGAGTATTAATTAAGTAATAGTAGTATTACTTAATTGATGCAAATAAGAGGATATTTAGATGAAAAGGGATAAATTTGGACAAATGTAAATGTCCAAATTTAGGTGTCTACATTTTTCCCCTCTTTGAGATGGTGTTATGAAGTAGCATCATTTTAAAGAATATTAAAACATAGATCCCAGAAGAAGATGGTTAGATTGGGAAAGATGACCTAATCATCAAAGAAGTTACTATGAAGAAAGATAATGGGAGTGAAGATGAAGATAAGGGATTGAGGATGCCCCCTCGAGAGGACATGTGGGTTCAAGAGAACATGGGTGTGCTCTTGAAATAGATTAGACAATGAAAGGGGAGATGAGGAAGATGATGCAAAATGATGGATAAGAGAGGATGACACAAGAGGAAGAGATAAAAGCAAGAAAAAATGGATTCAAGGGAAAATTTGATGTGGCCCTAGTCAAGCTACAAGCCCAAAATGGATTGATGATGGATGAAGTGTTGTCGACGAGGGAAAGAGACATCCCAAGACAACACAAAAGGATAGGGAAGGATACATCCCAATGATGATGATGAAAGTGTTGTTGATGAGGGAAGGATATATCCCAAAACAACATGAGGATAAGGAAGGATACATCCTGATGATGATGATGAACGTGTTGTTGATGAGGAAGGATACATCCCAAAACAACACCAATGATAGAGAAGGATACATCCTGAGGATGATGACAATGATGATGATTGGATCAAGGCTTGTAGCAAGGTGGAGAGCAAGAACAAGGATGTGATTAGATGATTTTTTCTAGATTGAATGGATGAGGATTGGACGGAGATTTGAGATGAATGATGGAGAAAAAGATCATGAAATGCAACAGAATTGATCATGAAATGAAATCCTCATGTAACTTGCCATTTTTGGAGTGCTATTTTTTTGCTATAGAATAAGACACCAGATTCCAAGGTATGTGAAGCCAAGGTGGATTAGTTTCTAATGCATAATAGACAAGAAGGATATCCCAACATCCCAAATTTGTGAAGACCTTGGTCAGACCAGGCATTGGGATAACCACAAACACAAAAGGATGCCCCAGCATAACACAAGACTGCAAGGATCTTGGTGGGTACTACATAGGACAACCAAGAAGACAGCAACAAAGAAAAAAGATCAAGATATGTCCCTATGTTAACTAATCAAAACACACCATAATATGATAGATCATGGTGATCTTGACAAGTTGTAATGGGAAGCTCAAATGATAAACAAAAGACAAAAGTACCAAAAGATCATAATCAATTTCAAAACATCCTTTGCCATAGAATCAAGAGGATGGATGGGGTTGACAAGGTCTATTAGGAAGGATGCATCCTATTGAGACCAAAGGTGGATACTAAAACTAAAAGATCGATTATGATGTAGAAGATTCCCAAAACTGATTGAATCTCATGATACAAATGGATCTCATTTGTGAAGAACCAATGAGATAAGGACATACTTCATGACATGACACAAGACACAAGATTGATGCACCCTAACCACCAAGGGGCTCTAGGGCTTATTAGAGATTAGCATTGACTATGTGAAAGCACAAATCTTTCGTAGTTCAAGAAAATCCCATGGATAAAAGTGGAAAGAGGACCAATGGAGACAAGTGATGGAAAAATGATGAGAAAGGAAAACAAAGCCTCGGGGGTGGATCAAATGATCAACTTTTCCTATGTGAAAGTGTAGGGGCAATGTAGTTCAAAAAATCACTGACCAGGCATAAAAGAGTAAAGGAGACAATGGAGATCACAATGGATGACCAAACCAGGATGGACAAAATGCCCCGAGGGTGGATCAAATGATCAGCCTTGTCTACATGAAATTGCAGGGGAAACATAGTTTGAAAAAGACCAAAAGACCAACAAGAAATGATGGAACCTAAATGAAGACCGACACGATGAAGAGTCCTAGATGGGAGTGAAGGACCAACAAGATGACAAGAATGATGACATAAGCTCAGATTAAGATAAAAGCCTAGGATGATAGATAGCAGATGAAGCTCATCCAATGCTCAACCAAAATATACCAAGCAACAAGATGATGGATGCAGATGGAAAGATATGACTGATAGGATGATAGGGTATGAGACCAAGATGGATGGAAGCATAGAGTAACTAGGACGCAAGGTAGATAATAATTAAGCCCTTTACAAATGGCGCCTGTGACCAGGTTTTCACTAAACATACTCTCCAAGGTGCCACCAAGGGTGGTTTTCACCATAGGATGAATTATTTCTCTTTACTATTTTGAATTTTTTTTCTAATTTATTTATTTATTTTTTTGTATTTTTGATAATTTTTTACTTTTTTTTGTATTTTTCTAGATTTTGTGGGATAGGATACCCCAACTAATTTAAGTGTAGAACCTTTTTGGATGCATGATGTTAATGGGATCCTATAGGGGCTCTCCTTTAGGTGTTGCAAGTCTGTAGGCCCCTGATCCATATTTTGTAGTAATGACATAAGGACCAAGCCAATTTTCTTTAAATTTCCTTTCTTTTCTTGGTCTTGTTGAGTGTGTTGATTTTCCTTGAGGACTAGATCACCAACTTTGAACTGATGGGGACATACCTTCTTGTTATAGCTTCTTTTCAGATAATTCTAGTAGGCTTGAAGGTGATCATGTGATTTGATCCATCTTTCATCAAGAAGTTATAGTTGGCTAAGTCTTGCAACTTGAGTGTCTTCATCATTGATAAGATTCTTCAAGGAGATTCTTAGTGTGGGAATTTCCACCTCAATCAGAAAGATGGCCTTGACACCATAGACAAGAGAATATGGGGTGGCACCAGTAGGGGTGAAAATGGAAGTGTGATATGCTTAAAGGGTGGGATGGATGTGAAGGTGCCAATCTTGACTAGTACTGTTGACCACCTTTTTAAGGATTTTGATGAGGGTTCTATTGGTGGCTTCTACCTGACCATTACCCTAGGGATAATAAGGCATAGACCAATGATGCTAGATATGGAAGGTGTCACAAAGGTGTTTCATAGCTTGGTTCTTGAAAGGCTTTCCATTATCAGAAATGGTGGTGGAGGGTATTCCATATATGTAGAGAATATGGAAGAGGATAAATCTGGAAATTTGAGTACCTGTGATTTGTGAAAGTGGCATTGCTTCCACCCACTTGGTGAAGTACTCAGTTGCAGTAATGATGAAGGTATGGAAATTGGAGGATGGGGGGTATATCTTGTCAATTAGGTTGAAACCCCACTAAGAGAAGGGCCATGGTGCTACAAGAGGTTGTAGATCATGTGCTAGAACATGTATCAGATTAGCGTGCTACTGAAAAGGTAGGCACCTTTTGTCAAACTCACAAGAATCATGTTCTAATGTGGGCTAGTAATATCTTGCTCGAAGAATTTTGTTTCCTAGGTCCATGCCATTTGAGTGGGCCCAACATACACCACTATGTACTTTTGTTAACATAGTATGGGATTCAGTCTCATTCAAACACTGGAGGAGGGTTCCATCATACCCATGTCGATAAAGTATATCACCTACGATGGTGTAACGGGATGTGTGTTGGATGAAAGACTTACGTTGGTTGCATGTGATATCGAGAGGTAGGATTTCATGAAGATAGGTATAGATATCATGGTACCAAGGGGACATAGGACCTACAATGTCACACACCATCTCACTTTCTAGGATATCATATTTCATGATTAAGAGTTGTTCAACTAGGAACTCACACTCTATTTTGTCTTTGGGCATGCCAATTAAGGAACCAATGGTAGCCATGGCATCCTCTGCTTTGTTCTAGACTCTTGGGATTTGATCAAATTAGATGGAAGTGAAATACTTCTTGAATTCATCTACCATTCATTTATAGGGCAGTAGCTTATCTTTTGTGAGAAATTCATCATTGACCTATTTGATGATTAATTGAGAATCACCAAAAACTTTGAGGTGAGTGATATGCCATTGGATTGTAATTCTAAGGCTAGTAAGGAGGGCTTCATATTTAGCTATATTGTTTGTGCACGGAAAGGCCAATCTGAATGACTTTGGTATATAATCCCCTTGAGGGGTAATGAGCAAGATTCCTACCCTTGATCCATTGTTAGTATAGAATCCATCAAAGTATAGTGTCCATATGGTCACTTTTGTTACTGCAAGACTCCCTCATTTGGAAATTTTGTGGTCAAAGGATAGGCATCTACAAGGGGAGCATCTACCAACTGATCAGTGATCACTTTTCCTATAATAGCTTTCTGATCCACATATTATATATCAAATTCACTCAGAAGAATGACCCACTTAGCCATGCAACCAATCAGAATTGTTCTAGATAACAGGTATTTAAGTGGATCAACCTTGGAGATAAGCTTTACTGGATGACTGAGCATGTAATTTCAGAGCTTCTGTGAACTAAAAACCATAGCTAGGAAAGGTTTTTCCATTGGAGAATAATTCAGTTCATATCCCACCAGGGTCCAGCTGATGTAATAGATGGCTTTCTCTTTTGATAACTCATCGTGTTGTGCCAGCAATGCCCTCAGTGCCACTAAAGTAGCATAAATGTACAATAGGAGTGGCTTACCAAGAATTAGTGGCATAAGGATTAGTGGGTGAGCCAAATACTCCTTGATCTTGTGAAAGTTGAGTTGACACTATTGGGTCCACTTAAAAGCAGTGTCCTTCAGGAGATGAGTGAACGACTGACACTTGTTAGCTAATTGAGCAATGAATTGCCAAATGGATTGTAGTTTTCCCTAAGGGATTCTTAGTTGTTTGAGGTTACGTGGTGGGGGAATATCCATAATTTCCTTTACTTTCATTGGATCTACTTTTATACCTCTATGGGAGATAATGAAACCCAATAGTTTACCTAATGTGATCCTAAAGACAGATTTCTACATATTTAACCTTAGCTTTTACTGCTCTAGACACTCAAAGATATTCTTGAGGACTGTAGGATTCTCTTCCCGTATTCTTGATTTCCCTAATAAATCATCAACATAATCTTCCATTATTATGTGAATGAGGTCATGGAAGATTATGGTCATGGCTCGTTGATAGGTTGCCTCTGCATTTTTGAGACCAAAAGGCATGGCATTATAGAAAAATGTGCCCCATGGTGTGGTGAAAGCTATTTTATGTTGGTCTTCAAGCACAATTCTAATCTGATTGTATTGGGAGAAGCCATCCATGAGGGAAAGCATCTCATGTCCTACAGTGAGGTCAACCAACATATCTATGCTTGGCAAGGGAAAATCATCTTTGGGACAAGCCTTGTTGAGGTCATGAAAGTTTGTACATAATCTAATAGCATCATTTGGTTTGGCGATTGGCACTATGTTGGAGATCCAGTCAAAATAATCAATAGGCCTTATAAATCCAGTGTCTAATAGCTTCTTCAACTCCTTAACAAAAAAATCCACCTAATGTTGCATCTTTCTTAGTTTTTGTTTGACATGCTTGGCATCCATATGCGCATCTAGATGATGCACTACTAATGTAGGATCAAGGCCTGGCATGTCTGAGTATGTCCATACAAAATTAATGATACCTTATTGAAGAATCTTGGTGATGGTAGAATGCTCTTCTTCTAATAATGCCTTGGCTACATAATTATCTTGGGATCTTCTGCAGTTCCCAAATTTATTTCTTGAGTTTCCTTAATCAAGATGGACAATCATTCAGAGAATTGAGTCCCTAAAAGGGGAAGATGAACATCCCCATCTTCTAGCTTCTCATCGAGGTTTTCGCTATCAGATACACCCTTTGTTATTACTTTTTCTAGGTCAAGAAGTGCCTCAGGGAGGTTTTCGCTAGATGACCCTTTTTTATTTTGTTTTTTTTTACTTTTGTGGTCAGGGTGTTCATCTTCCCCCAATCCCATAAGGTGTATGTACTGATCCATTGTGGGAAAGGTATCGATAGGTGCACTACCATGTAGGTCCTAGTCTATAAGTTTAGGATGTTTAAGGGATAGGCTAATGGTGCAGATGTGTAAGCAGTCAAAAATGGAAGAGAGGTCAGTGTGATCTACATCATCGTATGTGTGTATGATGGATTCCTCCTCTAGTATGTCTTTAAGGAGATTGTTACTCTCACTAACATTATTAGAAGCACTAGATGATTCTATAGGTTCTTGTTGTTTTGTGTCATGACCCAAGCCTAAATTTCTTAGTCTTATTGTAGCCTCAATATGGTGTTTCCTTCCTTTCTCTTCAGCCCCAAGGCCTCCCCCCTAATAATTGTACTTTTTTTGCAAACTTAGATGGCCAAGGATAGTTCTCCTGGAAATATTCTTTCAAAGAAGGGGAGGGATCAGGTTCCTCATGGTAGATTCATTGGCTTATGTCATATTCTAGCACATCTTGTCTCAACCCAGGAGAGTGAAAGGTGTTGGATCCCACATTCGGAACATTAAAGGTGATGGTCTTGTCTTTTGATTTTGGTGTAGACTGAAGGTTGGCCCATATGTGTGTGGTGAGGGTAGCATAGTTGCCACGTTCAAGGTTGTGTGCATCTCATATTCACCACATCCCTTGTCAATGATCTGGACTTTAGTGAGGGTGGAGTCAGATGTGGATGATGGAGTGGATGATGTGGTGGCTAATGTGGTGGTAGATGAGTGGGATGATGGCATCTGTAGCAGTCCCATTTCCACTCCAGGACAATAGTGGGAATGAGAAAAAGAAGCTTCTAATGTGCAGAAATATTCAAATAATTGGGATCTGCATGTATGGTAACTTCTACCCCATTGAATGGGAGTTTTAGAAATTGATGGTATGTGGACGGAATAGCTTGCATGGCATGAATCCATGGAAAGCCGAGGAGGAGGTTATAGGGCAACTCCAGATCAAGGATATGACATGTAGTATATTGTACAAATGGACCAACCTGAATTGAAAGACATATTGTACCTTCAAAATCACACTCCGCATTATCATACACCTTGATTGTGATGACTTGATTATTTAAATCAACATGGGTGTATCCAACTTGTTTTATGAATTTCAATGTACAAAGGTTCAGGGAAGAACCATTATCTACCAAGACCCTTTTTATTTTATGATGATTTACCAGGACCTCTAGATGAAGGGGAAGGTTATGGTTGGAGTTGATGCAAGGCATGTCATTTTGGCTAAAACCCAGATGATAGGTGGTGGAGAGGTGCCCTACAAATGCTTGAAATTGTGCAGTGTCTATGTCATTATGAACTTAGGTATCCCATAAGGCCTTATTTAGGATTTCTTGGTGTGTTGGAGAGGACTTAAGAAAATATAGAATGGATATTTGTGTCAAGGTTTTTCCCATATGGTCAAGGATGTTGTATTGAGAAGGAACAGGTGGTGGCTAAGTGGATGTGGAGGCTCCAAGGACTATGATGCGGGTTTAATGGGTGGTAATAGCACATTGTGGATCCTTACCTTTTACGCATATCATAGATACACATGGTTCCACTTGTTCAATATGTATGACAATACCTTGATAATTGAATGGCACATTTTTGTAACTGATATTGTTGGTGTTGTTATTCTAATCATTACTATTGCTAGGCCCTAGATTTGAATTTGACATGCTAGGCCCTTGGTTATATTTTGGGAAAACATTCTGGTATATTTGTAACTGGGCATTGGATGATGGTGCCATGTTGGCATCCACATGTATGTCACCCTAATTTATAAGATCCTGGATGTATGTTTTCGGACCTTGACACTTATTCAATGTATGCCCTTTAATCTTGTGGAACTCACAATATTCATTTTGTTTGAACCAATTTGGTTTGGGCTTGGATTCGTTGAGTGGCTTGGTCATAGGATATGTGATTGGGTGATTAGCTTGCAAAATCCTATTAAATACGACACTTAGGGGTTCTCCTAATTGAGTGAACTAACGCTTGTTAACCCCTTGATTGTTTTGATTGGATTGTTGGGATGGACGAGGTTCCCCTTGGGGCACTGATATGGCATTAGGCATTAGCTTCTGAGGAGGATCATATTGTGGATTTTGCAAAGCATTGGCCACTTGGACATGTTTGGTGTTAGTGACACCATCATTGACAACATTTTTTTTTGTTCCAATAATGAGGCTTATCTCTTGATGATTTCTCACTGTCAGAATTAAAGATTTTGACTAGCCCTTTGGTGATGAGGGCTCTATCAAGAATAGGGCCTTTCTCCACAATTTTGGAAAAGGTCGTGACCCAATGGAGCCTAAAGTTGTGAGCCATGTCAGGATGGGAGTTCTCAATGAACAAGGTGACCATGTATTTTCCCGTAATGGGGATTTCATTCAACTGGCTAGGGCACACCATCTTTGGAGATAGCTCGCAAAGGTTTCTCTGTCCCGCAGCTTTTCCTTTTGGAGGTCTAGTGTATCGATATCCTTCTCCAAATTGAAGGAGAAATGGGAGACAAAATCCTCTAAAAGTTTTGTGAAGGATTTGATAGATCCTTTCTTAAGACCCATAAACCAATCAAGATCAATTCCCTATAAACTCCTAGGGAACAATCTCATTAGGTAATTTTTATTGTGCATGAATTCTTAATAGTGGGCATAAAGCTCTTGAAGGTGAGCTTTGGGGTCTTTGGTTCCCTTATATTTATCAAATTTTGGCATTTCAAAATGCTTCAGGAATGGAAGGAAGGAAATCGAAGGATCAAATGAATCGGGACAAATATCCTCAAACTTGAATGATTGTTTGTCAGTCCCTACTTGTAAGTCTGTTAGCGCACCTTTGACTTCTTCAATATCTTGATTGATGGGTGTTGCAGGAGTCGGGTTGGATGGATTAGGCTGATTGTACAAAGGATACTACTAATAGGATGAAGATAGTGTTGAAGCAGTTGGATCATAAGCAAGTTGAGGTGTATACAGAGGCATTATGAGGTAGATGGAGTACCCTATTGATATTGTGTAGCGACTTGATAGTATGATGTCGTGGAAGCTCCCTGTTGGTAAGGAAGTTGTTGCTAATAATAGGAGGTGGATTGTGCACCCTATTGATAAGGCAGTTGTTGTTTCACATAGGATGTGGATGCAACACCTTGTTGGTATGAAAGCTACTACTAAGCATAATATGGATTGCCTTCATAATTATATGCAACGTTGGGTTGTTGCATGGCGTATGGAAGCTGTTGTGGATTAGACTGTTGTTGGAATGGATTCGTGCATGATTGTAGAGGATTAGTGTAAGAAGGTGGTTGTGTTCGTGGTGGATTCTAAGTAGCCACATGGATGTTTTGATTAGGATGGATGCAACAGAATAAGCAATGTGCGTACTAGATGGATCATAAAGATATTATGTAAGGGGATTCTTTTGCATCTGCGTTGGAACATGGGTATGCTGGGGTGGTTGTTGTTGTTGCAGTTGCTGATAAAGGGGATGAGATGGGATATATTATTGTTGTGGGACTGCTACAGAAGCCCCATGGGGTGGTGGCAGTGATAGCGATGCATTCTGCATGACTTGGTGCAGGGGATGTGTAGGAATGGTAGTGTGTTGTTGAAGAATTGAAATGTTTTGTTGTGAGATGGTGATGTTCTATTGTGGGATGGTAACATTTTGTTGTGGAGGTTTTGATGAGGTGGTTGAGATGAAACAATAGCAACAACAACATGTTGTGGTAGTGCTTACATCACAGTGGATTGATGAGGGTTAACGGGAGGCTGCTGAAATATAGGGATGTTACTTTGAGGTGGTGGTGGTAAATTTCCAGAAGGTACAGATCTTAGAGGTGGCATCAAAATGAGGTGGGGAGTGCCCCTAGTGTTGACAAGTGGTTGACTAGGATGTTTTGGTGGAAGTGGTGGAACAGCCAGAATGTTTTACGACATGCCATAGGCATAAGGGTCATTAGGGTCAGGTGTTGCTATACAGGTTGTGGATTGGAGGTGAGGATAACTAGCAACTTGATGGATTACATCATTCCCAAACTCAGGGTGATACCAATTCTCTATAGGTGGACCTTCAAATACATAAGAATTTCTTGGAACATTTTGTGAGGTCTACAGATCCTATGATGTAGGAAGAGACGGGGTGGCAATATACTATGACATATCAAAGTTAGGTGGTGGTTTGACTCCTTTAATGATCAGAGTAGCAAGGATCTTATCCCCACACTCATTGAGGAGGCGATTTGTCATCTAAACATTAGCAAGATTTCTTAGGTATTCGTCAACTGTGATGTTGGGTTGATTGACCATGTTTTTGTGTCTGAGCGATGAGGTGTACTGGACATCAATGTTAGACTGTGATGATGCACCATTATGGGGATCTTGTGAGATGTTTTTATTGGTGTTGGGATCTTGGGGGATATTCTGCTGGGAACCTTGGCCTTATTGTTCTGCCATTTGTTTCTTGGCTTGTGATCAAGTTTGAACGGGCATGAAAATGCAGAACTACTATGTGAACTAAGATAGGGCTAGAATCTATAGTGCAGTGCAAAGATGACCTAAATGATAATTGGACGATTGATTGGATTGGATAATGGATCAGTTGATTGGATGATTTGATAAGGATAAGATCATATTATTGGATAAGAATGATTTGGATTAGATTAGATAAGATTGATTGATGAAATGATTGATAAGATAATTAGATAAGATTGGATGATGAAAGGGATTCTAAACCAGGTTTAAAGATCACCCTAGGTGACTTAAAGTGTTGATTGATCAGATTAAGGATAGATAGATGATTGTGGCACCGAATCCAACTTCATATGGAAGTGGATTGATAGGGCTGAATGATGATGATTGACTCAGGATGGATGGCGATCCTAAGCAGACGTTGTAGGATGACAATCAGTTTCAGACACCTAGGTCAATTTGGATAATGAATTCAAATGAAGTTTAGAGGATTTGGATTGAGAAAAAATGAGGGATATGCAACCTAGAGATGCTTTATGATGTTCCTATATGATTGGGATGATGAACAAATGATCTTTGGGGAATGCAGATGCAAATTGTGAGTGAACAGAAGATGTAGAATGGCGGGATAAAGATCATACTTATCTAACTAATGTGCAAGATTGGTCGACTAGAGGTTAGGTTCACCCAACTAGAGGTTAGCTTCACCCAATACAAGGTCAGGTTTGGCCAAGACAAGGTCAGGTTTTCCCAAGGATAGGTCAAGTTCGCCCAAGTAGGGTTAGGCTTTCCCAACACAAGGTCAGGTTCACCCAAGACAAGGTCAGGTTCGCCAAAGGATAGGTCAAGTTCACCCAAGTTAGACTCTTCTAAATCAAAAAAGAGGTCAAGTGGACTATCTAAATGGGAAAACGGATGCTCAAAACGGGTAAACTGATGCACAGAACGAGGAAACAGGTACTTGGGATGGGAAAACATATGATCAGAATGGGGAAATGGATGGTCAGAATGGGCGAATAGGTACTCAGAACGAGTAAACGGATGGTCTAAACGAGTGAATGGGTACTCGAAATGGGGAAAGGGGTACTCGGAATAGGAAAATGAGTGTTCAGAATGGGAAAATGAGTGCCCAGAATAGGCAGACAGGTACTCGAAACGACTAAATAGAAGACAAAACTAGTTGTTTTAGGGGCAGGTTCACCCCTATTGGGGCAGGTTTTCCCAACTAGAGGTCAGGTTTTCCACTGTTGAGGGTAGGTTTGCCTATTCAATGAAAAGTTTGGAAATTCTAACCAAAACGGGCTAAAAAATGACTGAGACAAATGGCAGGTTCACCCCTGTTGAGGGCAGGTTCACCCCTGTTAGGGGTAGGTTCACCTATTTAGTGAAAAGTTAGACAATTTTGACAAAATAGGCTAAAAAATGATTGATACAAGGGGCAAGTTCACCCTTGTGAGGGCAGGTTCGCCCCTGTTAGGGACAGGTTCACCTATTTAGTAAAAAGTTAAACAATTTTGACAAAAACAAGCTAAAAAAGACTAAGACAAGAGGCAGGTTCGCCCTTGTTCAAGGAAGGTTCACCCCTACTGAGGGCAGGTTCACCTGTTTAGTAGAAAGATAGGAAATTTTGATAGAAACAAGCTAAAAAATGATAGACAAGGGGCAGGTTTGCCCCTATTGAGGGCAGGTTTTCCCCTCTGTAACAAACCTATACTTGACTTAGGTTAAAACAGCTATGACAAAGGACCAAAACACAAAAAACAACAAGCAAAAGGTAAGGTTGACTTAACTAAATAGAAATTCACTAGTTTTGCATAAAAAAGATAGTTTAGATAACACAATCCTAAGATTAGTATGAAGGGTATGGCTAACACGGTCCTCTAACTAGGCCGAACAAGTAAAAACTAGGGAGTCCTTGATATACGCACAGTACATGATGCAAAACCGTGAACACCAACCTGTCTACAAGCATGAGTCAAGAACCCCAATGAGATACTGAAGGCTCAGACCAACTCTTCACATCTATCTAGGTATCACCCTATCTTCAACGCTCTGTCAGACACGACGTCACTGATTGGGGTACAGTTTTGGCTCTCCCCCTTTGTATACCTCGCCGGTACGTGTGGTTGGGATCATCCCTTGGGGTGATGAAATCCCCAAAGAGGTCCCACTAAAAGAGAACACTAACCATTTTTGGCTACTCCCCAAGCTCACAAGAAGTGCAAGGGGAAAGCGTGAATGGAATAGTGACCTCTTGGGTGACACAAAGGACTTTGAAAAAATGGAAAACAATAAGTTGACTCCCCCTAGTTAAAGTATGTGCCTAAAATAATAGAAAAATGAAAGAAGAACAACTAACTAATAAATAGACCTATCCAACTTGTAGCAAATATGTCAGAAGATTTTCTTTTTGATCTTCAACAAGTGTAAAGAAAGCTATACAAATGTTAGTAAACTGTCACAATTTCCAACATAACACATTAGGGGGTCAATACTAACAAAAACGAGAGAAAACTGAACCTAAAAATGACTTTTATACCTCTATTTTACCTTGAAGAAGCCTCTATACTAGGCAAGTTCGCCCCTGTTAGGGTAGGTTCCCCCCTTTGTACCTCTACAGGTTAGGTTTGCCCCTCTGCAAAAAAAAATGAAGAAATTTGGGTTTTGTTGCTCAGAAGGGCAACTTTGTAGGTCAGGGTCACCTCTGTCAAGGTCGGGGTTGCCTGTCTAGGGGCAAGTTCACCTATCCTTGGGCAGGTTTGCCCCTATTTGGGGCAGGGTCACCCTCTGTGTCATGAACCTAGAAAATGTCAAAAAATAACAAATGTAAAAGTAAAAGGACCTGTCTGTGGGTCCCACCGAGTGTGCCAGATATGTGATCAGTGTTACTAACCTATACTAAATCATGTAAAACAGAATGAAAAAGGAAGGGAAAAACACTAAACACCTCAAGATAGGGCTACATTAAACTTAAACAAAATAAATATATACAAGTAGAGTTTTACCTTGTTCAAGCTACTCCTTGGTTGGCCCTTGGATCTTTGATGTTTTGTGTGCTCCTTTGATGGCAATATGAATTAAAAATGGACTCAAAATGATCTATGTAAGATGAGGAATGCAATGAGAAAAGTGGGTAGTGGGATGGATGAGTGTAACTGCAAGAAATCAAAGCTTTAAAGAATGCAACAATGGAGATTCAAAATGCAAGTGTGATCTGTATAGGATCTAGACTAGATTGCAGTTTAAATGTTTAAACTTTTACAATGCTTTTACAATGATTATTTCAAGTTAATTAAAATGAAATTAACTTAAGGAAATAACAGAATGAAAGTAATAACAAGGTGATTATAACAGAAATGAAGGAAAAGAGAGACAGAAAGAGAGAAGAAGGGAAGTGCAAACAGTTGATAACGGAGTTCGTCACAGAATGTGACTACGTCTCCGGGTCCACTCCAATAGAGAGACTGATCCGATTAACTCCAAAATCGATTACAAAGCACCACAATCATTCTCCAAGCACTTCGGCAGCGTAACGACGCTCTGATATGCAAGAATGATCTGAAAGAACCTCCACAAGACCTCTCTTTTGATTATCTCCACAGCTTCAAGACTTTGTCACCTGAAAGAAAACTTGATTTCAACTCTCCTCTTACACTCCTTTTATACATAAAATTTTCCAAAGTTGGGTAATAACTACTTGATTTTTACAAATCCTACATATCACCCATATAAGGTAAGATTTCAAATATCTTCCTTATTTTACATAAAAATCCCCAACAATATCCTCCATTCTTTGCATATAAATCCCCTGAATTAATTTAAGCCCTTCTTCATTATTCATTCCCGGGCTTATTTTGTTTTGGTGGTTTGATTAAATCCTTTAAAAAGGATTATAGTTTGTTTAAATTTAAAATTAGGAGTGTTTGTTTTAAATTTTATAGCTTTAGGTTTTAAGTTACTCATTAAAACAAACCGACACCACCATATACCATATAACGTTCGGTGGTGTGACGGTTTCAAAACCTTTTGTTAGGCCGGCGGTTCCGGGTTCAAGCCCGGCCGTCGGCTTTTAATAGCCAATTGCCAATTTACAATCAACAAAATAAAACCATCGCCCATAGTGGTTAAGGTCGCGGATTTGACAGAACGGCCGAGCTGGGAACTCGCGAGGGAGAGGATTCGGGTTCAAATCCCTAAACAAACTTTTTAACCAACGAAATAACAACTAGCCGAAGGATGACAGTTAGGCCACGTGGCATGCCAGAGGTGCCACGTGGCAAAGTCTGATTTGCCCCACATCACGACGTGTACATTAAATTCATAATGACGTGGATGCCTACGTGTCTGATGACTGGATGATGACGTGTCCTGCCAGCTGCCGCTGACTCAGATCTGACCAAATTTCACGTGTCACATAACCATTCGCTGATGATGCTGATGTGATGCTGACTCGCTGCCGACGCGTTACCTAACCTGTACGCTGACTGTGCTGATGACGTGGCGTACAGATGCCACGTGTCCAATTCTGATTGGTTCCGTACAACATTGACAGGGAAGCCATGTGTCAGAATCTGGTTCAGCCACTTCATCATCCATACAGTACGGAATGCTGACGTCAGCATCCGTACGGTCCACCTCAACAAGTCAACTACAAACTTTGACCGCTGATAAGTTGAGCCTCCGATGTTGGATTTCGACGAAACGAACGTTGCCGGAATCGTCTCGACGAGATCTTCGATTTGATGCTATTTCCGTTGACTTCTGAAACAATCATTTTTTTTGCTTCCTGGATGCCCCTCATCCTGGTTTGACCAAAGGTTTGACTAGCCATAACTTGGGCAAACAGACTCCTTTTTGCTCCGTTCGAGTTGCGTTGGAACCAGGATGTTGAGATCTTTCTGATGGTGCTGATTTTGGAGAAAAATAAGACACTTCAATTTTCACTGAAAAATGTCCACCGGATCAAAGTGTGAGCTAGAATGCAAAAGTGTGTGAATGCCTAATGAGAGAATGAAAGAGAAATCCTCCATATTTAGGGGAGAATTCTCTAGAGGATTGAACGGTTGATATTTTTGCAATATGGACAAAATGAAGGGTTGTGGTGAGTTGAGGACTCACAAGCCCTCACATATTGCCATGTGGAGGATGATGTGTCAAGAGGACAAATGAGGTGGAAAAGGACATACGATGTGGAGGTACTTGCATGTACCTTGGGATGTGACTGATGTGACCTCTCAATGATCCACATGGGGAAGAGGAGAGCCTTTTAAATTCACATGATTGGGGATATCTTAAGGATAAGACAAGGTTCCCAAAAAGGAAGCTGAGAAGTACCTTGGATAAGACAAGGTGCTTATAATAGAAGGTTCCTGACCCATGTGGTTGATGTGACCTTTCAATGATCACATGGGGAAGAGGAGAAATTTGGAGGACTAAAATTGAATCTTAAATTCACATGGGGAAGACAAAAAGGAATTAAAAATTCCTTGGGGGATGGGGAGAGTTGACCAAGATGTTGATTAGACTAACTAATCAATGATTAGAAGACAGTTAGTGGCTAATGAAGATTAGGAGCCAACTTGCAAAAGTTGGAGGATGTGACACATCCTAATTAAGGATTAGACATGTGCACATCCCTAATGATGAGATAGGAAAGGTGATGGAGGTTGTGACATGTGAGGAATTAAATAAATGTATTATTTATTTAATTATTTTGAGGAAAATGGGAATAAAGGGTGAGGTATTTAATTATTAACTAAATACCTTAGGGATTAAGGAGTATTAATTAAATAATAGCAGTATTACTTAATTAATGCAAATAAGAGGATATTTAGACAAAAAGTGATAAATTTGGACAAATTTCTACAATATGTACGTATGTATGGATGGATGGATGCATGCATGCATGTATGTATGTATGTATGTATGTATGTATGTATGTATGTATGCATGCATGCATGCATTGGGATTTGAACCCTTGTCATCAATACTCTAATTGTTTAATCTTACTGTTTGACCATGGCCATCTAGATGGTTTCCATTTTCAAGCTTTACTTTTTTCCATGGAGATTTCTTCTAAAATTTCAAAAATAGCAGTACCCTTTTAGGCCTTTGTCTTGAGTTTATACCTAATGGGGTAGGATGATATCTTTGCTTGAGTATGTAGACTAGAGATTGTTGGGTTTTTACCATTATCTCTGTTTGTAACTAGGTTAGGATAAAGTTAATATTTATATATAGTTGAAAATTATTTAATCATTAGGGAAAGACAAATATTAGTGTTAAAATGCTAATTCTTAGGCTAGGATAATTTCAGGTATCTACATTTTTCCCCTCTTTTATACAATACATTTGTATAGCGTTGTGTCAAAGAAATTTTTTACAAAAATCAATTCAGGACCTACCCTAATATTCCCTGGTGATTGCGGGATAGCGTGGTGCCCCCTTAGGAAATTTGGAATTTTTTTGATAAATTCCAAAAAATTGACAAATTTTCTAACAGGTTAATTTGATGCATGTAGGTGCATGGACTGATAGAAGAAACACTAGTTATAGAAAAAAATTAATAAGAATTGAAGAATAATGAGATGAAATGGAATGAATGAAATGAATTGAGATTGATGTAAGATTTTGTTGATAGATTTTAAGCTTTAATTTTGTGCACAATTATCATTATAGAGCATTTTATTGTGGAAACAAATAACAGACACCAAGATATGACCTAGAACAAGGTGCAGAAATGTTATCCCTTTGCATAAACAGACTTATAGATGATCTTTCTCTAGCCAAGGGCACATGCCCATTTCAAAGTTGATAGACTAAACAAAGCTTCCATAAATTTATTAGTTTGTTGACCTCTATATGTTGGGAAGAAGAAAACAACCACCCCTCCCCATGCCTCTTTTGTTACTCTTATATTTTTTATAAAGAAAATTTTATTCATCACATACATACATGCATACATGCATGCATACACACATGCATACAAGTATACATGCATGCATGCATGCATGCATGCACCCATCCATCCATACATATGTATGAACTTACATACATATGTTGGCAAAACAAGGACAAAAAACTGAGAGGGGGGGTGAATCAGTTGTCACAAAATAAAAAACTTTTCAAATTTTACTTAACTTAATCTTAGATCTAATGAATAAGCAATTAACCATAAATAATTAACACATCAGAGAGACAGAGAACACCAATGTTTTTTTACATGGAAACCCTATTAGGGAAAAAACCACAGTGGATGTTAGTCCGCAATATTATACCCTGTTAAAAGTATAATGAAAATAATAAGGGGAATGCACATGCATTTAGGCACACTTCCTAGAGCTCACTACTCAGATACATAAGGGGTTCACTATCCAACAATATAGAATAGGATTAAATGCAGAGGTTATGAACTGAGAAAATAGCTTCTTCACAAGCTTGATTATAGTTCCAATTAAGCATAGAAAAACCTTCTTCACTCCTCGCTCAACTTCTTCACACTTTGCTCAATCTTCTTCACACTCTAATCTACAAATAATATTCGCACATACACACATAGGAGCACACCGAGTACTCTAAGCATACTTTACACTAATGAAACAATTGCTCTTATATATCTGCATCATGAATTACATCAACTTAGTTGGCCAGAAAAATAAAACATATTTACAATGTCAGCACAAATTACAATTAAATTTTCAATGCGAATTCACCAAGGTCAGCCACAACATAGTGGAGACCCAAAATAACAACTCCAACACAAAAAGACTTCAATTAATTTCACCTTGAAGATTCACAAAATGCTACCATCATCACGTCGTCCAGGAATAAGAAAACCTGAACATGCAAAAGGAAAATATTTTACCACGAGCACACCGATCAATGTGGACATACCACAAAGATATAGCATGATCTAGAAGCATCCAAAAACACCAAGAACTAATAGAGAAACATTTGCAGCAATATAAACTACCAAAAACACATAAACTTTACTTAGGAATACTAACAGAACCCACAAAAATACTGTCAAAACACAACACGATTAAATCTTCACGTGGACCTCTAAAACTTCTAATAGATGAACTAGATGTACTTAACAGAAAACCCTTTAATCCACAAGAACTGATCTTCAACGTACAGAACAAAACACCTTCATGACCTTCATAGTTCCACTGGCAATAGGAAACTCTGTAACTCTTTCTTCAAAAAATTTCTCAATATCCTCAACATATATAGCCTCTTATGTATTGAAGGAAAATATTGTTAACATCAATGACAACCACATATCAGCAACACATCCACAACATCCAACAATATCCCCCTTTGGCATTGATGGCAACACACGATGTGGAAAATACCATCAACACAACACACTTACTACTCTTTAGATTCTGACTCTTCTTCTCAACTGCTCTTCTCCCCACAAGGCTCTTCTCCTTAGAAATATTTTTTACATTGCTCTTCTCCCCCTTTGACATCAATGGCAAAGATAAGCATGAACTTTCTATATACATGCTCTGAACCAGATATTTGCACATCTCGACTACTCCCCCTGAGTAGCAGCCACAAAAAACATTAATTTGGATTAGGATATGATCATCATGGATTGGTGTAAATTAATGCATCCTTAGTTTATATCAGGAGGGGTAATCACCCCTAGCATCCTTCTAAGTTACTAAAAAATATCCTTTGGAAATGGCTTAGTGAAAATATCTGCAATCTGCTCTTTGGTAGGCAATACTCCAATCTGACTTCTTTCTCACTTAATTTCTCCCTCAGAAAGTGAAACTTGATTGATATATGCTTGGTATTAGAGTGTAGCACTAGATTCTTTAATATGTTAATAGCACTTGAGTTATCACAGTATATAACAATAGGCTCTTCATATACCACCCCAATATCTTTTAGCATCTATTTCATCCATATCACTTGAGTACAATTATTGGCAACAACAATATATTTTGCTTCAGCAGTAGATAGAGAAATGGAATTTTGTTCTTAGCTCAACCAGGACACCAGCTTCTTCCCTAAGAAGAAAGCACCACCACTAGTACTTTTCCTATCATCTACATCTCCTTCCCAATCTGCATCAGTATTAGAACCCAAAGTGAGATCATCATCCTTTGGATACCAAAGTCCAAAGTCAATTGTTCCTTTCAGATATCTGAAGATTCTCTTTACAGCAGTCACATGAGACTCTTTTGGATCAACCTGAAATATATCAACCATACACACAACATTCATAATGTTTGGTCTATTCTGTGTTAAGTAGAGTAATCCACCAATCATTGATCTGTACCTTGTTTGATTTTCCTTGGGAGAATCATCATTATGTGTTAACTTGCATCCGGTTAACATGGGAGTACCAACAGGCTTTGATTCTTCCATCCCAAATTTCTTCAGTAGCTCTCTCACATATTTGGACTGAGATATGAAAATTCCCTTGTCTAAATAGGTAACTTTTAATCCCAGAAAGAACTTCAACTCTCCAATCATACTCATCTTAAATTCATTCTTCATTTCATCAACGAACTTCATAAATAGATTATCATCTCCTCCAAAAATAATGTCATCAACAAACACTTCTATAATTAGCTCTTTATCATGATCCGACCTAAAATATAAATTGTTATCAACAGTACCTTTATTGAATCCAAGCTTCAATAAGTATTTTTCCAATCTAGCATACCAGGCTCTAGGAGCTTTCTTAAGTCCATATAGAGCTTTCTTCAATCTGCAGACCATATCTTCATTGTCAGTTAGTTGAAATCCATCTGGTTGTTCAATGTATAATTCTTCTTCTAGTTCTCCATTTTAGAAATGTTGACTTCACATCCATTTGATAGACTTTATAGTTCTTATATGAAGCATAAGCAAGAAATAATCTATCAGCTTCAATTCTGGCAACAAGGGAAAAATTTTCTTCAAAATCAATACATTCCATTTGAGAATACCCTTTACATACTAATCTTGCTTTATTCTAGACTACTTCACCTTGTTCATTCAAGTTGTTCCAAACCACCCATTTAGTACCAATCAATTTTTGGTCCTTAGGTCTGGGAACCAGTGTCCATGTGTCATTGTTTTCAATTTGTCTCAACACTTCTTTCATAGCTTCCATCTAGTGTTCATCTTCGCAGACTTCAATGACATCTTTAGCTTCAATCTTGGAAATCAGGCAATACTCTTTTGCAATATTTCTTCTAGTTTGCACACCTTTACTCTTATCTCCTATAATTTGATTTTTAGAATGATTTAGTTTTACATACCTTGGAACTTTAGGACTTTCTCGAGCTTCTAGTTCTTTTGATCTTTCTTTTGTCCTTGCACTTGTCCATGCTTCCTGACTTACTTGATTTACTAGAACAAATTGAGGTTTTTTTATCAGAACATATGGAATAATCTAAAGTTGGTTTTGTGTCTAAGAATTTTTCACTTGGCTTGTATTGTCTTCATCTAAATCATAACCATGATATATGGATAATTTGACAGAGTCTTCATCAACTCTGACATTTGCACTCTCAACCATCTTTCTCAGTCTTTTGCTATAGCACTGGTAGGCCTTGCTTTTGGTAGAGTAACCTAGGAAGATTCCTTCATTGCTTCTTGCATCAAACTTTCCTATATCATCATCTCTCTTGACATAACATTTACTTCCAAAGATCTTGAAATATTTAACAGTAGGCTTATAACCAAACCATAGCTCAAAAGGGGTCTTTCCAGAATTACTATTAACATTTACTTGGTTCAAAGTATACACAGAAGTGCTTACAACTTCACTCCAATAGATTTGGGGCACATTTCCTTCTATCATTATTGTTCTAGAAACATCTAGAATTGTTCTATTCTTGCTCTCTGCAACTCCATTTTGTTGAGGGGTTCGAGGAGTAGATAACTTTCTTCTGATTCCATGTTCTTCACAAAAAGAGTTGAACTCCCTAGAGGTGAACTCACCACCTTTTTTAGATCTTAGACATTTGATTTTTAGACCTTTTTCATTCTCTTCTATAGCCTTGAAACTTTTGAACTTCTCCAATGCTTCACATTTTTCTCTTAAGAAAGAAATCCATATCATTTTAGAGTAATCATCAATAATCAACATAAAGTACCTTTCTCCATGAATGCTTTTGAATCTGGAGGGACCACAAAGATTAGTATGCAACACCTCCAACAAACCATTTGAATGAAACTGTTTTCTTTGGAAAGAAACTCTAGTCTATTTACCCATCTGACACTCCTTAGAAATTGTGTTAGCAGGCTTCACTAACTTGGGTAGATCTCTTACTACTTGAGTGGAACTTACTTTGACAATATTATCTAAATTTACATGACACAGCCTCCTATGCCACAACCATCTTTCATCTACTTAAGCAATTAAACAACTCTCACTAGCAGTATTCAGGTGAAAAATATTACCTTTTTTCTATTTACCTTAAGCAATCATATTCCCAAAACTTCCACGTATCTTGCATCTTCCATCTTTATTGAAGATCATATCCCTTGTCCACCACTTGTCCAACACTCAAAATATTGTGCTTCAAGCCTTCAACATAAAGAACATCATCAGTATTAAGCTTACCACTAAGACAAATAGAACCTCTGCCATGAATCACACCAGCATTGTTATCTCCAAACCTTACAACCCCACCATCATAATTTTCTAGACTTACAAATTTTATTTTATCACCAGTCATATGATGTGAGCATCCATTGTCAATAACCCACTCATCTTTTTCTTCAACTTGGGCTGCAAGAGCTTTCTCATCTTTAGCAGATTCGGTAGCAACATGACTATTTTCAATGGTAGCAATGAAAATCCATTCATCTTCATTTCCATTATCTTTATCACACTCATCATCAATCACTCCTTTAGCAAAGTAACATTTCTTTTGGAATTTACACTTGTTAGGCTTAGATCTAGGAACTCTTTCAAGACACCTTGATGCAAAATGAACTATTTTACTACAAGATAAAAATTTGATAGGCAATACATCTTCATACTTACCTTTTCCTCTACTTTCTTTCTTTACAATCAGTGCTTCCAATTCTTGTACCTCTCTTTCTTTATCTTCAAGTTGTTTCAATTCTTCATCATACTTTGATATCTTTCTAGAATACTCTCCCAGACTATATCTTTGCTTGTTACTTTTGGATATAGTAGCCTTGAATGCAAATTTAGTCTTTGGAACAGATTGACCAAATTCACTTAATTCAAAAGTAGCAAGCTTACCAATGTGTCTCTTGTCATCTTTGTTACTGGTTTGAGCTCTTCAATAGCACAAACCTTCACTTTGTAGGAGGGAGGCAAGGATCTAAGTATCTTAGCCACAATTTCATCCTCATCCAGGGAACCACTGACACATCTAATACCCATCACTATTTCATTTACTCTTTGCATAAAAGAAGTGATATTTTCATCTTCACCCATCTTCAAATTCTCATACTTTCCTTTCAAACTCTATAGCTTAGCCATCTTAGCCTGTGCATCTCATTCATACAAATTTTCCAGCTTTGTCCAAATCTCATGAGTTGTCTTCATACCTATCACATTTCCCATCTCTGAATCTTTTAAAGCACTCACCAAAGCTTCAATAGCCCTGATATTATTTTCAGCTTCTTTGATCTCATCACTAGTGGAGGGACCATTCTGAGGAATAACATATGGACTTTTTGTAATCTTCCAATAAGCTTCACCAATACACCTTAGGTGACATTCCATCCTGACTTTCCATAGTGAGTAGTTAGTTCCATAAAATTTAGGACTGTCCTTCTTGTATGATGCCATCTCAGATCACCTCAAGCTTTTAGACTTCTTCAGAGGAACCTACTCTGATACCAATTGTTGGAAAAACAAGGATAGACAATTGAGAGGGGGGGGGTGAATTAGTTGTCAAAAAATAATAAACTTTTCAAACTTAACTTAATCTCAGATTTGTTGAATAAGCAATTAACCAGAAACAATTAACACGTCAAAGAGACATAGAACACCAATATTTTTTTACTTGGAAAGCCTATTAGGGGAAAAAAAATGGTGGATGTTAGTACACAATATTATACCTTGTTAAAAGTATAATGAAAATAATAAGGGGAATGCACATGCATTCAGGCACACTACCTAGAGCTCGCTACTCAACTACATAAGGGGCTCACTTCCCAACAATATAGAATAGGATTAAATCCAGAGGTTATGAACTGAGAAAATAACTTTTTCACAAGCCTAATTATAGTTCCAATTAAGTACATAAAAACCTTCTTTACTCCTCGCTCAATCTTCTTCACACTCTACTCTGCAAATGATATTCGTACATACACACATAGGAGCACACTGAGTACTTTGAGCATACTTTACACCATTGAAACAATCGCTCTTATATATCTACATCATGAATTACATCAACAACTTAGTCAGCAAGAAAAATAAAACATATTTACAGTGTTGGCCCAAATTACAATTAAATTTTCAATGTGAATCTGCCAAGGTCGGCCACAACATAGTGAAGACCCAAAATAACAACTCCAACACAAAAAGACTTCAATTAATTTCACCTTGAAGATCCACAACACGCTACCATCATCATGTTGGCCAAGAAAAAGAAAAAATGAACATGCATAAGGAAAATCTTTGACCACAAGCACACCGATCAATGTGGACATACCACAAAGATAAAGCATGATCTAGAAGCATCCAAAAACACCAAGAACTAACAAACATCTGCAACAACAAAAATTACCAAAAACACATAAACTTCACTCAGGATTACTGACAGAACCCACACAAATACTATCATAACACAGCATGATCAAATCTTCATGCAGACCTCTAAAACTTTTGGTAGATGAACTAAATATACTTAGCAGAAAACCATTTAATCCACAAGAATTGATCTTCAACGTACATAACAAAACACCTTCATGACCTTCATAATTCCACTGGCAACATGCAACTCTGTAACTCTTTCTTCAACAATTTTCTCAATATCCTTGACATATACAGCCTCTAATGTATTGAAGGAAAATAGTGTTGACATCAATGACAACCACATATATGTTGCAAGGTGTGACCCTTGGTCTTCCTTGCAGCATGAGCGCTTGGGTTTGTGACATGGTCTAACCACCTCTTGTGGTTCTTAACCAAAGCTTGTATTGGGCATTGATAGGTCGATCTTTTGGTGCAATGGAAAGTCCAACAATTGGTATCAAAGTTGGTCACAGGTTCAAACCCCTCATTTGTGCTGGGGGGATTGTTGCAAGGTGTGACCCTTGGTCTTCCTTGCAGCACTAGCACTTGGGTTTGTGATATGGTCTAACCACCTCCTATGGTTCTTAACCGAAGCTTGTATCGAGCATTGACTAGTCAATATTTTGGTGCAATGGCAAGTCCAACAATATCAACAACACATCCACAACATCCAACAACGTATCTATGTATGTATGCATGTAAGTATATATAGTTCAAGGGAGGTTGAAATAGAGGGGGAAAGGGAGAGCTAGAGAAAGGGAGAATATAGAGATAAAGAGGGAGAGATAGAGAGAGGTGAGAGAGGGGGGATATATAGATAGAGGGAGAGAATGAGATATAGAGAGGGAGAGAGGGGTAGAGAAGGAGAGACATGTCTAAGGGAGGAAAAAGAGAGATAGAGAAGTAGAGGAGAGAAGTGATAGGGATAAAGAAAGGAAAAGTGTGAGATAGGGGATATAAAGAGGGATATACAAATATAAAGGGAGATAGTGAGAGAGATATGTAAAGGAGAGGGAGAGGGAGAGAAATATAGTGATTGCAAGAGAGATTGAAATAGATACAAGGAGAGTGAGAGATAAAGGGGAGATAAAGAGATAGAGAGGGAGATAAAGAGAAATGGGAGAGAGATAGACTGAGACATATATAGAGAGGTATAGTCAAAGAGAGAGAGAGAGATATATAGAGGTAAAAAGGAGAGATATGGAGAGAGGGAGGGGGGAGGGGAGGGAGCAAGGAGAGAGAGGGAGAGAGATAAAGAGAGAGAGAGGATAAAGAGATAGACATAGACATAGGGAGAGATAGAGAGATAAAGACAAACAAAGAGAGATTGATAAAGATAGAGACAAAGAGATAAATATAGAGAGATACAAAGAAATAGGGAGACAAACACACACACGTAGAGAGAGAGAGATAAATAGATATATAGAGATAGAGATAGAGACAATGACAAAGATAGAGATAGTCTCAAGAGATAGATGGAAATAAAGATAGAGAGAGATATACATATAGATAGATAGAGATAAAGAAAGGAAGAGAGGGAGAGATAGATATATAGAGGAAAGGAAGTGATTTAGAGAAGAGAGAGGGAGGGAGAGAGGGTGGAAGAGATAAAGTGAGAGAGAGATTGAAAGAGAGATAGAAAGTTTGAGAGGGTGAGATAGAGAGATAGGGATAGAAGGAGAGATAGAGATAGAGAGATGTAGAGATAAGAGATAACTAAATAAGAATTGCTAAAGAATACTATTGAAGGTTATATATGTACAAGGGATAAATATATATTTAATCCAAGTTCCAAATACCATTCTAAAATAAAATAAAAAATCAATTTGTAAATTCAAAGAAATTTCATTGTATTTAATGCAAATATTATTATGATTTTGTTGGGAACATAAAATTAATTTTAATTCTTGGTAGAGGATTTCAATCTATACATTTGTTTTAACGATCTTAGACCTAGAAGAGGCATAAGGGAATGCAAAAGTTTAGTTCTTGAAATTTGTTCATTCATTAAGGACATGCTAAGGTTGGGAAATAAAATTAAAGGATAGATCTACCATTTAGTCCTTATTTTCCTAAAAGGATTTATTCAATTTTATTTTTTGTTTTGTGTTCCTTTTGTTAGGTATTTGAGTTCTAGTTAGATATTGAATTTTTGGTTTTGATAAGTTTACACTATTACTAATAAATAAATGTACTAGAGTGCATAATCCTTTGATTGAGTTTTAATTACCACTTAAAGATGGAGGTTAAATTAGTAGTCTTAAGCTAATACAATAATGCCTTCAATCTTAAGCTAGTACAATAATTGTTGAGGAAGAATTCATCATTTATAGGTTGTGTAGTAATATGATATTCATTTTTTTCTTTAATTTCATGGTATATGAAGTGTGGAATTTAGAATATTTACTAAAATTAGAGTTATTTTCCTTAACTTGGCAGACAAAGGGATACATCTATGACTTGTGATAAAAAGGGCATGGATGAAATTAATTTTAAGTTAAATGTGTATAAATTTGTTAAATTGGGGCCATGTTGATCCTTAGTAAATATTTTTTTTTAAGTTCTAAAGAAGTTTAATTCTTTCTTATACCTTGGGATGATGAAAAGTGGTTGTTTAAATTATAAATGCTTCATAAGCTCATAATTACTTGCACTATGATCATGTCATAAGATGTAATGGGATTTTCTTTGGGAATTACATATATAAGACAAGTATTTAGACTCATTTGGGAGAGAGTGGATTGGAGTAGAAGATTGGTATCAAGGAAAGAATGTTAGATCCAAGATTAAATGTAAGCAACTATAGTTTATGGTGTAATATCTAAATTTTAATAACACATCATATTTATTTGAAGGTATATTTCTTAAGGATTAGGTAGAGTATAAAATATTGTTGACCTAGCACTCACATTGTAGGAAATATTGATAAATTTGAGAATTAGAAGATTAAATATGAGAGATCTAGAAATATTTTGTTAAATTATAAGGTGGAATCGTATTGGTGGTAGATCTAAGTGATGTTATGTATAAATATGACAAAAATAATGATTGTAAAGGTGAATGTAACTTGGATACATTGGAGAAGGAATTTTTTATCTTTTTGTTTCTTTGCTTTCAATTTGAAGAAATCTTATTTAGATTTGGATTAAAGATAGATTTAGAATAGTTTTATATCATACACAAAATATTTTCAAAACAAAACACTATTTTAAATTATAAGAACTTTGTAAAAACAACTAATATATTGAAACCAAAATAATAAAACACAACCAAACAAAGCATATGAACATTCCTATGAATCAAGAAAAACCATTTAAGTTTAACAATAAAAGATCAAAATCAACATTGGACACTTTGGAATCCAAGATAAAATTAATATGAGGAAAAATTATTTCATTCAAATGATCATTACATGCATGTGATTCTTCCTTTTGATTCCTATCTCATCAAAATTAATTATACAAATGAAGAAGTAGTTATTTTGTTGATTTTATAATTATTTTTCATTCTTTCCAATAGTAGAACCTTCACATGCAAGCATAAATCATGGGGAAAATATTTTAGCAAATATTTTAACATGTTTGTTTAATTAGAATTGTTTTATATTTCACACTATTTTACATCAAGAATCATAAAAATATATAAACAATTTAAGCAAGAATAAAACACTTGATTAAATATTGTACATTCGAGTTGGAAGCTCCAAACATAGTGTTAACAATCAAGGATTGAGATACATGATTTCAAACATCAAACACTTAGAAGAAAGACAATTAAAAATTTGAACATAGACATTTCATTCTAACCAACAAACATCAAACAAGAAATTAAACCAATCATCAAAGAAATTGCATGTCATGCTTCTCCATCTTGATCACTTGTATCGTGCCAAGTATATGTTTCTAAGAGTGAGAGAAGATTGATTGAAGTTAGTTTTATCAAATTATTAGAGTTATTACCAACTCCCATAATTTTTTAGATTGAAACACAAATCAAAATGTATTGACAAATTGAACAAGAAAACATTCACTTACTAGTCATTGAGTTAAAATCGCCTTGAAGTCATCTTTAAAATAGAAGCCATTTGTCTAAAATAATTCTTTGAAACTACTCAATGAGACATTAATACCTTATGAATAAAGATCAACATTCATAACGTCATTACCAAACCTCAACTAAACATTGTTGCCACTCATTAGACAATTGTTCCTATTGAAGAGGAGAGCCCTCCATACTCTCTACCCTTCCATTTATTTTTGCTACATGGGTGGGAGTGATCCACCAACTATCTAGCAAATGTGAAAAATACATGTGCATAATTATTTATCCATTGTAGTGGTGAATCATGACTTGGAGTGTACAATTTTAGTAAGATTCATAATACTTTGCAAAATAGGGAGTATGTGTTCCTTAAGTGACATAATTTTAGTGGTGTGTGTGAAGGTTTCTTCCTCTTAAAAATCCCTAAGAGATAATGTATTTTATGGTGTTGTGTGAATGTGATGGAGCAAAGAAAAAGGATATGAAAATGTCACTTGATATATAAAGGTGAAGGCCAATGGAAAGGTTTAAAGGATGTATCTTCAACCAAGAGGAATGGGGAAGGAAAATTTTGTAACTAAGATTTTTAGGACACAAAGGATGGGTGATTTTGTTAAGGATGGGAGGCAAATGGAGATAAGAAGATTGATAGAGATCAAGTAATGTATATATGGATGGAGGATATCAATTGATAAGGGTAAGAGGTCAATGGTGATTTTTGAAACACACCAAGTGAAAGAATGAAAGGAAAACGTAAAATTTTTGGCATGGATAAAGTAGTGGAAGAGTGCTATTGGAAGCAATAGTGGATTAGAACCTTCAAAATGAGTAAGGGAGATAATTTATATAGTTGGAATAATTATTAAAATTGTTAGGCATTTATTTTGGTTTAATCTAAATACTAGGAGTTCCTCTTAGTGTTCATGATAATTATTGTGAAAAGAAAATAAAATCAATATGAAAAGTGAAGTTGTCAAATACATTAAAGTAAATGAATAAAAAAAACTATTTTACAATCATACTTGACAACTTGAATAATGTAATAGGAATAGTCAAATCTCACCAACATAATAAATATTTTATAAATTTTTTTAAAAATATTTTATAATTTGAACACTTTATACACTTAATTATGCTTAAAACTTTATCTTAGTTTTACTTATGAATCTTTAGAATTGAAACATACACCTTTCCTTTACAAAATAAAAATAAAAGTTTAATCAAAATTTAAACATATTTTACATATTTTAACATTAAAAAATTAACTACTGAATTTATATACTATTTAAAACATTGAAAAAAAATATATTATTTAAAACATTTAATTTTATAAAATTCTAATCCTATTTCAATTTTCGTTTACCCAAAACTCCCACCATAAAAATTGAAAGCAAAAAAACAAAACGTTAGATGTAAAGGAAAATAGAATCTAGTTCAATATTCACTGGGAAAATATAATGATGAAAAAAATAAAAAATAAAAACTCTTTTTCTATATTAAAAACTTCAATATTCTAACTCTCTCAATGTGTTTTCAAATTCGGTACGGTAGGAACCATAGGGACGAAGCCATAGAGGTATAATAACGCCATTCGTGGAAAGCATGGCTACGTACTTTCTCGCGCACGTAATCGACTCCGCAAAGCTTTTGGATAAAATAATAACAATAAGATCACTGCTGCTAACAATCGTCTCTGTAATGTCACTACTTTCGTCATCCTCGCTGCTTGTGTATATACGAAGTGATCTGCGCAGATATTTGTACTTATAATCCATCAATGCTTCTCCTTCATCTGCTGTGTGGCAAAGAAAGCAGACATTAAACTTCTTCTGCACCAACCCTCTTAATCCGGCGCTTCTGCAAAATTTATAATCATTTGGCTCAGTACTTTATCACGAGACAAAATTTCAAATAATTCAATACCTAGAAATAAATCTTCTTTCAAAGTTCTTAAATAGAGTCCCTGTACACCAAATTAAATGCACCTACAAATGATCTTTTACCTGTTTGACTCTCTAAGCTGGGCCAACTTCACAACCCCATCATGAAAGCTTTCTACATCTGTCGAATCTGGAAAGCAACCTGAAAACCTGAATATAGCAAGATTTTGCAGCTTGCTCACTGCGTAAGGAATGCTCTTTAAACCTGAACAACCGTCTATGCACAAGAATTGGAGTTGTGCCAAGTCGCCTATTATGTTGGGAAGATTCCTTAGCACAGTACATCTTCGTAAGACCAGCTCTCGTAGTCGAGGTAAATTACGTACAGTGCTGGGAAGGCTTGTTAGACCTGTACAGTCTTTCAAATCCAACGTTTCTAGCTGCATCAAGTTGCCCACAGTGTGAGGAAGGCTTGTTAAACTGGTACAGCCGCACAAATATAAGCTCTTCAATTGCGACAAGTTACCAAGTGTGTTTGGAAGTGTTGTGAGAGCTACACAATCCTGCAGATACAAGGATTGGAGGTTCACCAAGCTGTCAAGTGTGTTTGGGATTCTCGTAAGACTTGCACACTGCTCTACACTTAAAATCCTGACTAGGGACCAATTGCTATCCAGCTGGAATCTGTTTCTTAATGTTAACCATGTATATGTATCACTTAATTCACAATTTCTAATTTTTACCCATAACAAATTCGGAGCTAAGTTTCCAATGTTGCGCACTATTTTTGTATTTTGCACAACTAGGTAACGTAGGGAAGGCATTGTATGCAAGCTAACGGGCTCTCTTCCATTCTCTCCTGTGTAAACAAGCATATTCACTCCCTCTGCTGTGTCCCTGCTCAAAGCTCTGTGCGCACCCATAGTTACCCACAGTCTCCTATTATTATCAGCCTGCTCTTGAATTCCTCTTCCCATTTCCTGCAAAAGGTCGTGCATATCGAGATCTTGAGAGCCACTGTAGTTTATAAGCATTTTCAGCGAAAGATTCTTGAGGGCTGTTTCAACTCTGTCTGGGTATAAAACTTCCCAGTAGGCAACAGCGTCATCTTTCCTTTCACCGGCAAAGTAACAAGCTATATCCAGAAATATTTCCTTCTCAACATTGCTAAGTCCATCATAACTGATTCGAAGGACTCTGGATATTTCTTGATTTTCCCCAATGTTATGGAGAGCTTCTTTCCAACATTGGATGTCCTTAGGCTCCTTCTTATCAAACAAATGTGCTCCAATAACCTGTAATGAAAGAGGATGCCCCCAGCAGGCTCTTGCAATTCTTGTAGAAAGCTCTTGGTAGGGGGTCTCCGGGAATGCCCTATAGAAAGCATGCCAACTAAACAACTGAAGAGCTTCATCCTCCCCTAGTCCATCCATTTGAAGAGCTGAATCAACCTTAGCAAGATTGAGTATGTGTTTGTCTCGAGAAGTAATGATGATCCTGCTACCACGCCCAAACCAATCCCCATTCACCGCATCCAAGTGGCTGCCATCATTCACATCGTCCAATATGACAAGGGCACAAACTCCTCGCAATAGATTTCTCATCAGAGCCTTTCCCTCGGCAACACTTGAAACTTCTCCATGGTAATTTACCAGTCTTCTTAGAATTGCCCGTTGCAAGTCCACAAGAGTTGTATTTTTCTGTGCGAAGCAATAAGCATCAAACCTAGCATAACTTGTATCAAAAATTGTATTGTAAACAGTCTTGGCCAAGGTGGTTTTTCCGACGCCGCCTATACCTCTGACTCCCACTCTCACGGTGTTATGACACGAGCTCAGATCTAATATATTGTGTAGGTCACACGTATGCTTTTGGAGTCTCACAAGATGCACAGGGACATCCAGTGGAGTAATCTTTAAGGTATTCAACACGTCTTTCACAACTCTTTTTACCAGTCTTCCTTCGTACCTGTAAATTACCTTTCATATATTACATCTTACGATTCAAATTTACAGCTGTAACTAAATAGAAGATACATTAAAATACACAAATACGGCCAATTTATAGTGTTGAAGAGTTACAAGTATCTTATGAATTAATAAAAGAAATAGGAAAAACTTAAAATTTATTTATACTGTAGTCTAGACTCCAAATTTACTATATGATACACTTGACTAACATACTTCATATTTGAGAAAGGTTTTCAGATTCTGGGTTTTACATTTACTATTTAAGGACAAATGCGATATTTATTCTGAATTTAAACTACCCGAATCATTTTATAAGCATTGTTTCATGACAAATATGAAAATGTATAGGTGATCGCTGATGTGTACAGGGACAAACAGAGTCAAGAGGGCTGCTTTTTTCACCAGATTTAACTGGTGACTGATGACAGTGCATGAGTAGTCATCATGGTATTGATTAGTATTAATGCAGTATATAAGAGGAAGATTGCAAGCATGATACTTAAAAACACTCTAAATAGTATATGGCCTATCTTTTATAGTATGGAAAACATGTCTATTTGACATTGCTATACAGAAGCTAATGGTGAAGAAGATCAATTGGCAAACCATACGTGTGATCAAGGTAAAAAGGTGATTGTCTCAAATGAGACACGTAGTTGAATAGTATTGACTTCCAATCAAATCATAACTGATGATAGGATGGGGCTTCATATCTGAAGATTGGCCAATACTTAAAGTACAATCTTTCCTCTATACAAAAATCCTTTTGCATAGGAAACCATCGGTATCCTACCTCTCAAAAGTCACAAGCATGATCTCTTCAGAAGATTTTCTCATTTTGTTGTAAGGGAAAGTGTTTTAGAATGTGATAATTGAGGAAGATCAAAGCATCATTTCAGACAGATGACAGCTTCATAGACTCTTCTGTATCAGTTATGAAGCAGTTGAGAATGCTATTAAAGGAATTATTGGTTATGTTTGGGTTGACAATTGTCTGATGGAACCTCTTTAAACAACTATTGTTCTCATCTTAGGAACTATTGTACTGGTAGTCTTTTTGCTTTATTACGGCAAAAGGCGTTCCATTGCAGCGGCATTTTTGTTCTTGTACATCGAAACTGTTAAAGTAATAAAAAACTGACAGCATTTTCCATTGATCGGCGATGCTTATAAAATAAAATATATGCAACTATTGATTGTCCTGTGCGATGCTTTGTCCCGTCTACGGACAAACATTGACAATAACACCTACCACCTCTTGCAAAGGAAATGATACGCGGCTGCTTGTGAACCTGCAACATAGAACACCCATGCAAGTCCGCAGACATGTCGGTGACACATATCAACCACATTTGGGGGCGACCCATTTGGGATTTTCATATAGTGATAGAATCTCAGACGGATTCGAATTCAAGGACACCCATTGAAACCCATTTTATGATTAATTGGCATGCGAAGACTTGAAAGTACTAGGTAATCGCGGGGGGTGAAGAGAATAACAAGATGAGTTTTGTTGAATGCAGAGGAAGAGGAGCTGCGTTTACTGTTGCGAAAAAAAGAGTCTGTGCAAGACCCGGGCAGTTATCTAAGAAGCTGGGACGCCTCCTCTACTGGCTCTTCTTGTAGTTGGAGAGGAATTCTTTGCAATAGTGAAAAAGCTGTGAGCGGAGCCTTGCCGGATTTAAGTGCTCTGAAATCCTTGAAGAAGCTGGACTTGTCTTTCAATGCCTTTTCCGGTGAGTTTCTCGTGTCTATGGGTCATTTGACGGACCTGGTGTATTTGGATGCTGGTTCAAATCCATTCAATCCAAGAAGAATACCAGAGGAGCCCATGCTACTGAAGAAGCTTAGTTGGCTCTACTTGCCTACCTGTAATTCCATCGACAAAATCCCCAGGAGCAGAAATTGAAACCATCGTCGCCGTCAAGCCTTAATTGCAGAAACAAGAGCATCAATCAAGTCGACCCATTTAATGTTTCTGCTGCGAGTACTGTTACCACTAATTCTGGATCAAGTGGCTTGGGCAGCCTTGAAGGCGCAAAAATCGCCTTCGAAGGGGGGATTGTCAGAGGATTTTCGCCAAGCGGACACCTGGTCTCAGCCCTACTACCCTACTGGATTCTCTTGTAATGCTTTCCAACTCTCATATGTGAGCATGTTTCGATACATGGACACACACCTGTGCAAGACATGGCTTTTGTTCTGCACTTGTAGATCACGTAATATAGGTAGTTATTAGATCATCCTAAAAGCAAAATACAAATATTTAACAATCCATGGATTCAAAAAGATATCTCTCGGCGTTATGTATATAGATTATGATAAGATAGAATCAATAAAAAATTGTACTAGGCACTGCATAATCATTCTTCCTTGCGTGTATGACACTGTGTTAAGGGAAAGGATTGTGAGGGGTAAATGAGATAACGGAAGCAATGGGTCTGCTCTATGTTAGTATTGGAAAACTTTGTGAAAATTACATTTGCATTAGAGAAAACTGTATAAACAAGCTCCCCGGAAGCTAAGATTTATGTAACTGATTGCATCCCCAAATTTTGATTTCATATTGCCTACATCTTGATAATTGTGGTTGTTTACTGGACAGGTAATAGAGGTAAAAGTAACTGCTTATATGTTCACTGATATTTTTTGAAGTACTTTAGCGTGAAGCTTGGCAATTTCTTACAAGTGAAAAGGATGAAAGGTCGGAAGGTTACCCAAATGGTTTAAAGTCTTTTTAGTGGCAATATATCTTTCGGCATTATTTATATAGATTTTATATAAAACTAGATATACTAGTATTTACTGTTGTTGCTTGGTAGTATTGTTGAAGCATCTATGTTTCTCTCTGTCCTTTTAAAAGAGAGGTCTTTTAAAAAAAAAAAAATTGTCAAATTTTTTTTTACTATAATTAAAAAAATAGATAAAAATTTAAATTTTAAAGAAAATTTTCACAATACATTTTTGGTTTTTTTAAACATAATAAAAAAAATGGTAACATAAAACATTAATTTTCTGACAAAATCATATGATCATATTTAAATATTTTTAATATAAAATACAATCAAATTTTAAAAAGCTGTATTACGTGAAAGAGAAAAAATTAAGCAACCATCAAAATTCATATAAAATTATAATAATATAATGATTTTTATATAATTTTATTTATATTAAAATAAAAACCTTACAATAAATAACTGTCATAAAAAAATTCCTTAAATAGGGTCAACCGTCAAATTTAAGCCCTAACAGCAAGCACATTGATAGTTGATTACAAAGCTATTTACTTTTAGCCCTCGCGAGCTCTAAACACGGAGGTTAAAATTTTGATTAGTTTCTAATAACATACTTTTTAAGAATTTTTTTTTTATGTAAAGCGTCCAATGTTTCTTTTGAAGGATATATAATACACAAAATGAAGCCTTCCGATTGAAATCAGCTTTTGAAAGGAAAATGCTCCCACTCTTTTGAAGGATATATAATACACAAAATGAAGCCTTCCGGTTGAAATCAGCTTTTGAAAGGAAAACGCTCCCACAGACTAATACCATCAATGTTATTCACTGCAATATACAAACCACCATAATACCGCTTTTGAGTACAAAGGTGGGAAAGCAGGGTTGCTTGGTGTCGAATTAATGACGCCAAGTGTCATGAGTTTAAAGATGACAAGAATAATTTGATTGAAGGAATTAACAGGACAAGGTTTCCCAATTGAAGATTTTCGTCTGAAAAAGAGCAAAAGAGTACCCAGTTGATTTTACCACCGGCAAACTAGCAAATCAAACATAGATGAGACTCACATGATTCAGTTGGATCAAGGAATGACATGATCACATACCCTGAAGTAAATTAAATGAGGCTTTCAAGAATAATTTATGGAATTGAAAGAACCAAAAAAAATGTCACGAGAAACATAAATCGAACATGCGATTGAAGAAAAAGTGGGCATGTGGGTTACAAAGTTGAGGGACATTGGAGTTTCGGTGAAATTGTCAGCTCAATTGTATGATCGGGAGAACACTAGAAAAAAACAACACAACTTGCATGACTAGATAACTCGAGGGATGAAAATGACTCAAGGCCTCAAAAAGATTTGAGGCAAATCTTGAAGAAATTAATAAATCAGCATGTATGATGATAGAATCAAGGTAAGAAATTATTGAATCAGAGAGTAGTTTCTATGGAATAGTTTTTTTTATACACTACAATGTTGGACAATCTGATATTTGATCTACTATTGACTTATTATACGAGGTATATATCCTTCCCTCCTTCCCTTCCCAGATTTAAACACGTATTTTTGGAAAGGCAAATTCTTCACCATTGAACCGACTCACATGTGTCATCAAGAAATTAATGCCGGTTAACTCCTCCAAAGATGATGCTTAACGATTGATCTCGACGTATTTGACAGCCCATCTCCCAGTTAAAACCTAGCGATGGAACAAGAGGACTTAGGCATCCATGACCATGATCGTTGACCTCCTTAACTCAATCAGATCAGATCCGAGATTCCCCACAAGTTATAAAAGGATGGGGTTGGCCTACAAAGGAAAAATATTTATCTTATAAGACCACATTCCTTTATTGCAGACAATATGGATAATAAATTAATCATGGCGAAAAAAGGAGCTTATTTCTGGTAGCCTGGATGAGTTGTTACATTTGTTAATCTACTTTGATTATATTTTTCTATATATTCAGTGAGCTATAATTAACCTTAACAAACAGTTGAACAGGCATAGAACAAAAGAAACCCAAAAAAACAATTTATCAAAGAGATGTGCTGGTATGAGGTAGGAAGATCGGGCTAATTTTGAAAGATTTAGTAAACAAACAATTTGTCCTCTAAACATATGGCTAATATAATAACTGGACCTTTAAAAAGAAATTATCCTTTTCTTTTTTCCGTGGGTTAATTGAAAAAAAGCATGCAAATTACTTACCCGGATTCTTCCGCCCTTGTCCAACCAGAAAGAGAAGAGATTTGATGAAGAGCATTCTCCCATTCCTCGATAGTATTCTCGTCCTGCCGATCTAAATGGCTGTAATGCTTTTCGAATGCCTCAGCGAATTGACCTCCCTTTCTTTGAGGGTAGCGAACATCACAGGGCTCCACATCATAAAACAGAGGAATCATGAAGCCATTGGATCTACACATCTGGGCCGCCTCCTTCAGACACCAAGTTGATTCTGCATAGTGTTTGGAAAATATGGGAATCAGAATATCACTTGATTCAATGGCTGTTTGCAAGCTGGAGTCGATGTATTTGCCCTTCTCCAGTTCTTCGCTGTCGAGGAAAACCCTAAGTCCCGCTGCAGACAGAGATTCGTACAGATGATCGACAAAAGTTTTTCTCACATCTTCTCCGCGAAAGCTGAGAAACACATTAAATTTGTTGTTGGCACCGCAGAGGATTTTGGTGGTGGGAGGCTGATACTGGTGAAACTTCTCGTCGGCATCGCAGAGGATTATGGTGGTGGGAGGGTGATCCTGAATACAAATCTCCATTACTTGTTCCGCACAAGTTTGAAGAGCTTAACAATATGATGTTAAGTGTGCCACAAAAGAGGTAGTATGGATATGCAGTCGCAAAAGCGATCAGGGTTAGATAAACAAAGTGGAATGCAGTAAACGACAGAGAGAGGAAGTTTCCTGTGAAGTGTTGGAGAATTTCTTAGAAACCAGAGGTGAACTTTTAGGAAATTTCTTAGAATTTTCTTGTGAACTTCTAGAGAATTTGTCGGAAACACAAACCAACCATGTTTGACCAGTTAAAAGTCGGTGGGATCGACACGGCAATAAAATAATTACGCGGAAGAGTTGCTTTTTGAAACCAGTCTTGACGTTGAAGTTGACAGTTGCGTGAAGAATCTAAAATCCTTATATAAAGGTCATTTGCTGACTCCGAAGGCGCTACCCTATCCCTTTGTCAATCTCCTTTGCCACCAAAATTTCTACACGTGGAAAGCAAGATGATTCCAGCTAGTAGGACATTTAGTCTTATGATAATCCATGGAAGCGTAGAGAATCTCAACAAACAAACATCTCAAGGAAGAAGGGATGTATTAGGTACATGGGTGAGTATAATCATCAAGTTTGGGTATTGTAATATAGTGCACTTTTTAATGTTTAAATTGAAATCGAATCACATTTATTTCATCAAATTTAATTGAAATTCAATATAAAAATTATTTTCAACAATTTTTTTACAAGTTAAATTTTTTCATTAATATCAAATATTTTTTAAATAATTTAAAATGTTTACTTTTAGATTTAAAGAATTGGCCATTATTTATATATATAAATGTCATTGTGATTTACAAAAATAGTTTCGTATGACTAGTTAATTTTCCAAAGGGCTTTTTTTTAGCATAATGAAATATGTTGCTCCACTAGTTGCACTCATTCCAACAACATAATAGTCATGTGAAATCAAGTTTCATGCTTAAGAATGATGGAAAGGAAAGAAAGTAATATACAAGCATACATATAACTTGTCTAAGGAGATTATATGTGCCTAAGAAACATAATTGAGATTCACCCTCACCCAAACAATAGCTTACACTTATATCAATTGGAATTGTAAATTGACATCATCATTTCATTCATGTGTTTTATAAGCAACCATAATATAATGTAAGGAATGCAAAAGACCATAAAACTACTAACCATGTGGGGGATGCAAATGCAATACAAGCAATTGCAACTGCCTTAACACCTACTTTCATTCCATCTACATACAAAATATATGAAATGATATTCATTACTTAATTTGTAGATTCTTGAGATGAACGAAAAGGCTTTCCCTACTTGTGCAATACTGATTTTTTTTGTCCCAATGCATAGATCTTAGAAACGTATTTCTATGGATATCTTCCATCAACGTGTTAAAAAATTGTTATAACATGCCTATAATTGTGTAATTCTTGGATAAGACGGGTGTTGAAGGCAATTGTGTTACTCAATCTACTTACAAAACATTAGAAATGCAAACAAGATAAAAGTGAAAACACTAATATATTAGGGGAGAGGGGCCAATAGTTGGGTGGATTCCTATTGTTGGAGAGAAGTGGCACATTTCATGAAAATGAAGGAAATAACATAATAAGTAAAGATTTATTAGTAATAGTTAATATTTATTATTTAATCATATATCTATTTTATGTTTAAAATTTATATTATAATCATATTTCTTATTATATATTATAATATAAATTATCATTTTTAAATAATATTTATAGTATTAAATTTATTTTTGAAATAAAATATTTTGTATTCAATCATATATTTATTTTTATAGAGTTATGTATTTTATGAGGGTAAGTGCATGAAAATAGGGAGCAAAAAAGGGCTCAAAAGTGGACACCTTTTTTTCTTTTGTGAAATCAACTAAACCTAGACCTAGACCAGTAATTTGAGATGTGTATGTTGTGACTCAATCCTATAGTTTAAAATCTTCTTTACTTCCCATCCCTTTTGTGTGTCTTGACCTTATGTGACCCATCACTTATAACCAATTTGAGATAATTCCTAATGGGTCTAGGCCCTTAGTAATGTTTACATAAGTATTACCCCTCTTTCTTCCCATGTGCATATGATGTGTTAGAAGTTGTATAAAACTTATAAAATCTAATCATGGATTATTACTATTAAAAATTATAATGGTCTAGCCCATTCCAAAGTTTTAGAGTTTCCCTTCTAGGTATGCCTTTCCTCCCAACTCTATTTTGTTCATTTTTCCCTATTAGGATACTAGAATTTCATGTGTTGGAATACCTTTCACCTATTGCTCACCTTCATCTATTTTCCTTTTTTGATTTCCTACTTGCATTATTTCCTCCTAAACCCCAACTTCCTAACCCTTTGCACTAATTTACCTTTCAGAGTTAGAGTTTTGTCCATCCTAGATCCAAGTACATTTTCCTTGGTATTTTTTATCATTGATTTTCAATCCTTCCTTACAAATATATTTGAAGAGTTTGAGATGTGGAGATAGTGATACCTCTTAATACAATACAAGATATATGAAGTATCCCTCATTTCAAATCCCCAATAATGTTCACTATATTACCTTATTGGGATTGCAAGTTTGGACTTCCCCCCATTTGTATACCTTAAGTGATGAATTCATTAGTAATTTCATCCCCCAACTCTTGATAACTGCATTCATATCATTTTGGATTTGAAGATACAAATATATTCTTATATCTTTACTTGAGCATGAAGTATGTTATGCACCTAATCCTTGATACTCAATTCTTGTATAGTGATGAGGTATCCCCGACTCACAATCCATACAAATTTGAAGACCCAATAATTTACACCATTCACTCTTACCTACCTCTTTATATGACCTAGATTGCCATTAATGCCTTGAAAAGGCCTTGCAACTACCCAATTGAATTTTTCATGTCCAGAAATAATTGTTCATCTTGAAGATGCAGATTTACATATATATCTAATGATGGAAGAAGAAAGTGACCCATTCTTTCATTAATATGGTAGTTGAAATGTTATCTCCCAATGGCCCTCACACCTCTTCCATATTGCTCATTTAATAGATTTTGCAAGTTCTGCATTGGCCTACATGCCAAAACCTAATGAAGCCATTAATGTGGAGGATTATTGTGAATAAAATGAGATGGTTTTCCTCATTGCACGCATGCTTTTCTCTCATTCCAAGGTTATCATGTGCACGAGGTGCCTAAATTACAAATCTACAAATATCAAATTTTTCTTCATTTAAATAGTTGGTTGTTGAGCTGATTTTCTATCTTTGTAAAGATTAAAATTGATTTTAGGACATCAAATACTCTAATAGTTTGATCTACAAACAAATGAATTCATTTTTTTTAAGAATAGGAAGGGTTTGTAACACACTTCTCCATGTAATTTGGTATGTCTCCATGGTAGTTTATACTGATTCAGGGGAATGTATAGTTGTTACTATACATTTTCTCTCACCACATATGTTGGTATAATTGTAATAGGGGTTAGATGAAAAATGACAGATTCTAAAGAATTACAAGTGCTTTGTAATGGTATTTGGTTTACTATATTTTTAAGATGGATTATTAATTATATTATTCATATGATGTAATCTTTGATTATCATGGAAATTTAAAATATAATTTTATTCATACTATACAAGATATATCTTTTCCCTCTTTAATGTTCATGAATTTGTTTCCTGATAGAGTAGGCATCAATCCATATTGGTGAAGGACTAGAAATCTATCATTTAAACACCATCCATTCTTGTTGTATAACCAAATGTATATTAGGTTTATTTTAGGTTATACATGTTCATGATTCATTGTTATAAACCAAGGAACAATCTCAAGCAACATAAATAGCCAAATCATTACAGAATCATGTCATTCATATTTGCACCTTACCATTATTTATAAAATTTTATATAAATATTTTGGGATCATAATGATGATGTTATGTGTAGGTGCATCTATAAATTATTATAGATCTTTATAAAAGGTTTTACATGAAACTAGGTTGTCTTGACCTAATGATTAATATAGGGTCAGTGTGTATTGGGTATAGTTGTTAATTGTTATAGTCATGCTTAATTTTTATTGGTTTAAAACCCTACTAAGAACCCCTCTAGGAATATCCTCCTAAGTCTATTTAATCCTAAAATTGTAGGAGAGACTACCCACTCTCCTCAATTGGATTTTAACCTTTCTTAGTCTATTAATGAGCCTCATGTTTATCCTCTTGATCATATATCCTTGGCCTTAAAGGTAGGAAGAATTTTAGCATTGTGGAGCGATAGTTTTGGGACCCAAAAAATTGTGTCATTGTCAAGGAGGAGATCTTGTTGGTCCATAAATTGAGAAGTTTCCAACTTAGGAAGTGTAAATGAGTTGAGATAAATTTGAAGACTCTATTGGTGAGTTGAACCCAAAATTATTCTTTTCCTTTCAGGTCAAGTGTAGTATGAGAAATTTCTATTTTGTAAGATGTGATGACTCTATATTTTGAAAAGAATAAATTTTTAAGTACTATTATACTTTACCTAATGTTATTGTTTTAAGAGCATATTTCAACTCTATAGAAATTGGTTATCATAGGTACACATGCTTTTCTCTATATTTTAGTACCTCAAAATTTTCCCCTATATTATGGAATATGATTAGTTATGGATAATTAGTATAGATATAATTCTCCTTTGGGTATCCATTCATATGATTCATATGCTTTCACTCCAAGGAACTACATTAATTCGATCACCCATGATTATTTTAGTGATACTCCCTCATGCTATTTAAATATCCATTCATCTTATGAAAACATGTGCTTAGATTTGTAATCATCTATACAAGAAAACACGTGAAGGATCAATGAGATTATTAAGCTAGCAAACAAATGTGAAGAATTAGTTAGGCTATTATAGTGTTCCAATAGTTGCATTGTTACTACAAAAAATCAAGTTGCTTAATCCCCCTCCATTCCCTTCCATACCATTCAGAAATAGTGAGACCTCTCTTGGGTTGATTATGAAATGCAAACTATGATAAACAAGGTCTACAACTAGATGCCTAGATATAATGGATACGGTATTCATGAAGGGGATGCACATGTTATTGTATTTCAAAATTTATGAAAAAAAATTAGTTTCAAGATGAACAATGTGGATGAGGTTTTTTTAAGGTTCCTATGTGGAAATGAATGAAGGTACCAGTATGATAATTATCTATAAAATTATTTTTCTTTTTAGAAAGACCTTGTGACTATCTTTCAAGATAAATTTTCTTTTAATATTGACCCTAATTTTCTTGTCCAAAAATTAGCAAATATTATAAGTAAAGATGGAGATCAAATGTGGAGTTCAACCACATATTTGCATTTTACCTTTCTAAAATCTCAAATAATTTCAAGGCTAACACACCTAAATGCATTAACATATTTCTTGAATCATATGACATTGGTTTGAGTTTAATGTAAGAATAGTTTAAATTGAAAAATATGTAGTAGGCTTACCTATGCCTTGATTCTACTAAAAGAGTGAGGAAGGATTTTATCACAAAATTATCACCCTCAAATTTAAGTGTTTCTTGTATTAAACAAGTTTTTGTTAGTAGCATCCAAACAAATGCATTCATATAAGGTAAGTACAACATTTGATAAATATGAGAGTTTGTGTTGGTGGATAGAAAATAGTGTTGGTACATCATATGATAGTGATGTTGATGATGATAATCTATGCACTTACCTTCAACTAGATAGGTCATCCATTATTGAATGTTATGATGATGTTTAGCTTAACAATGAATTATATCACCCTACAATTTGTTGTAGTGAGATGGACAAAGAGGAAGACATGTTCAAGAGTAAGGAGTCAAATGGATTAGTTCATGAAAATGATAATATATATACAAATGGTGTAAGGGATGAACAAGAAACTAGTTTCTTTTTTGATCTACTTCCCTTCATTGTCCTTGTTATGAATAATTAAATTGATAATGTTTTCTTCCATGAGAATGACATAGATGTGGCTATGTACCAAGTGATCGAATTATTGAGACAAATATTAGTATAGTTAGTGATCCTTACTTTGAAGACCTTTCCCCTAATGATTGTTAATGTGATGATCATGTGGATGCATATGATAACATATTTATTTGGTGAAAGAATTGTTGTCTTTCTCATGAAGATTATTCTTCAACTAGGTCACAAGAAAATATTGTTGTAATAATTGAGGAAAAAGAAGAAATGTCTCATAGGTTTGATTTTAGCAACTCATATGACACAACATATTGCCAAAGTGAAATTGAAAAAAATAGGAAATTTGAGGAACTTGGCTCTTTACTTGAAGTGTCTCCTAGTACTAACCCTTGTATTGATGAATAATGCCTCAATACAAGTGAAAGTGGTGTATGTTGGGAACCTATTATATAATAGATTAATAAGGATACTATTGATTAGGAAGTGAGGTTCAATGAAATATTGAAACGTTAAAGACAACAAGATAATGCAAGTAATGCAACCTTATACCTTTACTATCTCAATCCCTTGGATTGAGCTTGAAGTGGAGGCAACCATCTCCATTTGATGTGCTATGCTTTCTTGCTCAACTTTAATGGATGTGGATTTCTCTTCAATTTAGTATAATCATGGTATGGGATGGATATTTTGATGATCTAATTGAGTAGCATATATTTAACACAAATTTATTGATTGAAGATTGATAGATAAGGATCTAATTTAGATTTTTGGCATCCAAAATGGATGGTTGAGATGGAGGGCTAGGATTTCATAAGAATATTCTAGAGTTGTAGCCTTGTGAAAAGTGTAGTACCTTAGTTTTTTCCATCACGTATTTTCCAAGTGAGTGTCCATTATGACAACAATGAATCCTAGTGATTCTTAACCCATGCATGTGTGCATTGGTTCTTGCACACCCTTTTCAATGTTTTTTGTACATCATATTGGACTTAATGTTGCATTCTACATGCTTTTGCATACTTTTGTGCCATATTTTAGTTAATATGCTTATACCTCTTCCTTGTTAGCATTAAGGGGGTTGTTATCACATGGTTATGATAATGATTTCATAGTTTTAATGGAGCAGTGGGGCAACCTTCTACTTTTTTAGTTGATCATAGTCTATAAAATTTTAGTACTTATATAGAGCACCATGCATATTTTAGTCTTGTATTATAAGTATCTCACGTATTATTATTTTTATGCTCCTTGATCATAGTATTAAATCTACATTTTCAACTTCATAGAGTGTATTTTCCTTTATGTCATTTGTGTATTCATCGTTGAGATTTAAAATATGCATAATGGTTTGATTTAGATCTCTGAAATCCCAATGACAACACATAGGTATCAAACTTTTGGTACCACATTCTAGGAGATTGTTACAAACCATAAAGATAGTTCTTCAGTTTACAAACCAAATTTTCTTTACATTTTTCTATGAAATGCTCTAGCTGTGACATGTAAATCTCTTCCTCCAAGTCACCATGAAGGAACGTTATTTTCACATCCATCTGTTCCACTTCTAAATCATATGTTGTTGCAAGCATGACAACAAAAGTCAAATAGATGTTAGCTTTGCTACAAGAGAGAATATCTCACCATAATTAATTCACTCCACCTAGGAAAACCTCTTAGTGACCAACAATTCCTTATACTTCTCAACACTACCATCAAGACCACACTTCTTCTTAAAAACCCATTTACAGCCAATAGGTTTACATCCACTAGGAAAAGGCACTAGATCCCAAGTCTTATTCTTTTTTAATGCATCCATCTCCTTGTCCATGGCTTGTTGAGCTAGGAATCTACATCACTCATACCCATAGCCTCTCTAACAATCCTTGGCTCATTAGTGTTAGCAATCAAAGCAAAAATGCAATTGAAATCCAATAGTGAGTATCCAAACCTTTTTGGTTGTCGCCTAACTCATGTAGACCTCCTCAAAGGTTGAGGTTGAGGTTATTCTTATTCTTTAGAACTTTTAGAGATGCTTGAGCTTTCCTCATCATCAAGTCCAATAGGAGTGTGTAGTTCATCTTTCTTCGAAGTAGGTGGAATCTGAACTACCTCCTTATTTTGTTTCTCCTCTCTCTTTGGTTGAAGCTCAATATGGAAGGTTTCATCTTTTTGAAAATCACACTTCTACTATAGAGAACCTTATGAGATTATGGATCCCAAAGCTTGTACCGTTTCACACCAACACCATAGTCAATAAATCATACACTTAACATCCTTGCTCTCCAACTTTGACCTCTTCTCAATCGGAACATGAGTGTAAGCTTCGTAGCTAAATACTCTAAGATGTCTCACCAAATCCTTTTTACCAGACCATGCCTCCATAGGTGTCTTTCCTACAAGTGATGATGTAGGAGATCTATTGATCAAATAACATGTAGTGGCTATTACTTCAGCCGAAAACTTTTTTCCAAGGCTAGCACCACTCAACATACTCCTAGCCCTCTCTATCAACATTTTGTTCATCCTCTCTGAAACTCCATTTTGTTGTGGAGTGTAGGGATTTTTATTATGTCTCTCAATCCTGTGCTCTTTACAAAACTTTTCAAACTCTGCAGAACAAAACTCACCACCATTATCGGTCCTCAAACACTTAATCTTTTTGCTATTCTGATTTTCTACCAAGACCTCAAACTCCTTAAACTGACTAAAGACTTCGCCTTTATTTTTGATAAAATAAATGAATGTCCTTCTACTATAATCATCTATGAAAGAAACAAAATATATAGATTTTGATAATGAAGGAACATTCATAGGACCAAAAACATTTGAATGAACATAGTCAAAAACCCAAGAAGACTTATGAGAACTAGAGTAAAAAGAAACACGATGTTGTTTTATATATACACAATGTTTGCAAAAGGAAAACTTGAGATTACAATCATCAAGGCCTTCAACAAGGCTCTTATTTTTCAGGGTTCTAAGACCCTTCTCAGCAATGTGATCAAGTTGTTGGTGCCATAACATTGTCTTCTCTGCAGGAAGCTTCATTTCCATGGAATGAGTACCCTTAGGTACCCAAAATACACGACCATCAAATGTTGCTACAACATGCTTCTTCTCTACACAATTTTATGGTGAGGATGAAGAATCTAAAGGTCTCCCCTTTGGTACACTAGAAAAACTATTGAAATGTACAGTGCATGCATCAAGCTGAAAGGGAGTGCCAATATGAACTCCCTTAACTAACACCATATCTCCTCTATTCATATTGCATCCTCTGCCAAAGAAAACAACTTGCACTCCCAAATCATTCAATTTACTTATAGAAAGAAGGTTCCATTCAAAACCTGGGATATGAAAACACCATTAATCCCCTTCACTCTTCCATCAGGAAATTTGATTTTGACTTTTCCACGACCAAAAATCTTCAGGTGAGAGTCATCACTAGGTACACCTCCCTTCCATCGTACTCATCATATTTGAGAACCAATCTCTAGGAGAGTTCATGTGAAAGGATGCACCTGAATCTATCAACCACACATCAACTGATGCATGGGCTACCAAGGTTGCAATAAATTTGTCTCCTTCATCTTGGGATGAATTTTCAGATTTAGAATCGAAGAAAGACTTTTTCTTCTTCTTCTTCTCCTTCTTGCAATCTTTTCGAATGTGACCAGATTCACCATAGTTCCAAAATTTTTCCTTGGTCTTCTTACCAGGAGATTAGATCTCCCCAAAGACTTTGAATTAGATTTCATGTCTTTCTTTTTGCCTCTCTCCTTTGGTCTACCACGGACAACAAGGGCCTCCTTGGCCATCTCATAAAACTTCCTTCACATCTCTTCAAATAATAATGAGACAACAACCTCATCCATCTCGAAGGTGGAAGTAGTGCTTCCAATATCCATCACCAGGTGATCCCAAGAGTCTGCCAACAAACACAAAAGGAGCATGCAATGGTCTTGTTCATCAATCTTGTCTACAACAAAACCCACTTGAGAAACCAACACATGTTAAATGGATTCAGATGATCTGCCATGGATCCTCCATCTTCCATTTTTAGAGAATACATCTTCTTTCTCAAGAAAATCTTGTTTACCGGGGATTTATCCTGATAGACATCACCAAGCTTCTTCCATAGAGAAGCAGAAGTCTTCTCTTCATGGACATTTAGGAGGAAAAAATCAGCCAAACAAAATCTAATAGGACCCTTGGATTTTTGACCCATGATATCCCAATCCTCTTGTTTCATGCAAGATGGCATAGTTCTAGAAACAAAAATCCATAGATCATGATCTATGAGCATGTCTTCCATTTTGAGCTTTCAAAGTTCAAAATTACCACTGTTAAAATTATCCATCTCAATCCTCCCAAATGTGTTTTCCATCTCTTTCATGCAACAAGGTTATGAAATACACTTCTGCAAAACTCCCATTGAAATAAAGATCAACTCAAAAACCCTTCAAACCCAACAAAGGAATCAAGGTTGGCCAGGCTTTGATACTAACTAAAAGGAAGCTGGGTGAGCGGAAATAACTTCCTACACTAATCTAAGTAGGGGAGAGTTACAAAAAAATTCCTTTTAACACCTTAAACAACTACAATAAGAGAAACACATAGAGAATAATGGAATAGAACAACAGCAACACATAAAACAATGACACAAAATATATGTGGGAAAAACCCTTTTGGGTAAAAACCCCACCCTCCAAACGCACAATGCTTCTCTATTATATCAAATAGTGAATACAATGTATCTCCAAGTACAAAGCTTCTTCAACAAGTGTTTCATCACAAACACTTATCTTGGAGTGATACTAGCAGCACTTTGTTACCTACAAACAAACTATGCATTCTTCAATGCAAGGTACTCAATATATATATAGAGAGAGAGAGAGAGATGCAAGCTTCGAGAAGCATCTAGAAGGAGAGGCGCATCCAAATCCACATGGCACAATATCCCACACCATGAACATGCATTTGGACACATGCACAACATTCCCTTACACCTCTTACAAGTGTCATTACATGGAATATTCTTTCTCCAAGCATGGGAGCCTAGAATATGCTAAAAATAGGCTATGACAGATGCCTCACATATCTTAAAAATGTCATGAATCTATCATAACTGAAACCACTTATAGCTATAAGAGAATTTTTCATAACTGACCAAGAATACTTGATTCTCTTACAACTTGTTATCACCCAACTTGGGTGCCAACTTTCTCCATGTAAAAAAATGCCTTTTAACATGTCATAGAATCTACCGTAGGTCAAATATTCCAAAGTGGGAAACCTATGTCCACATGGGATGATTATGTATCATCTAGTCACCTCCAACGAGGATGCCACCCAACCGGTGGGTCCCAATTTATGACATGACATCATAGGAAATTAAATAATACAAATAAATACAATAATACATCAATTAAAACAATATTAGGAGTCTAAGGTTGAGACACCTTAATCCCAAAAAACCTACTTCACCTTGCCATCTTCGACCATATCTCTAACAAAATGATACTGTACATCAATGTGTTTGGTCTTGGCATGAAATTTTGGGTTCTTGGCTAGACATATCGCAATTTAACTGTCACAATAAATTGTAACTACACCCTGTTTTATTCTAATATTTGAAAATAGTATCTTAAGCCAAATGGATTCTTTACAAGCATGAGTAATTGTCATATACTCTACTTTAGTAGTGGAAAAAGAAACCATAGCCTATTGCTTACTCATCCAACTAATTACACTACCAAATGATGTAAACACATAAGCATTGGTAGATCATCTGCTATCAATATCACTTGCCTAGTCTGAATCCATGAAAATCAAGGGAAATATTGTCTTCAATTATATTACTATGATAACACAAGGAATAATCTGAGGTACCATGCAAATATTTGAAGACTCTTTTAACTACATCCCAATGAACTCTACTAAGATTAGACATATATCTAGAAAGAACTCCCACTACTTGGGCAACGTCTAGTCTAGTACAAACCATAGCATACATCAAACTTCCAACTACACTCTGGTACTTGGCACTCTGCTCATCTCTTCCATCTCTGATGGAGATGTTGGACAATCTGAAATAGATAACTTTTTTCTAGTTGAAACAATAAAACACAATGGTCTACAATATTGCATATCAAATCTCTATAAAATTGAATTGACATACTTACTTTGACCAAGCCATAGCTTTTTGTTCAATTATCTCTTTTAATTTCCATCCCAAGAATATGTTTAGCAGCACTAAGATCTTTCATTTCAAATTTAAGAGCAATTTGAGATTTTAGTTCTGAAATCATACATTTCCCTCAACCAATAAATAACATACCATCAACATATAATGCAATAAATAGGAAATGATCACCATCAGTTTTATAATAAACACAGTGATATCATTTAGAATGCTCAAATCCCAAACTCAACACATATGTATCAAATTTTTGGTACCACATCCTAGGAATCTATTTTAGGCCATACAAAGATTTCTTCAATTTGCAAACCAATTTACTTTTACCTTTCACCACGTAGTGTTTTGGCTGTCATATAAATATCCTCCTCCAAGTTACCATGAAGGAAAGTAGTTTTCACATCCATTTGCTTAATCACTAAATCATAAGAAGTAGCAATAGAAATAAAAAATCTAATGGATTTCATTTTTGAAATGGGATAAAATATCTCACCATAATCAACACCCTCAACTTGACCAACCTTGCTTTGTATTTCTCAATACTTCCACCTAAACCAATCTTTTTCTTGAACACCCATTTGCAACCAATAGGTTTTTGTCCTTCAAGCAATGGTACAAGATCCCATGTATCATTCTTTTTCAAAGCCATCATTTCTTCATCCATAGCAATCTTCTAGGATTTTGCATCATTCATACCTAATTCCTCTTCTACTAATTTGGGTTCATCCATGTTAGTATTCAAAGAAAAAATACATCTCCAATCATCAAGTGAATACCTTTCAGGTGGTTGTCTATGCCTTGTAGACCTATGAACAAGCTGAGTTGGAGGTTCTTCCTCCTCTTCTGAAGATTCAGAGCTAGATGATCTATCCTCAACTTCTTTCCTATTCATGGGCCTTGATTCAATGTTCTCAAAGGAAATTGAATAACATCTTCCTATTTACTTTGTTCTAGTTGTAATGTAACAAAAGAAGGCTTAGTTTCTCTAAAATAACACTTCTACTATGTAGTACCTTTTATGCAATAGGATCCCAAAGCTTTTATCCTTTCACACCATAACTATATCCAATGAAGATACATTTCACAACCTTGTTCTCTAACTTTTTCACTTGTCCTTTGGCACATGTGCATATGCCTCACAACCAAAAATTATAAGATGTCTTAATGAAGGCTTACAACCTAACCATGCCTCTATAGGAATATTATCAACAAGAGCTAATGTAGGAGACCTATTAATCAGGTAACAAGCAATGGCAACAACTTCAACCCAAAACCTTTGTTCTAGACTAGCCACTCAACATACTCCTAGCCTTCTCCATCAGTGTCTTGTTCATTCTTTCTACAACTCCATTTTGTTATGGAGAATATGGAGTTGTCTTTTGTATATGAATACCACAATATTTATAGAATCTGTCAAAATAATTAGAGAAAAATTCACTGCCATTATCATTCCTCAAACATTTTATTTTCTTTTCAGTCTACAACTCAACCATTGCTTTAAATTCTTTAAATTTCCTAAAAACCTTTAGATTTACTCTTTAGAAAATATCCCCATGTTCTTCTACTATAATCATCAATAAATGAAACATAATATGTGGATTTACCAATTGAAGGAACATATATAGGACCAAACACATCAGAATGGATAAGATCCAATACACCACAATATTTATGAGAAATCAAGTAAAACTAAACACATTTTTGTTTTCCATAAATGTAATTCTCACATAAATTAAATTCAAGATTACAATCAAACAAACCTTCAAAGTGGTTTTAATTTTTCAAGGTCCTTAGTCCCTTTTCTCCAATGTGGCCAAGTCTGTAGTGCCATAACAAGGTTTTCTTTGGAGGCAACTTTGATTCAAAAGAAAGAGCACCCTTAAATTCATGACCATTTGTTGAAGGTGAAACCCTCACCTCTTCCACAAACTTTCTTTTCACAAAAGTACTATTACACTCAACAATGCATACATCAAGCTTATACAATATGTCATATCTAGCACCTTTAGCATTCACCATAGCACCTCTAACCATATTCTATCTTGTATCAAAAAATACTACCTACACACATGCATTTATTAGTTTTCTTACAGATAATAGATTTTGTGCTAATCCAGGGATATGCAACACGCTATTAATCTTTTTTATTCTACCATCAAGAAACTTGATTTTAACTTTACCATGGCCAACAATATTTAAATAAGAATCATCACCCAGTTATACCTTACCTCCATCAAATTCTTCATATTTATAAAACCAATCTCTATTAAAAGTCATATGGAAAGATGCACCTGATTCAACTACCCATGCATCGTTACCTGCACAATTTTCCAAAGTTGTAATGAATGTGTTGCCATCTTCCTTCTTAGAATCAAAATCAGAATCAAATATTTTCTTCTTCTTCTTCTTTTCTTTTTTGCATTATTTACAAACATGTCCAAGATCACTGTTAACAATGAGGATTGCACCCTAAGCCAAGTTAGACTTTCCTATACTGTTGTAACATGGAAACACTCTCATTGTGGGTAATCTATAAGTGAGAGAAAATCTCCAGAGCGAGATGGTTACCCTAGTAAATCACCTAATCTAAAATAATTTCAGAGGAAAGGATTAGAAGGAAAATTGAAATTGAGATCCTAAAACCTAAAGATGCCTCACTAGAAATTTAAAGATTTTGATATCTTTTACTCTCATCAATCTCTCAAAAACTACAACTCTCACAATCCCACCCTAAAAAAACATATAATCCAATAGTGATTTGCATGAAGGTTCACTAAATAGAACACAAAATACAACCTGAATTATATGAGACCCTTGTACACAAACTCATAATAACAAGACATGAAGAGGATTATGTATTTGAATCATAGTTATCATCAAATTGGTACTATAAATCTGAGACAAGAAAATGAGAAGGAAAGTCCTATTGTTTTATTGAAATGAAGGAGTATCAAGCTCAAAATATGAGTATGAGAAATGTTTACAAGACTCTCTAAATGTGTATGAGAGCAAGAAATAACAATCTCAATTGAGAAAATAAAAAAATTCTCCAAACTTATATCTCCCAAGTGTCTCCGATAGTGAAAATAGAAAAAAACAGCTCAACTACATCTTTGAATTAGCAATTCTTATCCATTTTCGAGATCCTCATAAAGCTTGAAAAATAGTGTCCAAAACTACTCCAAAATGCATGAGAAAATTGGAAACTTTCTATCTCCAAGAGGTTGATCCAAAAAACCCACAAAATTAGGCCCAAACTACTCAAAACTAAAACTAGAAAGTTCAGTTTGCTCACTCCTTTCCAAATTCGCCCAAGAACTCAACTCAGAAATGGAAGGTCTTGATGTGAACTCAAGTCTACTAACTGCATTCTAAAACAATAACAAAAATCAAAGTAATTTATAGAAACATTACCTTAATGATGTTTTACATCATTTGCAGTTTTAGAAATTCAATATAGAAAGCCCCCCTATTACATTTGATTTGTTGCAATTTTGACTCTAATTATTCTGATTTTTTGCAATTTGAGTAAAATTTGGCACTTTGCAAAAATCAAAATAATATGTGAAGGCTCCTATTGTATTTAATTTTTCTATAAAAAATCATAAAAATTTTGGCACCCACCATATATGCCTATTCAAAGGTTCAAGGAGAAATAAGGCATTCAAGACGTAGGAAAAAACTATGTATCACAAAGGTATTGACTTGATTTTTTGATAGGGGCATAAGTTAAATCAAAGTCAAAAGCTCCTAAGGTTAGCACAAATGCAAGGGCATGTTTGACGTATTAGTTTGGCATTTGGATTTTTAATTAAATGTGACAAAAAGCCTAAATTAAAACTAGGGCATTGGGAAACCCTAGCACCAAACCAAAACTAATCCCTAATTCTTCTCATCATTTGTATAATCCGAATTTGGAAGAAAGGGCTCTTCTCGAGCCACCATGGAAACTAGGGTTTGATCCCATTTTATGCATTTTCATGTCAATTCCTCCCTACTTGGTGTTGAATCCCTAACGGTAAGTTGTTATTTTATCATTTTGTGACATTTCCACTCCATTTTGTAGGGTTTTGAGGCCTCTAGGATGCAACCTCTATAGCTTTTCTAACTCATTCTTTGTGCTTTGTATCTCTATTGATTTCTTCTCCACTTTGGGCTGCCATTGGAGAGCTTGAATTCAGTTTTGAAATACAATTGCACATAGTTGTTGGAGAACAATTCTAAACAACACATTGGGTAACTCTCAAGCCTTACATTTCCCGCTTAAATTCCTACAAAAATAAGCTTGATTCGAGCTCATTTAAATCCAAAACAATTAATATTTGTTTCTCCATGCTTCTTATGAAAGAGTTAAAAGAATTTTTGTGTGTTATTTTCATGAAGGTTGTGGCCTCACTTGCTAATAGCTTGAACCATCTTCTTTCATTATGTATTTGTGTTTTCCTGTGTAAACCCTAAGTGGTTTTGACATTTGTGGAGGGAAAAAATGTTCTTAGGCCATGGTCATGAGAATCCACAATGTATTTCATTGCTTGTATCTTCCTCTTTGCTTTGTATAAAATAGCTCTATTCGTGCTCGACCCATGATAGAAAAATTCAATGAAACTCCATGCATTTTGTTCACTATTCTCAACGTTTCTAAAACCCCTCATGGCCACAGCCATTCACTTCATTGCTTAAAATTTCTAAGGCTCTCTTTGTATACATAGGCTTGAACCCTTTCATTTCTTTTGCATTTTGTTTTTGGGATAAACTCTAGATGGGATTTTTATTTTTGAGAATGAAAGTTGCTCCTAGGCCACGACCAAGAGAGTACGAACTAGGTTTTAGAACACTTGATGCATCTTATATTTTATCCTCTATTTCCTGAGTATGTAGAATATAACATTGTTCTTCCATTTTTCTAAATGAAATCCAAAGAAATGCTTCTCAAAATAAAGGCGAGGCTTTAGACATTTTTGGGTTTCACATTTTTTGAATTGAAAGCCATTTGTTCATTTTCTATTTGAAACCCTAGCTCTATCATAGCATTTTCTCATTATTCTAAAAAAAAATGGTTTCATCTTCTACATATATGCAACTATAGCTTGTTTTATCTTGAATCTACTCCTTGAAACATAAATTGGGCATACCTCCATTTCTAAATATACAAGAAGAGAACATCGTTTCCCAAAAATGCAGTGTTAATGATGATGCCTTTCATTTTATGTTCATTCATTACCTACAATTCTTTCATTAGGACAACAAGATGCATTTATGGACCATGACACTTCTGTTGTTGTTTGTTGCCATCCATTTTCAGGCACTTTGAAGCTTTGATACTGTAGATTGAAATTCTTTTGCATTCAGAAAATGTACTCAAACTTACACTCTATACCATTGTCTTGTCATTTTGTGAGCATAAACCAATACAATGAAGATTTCCTTCATGACTGTGGCATCATAATGCTGAAACAAAACTTGTATTTCATGCTCCATTCTACTTCAATGATATTGTTCCACATGCCAATATTGTCTCCTTTAGAATGTGCATACTCAAACATTTTATGCATTTTTATCTTTCCTTGGGCAGCTATAGTTGATATGAATCTTTCATCTACAATGCATGGAAGATTTTGAAATATGTGATGCCGTGGTGATGATGCCTTGAAACTTCTCCAACTTCAGTTACTGATTTTGATTGTAGACTTGAATTGTGTATGCATGTTCACTATCACAATTTATGAGCACTTGTTTCCCTATCAATGTGAACAAAATGATTATGAAACATATTATCAATGTAATATTGTAACAACACTTGTACATGAAATATTTGTATGCAAATAGAAATATCTAATGAAAGATAGTGTAGTCAATTTTTGTTCTACATATTTTGAGCATTCAAGAAAGATTCCTTGCTCATTTGTGATCTTCATTTCAGCATTTCAGTTGCATTTATGAATCTGATTGTCATGCATGGGAAATGAATCAATCTCCCTTGTATTTCTTTGTGAACTTCTCCTTTAGCTGGATGGTCCATTTTGAACACTATGAATGTACTTCCTTTCTCAAAACCCTTCTTGAAGTCAGGGGGCAACATGCTGAGCTCAACCCTTGTGGGAGCCCATTTTACATCACATGCTATTATGTCTTCAAAAATAGACTAGAAGCATGGTTTCTCCTATACCTGTGCAGTGAACAAACATGTTAATTAAAAAATAATGAATTTTGATGCACTTGTGATGTTTCATTTTTCATGTTCCCTTGCATATTTCTAATGCTTGTTCAACTGATTTAATGTGCCATAAGAAATGTGCTATATTTTTTTTTATAGAGAATATAGGAGGATTCATAACCAGAGCTCTAACAAAACTTTATTTATCATCTACAGGTTCACTTGGAGACTAGGAGCAAGGACGGGTAAGCAACAATGAAGGCCAACTCGAAGACACCTCAAGAAATGCTGGCTATGCCTCTTCTTATGTGATTATTTCCTTCCTTTATCTTTAGTTGCATAGTACATTCCTTGTGTTATGTTGACTCAGCTATTCAGACGGCTTGTGCGGGACACTTGATCTCTCTTTTCTTTCCAATGGATATGAAAACATCATTCTATGTAATGTTGTCCAATTCTGTATTTCTCTTTTGCAAAAATGTATGTAACATTGTAGAATGGATAAATCAATACAAAATAAAAGAACTATTCTTTATCACTCATGCAATCTTTTCTATGTTGTAAATATTGAATGGAAAAATGAATTCTCTCCTTTACTTAAAACACATTGCACATTTTAACTAAACAATTGTTTTAAACTTCAATACATGCAATGGTTTGAGCAAATGCATAAATGAATTGAACTATTTTCACCTTAAAATGAACTTAAGTTAATCAACTCTGCTAATTTGAGCTGAGGTGAAAAATTGGTAACACTTGTAATCGTAGTTCCAACAAATAACTTTGGACTTTCCAGGAGATTTAGATATCCCGTTGGACTTGGATTTGTCACACTTCTCATTTTTCTTGTCTTCTTCCTAAGGTCTTCCATGAAAATTTAGGGCCTCCTTGGCACTAATGGGTACCTTCCTCTTCATCTTTTCAGAAAGCAAAGAACCCACCACATCTTTAGTCTTCAATATAACACAAATAGTCCTAATAGCCATAACAAGAGAATCACACAAATCAAGCAAAGAACAAAGTAAGATCTGACATTTCTTCTCCTCATCCATTTTGACACCAACTAATGCAAACTAAGCCACCAACATATTGAATTCTTCAAAGTGGTCTATAATCCGTCCACCCTCTTCCATTCTCAAGGAATATAATTTCTTCCTCAAGAAAATATTGTTCACTAAAGATTTGGCTTGATACATCTCACCAAGCTTCTTCCATAGTTTCTGTGCAGAGGTCTCTTCATGGAAATTGATTAAAACAAAGTCTGCAAAGCACAATCTGATTAGACCCTTGGCTTTACAGTCCATATTAACATCATATTGAGCAGCTTGAGTAGGATCTATAGACCTTGAAATATTCTCATCAACAACATCCCATAGATGTTGATCTATCAATAGATCATCCATCTTTAGCTTCCACATTTCAAAATTATTTCCAAAATATTTATCCACCTCTATTCTTCCTAATGAACTTGCCATCTGAAAATTCTTGCAACAAGATCACAAAGTGTCTTCTGCACAAGCTCCCACTCAAATCTAGATTATTTCAAAAAACCCAACAACCCACAATTGAAACCAAAGGTGATCAAGCTCTGATACCACTTGTAAGGAAGCTAAGGTAGCAGAACAACTTCCTACACTAATCTTGAAAGGAGAATAATGCAAAAAAATTATAGATCTTTAATGGTTACAAAAACTTAAATATAAACATAAATATCATGCATACCACAACACAATAATTTATGTGGGGAAAACCATTTCAAGAGAAAAACCCCACACTCCAAAATCCACCCAATATATTATTTAGAAATCACAAAGATTTCAATATACTTGCAAAGCAAGCTTCTCATAGGAGTATCACTAACTAGAGATCTAGAGGTAACACAACCACTTTCAGACTCTCAAAATGCATCATAATACCCAATTGTAATACAATGCCCTCATAAAATAGGGTTTGCTTCTAGGGAAATTCAAGCAAACAAAATATCAACCGTCGGATCTAAGACCTATTAACGAACTGTCCAAATTTAAAATAATAAAATATACATAAATTGTGGCTTTCGGGGGTGCTTCCCCTGAATCCCCATGGGGGCACATTTCCCCCAGACCCTAGCCCGGGGAGATGATCTCCCTAGACCCCCATAGGGGGTACCCCCTGCAACCCCCCCACGCTAACATATCAATAGTACCTTATGTATTTGCAAGGTTGAGACATATTTTCCCAACAATTTTTCCAAAGAATTTAACATATATTGTTATATTATTGAAACTACCTTATCTTCCATCTTGATGCAATATAATTTAAAGAAAGCGGAAGCACCCATCACTTTTATGAGTTTTCCTTTGAAGAAGAATGAACTGAAGTATTCTCCTAGAGATAAACATGCATATATTATCATTAGAGGAGTAAATAAATTTAGATTTTATATTTTAAATGTTCATTCTTCTATCTATGTATTGGATACAACCGTGAAGGCTATTCCCATGCAATAGGAGATACGAATGAATAAGAGACCCTCATGGATTGCTAAGGTGTAGGAGTATGATATCGACATTAAACCTACCAAGTTGGTGAGGGGAAGAGGATTATACAAGTTAATAGTAGAGAATGAGCCAAGTACAAAAGAGGAAGAAAACCCTGAATTACCCCTTGTCCTTTTTATTGGGATAATAGATGAATGGTTCTCAAATATCACATATTTCCTCACATTTGGAGAATTTCTTGAGTATTTTTCTCCAAAAGAGAAAAGGATGATCAAATTTAAAGCCACAAACTATATCATATAAGGTGACACACTTTATAAAAAGGGGATTGATTGTATATTTCTCAAGTTTATGGACAAAGAGCAACAAAAGAGTCTTCTTCAATTTTTTCACAAAGAATATTGTGGGGGTCACTTTTCTTCTTCATTTACAACATTCAATATTCTTATAAATTGCTTCTATTATCCTTGTATGTTCTGAGATGTAGATCTAAGTGGGTAAAAAAGTGTGAATCCTATCAACAATTTAGAGGGATAGTTAAAATTACCGTATTACCATGCAAACAAGTTGTGATCAAAGAACCATTCCAATAGTTGGGTCTTGATTTAGTTGGACCAATCCATCCACATTATAGTGTCAATCACACTCATATTTTAGTGGTAATGGGTTATTTTACAAAATGGGTAGAAGTAATTTTGATGAGAAAAATAACATCAGAAGTGGTATATTACTTTGTCAAAGGAAATATTTTGGTACGGTTTGGTGTTCCACATAAAATTATAACTAATAATTCCACTAATTTCTCTTATCATGAAATTGTTTCAATTTGGTACTAATATGGTATCATCCTAGCTCATACAGTTTACTATTATCCTCAAGGGAATGGTCAGGTAGAGGCTAGTAACAAGAATATTGTTGCAATTATTTACAAAGTGGTTGAGGAAAATAAAAGGAATTGGCATAATAGATTATATGATGTATTGTGGGTGGACATGATAGCTAGGAAAAGGGTGTTTGGAATGTCTCCATTTGAGTTGTTTTTTAGGGGCAGAGGCCAAGCTTCCTATCCCATTAGAGCTTGCATCTTTACATCTTCAAAATGCATTGGAAGACTATGAATTCAAAGATTTTTTGGAGAAGAGTATTTTGTATTTGACCAATATGGGAGAAGAACGAGATTTTTATGGATAGAATTAGAGAACATAAGTCTCGAGTAAATCAATTGTTAGACAAGAAGGCTAGGCTTAGATAGTTCCAAGTCAGTGATCTTGTATTACTTTGGGATAAGTGAAAGGAACTAAAGGGGATGCATAGTAAGTTTGACTCCTTGTGGAAAGGACCATTCCAAATCAAATAGGCATGTGTGAAAGATTCATTCTACTTGGCTTATTTGGATGACACCTACATATGCCCCTTATAATTCCCAATATTTGAAATTTTATCATCTATGAAATGGGTGTTACTTGCCTTTGTATATAAATTATTTTTAAGTTTTGGGGTATATTTCCCTTCTATTTTAGTTTGTGTGCCAATTTTTTTTTGTCTTCCCTTTCTTAGTTGCTTTTCTTTTACATTCATTTGTGACTCTATTGTCCCTTTTGGATAACACAATGATCATTTTTTTCAAGATTATGGGTTTATTATGCATCCTTTGTAGTCCTTGTCCCTAATTAGAGCTAGGTATTACCCCCATTTTTATCAACCTAATTTTAAAAATTTTGCATCAAATTCATTATTAGGCTTATCCAAAATACACATTTTTCAAGTGTTTATGGGTTAACAAGAGTGTGCATAATCAAAGTCATCCTCTAGAAGCTTTATCCTAAATTATTTGATTTGTATCACTCATTATATTTTTTCAATTCCATCTCAAAACATCTCCAACTCTATTTCTTATGCCAGACCAAAAATTTAATATACATTGTTGTATTTGAAATTGATCAGTTGGATTGGAAAAAATTGTGAAAACAATTAAATTTTAGAAAACATGAAGGTTTATGCAAAAATATTTGATGGGGATTATAATCTTGATGATTTCACTTCAAATGTGGCTAGTTTTTGTACTAACCCACCTTCTAGTTTTCAAAATATTAGTTTTGATTTTTGATGATCAAATTTCATAAACTATTAAATTTAATGTTCTATTCAATATGATAGAACTATATTTATAGGTTTTGATCATGACTTTGTTATTGATAATGTGGAAAAGTTTTGTTGAAAAATACTCACCTTGGAAAAAGTTATCTATTAAACCTCATTTGATGGTTTGATGGATTTATCAACACTTTTTAAAGCCATTTTGATAAATAAGTTTTAAAACCTCAAGTTGCAAAATTAAGAAGTTATGCACTAGTTTTTAGGGTTCCATAGTGATGGATTAATTGGAATGTTCCTTACGAACATTAGGTGTAAAATAATTCATGGTAAATACCTTCTCATATATGTAATACCAAATGTGAAAGTATACATGATGCACACAAATTATTTAACAAACTAATTTAGAGAAATGTAGTTTCACTAACTTCAATTATTTTAGGCTATGCACATGTAATGATATACTACATGAAGCTCAAAGCCATTGTGAATGAAAGCTAAGAGAAATGTGAACTCACAAAATGTAATAATTTTAGGATATGCACAAAATTGATATGTTAAAAAAGTTGTAATGATTTTGTAATGATTGATACTTTATTTACTCCTCACTAAAAGCTAATACGAGGATGAGGATGGAATTTTATTGACATTTGAATGGAGTTCTTAATCACTCTTCAAACACCAAATTCAAGTGAAGGTAAGGATCAATGACTCAAATTTAAACGTTGTCCAAAGAAAGTTACATTCCATTGGTATATCACTGGTATCAAACAAGTTATTAACTATACTCTAGATGTCAATATGAAAGCAAGTTTACATTCATCTGATTGGCTGTACCAATTGATAATAATTTTCAAACTATTGACAAAGCTTTGAAGGTAAGTTATTAACTACCATGGAAACACCAATTTAGAAGCTAAAGGGATGTTGATTGGCCTTAAACAATGAGTTATTAATTCCATTTGAAACACCAATCAAAAGTGAGTTATACACCGATCAATATTTTATAAAAGTTCATAATCTTGTTAATAACATTGATATAGGTTTCAAAGTGTGGTCTAAACTCCGATAATAGGGAGAAATGAATAGTCATCAGCCCTTTCAAACAAGTTCTTAACCCCTCCAAAATTACCAATCATAAATGCCATTTAAACTCTGAACAAACTCATGCAACTTAATAATTTGCATTCTCTTTTTCAATATAAGTTACTAAATCTACCCCAAGAGCCAATGAAGTTTTAAAAGTTAGTTACTTTTAAAAGAATTAATGATGAATTCAAGCTAGAGATTCATCAACAATTATGAATAAATTGGAAGTTTTGTGCAATATTAACAATCCACGTGCCTCTCAAAAACATAAAATTCATAATTACCATTTGCAAAGTAATATAAACATCCATCGAAGTGCAATGGCAGATACATTAGAAGCTAATGCAGATGCATCATAATATTTAAAAAATATATATCTTTTGTACTTTTCCTCATCTAATGCTACCATATGTGGAGACAAAAGTTTTAAAATTTAAAATATGATTTTTGATTTTGTTTTGGGACATATTAACCTACCCGTATGCTCATTTATTAAGCAACAACATGAAAGAAATCATTATGGAAAAGTTGAGCAGGATATTTTGAAGTCAAAAATTTTGGTAGTTGGGTGAAGAACAGGACATCAGAAAGAAGAAGCTAGCACAGAGAAGAAAAAAGACGGGTAGAGCAACAAAAAAATAGTAGAATAGAAGAGGACACACAGAATATTGGAGGACAATAGAAGGAATCTTTTGAAGTTATCAAAGAGGACTGTAGAAAACAACACAACAAAGAGAATGTAAGAGGACTGGTAGAGGATGCTCTGTCCAACAAATATTATGTAAATGTATGGATATGTGGGCATAAATTCAAACTTTTAAGTTAATATAATATTTTTCCTTCATAGCTATTACCTCTATGTGTGTTTTTATGAGTATCTTTGCTATAAATTACTGTTCTGAAAGTATAGTTCGTACTGTGCAAGTTTGAAGTATTTTACATTATTGAAATTTCAAATAGTCACCTACAACCAGCGCTACTAGTACCTGCAATAGTAGTCTATTTTTTACAAGTTAGTTTGTGCATCTACAACTTATTTTATGCCTCTTAACTTGTTATTTGGCTTGAATGTCATGTCTAAACCTCTATAGAGGTTGTGTGAGTTGCTTACAACAACACAACCCCTCCCTTTCTGCATGTTTGCTTGATTTAAAGTGAGTTTTTAGGTGCCTACAAGGGGCTGGGTGCTATCAACATGGTATCAGAGCACAACTATAGCTCTGGGAAGAAGTATATTGAGTTGAGGTTGGAGTTTTTGAGGAATCCTTGTGTGTGTTAACTATGGGTGTGTCCCTACAACAAGGGATATTGTAGCAAGGAAGATTGCAGTAAGAGAGAAAAGGAAAGAAGGTGAGTTAGAGCTCAACGGGATGCCTCCAAGGAGAAGGATGGAAGAGGTTGTAGCTACAGAAGCAACTAGAAGAATAGATGAGGTGTTGGAAATCCTAAGAGGAATGCAGGAAAGAATGAATGCATTAGAAGGTGGAATGAGAAGAGGCGGAGCACATGAAGATAGTGATAGTGAAGATGATGAAGGAGCAGAGATGGTTGAACAAGATGGTGACAATGTAGATGGAGATATGGATGTGGGTGAAAGAAGACTTATAAGAGCCATTTCCAATATTGGGAAAGGAACATGGGTGGAGTTACCAAGCTTCTTAGGAAGTTTAGAACCAGATGAACTAATTGACTGGATAGCATAAATGGAGGAATATTTTGAGTATGATGGAGTAGAGGACCCCACAAGAGTGAAGGTTGGGAAGAGATAAGATCACAAGATGGGATCGAATGGTAAGTAAGATGAAGGATAAGTTTCTACTTGGTGATTATCAGTTGAAACTACTAAACAAAGGGAGTTAAGTGTGAAGGCCTATACTGAAGAGTTTTATAAAATTTCCATCAGATCTGCTTATAATGAATTGGACCATGAAAAAGTAGCAAGGTATGTTAATCGATTTAGGTTGAACATCCAAGATGAACTAAGCATGATAAGGATATGAAATGTGGAAGAAGAAAATCAATATGCTCTAAAGGCTAAAGAGAAATTTGAAAGAAAGCAAGGAACAAACAAAAGTAAAGGTGGATTAAGCAAAGGGAAAGTGCAACAACCAAAAAATTACAATCATGGCTAGGAGGCTAGTCCTTCAAAGATTCAAAAGGGGAAAGATGAAACAAGATCAAGACCATACCCAATGAGAGGTAGAGGTGGATATGGAAGAGGCCAAGGTAGAGGCTTCCATGGCACATGTTTTCACTATGGACAATCTGGCCATAGCTTTTATGAATGCCCAAATCCAAAACCAGAAGGATCAAAGAGAATAGGGGCAACAAGTGCACATGTAGCAAAGGGTGATAATGAATCTATAAGTTCTATTAGTGATGTAATGTAGGGTGATAACTTGTTTCCAACCACAAATTGAACCAAAACAAACACTCTCTTATACCTTACAACCTTGACTTACCATCCCTTCATCAACTCACCTAGTTTTCCTTGTAGGAGTCCAACAAAGGGTTTTTTACCTTAACTTCCCAAAATAGAACCAAATCCACCAACCAAATACCTTTTTAGGTACCCTTTATGCCCTCATGCAACATATCACAAAAACTCTTACCGTTCCTTCATAATAAAGCTCTCAAATTAATGCACTTACATTGTCCTAGACCTTCAATTATGTCTCTTTTACAAAGGAAGTGTATTCCTCTCTCTACCAGCCCCCAAAACCTATAGGAATTCACTTATTAGACTACAAAACTCCCAAATCAATAGTTTTTAGCACCAAGGAACCCCACTATGATACTTATCCACCGAACCCCCACTTTTCCTTATTTTTGGTAGGGCTTATTCAAAAACCATGTTCCCTATCTCTTGAAACCTCACAATTGCATCAATATCTCTTCATATCATCTGCATATACTTAAGCAATTATAAAAAATCACTTCCCCCAAGAGATTCTTCACTTTCCTTCACAAGACCCTCAAATTTCACGAAAATACCCAATTTTGACACTTAGGGTAGCATGCCCAAATGCACAAACCACACCCCTGGCTCACAAACCCATTCAAAGAACTTAATTCCTAACTTGTTCAACCCATTCCATTTAGTCACAAAGGTTACAGTCAAATGGAATGGGCTATATCCACCTTTAAGCCTTTAAAACCACAAATGGAATGTACAAACCCGCTTTCAATTAACTATCAATTAAAACCTTGAAACACAAAAAGAATGCACCAATATAGATTCAAAATAGAGATATAGCCATCCTCCAATGGATTCAATGTAGTTCTAGAGAAAACACCAACTTTACGGGCTGTACAAGCCTGGAAACAACATATTTTTTGGTAAAAACACAAAATTATAGTGGAAAACAGGGGTTTTTATTGCTTCTTCTTGTACAAAATCATCAACCAAAAATCTATTTGAGTTGCTCAATATTTTATAGACCTTTCCCACCAAAAATAACCTTCAAACTGACCAACAAACTTTCAAATCCCAACTGACTATTGGGCTTCTCAAAAAATTGCATTTTTTGCATTTTGCCTAGACAACATTTTGATAACTTTGTCAATTTTGCAATTTGAGTTTCCCAACCTCCTAGTGACCACTAAAACCATCTAAAAAAACTTTTTATAATATATATTGGTCAATCATGACCTTATTCAAAGCTTCTAGACTTAAAACACAAACTAACTTAAGACCTCCATGGAACAACTTTACCCAAATAACTTGGTTCCCCTGCACCATACAACCAACCTTGAAACTTTTCCAAGTCTCTTGGAAACTATTTTGCAACTTGTTCTCTCTTGAAAAATTTCTCTCTTTGGTTTATAAAAGCATCTTTGACCGAAAAACTCTAAAATATTGCATTGTACTTGTCATTCATGAATTTGTTTCCAACTTGGTAATGTTCCAACCCTACAAACTGCCTTGATTCATGTTCCCTAATCTATCTTGCATGATCTAATGTTATACCTTCTCCTTGACTTGCAAACATATCCTTACCATTTTTCCTATGACTTATCCTCTTGTCCATCATTGCTTCATGCACTTTTCCTTTCTTTTCTACTTGATTCACTTCATCATTTCCTTTGGTATTATGCATCAATTTCACTGTCTTCAAAACCTTTTCAATTTCAGACCTATTCCCCACTGTATTGACTATCTTAGTAGTTTCCTCCTTAATAGATCTTGACTGTCCCCCAAATTTTGTAACAACTATAGGAAATAGCACTATCCCAAACTAAATTTCATCAACTTTTCTTGATTCATCTTTCCTTTGTCCTCTTGACCTGTCCTTGACACTAACATAACACCTCTCCACTCCGATCTTGAAGCATTCTTCCAATTTACTGCCTTGACATTTCCAAACCTTGAAGTGGTTGCAATTTATATCCTTTGTCCTTCCTCTTTATGCACAAACTCCTTTCCAAACACAATAACCTTGGATGGTTTAGACTAATCATCAACACCTCCTTGCAATGGGGTTAATGTAAAACAAATTCCCTCATGCTTAATATGATAACAATTGCTTCTACAATAATGCATGGCATGCTTATCATATTTCCATGGTCTCCCAAGCAAAATATGACAATAATTCATTGGTACCACATCACAAACAACTTGATCCTTATAACTTCCAACCTTGAATTCAATCAAAGCTTGTTCACTAATCAAGATGGATTGGTTATCATTCAACCATGATATCTTGTATGGATGCTCATGAGGAAATTTTGACAATCGCAACTTATCTATCATATCACTAGAAACCATATTCTCAGTTCTACTTGAATCTATGATTACCTTGCATATCTTTTATTTGCATTTGCATGTAGTTTTGAATAGAGATATCCTTTGCACTGGTTCTTTATCATTTGTTGCCTTGAGGATTTTTCTTGTAATCATCAAAGAGTCCCCAACTTTTGGAGCAACAACTATATTTGGTGAATTTGTACTTTCACATTCTTCTTCCTCCACTATTTGTGATCTCCTTTCACTTCTTCTCTCACCACCACTTGATAAAGCACCAAAAAATTTAGGGCACTTGTAAGATGGATGACCAAATTCATTACAATTATAGAACCTACCTGAAAACATGTTTGAATTCCTACCACCACCAAATCTGCCTTTAGTGCCTCTAAATCCACCACAATGATTAAAAATTTGTCCTTGTTCTTTAGGTGCATCTCCTTGGATTTCATTGGTTTTTCTTGAAGAAGAAAATGTACCTCTTCCTCTTGTATGGCTGCCTCTTCCTCTAGTTGACTTTTCTTGTCTTCTCTTCACCTTTTCCTTTGCCCTTATAGCCATTCAGTAGCATTCCTCAATGGTCCTAGGATTGTGCAAACTTATCTCATCCTAGATGTTAAACCTTACTTCACTAAGATACTTAGCCACTTTTTCTACATCATCAACCATATGTCCAACCCTTATGCTCAACTTATAAAACTCATTAGTGTAATTTTTCACATCCATTTCCCTTTGTCTTAAATCTTGAAGCTTTTTAGACATTTGGATAGCATAATCACTTGGAAAAAATTTATCTGTTAACTTAGCTACCATCCTATCCCATGAAACAATTTTAGACTTACCTTTTCTTCTCCTCTCATCTTGTTCATAGTCCCACCAAACTAATGCATTCCCTTTCAATTTCGTCTTGCAATCTTCACCTTCTCTTCATCAAACACATCCTCACATTCAAAGAAATTATCTAAAGCTACAATCCAAACTAACAGTGTGTCTTCATCAAGAGTATCGTCATACATGGGTAAATCAAATTTTACCTTGTGCTTGTTCCCTTTTACTACCTTTAGGATCCTTTCAATTCTTTTGCCTTCAACATCCAACTCTTCATCTACTTCTTCAAAGTCTTCATCTTCTTCTTCTTTAGTGTCACTTTCATCACCAACAATCATTCCTCTCTTTTGTCTTGTTTCAACACTCTCCAACCTTGCTGCCAATCTATTTTGTAGTTCTTGCAACTTTCTAATCTCCCTCTCAATCTTCTCTTCCATCTCTTGCATTTTCTTAGCCATATTATCTCTCTTTGGAGGCATCTTAACACTTTGTCTTTTCAACTTCCAAGTTTCTTTACTTCAATCTACAATCTTCGACACTCAAAAGATCTATTCCATGTGCTCTAATACCAATTGATGTAATGAAGGGTGGTAACTTCTTTCCAACCACAAAATGATCCAAAAAAAACACTCTCTCAGATCTTACAACCTTGGCTTACCATCCCTTCACCAACTCACCAAGTTTTCCTTGTAGGAGTCCAACAAAGGGTTTTTGACCTTAACTTCCCAAACCAGAACCAAATCCACTAACCAAATACCTTTTTAGGTACCCTTTATGCCCTCATGCAACATATCACAAAAACTCTCACCATTCCTTCAAAACAAATCCCTCAAATTAATGCACTTACGTTGTCCTAGACGTTCAATTAGGTCTCTTTTAAAAAGGAAGTGTATTCCTATCTCTCTACTAGGCCAAAAACCTATGGGTAATCACTTATCAGACTACAAAAATCCCAAATCAACAGTTTTGAGCACCAAGAAACCCCACTATGACACTTATTCATCGAACCCCCACTTTTCCTTGTTTTTGGTAAGGTTTATTGATAAACCATGTTCCCTATCTTTGACTTCTCACAATTGCATCAAATATCTTCATATCTTCTTCATATGCCCAAGTAATCATAAAAAATCACTTCCCCCAAGAGATTCTTCACTTTCCTTTACAAGACCCTCAAATTTCACCAAAATACCCAATTTTGACACTTAGGGCATCATGCCCAAATGCACAAACCATACCCTCGACTCACAAACCAATTCAAAGAACCTAATTCCTAACTTGTTCAGGCCATTCCATTTAGTCACAGGGGTTACAGTCAAATGGAATGGGCCATATCCACCTCTAAGCCTTCAAAACCACAAATGGAATTTGCAGACCCGCTTTCAGTTATCTATCAATTAAAACCTTGAAACACAAAAAATAATGCACCAATATAGATTCAAAATAGAGATATAACCATCTTCGAAAGGATTCAATGTAGTTATGGAGCAAACACCAACTGTATAGGCTATACAAGCCTAGAAACAATAGATTTTCTGGTAAAAACACAAATTTTTAGTGGAAAATAGGGGGTTTTATTGCTTCTTCTTGTACAAAATCATCAACCAAAACTACATTAGAGTTCCTCAAGATTTTATAAACCTTTCCCACCAAAAATAACCTTCAAACTGACCAACAAAATTTTAAATCCCAACTGATTGTTGGGCTCCTTAAAAAATTACATTTTTTGCATTTTTCCTAGACAACATTTTGACAACTTTGTCAATTTTGAAATTTGAGTTTCCCAACCTCCTAATGACCACTAAAACCATCTAACATAACTTGTTACAATATAGATTAGTCAATCATGACCTTATTCAAAGCTTCTAGACTCAAAAAACAAACTAACCTAAGACCTCCATGGAACAACTTTACCCAAATACCTTGGTGCCCTTGCACCAGTTAGTCAACTAGATGAACCTGAGAGAGGAGAAGCACTTATGATGAAGAGGGAATTGTTGAAGCCAGTAAAAAAAGAAGATGAACTTTTCCAAAGAAAAAATTTATTTAGGACAATATGTAAATCAGGTGGTAAATGTTGCAAATTCATAATAGATAGTGGAAGCATTGCTAATTTAGTTTCAGTTGAAATGGTTGATAAGTTGGGGTTAAAAAGGATAGCTCACCCAACCCCTTACAAGGTGTCATGGTAGCAAAAAGGGCACTAAGTCTTGGTTGATTATCAATGCCTAGTTAATTTTTGAATAGGCACTTATGAAGATGAGGTGTGGTGTGATATCATTCCCATGGATGTATGTCATTTATTCTTAGGAAGACCATGGTAGTTTGATAGGAAGGAAATCCATAATGGAAGAGAAAACACCTACACTTTGGAGAAAAATGGAAGAAAGCATACTCTTACACCATTAGCAACAAAGGAAGAAGAGGTGGAAAGTGGTCCAAGAACGTTGCTAGTAGTAGAGAAACAATTCTTGGAAGAGATTAAAAGGGAAAATTTGTGTTTTGCAATTGTTCCCAAGGAGTTACAAGTAGATGCAGCAAAGGACAGTGTTGACATGCCTTTAGAAGTAAAGGAGTTGCTTGAAGAGTTTGATGAAATTATGTCCAATGGATTACTGGAAGGACCACCACCTATGAGGAGCATCAACCATCACATTGATTTGATTCCAGGGAAAATTTTACCCAACAAGGCAGCCTATAGGTTAACACCTGCAAAAAATGAAGAGATGAACAAGCAAGTGCAAAAGTTATTGAAAAGAGGACTAATTAGAGAAAGCCTTAGCCCATGTGTGGTACTAGTTGTGTTAGCACCAAAGAAGGATGGTGAATGGAGGATGTGCACGGAATCAAGAGCCATCAACAAAATAACAATAAAGTATCATTGTCCCTTATCAAGAATGGTTGATCTCATGGATTATTTGGGAAAGGCTAGGTATTTTACCAAGATTGATTTAAAAAGTGGATATCACCGAATTAGGATAAGAGAGGGTGATGAATGAAAGACTATTTTTAAGACCAAAGAGGGGTTGTATGAATGGTTAGTAATGCCCTTTGGGTTAAAAAATGCACCCAACACATTTATGAGGTTAATGAATGAAGTATTGAAACCATTTTTGGGGAAGTTTGTGATTGTTTATCTTGATGATATTCTGATTTTTAGTAGCAGCAAAGAAGAGAATTTCTTGCATATTAAACAAGTCTTACAAATGCTCAAAGAAGAAAGGTTGTTGGTTAATTCAAAAAAATGTAGTTTTATGAAGGAGAAATTGGTTTATTTGGGATATGTTATCTCTCAACAAGGGTTTCAAATGGTTCTAGAAAAGGTAAGTGCTATCATTGAATGGCCAACACCTAGAAATGTACATGTGATGTTAGAATTTTTCATGGTTTAACAAGTTTCTATTATAGATTTATTTGAAGTTTCAATGAGATATGTGCACCCATAACTGAAACTATAAGGGGAGATAAGAAAGAGTTTAAGTGGACAACAAAAACAGATAAAAGTTTTGAGGTTTTGAAGAAGAAAGTCATCGAAGAACCGGTATTGGAATTTCTTGATTTTGAAAAGGTGTTTCAAGTGGATTGTGATGCAAGTGGGACAACCATTGGAGCGGTTCTAAGTCAAGAAGCCAGACCTATTGCATATTTTAGTGAGAAGCTTAATGATGCCAAGAAGAGGTATTCAATTTATGACCAAGAATTTTATGCTATTGTGCAAGATTTAAAGAAGTGGTGTCATTATTTTCTTCCAAAGGAGTTTATTCTCTACACGGATCATCATGCTTTGCAATTCATTAATAGTCAAATGAAGTTGAACCAAAAACATATTAAGTGGGTTGAATTCCTAGAAGGATATACTTTTTTTCTCAAGCATAGAAGTGGGAGTTCAAATAAAGTGGTAGATGCATTAAGTAGAAGAGCAGTAATGTTGGCTGAAATGAGAGTTGAAGTGGTTGGATTTGATGCTATGAAAGAGTTGTATAAGGATGATTTGAACTTTAAGGATGCATGGACAATGTGTATGGATCCTACAAGCATGGATAGGACACCTTGGATGGATTATTTTATACAAGATGGACTTCTATTCAGAGGACAATGACTTTTCATACCTCAAGGATCAATGAGGCAGAATTTAATAAGAGAAAAACATTGTGGCGGTTTAGCTAGACATTTTGGAACTGATAAAACAATGGCACAACTTAGTGAAAGATATTTTTGGCCAAGGATGAGGGCTGAAATCAGAAAATTTGTGCAAGGATGTCAATTTTGTCAATATGCCAAAGGAGGGAGTCAAAATACAAGCTTATACTAGCCATTACCCATACTAGAGAATCCATGGGAAGATGTGAGCATGGATTTTGTGCTTGGATTACCAAGAACATAGAAAGGTAAGGATTCCATTTTTGTGGTTGTTGATAGATTTTCCAAAATGGCTCACTTTATAGAATGCAAAAAGATGGATGATGCAACACATGTAGCTAATTTTTTCTTTATGGAGGTTGTTAGATTACATGGTTTACCAGAAAGTATAGTTTCAAATCATGATACTAAGTTTGTAGGACATTTTTGGAGGACACTTTGGAAAAAATTAGGGATTGACTTAAAGTTTAGTTCAACATATCATCCTCAAACGAACGGACAGACTAGAGTTGTTAATCAAAGCTTAGGAAATTTTCTAAGATGTTTAATTGGTGACAAGCCTAAGTAATGGGATTTGGCATTGCCTCAAGATGAGTTTGCATACAATGACTCAGTCAACAAAAGCACAGGTAAGACTCCATTTCAAATTATTTATGGGCATAGTCCTAGAGGTATTTCAGAAATGAGGGAGCTTGCAAATATCGAGGGATATAAAAGAAGTGTTGAAGGAGAGGAGTTTGCCAAATATATGCAAGATTTACATAAGCAAGTGAGAGAAAAACTCAGCTGGAGCAGCCAACAGTATAAAGAGAAAGTTGATTTGAAGAGAAGGGAGAAGAATTTTGCAGTTAGAGATATGGTATTAGCACACCTATGAAAGGAAATGTTTATTGGCCATACCTACAACAAGCTCAAGTGGAAGAAAATTGGACCATGCAAAATCATCAAGAAGTTTTCACTGAATGCCTATGAGTTGAAGTTGCCTAAAGGTTTGGAAATCTCACCCATTTTTAATGTTTCAGATTTATATACTTACCATGAGGGAGAGACATCACAACTGCAAGAAGAAGATAAGAAATTACCAGATAAATGGAAGGAACAACTACCTAAGAAAGCACAAGATGGGATTGAAGATGTTTTGGATTCAAGAGTGATTAGGAAGATAAGGGGAAAAGAGAACAATGAATATTTAGTGAAATGGAAGGGTAGGCCAGTGGAGGATGCAACATGGTTAAGCCTAACAAATCTGGAAACACTCCAGTTAGCACAAGATGATAGGGTTGTTGACCTGAAACAACAAGACCTTTAACTTGCAACAATAAAGAACTTTACACAGTGAGTAGGGGCTCACAAATTTTTTAGCCTAGTAGTTTGATGTAGGGGCATCATAATATTTAAAATTTATATATATTTTATACTTTTCCTCATCTAATGCCACCGTATGTGGAGATAAAAGTTATAAAATTTAAAATATGAATTTTGATTTTGTTTTGGGATAGCTTAACCTACTTGTATGTTCATTTATTGAGCAACAACATGAAAGAAATCATTACGACAAAGTTGATTAAGAGATTTTAAAGTAAAAAACAAGTAGGTGGAGGAATTAATGCAATTTTTTGAATGTTGTAGCTGTTTAGGAAAGATTTTTGGGAGATTTTTGAGAAGAAGCTTCCAGATTTTGGTAGTTGGATGAAGAAGAACAAAACAATAGAAAGAAGAAACTGGCACAAAGAAGAAAAAAGAGGGGAAAAACAACAAAAACAAAAGAGAATAGAAGAGAACACCGGGAATATTGGAGGACAATAGAAGGAATTTTTTGAAGTTATCAAAGAGGACTATAGCAAATAGTAGGAGGACAAAGACAATGTAAGAGGTTTGGCAGAGGATGCTCTATCTAGCAAATATTATGTGAATGCATGGTTATGTGTGTGTGAAGTCAAACTTTTAAGTTAATATAATATTTTTCCTTCATAGCTATTACCTCTGTGTGTGTGTGTTTTTATGAGTATCTTTGCTATAAATCACTATTCTGAAAGTATAGTTCATTCTGTGCAATTTTGAAGTATTTTACATTGTTGAAATTCTAAATAGTCACCTCCAACCAGCGCTGCAAGTACCCGCAACAACAACCTGTTTTTGACAGCAAGTTAGTTTGTGCATCTACAACTTATTTTATGCCTCTTAACTTATTATTTGGCTTGAATATCATGTCTAAACCTCTATAGAGGTTGTGTGAGTTTCTTCTAACAACACAAACTCTCCTTTTCTATCTATTTGCTCAATTTAAAGTGAGTTTTTAGGCACTTACAAGGGGGTGGGTGCCATCAAAAGCCATGTGTACAAAATCATTTAATGATTATAGAGTTGGAAAGAATGCTTTAAAAACCTTCAAGCATATATATTTGACAGGTTTAATACAAAATAATTGGCTCTAGGAAAATTCAATGCTAGCATTCACCGATGGAAAATCCACTATCAACAATTCACTGTAGGAAAATTCACCACCACAGAAAATTAATCACCAAAAATTTAGGCAATTAATTTTTCGCACGATGAATTGTTATGGCGATGAATTTTCCCATGGTGAATTGTTGGTGGTTAAGTTTTCGTCGGTGAATTGCTGACAGTGAATTTGCCATATGCCAAAATAATTATGCACAACTTCATGAAGAAAAAGAGGCATCATATGTTGCAAGAATATGTAGATTATTGAAAAATCTTTCATAACTTTTGAGCAAATGTAGATTGTAGAGCGATGATAGAATGGCTGAGAATTTTGAATGATAAATATTCAAATTTTGGTATAAAGATGGAATTTGATAGAATAATGGGAGAATAGAAGCGTGAAGATGTCAGGTGTGAAGATATTTAAATCGCCAATTATATTGGGCATATGATTTATAGAAATCATTGTTTACTCTTGGAATGAGGATGAAGTGTTGAAGGTGTGTGTGCAGAAGTCGCACCTACTGAGAAGCTTCTATCCTTAGTCCGCAAATGGAATACTTTGATTGTTAAGCATCAATAAAGAAATTAGGTTTGTATTCACTAGAAAATATTCATAAAATAGTCAATAACCTAGATAAGAGAATCTCGGCATGAGAATACACTTGAATAGAAATACATATTTTACCTTGTGAAGACTTTGTTCCTATGACAACATGAAAGTTCTTGAAGACTAAAGTAATTATATTTCCATAGCACATATACAGTGATAAAGAGTGAATGCAAAGAAAATGACTTGTGGAGAAATGGAAATGGTAGGCTCTTGAATTAACTATGCTTAAAAAATGTAGATTGTAGATTGTAGAGCAAATGTAGATTGTAGAGCGATGATAGAATGGTTGGGAATTTTGAACGATAAGCATTCAACTCTCACTAAAGATGGTGTTTGACAGAATAATGGGAGAATGGAAGCATAAAGATGTAGTGATATCTTGTTGGGTGTGAAGATATATGAACCACCAGTTATGTTGGGTGTATGATTTATAGAAGTCATTTACTCTTGGCATGAGGATGAAGTGTTGAAGGTGTGTGTGCAAAAGTCACATCTACTGATAAGCTTGATCCTTAGTCTGCAAATGACAAACTTTGATTGATAAGCATCCGTAGAGAAATTAGAGTTGTACTCAAGAGAAAATATTCATAAAATAGTCAAGAAACTGTATAAGAGCATCTCGATGTGAGAATACACTTGAATAGAAATACAAATTATGCCTTGTGAAGATTTGATTCCTGTGACAACATAAAAGTTCTTGAAGATTGAAGTAATTATATTGCCATAGTACATATGCAGCGATAAAGAGCGAATGCCAAGAAAAGGACTTGTGGAGAAATAGAAGTAGTAGGCTCCTGAATTAATTCTTTTGTCTTTTATTTATTGTTAGCTCAAGAACTAGGGGAGTAAATCATTGTGAAATAATATATCTCCATGTTGCAATGAATTCTAATAATGTTTTCCTTGAAATGCATACAAAATATGGACCAAAATAAGTAGCATGAGATAGTTGCAAATATTTACAAGATTGATTTTTTATGGATTCTTGATATTATTAGTTTCATTATTATGAATAGATTCAAGCATAAATTAGTTGGTAGATTGGTTTTGGTTCATCTTCATGATGTAAATTTGTGAAATACAAAAACATGTGTTTGGTGTGTGAACCTTTGACAAAAAACCTCAAAGTAATCTTATCTAATGAGATACCATTTTTGTAGTTTATATATAGAATGGAATCGTAGTTTATATGTTTAGTAGTTATGAAAACAAATCTCACAATGTTTTCCAAGTTCATTTTGATGCAATTGTTAAAGAGTTGTGATGTTGATTCTTTTGTCCATGAGATGCCTGGTATGATGTCACAATTGACAGTGAACTAGGGAGGAATTATGGTTTGGTTATGAATAGTAAACATCAAGAAACTATCATATATGTTCAGATACGAGAAAGTATGTATGATAAGATGAATACAATTGTGATTTATTGTAAAAGAGGAGAATGTGTTGGAAAGATGCTAAGTGGCTCCCAAGTTATCCTGAGGGTAGGGTATAAATAAAGAATAAAATATTTGGCCAAAGCTTGAGTCACTTCACGAGTAGAAGGACATTTTCATAGATATTTGTGCTAGAAATAATTAAATAAGTTGCAAGTGTCACTTACTTCATGAGAGCATATATTTCACACATATCGTGACAAGATGGACATATTGTTCAAATCACATGTGAGTAGGCATGAATGACAAGATGAACATATTGTCTAGGTCACATGATTGATGAGATGAAAATATTTATTCATTGACTCTTCAAGTCACATGTGGTTATGAATGATAAATCAGAACATTTATAGTGTCATATATGAAAAGGTATGCATGATAAGAACTTATTCTTTTGTGTAAACTTGCATGAAATTTTGAATAAGATAACTTGATTTTCATTTAATGAAGGATAAATGCCTTATTTTATTTTTTTGATCTATTGTAAAGGAAAGGCATAGATTGAGATGATAAGTTGGTTGTATAACAACTAATCATGTTTAAAGAGATAATAAAAATGATGATCTCAAGATTTGAAGTTAAGAAAAATTTTAAAGTTTCATCTACTTGATGAAAATGAGTATATTATACTAACTCAATTAGGTGCAACTTACTCCACAATTGCAACTTAGTAAAATTATCTAAAGTTATTATAAATAACTTAGATTGGTAATACATATATTTTATGAATGATCATATGATCAAGTCGTGATCTATCTTAATGATATCTTTAGTTGTATGACTTTGAAAGTGAGTTATTTGAAATTTTAATGCAATTTATTTGCATAGAATAATGTTGGTATTGAAATGATCCACTCCTTGAGATTTTCATAAGATATTTAATCTTTTTTGATAAGCTAACACCAGTGCAATAGTTTAATTAGTGATTAGACCTAAAGACTATGTTTAAAGATGCATTGTCAAGAACTTAAAGATAACTTACTCAATTAATGAAACTACAAAGGTATGACAAGAAAATGTATGAATCTTTCATATATATTTTTAATTATGTAGAATAGCATTGATTTTGAATACTTTAACATTGTGATGATCACCTTTATATCATATAGTCATCGAGACATGACTATCCTTATGGGGAAAGGATGTCACATTGTGTTTAATTAGCTTAGCTTAATCACAAAATTAAATTATTAATTACAATAAATTAGGAAAGACATTTGATTATGTTAATCATTATTGAAACATAAATAAGAATGATTCAACTAACAACTAATGATGCAAGTCTAACAAGAATGAGTGACACTCTCTCAAGTTGTAGAGCAAGAGAGAGTATCATCAAAGAAAAGGTTCTAGATGAGAAAAATCAAAATGTCATGATGTGAAAATTATTAAGGGATGAGCATTCTATTACCAAATTGTGGTTTTTAGCCCAATTTGGTCAAGTTGAGACAACTCTAATGTTTTACTTTGAAGAAAGAGAAAGGTACATACAAATTTTCTGCTTAAGTTGCTTATAAATATATAGACAATGCAATGAAAAGCAATAATGTTCATTTCATGTTATGCAATTGATTTTCAAAAAAGAGAGATTTTACATGTCATTGCATGAAATAAATGTTTATATTCAAAAGATTTTTTTTATATGATCCCAAACAAGCCATGAGAGTAACTGTATGTGATAGAATGCATAATAGCAAGTACATTGGAACTAAGGGAAAACATATATAAAAGATAGTTGGGACCTGTCATTTCCTAAGTGAATGACGAATCCCATTGTTTATCAACATATCTAGCTATCCTAGTGATAGCTCCAAGAAGAAACTTGTAGGAGGAAGAAAACATGATGTTAGAGCTCATGGTCTCATCTCTACTTCTATATGTAGTAATTCAAAATGTACTTCTTATTCTACCTCTGATAGAAAAAAATGGAGATAAATAAACATCATATACAAATATCAATCAAGGAGAAGCTATTAGCCCATTTGTTTTATCTTAACTTGTTTGTTCACTGTGCAGGAGAAGGTCAAGAACCATTGCAGGATAGTTACATGATAACTTAAGAGAATTACAACATGTGGAGGAAATGTGGCTCCCACAAGGGTTGATCCTAGAATGTTTAAAGGAATAATAGTAGTAGTGTATGCAATGAAAGAAGTCTTTTCCATATATTTCAAAATACAACATTAAAGGACAATCAAACTTGTTACAATCATATCTCAAAAACCACAAACTAGGTTTTCATGATTTTTAAACAAAAATTAGGAAATAATTAGATGAAACAACCCATTAAATTTCTCAAAAACCTAGTTTGTGGTTTAAGAGAAAAATTCATCAGTCCAGGATATTCATTGAAAGTTTCAACCATTCAATTGATGACATTACTTCATCAAGCTATCAAGCAATATATCTTGAATGGAATAGTCATTATGCTATTTAAGGCAATCAAAACAAGTAATGCACAAGGTAATATGACCCAGATTCAAAGGATACTCCACCACATAAAAAACTGGTGATGATAAATGATAGTAGGTAAGTGATGCAGGAGCATCCAGTGGTGTAAGGGCAATCTTGCATCACCCAAAAATAGTTAAATTTAAAGTTTCTTGGTTTTTAGATGTTTTTACATTTTTGGATACCCTTTTTTTCATAATGAAATTCCCAATTTACGGTTTTTATTCTCTATTCCTGGGTTGAAAGATATTGCAGTTTTAGTTTCCCAGATTTGCACCTAAAAATCTTTTGAGTTAGATTTGAGGCACTTAGAGTTCCCGGATCGGCCTCGAAACTTGCCAAAATTGGTGTAGCTCATTTTGAGTGTGTTATTGACTCGAGACCTTTCCAACAGTTCAAACGGTTCACGAATCGGAGTCCCGGATCAAAAGTTATGGCCCCGGAAAGTTGCCACACTTTCTAGAAGATACAATTGCAAATGTTCTTCCGAAATTTGAACTTCAAGTTGTAATTTTTTGGCACCAAACCGCCTAAACTCAAATTTGAATGTTGTTTTGGCTCCAAAACTAAAGAGGAGCTCTATTTATGGGCGGGTTTCTAATTTTTGGGTAACTTTTTGGGGACAAGCTCGCATATTACGAAAGGGTGATTATGTAGCTTTATGTAACTTGCATGTGTTGTAGAACTTGGGGATTTGAGATCCTCTGCATGTAAGAAGCTCCATTTTCTAAATAGTAAAATTATTCTCTTGTTTGTGGGTTATTTTCTAAGTCTCAGGTTGTGCTCTCATCAGTAAGGTTGCTAAGTGATTGACAATGTACCAAGCATGAGAGGGAAGAATGCTTCAAAAAATGTGATCTCATGGAAATTTCAACTCATGAGAAAAGGAGAGGGAATTCCATATTAAAGAGCATGACAACCACATGAAGAAACTTAAAAGACAATTCATGCAAAGAGAAAAGATTGAGTGTTAAGAGAAGCAAATATAGATGAAACACTGGATAGCAAATTAAGTACACTAACCTTTTATCAATAAGGTATGGTCTTCACCATGAATCAAAGAAATGCCAAGTGTTCTTCAAATAGTCATCATTCACAAACATTCAAATCATGGTGAGACATTGAATATCATAAGAGGAAAGTGATGTCATAATTCCATATAAAGGTGAATACTCCTTTGTGCCAAATAGATAGTAGTAACATGTAAATGAAAGGAAATACAGTGATAGCTTCATGTTTTAAAGATAGTCATGAAGAGTCATCAATGATCAAAGAACATTCTCCTTAATTTTTGAGAATACATGACTATTGAAGCAACAATAGCACTACAAATACAAAGTTTAGAAACATTATGTAAAAAGGTTGATAATAAGCAATAGTCTATGTAGAGATTAAGGGTGGAACAGCCTATTGTCATTGGAAAAGAGCACAATCAAACATAATGGGCAATGATGAAGAAAAAATTATAGTTAGAGTTAAAGAGCATAGATCCAAACAAGGCAAAAAGATAGAGTCAATTACCTCATGTTCATAGAGCCTTGACAATCTAAATCATTAAAGGGAGAAGACCTTAATAGATTTTCATGGTCACTTCAAAAGGAAAATGCACATTTCATACTCAACAAAAGACAGGGAAACATGAGAATGAGCAAGAAGGCAGTCTTTTCAAACCCTGCAAGGAAAGCACAACTTTTAAAATATCATATACTCTCAAAAGAGATAGAAGTTGGAAATGTCTATTTGAAAGTGTACAAAGACAAACCAGATTTAAATCATTTTGTATTACTTTTCCATAGTTTCTTCAAAAGCTTGAAGATGAAAGGAAGATACTCTTGGAAAATGTCTTAGACTTAATTTCAAATTGGTTGGAAGCACATTATTTTGGAGTGACAACATACCATTCAATGAGAAAATCATTGATTAGAAGTGGCAAAAATCACAATGAAAGTGCAACAAGTAATGTGCTAAGGGGAAACATTTGAAGGATAATTTAGGTAGTTTAAAATGGTATAATATTGACAACCCTAGTAGATAGTAAAGATCATACCCATCGCCATATGCATCACAAGAGTTTTCCATACTCAAAAAGTAGAGGAAATACCACAAAAAATACATAGATTTCATCTTTCTTTTTGCACAAACCAGAGCACCATATTTTATTTCTAGGAAAATGAAAGAGAGTCAGCATTTCAAAATGAAAGAAACTTACCAACATTCTTCAATGACCCAGTCTACAAAGAAGAATTCATAGAAGCTAAAACCCTAGCCATGGTAGTAGTGCATCAAAGCAAGAAAGAAGATGTAAAATGAAACTAATGGAAATGAACCCGTGGCCAAGGAATAGAAGCAATTTTTTAGGTTTTTTATGAAAACCTAACTTTGGCCGCCAAGTGATTTTGTCACTTTATGTTAGAAAAATGCATATCTATTAATGACTTATCCATTGCTCATGTTTATTTTGCTAAATGCTTAGGCAAGGTATATTTTTATCATCTTTGGCACCTACAAAAACATGTAATAACAATTTAACTCCTCTCCACCTACTCATAAGACAATATGAGTTCATTTTATGACTTATTAAGGTAAATTATTAATTAATTACCTTAATAACTATTAGAATATATGTGAGGTCAGTTTGTTCCAACAATTACTAAGGTAGCTAACTATTTTTTACCTTAATCCTTGTTAAAATAAACTGATAGATTCCCTCTAAGCATGTGAGGAGGTGGAGTTGAAGTTGAGTTAAGCAATCAATGGATCTAGAGTGATTTTCTTTGACATTTAGTCAAACTTGAGTGTTGTTTGGAGTTATCTTTAGTCAAGCTAATCATGAGGGGGAGTTTGGAGTTTTTTGAGCTTGGTTTACATTAGTTGTGGGCCCCCTTTTCAGGACTTTTCCATTTTTCTCATGAATCATCTTGGAGGAGATATTTTTAGAGTGTAGTTGAACTGCAAGTGCCACCTCTTGACAGTTTGAGACTAGTTTTGTATATAAATAAAAAGATTTGGTATTTTTCCCTTAGTTCTGGCTTATCTAAGTTTCCCTGATGCATTGCAAAGATTAAGAATATTTTTTACTTATTTTATAGATTTATACATAGTAGTAAGTTACAGGTTACTTATTATTGTCATTTATGTAGTATTTTCCTACTATTTTGGTTCAAGATTTATCAATTTCACCTTCTCACATTAATGTGAGTGTCTTTATGAATGAATTTGATGAAGTTAATGTGTTTTAATCACTAAAACCTCTAGTTTTGTCTCATTCATTACTGTACATGTATAAAATCAATTATTCATCACAGGTCTTAGGTTGTTCTTGTGTTTATTTTGTCTTCCAAGTTGGGAGACATAGTTTTCCTTCTGAAAAGATAGATTAGTAAGCCTTCTTTAGAAACATTATTGTGATCAAATTTTCCTTTTTTGAGCTTTTTGAATAGATCTCTCTTAAAAATAGTTGTCAATGAGTTTGCATGTTTATATCATTTTGGTGCATCACCTCTTAGAAGTAGTTTTACATTCAATCAGTTATCCTTCTTACCCTTTTCCCAAACAAATATCATCAGTTTTCTAGTTTATCTAAAAGGGAACCAACCCATAATTTGGAGGTTCATTCTTGCAATAGGTCACCCACAACCTAAGTTTGATCCCATGTTGCACAGGATTGTTGAGTTTCACACTTAGTTTTCAGGGTGTGATCCTCTATGACAATAGTTTTTGGCATGCTCGGTGGGACACCATTGGACTGTTTCAGTCCAAAGTTCACTCATATATCACTAATTCATGGTGTGTGTGTCGGTGATCTTAGCATTTGGAGGCAAGGAAAACAACACATCTGACGACTTTGAATGGTATTTCTACAAATTTCAGTATGATTAGATGCTAGTTTATTTCAAAAAAGTTTTGATTTTTGCTTATTTTCTAGCTTTTGAATGGATAAGCATGTCTTTGTTTCATGGAAATACGACATATCATTCATAATACCATGAAATTTTTGTTAATCCACCCATTTATTATCCATATCAAATCAACCATGTTGCTAGTTTTACACCCAATTCCATGGATTTTCAAGGAAACCAACATGCACAATATGAATACCTCCCACCCAACCCTACTCAACCTCCAAATCAACCTTCATATGCTCAAAACCAACCCCAAGAAGACTATTTTGTTCCCAACCAACTCCAAGAGAGTGAGAAGGAGGAGATTGCAAGCATAAAGAGTATATTTCTTGACATCACAAAGTAGATAGAAGAAATCAATAGCGAATGAGAGTACAACATGCAACAGGAGGACCTTGCTTACCAAGCCTATCTATAGTAGCAACAACAATCTTATGAGGCCTTTTGTTATCAACAAGAGATGGAAGAAAAGAAAAAGCATGAAGCTACCCAAAACCAGTCCATAAATCCTCAGTTTTAGTCATATCAAGAGCTTGAACCAAGTCATCAAAGTATTGAACAACCATGGTAGCCTTCTTGGACCAAGCATCTAATTTTGAAATGCCTATTAGAACTGTAAAATTTTGAATATTTTACAATCAATTGCATTCATGAGTTTTGAAAATAAGTCCTCATCATAAGCATAAAATTCCTTCCTCATGGTGTCATGCTCATATTTTGCATATGATCCATTAGAATTCATCTAGTCCTTGATATTTCATTGTATTACCCATATTGGCAAGACAGGGTGAAGGTCTCCTCGACCTATATTTTTCACTAATGTATACTTGTTGCAGATTATCGGTAGGACACATCTTTTGTTTCGGCAATAGAAAGATCATATCGGCAAGAGAATTCTATTGGGATGAGTCATAGCAAACTCATATATGTCTCACCGACCAGTGCACGAGAAAGAACACATCGGCAGGAGATTCATTGTCAGTGTGAAGTCATAGTGAATACATTATGTCTCGCCGACCAACACGCATGGAAGTATATTGGCCAAGCTAAAGGTATTCGGGATGAGGTATTGGCGAGTTTGAATTGTCTTACCGACCGACGATGAGGATATGCATATCGGTAAGACTAAAGTGCATCAGAGTAAATTCTTACCGAAGGTGTTTGGTCTTTCCAAGACAGCAAAGGGATTATATCAAAGAACTATCAGGAGGAAGTCATGTAGTCCTCCTGACCTATAAGTCACACTGACAGAATACTTCGGGGAGAGTCTCACCGAATAGAGTAATCTAGAGGAATGGTTTAGCAAGACATTTGGCATCGGTATGAGTCTTTTCGAAGATTCATAGTTTTTTTGATGAAATTTATTTCATCGGTGAGAAACTTGAGGGTCACGCTGAAATATGATTTCATCGGCGAAAAGGTGGTTACGTTTCAGCGACCAAGAAGTTACCACGGGGTGCATCTCGGTAAGACGTAGTGTGATCTATGAGACATTTCCCCGACTCTGAAGGGTCATGGTGAATCAAACATAACAAAAGAGTACATCTCAGTGAGACATAGGTAATCTGTGGAACCTCCCCCTGACTATGAATTGTCTCAGCGACACACAAAATGGAGGGACAACTTTCGGTATGACAAATATGATCTATGGGATGTCTCCCCAACATTAGAATGTTACAGTGAAGCACATGGGATGAATGGAAATTCGTCAGTGAGACTCAAAGTGTCGATAGGACTACATGGATTCACAGTGATGCATAGGATGACTATCGTGTAATGTTGAGGATCGGTATGACTACGAGATGTCTCGGTGAATGTCTCAGAGATTGTTAATTGAGGTTTGAATACAGTTACTTGCGGACATGGAATGCGAAGCGTTGTGTCTTTTCAGATGCAAATGTATAAATATTCATTCTCAATTGTAAAAGGAAGACGGTAGAAATTAGATTAGATATACAGTAGATAAAAAAAAATGGATTCAGTAGAATAGAATTCTCACTGAATAGGGACTATGATGTATGATTTCAAAATGGAGATATCAATGAAAATCAATTGATGTGGCTACTCATATCTAGTGTCAATTGTTTGTTGTGCTCATTGAAATTATTACTAAGTTGTATCCAAGATTGATGCTTTATGGTTGTTTAAATTGACATAACAAGTTTATCTTTAGTTTATCAGTGCACATTTGTTGTATCTGTGTGGTTAATTAACTGGTTCTTTCAAGCAATGATTAAATCCTTTTCATTAATCACAGTAATCAGGGAAAATCATCTAGATCATTAAGAAGAGCTTAGTAATCATAGTCTTGCATGTTTATACAAGTTATAAACAAAGCATATGCCAAACAATTTGAGTGTTCTCCAGAAATAAGTTGCTCATTTCTATTTCATTTGACTCCACATACCAAATATGGCACTAGTCTCTACATTTCACCATTTAGGTTCATTCATTTTCTTTACATCTATTAACTGAGCATATTAGGATTTAACTTTGAAATTTTCTATACAATTTATACCAAATTTAGTCTTATTTGTCCACTCCTACTTGCCATTGTGGGAAAAACATTTCAAGAGGAATAAGCACATTAAGTCTACTTCATTCAAATAGGTACACCCGCCTAGGTCTAGCAGCACCTAAAGAGTAGAAAGCTTAAAAGATTTGGCTTTGTCTATTACCCTAAAACATACCAAGAGATTGGCAGCCTCTTGAGGTACCCTTACCTACATGTTTGAGAGCTGACAAATTGGCAACTCTACTCGGGAATTAACTCAGAATCTGTGCCTTAATCATAGAGTCAGAAATCTATATAGACTTCATTGGGAATAAACAAACCTTTTTCTCACTTTTAAGAAGGTGAGTGGCGACTCTCATAAAAAAATTTCAACATGAATGGTAGAAGATCTCAGTATAGGTGAGGTCATACTGGAGCCCCTGTTGGTAGTAGTAAGTGGACACATAAGGATGATAGGGTTGATAAGGGTAAAAAGATAAGTGAGGACATGTGCATGACAAACAAAGACAAATCATCAATACCACATGGTGAAACATGTGACCATTATGATACATGGAGAGATAATTCAAGTGCAGAGCCTTGTACCCCAGAAGATCAAAGAAATCATTTTTACAATCCTCAGAAATAGGCTAAGTTTAGAGCTGAACTCGAGGCTGAACGAATCAAAAATCAGCATGAATATGATTAAAAAATGGAAGGTAATCAAAATGGATCCACTGATCCTAAAACTCCTCAAGAAGATTATGAATCTTTAACTTATGAAGAAGTAAAAGCACAGTTTGAATCTCAAAGAAAGGAGAGAGAAGAACAGGAGAAGCCCCAGATGATACAAGCAATGAGAGAATTCAAATTGCAGAAAGCTCAGAACATTACTCATACAACTGATTCCCCCCAAAGTATGTACCACATCATAAACAGGGTAAACATGGTGTAGGGACTTCTGAGCCACCAAGGGTTCCTCACCATCAAGTAGGGAATCAATACAAACAACCAAATCATCCACCCCATATTCCCACATAATATACAAATGTTCAACCACCTCATGGTCAGCATTATTTGCCACATCATAGTACACAATATAATAATCCAATGCATCAATATCCACCTAATCCTCCTCCTCACCAGTATATGATTGATTAGATAGTTTGATTTAGCACGATTTCAAATATACCCTTAACCCATGGATGGCATTTGGAGAGGTCTGGTGCCTAAGTTTATAGGGATTAGTGCAATTTCTGCTGAAGATCATTTAAGGATTTTCAATGCATTCATTCAGGATTTGGATGTACCTTACGAAGATTTACATATGAGGCTATTCATGATGTCACTTATTGAAGAAGCTAGGGATTGGTTCAACAGCCTAACAACAGCCTCTATTGATTCTCTCCAAATATTCAAGACTGATTCCTCAAGCAATATGGGAATCAAAGTGCACCTGATGTTGCTCTTCATGAATTTATGTGAATTCATAAAAATCATGACTCAATTTATGATTTCAACCGAATATTCAATAAACTACACAATAAAATACCTCATGGATCAAAATTTCCAGACTTTGTGGCATTGAGTGTTTATTTGAATGCGTTCGATCCTAAAACAAGGTATGAAATAAGAAATAAGTTCCCAAGAGACTTGGTTGAAGCCCAGAAGACACCATTAACAATTGAAAACAATAGGAGGGCTGCTGGGATAATTGATAAGAAAGACAATCATAGGGCTCCTCAAACCAATAATTATCAATACAAACAAGAAAAAACATACAAAAATGAAAGGCCTAGGTTACATGGCATGCCCTATAATACAAATTGGAAAGATGGAAAACCTATAACAGAAAGGCCTAGAAACAGAGAGACTCCTAATCCATTAAGGAATAAGGGAACTTATATGGTGAGTAACAATTATTGTTGTGAAGTTTTTGATAAGCCACATTCACTAGATTATTGTGTTGTAGACCAAAGAATGCAAGAAGAAGGAATGTTGATGGGAAACAATGGAAAAGATCACACTATATATCTAACTTCAAATACTTTTCACCGTGTTGAGGAGAGGTACTCATCTTCATAAGAGGATGGATATTAGTATGATGTTTCAAATCAAAGGTACAATGTCCACATGGCCAAACAATAGGTTCTTTCTAACTCTGAGGATGATTATGCAGAACCACATTTGATGAGATGCCTACTTAGGATAGCATGAGGAAACTCACTGAAGAGGAAATAGAGAGATTAACTATTGTTGTAGTTGAAGAAGCAAAGAGTAAGTACTAGTTGAGAAATAGGATAGTGAATGAGAAGGAAGGTGTCCCTAGGGGAATCTTTATGAGGAATCAAAAAGTGACACAAGGAGCTTCGAAGAAAACAAAAAACAAACAAAATGATAAAAGTGAACAGAAGCCTGTCCAAAAGGAGGAAGTAAAGGAATTAAAGAAATACAAAAGACTGATCAGCCAAGTAAAAAAGAAAAATAAGAGAACAGAGGAGAAACATCATAACAAAAGAAAATGATTAAGGCTGAGGGTTCTTCTTTTGACTTCACTTAGGCTTTATCTCAGGTAAAAATGTTTGTGCCACTACTTGAGATGATGAAAATTAAGGAATACAAAGACAGTGTTGTTCAATTAATAACAAATGGAAATGAAAAACATATAAATTTTGAAAGTAAGATGGCCACTAAAATTATTAATAAGCAAGAGGAGGTGAATATCTTGGAAGTCTGCTTGAGTGATATATTAACAACTCCCCCACAAGTTGATCTTTTTTTCACTACATTACTCATAAATAACAAATTGTTGAGGAATGGCATGATAGATTCTAGTGCTGCCATGAATATTATGCCAGTAGGAGTGATGAAACAACTAGGCATGTGGGTAGATACATATGAAGGGAAATGTTATGCAATGGATAACCGACCTGTTCCTGTGGTGGGTATAATGAGAGGTGTTGAAGTCAAGCTTGTTGCTTATCCTTAGGTGGCCTATAGCATTGATATAATAGCAATTGATACCCCTTCTCAGTTTGGGATGCTTCTATCAAGATAGTGGATGACAGCAGTTAGTGGAAATGTCTAGTTTGATCTCTCTTATGCAACAATTCCTATAAATGGTCAGGAAATGAAGTTATACAGGGAGCCAAGGATGAATCAGGTTGTTGACTGTGTACCACAAGATCAAGTCAATTATTTTTGTGATGTCAATTTTGGGAGTTTTAAGATAGAACCAGCCCAGCCAAAATTAACCAATAGTGATCCAATTGAAAAGCATGTGGGACAAAGTTGAAATGAAGTGTGGAAAATGTATTTTGATGGAGCATGTAGCCAAGAAGGTAATGGAGCTGGGATTGTGTTTATTTTACCTAAAGGTATTACATTTAAGTATTCATTCCTGTTAACATTTGAATGTACAAACAATGTGGCAGAATATGAAGCTTTAATAACAAGTTTAAATATAGCTGTGAAACATAAAATCAAGTTGATGACTATTCTAGGGGATTCTGAGTTGGTTGTTTCACAAATTAAGTCCAAGTATGCAACAAAACATAAAATACTGAAACAATACAGGAAATTTGTATGGGACACAATTGAGTTGTTTGATGCCTTCTCAATTGAGTGGATTGATAGGTCAAAGAATATAATGGTGGATTTTTTAGCAAATGTGGCATTAAAAAGAGATGACATTACATTGGTTGGAGTATCACAAATTGAGTTCAAGACAAGGCCTGCAGTGTCTGATAACATATATAGTTGGCAGGTCTTTAATGATGATACTAACATTTTGAAATTCCTCCACTGTATAGATCAGTATGAAGCCCAAGAAATTGACTTCAATTCCTTTGTTGAAGAGGTGGATGGGAAGCAAATAGTATTTGGGAAGGAGATCTTACAACTTAAAACAAATAAGCTTCCTGAAGTTTTAGTAGCATTGGAGAGGGTGTATGATGGAAATGATCGGTCTCTCATAAAGCAAACACCAGTTAAAAGGGAAGATATTGAATAGATTAACTTGGGAACTGAAATTGCACCAAGAAAGGTGTACATAGGGAAAAAAATAAGCCCTACAATTAGAAGAATGTTGATAGAGTTGCTAAAAAAATATAAACATGTGTTTGCTTGGTCTTATAAAGATCTAAAAGCATATAGGGAAGATTTGTTTCAGCATGAAATACCATTGAAGCTAGATGCTAAGCCATTCAAACAAAAGAAAAGACCCATAAATCCAACATTGGAGCCTAAAATGTAGGAATAATTGGAAAAGCTCAAAGATGGGGGAATCATTAAACCGATCAGGCATTCAATGTGGGTCTCAAACTTCGTCCCTGTGAGAAAAAAAATGGAGATATCAGGCTATGTGTAGATTTTAGAAATCTAAACATAGCATCCCTCAAAGATAATTATCCTCCATCCAATATGGAGGCTATAAGGTAACAGGGTACGAACTATTGTCTATGATGGATGGGTTTTTAGGTTATAACCAAGTCAAGGTCAAGGAATCTGAGCAATATAAGATGACATTTACAACTCCTTGGGGGACATATGTTTACATGAGAATTCCCTTTGGTCTTACAAACACAGGAGCAACTTTCCAAAGAGCTATGGATGTGGCATTTGTATATTTGATCAATTCTATCATGGTGGTCTATTAGGATGATCTGACTGCTTATTCAAAGAAGGCTGAAGATCATGTTCAACATCTGGAGAAGGTATTTATTAAAGCCTTAGAATATGGTATCAATTTGAACCCTAAGAAGTGTCATGTTGCAGTCATAGAGGGTAAGCTCTTGGGACATATTGTTTCAAAAGAAGGGATTAAAATAGATCCTGAGAGGGTTGAGGCCATTGATAAAATTCTTGTTCCTAAAACTATCAAGGCTATACAGTCATTCTTTGGATAGATTAATTTTGTTAGGAGATTTGTTTCTAACTTTGCTGAGATCATTAAACCCATATCAAAAATGTTTAGGAAAGGACAGAAAATAGAATGGACTACAGAGGCTTTGGAAGCTTTTATATCGATCAAAAGGGCCATCAAGGAAGCTCCTGTCCTTAAGTCTCCAGATTTTGTGAAACCTTTTTAGATATTTTCATTCGCCTCAATGCACACTATTGTTGTTGTTATGTTACAGAAGAATGAGGATGGTCATGAATAGCCTATGTGCTTCTTCAGTAAGTCATTACAGGGGTCTGAATTAAAGTATGATATAATGGAAAAATAGGCATTTGCATTAGTAAAAGCTATAAAAGCTTTCAGGCCATATCTTGTTGGAGCAAAGGTGGTTGCTTACGTCCCTCATGTAGTTGTCAAAGATATTCTGACACAGTCTGAAGTAACAGGAAAAAGATGTAGATGGATTAACAAAATCCAAGATTTTGACATGGAGATACAAATTACTAAACTGGTAAGAGGTCAGGGCTTGGCTAAGTTAATGGCAGAGGCTAATATTAAAGCAAATCAAATTTGCAGTGTAGAAGAAGAGACTACAATTGTGAGTATTGAGTATACTCCATGGTATGCAAGTATCATGCATTACCTTAAATACATGAAGTGTCCAGAGGGATTGAGTGACAACCAAAAAAGAACTCTAAAGTTGCAGGCGTCTAAGTATGTTTTCATGGATGGAGATCTGTTATGGAAGAACAGGGATGGTATACTATTGTTATGTCTGGATGACTCTCAAGCCAGACATGTCTTAAGTGAAATGCATGAAGGGGTTTGTGGAGGACATTACTCAGTAAAGACAACTGTGCATAAAATTCTCAGGGTAGGTTATTATTGGCCAAAGGTTTTTAATGACTCTTTTACATATGTAAGAAAATGTGAAGCCTGCTAGAAATTCTCTGGAAAATTGAAGTATCAGGGAGCTTTGCCACTTCGACCCTTGTAGGCTGATGCCCATTTTCATCAATGGGGAATTGATTTCATTGGAAAAATACAAGAAAAATCAAGTGGTGGACATAGGTGGATACTGGTGGCCACTGATTATTTTACCAAATGGGTTGAAGCAATCCCAACTAAATAGGCTACAAGTAGAGTTGTGACAAATTTTCTAATGGACGACATCATTACCAAGTTTGGTACACCACTGAGGTTGATCACAAACAATGGGATGTGTTTCAAATCAGATGAATTCAGAAACTTTTGTAGCACATATGGTATTACCATTTCTTATGCATCCCCTTACCATCCATAGGCTAATGGTCAAGCAGAGTCTAGCAATAAGATTCTTCTAAAGATTGTAAGGAGGATGTTAGGTCAGAACTAGAAAGTTTGAGATTCAAAATTAAAACTGGTTGTTTGGGCTAATAGGATTACAGTAAAAAAGGCAATTGGAAAATCTCCATTTGAATTGGTGTATGGGACACAAGCTAGGATGCCTTTACAGAATTTTTTACTAGTCTACAAGTTTTTCCTTCAGGAAGATTTGGATATTCCAGAACCTATGGAGGAAAGAATGGAACAACTAGCTAAACTTGATGAAATAATGAGAGTTTCCCAAAACCAAAACATGAAGTTACAGACACAGATGAAGTATCTATTTGATAAAAAGGAAAAGGATAGAAAATTTGGAGAAAGTGATTTGGTATTGATGTGGAATGCAAGGTTCCGGGAGAAGGGAAAGCATGGGAAGTTTGAAGCCTTGTGGCTGGGACCTTTTGTGGTTGTTGGAAAGAAAGGTGAAGATTCATATTATCTACAAAATATGGCTAGTGAAGATTAGGAATTTCCTGTACATGGGAAATTTTTGAAGCATTTTTTCTCTTGAACAATATAGAGGATTAAGGGTTGCCAATGCATGGACAATCCTTGACAATCCTCTCAAATTTCTATCTTCCATGCACAGTAGTTTAGGAAATAAAAGGAACAGGACTTGCCAGTACATGGACAATCCTGATTTTCCTTCTTTCAAAATAATTTTTCCATGTACAATAGTGTAGGGTCACTTTCATTTCCATTCATTCCATCTTGCTCACATCATCCATCACTTTTAGTTTGGTCTGTTCACCCAGAAATCTGGATCCTTGCAATAATCTCACTATCATTCATCCCCAGACGGAGCCACTATTAGAACTGTAAAATTTTGAATATTTTACAGTCAATTGCATTCATGAGTTTCCAAAATAAGTCCTCATCATAAGCATAAAATTCCTTCCTCATGATGTCATGCTCATATTTTTTCATATGATCCGTTAGAATTCATCTAGTCCTTGATATTTCATTGTATTACCCATATTGGCAAGACAAGGTGAAGGTCTCCCTAACCTATATTTTTCACTAATGTATACTTGTTGCAGATTATCAGCAGGACACATCTTTTGTTTCAGCAATAGAAAGATCATATCGGCAAGAGAATTCTATCAGGATGAGTCATAGCAAACTCATATATGTCTCACCGACCAGTGCACGAGAAAGAACACATCGGCAGGAGATTCATCATTGGAGTGAAGTCATAGTGAATACATTATGTCTCATTGACCGACGTGCGTGGAAGTATATTGGCCAAGCTAAAGGTATTCGGGATGAGGTCTTGGCGAGTTTGAATTGTCTTACTGACCAGTGATGAGGATATGCATATCGGTAAGACTAAAGTGCATTGGAGTCAAGTCTTACCAAAGGTGTTTGGTCTTACCGACACATCAGAGGGATTATATCAAAGAACTATCAAGAGGAAGTCATGTAGTCCTCCAGACCTATAATTCATGCCGATAGAATACTTTGCGGAGAGTCTCACCGAATAGATTAATCTAGAGGAACGGGTTCAGTGAGACATTTGGAATTGGTATGAGTCTTTTCAAAGATTCATAGTTTTTTTGATGAAATTTATTTCATCGGTGAGAAACTTGAGGGTCACGCCGAGATATGGTTTCATTGGAAAAAAGGTGGTTCTGTTTCAACGACCAAGAAGTTACCACAGGGTGCATCTTGGTAAGACACAATGTGATCTATGAGACGTTTCCCCGACTCTGAAGGGTCACGACAGAGCACATCTCAGTGAGACACAGGCGATCTGTGGAACCTCCCCTCAACTATGAATTGTCTCGGTGACACACGAAATGGAGGGACAACTTTTGGTATGACAAATATGATCTATGGGACATCTCCCCAACATCGGAATGTTACAGCAAAGCACATGGGATGAATGGACATTCCTCAATGAGACTCAAAGTGTCGATAGGACTACATGGCTTCACAACGATGCACAGGATGACTGTCGATGTAACATTGAGGATCAGTATGACTACGAGATGTCTCGATGAATGTCTCAGAGATTGTTAATTAAGGTTCAAATACAGTTGCCAGTGGACATGGAATGCGAAGCGTTGTGTCTTTTTAGATGCAGATGTATAAATATTCATTCTCAATTATAAAAGGAAGACGATAGAGATTAGATTAGATATACAGTAGATAAAAAAATGGATTCAGTAGAATAGAATTCTCACTGAACAGGGACTATGATTTATGATTTCAAAATGGAGATATCAATGAAAATTAGTTGATGTGGCTACTCATTTCTAGTGTCAATTGTCTATTGTGCTTATTGAAATTATTACTAATTTGTCTCCAAGATTGATGCTTTCTGGTTGTTTAAATTGACATAACAAGTTTATCTTCAGTTTATCAATGCACATTTGATGTATCTGTGTGGTTAATTAACTACTTCTTTCAAGCAAAGATTAAATCCTTTTCATTAATCATAGTAATCAAGGAAATTCATCTAGATCATTAAGAAGATCTTAGTAATCACAATCTTGCATGTTTATACAAGTTATAAACAAAACATATGCCAAACAAGTTGAGTGTTCTCCAGAAATAATTTGCTCATTTCTATTTCATTTGACTCCACATACTAAATAAGGTACTAGTCTCTGCATTTCACCATTTAGATTCATTCATTTTCTTTACATCTATTAACTGAGCATATTTTTTCTTTACATCTGTTAACTGAGCATATTAGGATTTAACTTTGAAATTTCCTATACAATTTATACCAAATTAAGTCTTATTTGTCCACTCCTACTTGCCATTGTGGGCAAAACATTTCAAGAGGAATAAGCACATTAAGTCTACTTCATTAATATAGGTACACCCACCTAGGTCTAGCAGCACCTAAAGATTAGAAAGCTTAAAACATTTGGCTTTGTCTGTTACCCTAAAACGTACCAAGAGATTGGCAGCCTCTTGAGGTACCCTTGCATTTTTGAGAGCTAACAATGCCAAACCTTGGTAAGACTATTCCTTGTATACCAATCCAAGATTAGAAAGAGGATGAGGTCTTAAAACCTAAATCAATCAAGATTCCAAGTTGGTATAATGAGCAAGAGGATCAAGAGGTAGTTGTTGTTTGTACCATATCCCCATCTAACTATGAGCATAATGTATCTGAAGAGGATGTTGGATTAGGTTTTCCACTAAATCCCTTACATTTTAATTCATTTGAAAAAAATTCTAATGATTTTTATAAGACAGATGAAATCAAAGTACAAAGGTTACAAGGTAAAGATCTTCAGTTGAAAAGACAGGATGCCCACATTTCATTGGAGAAGGCACCACATAAGGAGGAAGAATTGATTTCTTTGTTTGATCAATTACCTAGTTTTGTTGAGTGAAATGAAGAAAGCATATAGGTACCCAACATACCACTTGATTTTGGATAGAAGATATTGCAAAACATGATGTACTACTAGTTCATGAAGGTGAGGATGAGATTGGAGCCTCAATCTGTATGAAAGAGAAAAATGACAGCCTTATTTTGGAGGTTAATGAAAATGTTACTGATCTAATTCAAGAAGATGAGAATGAAGATAACACATGCATACTAACATCAATGCCTATTTTTGAGTAGCAAAGTGATGAAACTCATCTGGATTCAGTAAAAGATTGAGTTACATGAGAATATTTTCTCAAGTATCATAGAAGATTTTTGCCCTAAAATTAATGATAATTTGATGCCATGTGAACTAGCAACATGTGAAAGAAGTACTCATTTCTTCATTAATTGATGATAGGTCAGCATTTCCTTCAGATCATATTGAAATTGTCATAGAGGATGTAACAGTAGATCCTAAGCAAGAAACCATTAGTATGAGTAAGAATTTCATCCTTTCAAGAGGATGTCCAATCAAAGATTTGGTCATGAAAGAGTCAAAAGAGATAACAAGTGTTATCCTTGCACCAACAAAAGAGATCCCAAGTAAAGGACAATAGGTCCAACTTACTTATCCACCCAAAATCAACATTGTACATAATCAAATATGAGGGGTAAGAGAATTTGGTTTTGTTCTTCAAGGAATTTTGCATTGTCTTACTGGGTGTGTACTTGTTGCTTCTCTCTTATCAGCAGTTGATGAGCATGCAAGTCATCCTCTCTTAATTAGTAAGGGAAGTTATTTCCTAATACTAGTTAATGATTTTTTTTAACAATAACCATTGTTGGTTAGTGTAGATTAGAGTAGAAGTTTTCAATTAATAAGTGTTGATTACAAATATACATCAGTTTAGTTTTTTTTTTTCAAGAAGTGTTGTTGCATAGTTTTCTTGCCCTGTTCAGAGCCATTGTAGTTTGCTTTCAATTTTGTTTTGTTTTTGTTCATTTCCAACATTTGAGTTACAAAAATTTTTCTAACTAACAAAGGACAAAAGTTGACTCCTATGGCTAATCAATATCAATAATGCTACTAGTCTATGATGCTTAGCAGGAAACACATAGTAGAGGTCACCAAAAATGTTACCAAATTATGCTTTTCATCTGAATTTGGTTAGGCTGAGACAACTTTGATGTTTTACTTTGGAGAAAGAGAAAGGTACATACAAATTTTTTGCTTAAGTTGCTTATAAACATACAGATAGTGCCATGAAATGCAATAATGTTCAATTCATGTTATGCAATTTATTTTCCAAAAAGAGAGATTTTACACAAGTCATTGCATGAAATAAATGTTTATATTGAAAAGACAAGTGTTTATATGAGCCCACACAAGCCGTGGGAGTAACTGTATTTGTTAGAATGCACAATAGAAAGTACATTGGAACAAAGGGAAAACATATAAAAGACAATTGGGACCTGTCATTGCCTGAGTGAATGATGAAACCCATTGTTCACATCAACATCTCTAGTTATCCTAGTGATAGCTCCAAGAAGAGACCTATAAGAGGAAGAAAACATGTTAGAGCTCAAGGTCTCATCTCTAATTCTATATGAAATAATTCAAAATATACTTGTTATTCTACCTCTTATCAAAAAAATGGAGACAAACATACATTAGATGCAAATATCAATCAAGGAGAGGCTATCAGCCCATTTGTTTTATCTTAACTTATTTTTTCACTGTGCAGGTCAAGAACCATTGTAGGATATTTACATGATAACTTAACATAATTACATGTGGAGGAAATGCGGCTCACACAAGGGTTGAGCCCAACATGCTCAAAGGAACAATAGTAGCAGTGTATGCAAGAAAAGAAGTATTTTCCATATATTTCAAAATAGAATATTAGAGGATAGTAAAAATTGTACCATCCATATCTCAAAAACCACAAATTGGGTTTTCGTAACTTTTGGAAAAAAAATAGGAAACAATTATGTGAAAAAAACAATTAAATTTCTCAAAAACCCAGTTTTTGGTTTAAGAGAAAATTTCACTAGTCTAGGACATTCATTGAAAGGTTTATCCATTGAATTGATGGAATTGCTTCATCGAGCTATCAAGCAATATATCTTCAATGGAACAATCATTATGATATTGAAAGCAATCAAAACAAGCAATGCATAGGGTAATATGACAAAGATTCAAAGGACAACCCACCATGTAAAAAACCAATGATGATAAATGATAGTGGGTAAGGTTGCTAAGTGATTGACAATGTACCAAGCATGAGAGGGAAAAATAACTCTAAAAATGTTATCTCATGGAAATGTCAACTTATGAGAAAAAGAGGGGAATTCCATGGAACATGTCAACTTATGAGAAAAAGAGGGGAATTCCATAATAAAGAGCATGATAGCCACATGAACAACCTTAAAAGACAATTCATGCAAAGAGAAAAGATTGAGTGTTAAGAGAAACAACTATAGATGAAACAGTGGACAACAAAATGAGTGTTAACCTTTTATCAATAAGGTATGGTCTTCACCATGAATCAAAGAAGTGCCAAGTTTTCTTCAAATATTCATCTTCCACAAGCATTCAAATCACAGTGATATAGTGAATATCAAATGAGGATAGTGATGTCATAATTCCATATAAAGGTGAATAGTCCTTTGTGCCACATAAATAACAGTAACATGTAAATGAAAGGAAATGCAGTGATAGCTTCAAATTTTGAAGACAATCATGAGGATTCATCAATGATCAAAGAACAATCCCATTAATTTTTGAGAATAGATGATTGTTGAAGCCACAATGGTGCTGCAAATACAAAGTTTAGAAACATTATGCAAAAAGGTTGACAATAAGCAATAGTCTATGTAGAGATTTAGGGTGGAACAGTCTATTGTCATTGGAAAAGAGAACAGTCAAACATAATGGGCAGTGATGAAAGACAAAAGTCTATTTAAAGTTGAAGAGCATAGATCCAAACAAGGCTAAAAGAGAGATTCAACAACCTCAAGTTCATAGAGCCTTGACAGTCTAAATCATTAAAGGGAGAAGACCATAATAGATTGTCATGGTCACTTCAAAAAGAAAATGCACATTTCATACTCAACAAAAGATATGGAAACATGAGAATGAGCAAGAAAGAAACATTTACAAACCCTGCAAGGAAAGCACAACTTTTCAAATATCATATACTCTCAAAAGAGATAGAAGTTGGAAATGTCTATTTGAAAGTGTATAAAGACAAACCAAATTTAAATCATTTTGTATTGCTTTTCCATAGTTTCTTCATAAGCTTGAAGATGAAAGGAAGATACTCTTGGAAAATGTCTAAGACTTAGTGTTTCAGATTGGTTAGAAGCACATTATTTTGGAGTGACACCATACCATTCAATGAGAAAATCATTGATTAGAAGTGCCAAAAATCACAATGAAATTGCAGCAAGTGATGTGCTAAGGGACAACATTTGAAGGATAGTTTAGGCACTTTAAAATGGTATAATATTAGCAACCCTAGGAGATAGTAAAGATCATACCCATGGCCATAGGCACCACAAGAGTTTTCCATACTCAAAAAGTAGAGGAAATACCACAAAAAATATATAGATTTCTTCTTTCTTTTTGCACAAACTAGAGCAACATATTTCCTTTCTAGGAAAATGAAAGAGATTCAACATTTCAGAATGAAAGAAACTTATCAACATTCTATCGCGACCTAGTCTACGAAGAAGAATTCACAGAAGCTCAAACCCTAGCCATGTTGGTGATGTATCAAAACAAGAAAGCAGATGGAAAATAAAACTGATGCAAATGAACTCGTCGCCAAGGAATAGAATATTTTCTTAGGTTTTTTATGAAAACCTAAATTTAGCTACCAAGTGATTTTATCACTTTATTTTACAAAAATGCATAAGTATTAATGCCTTAACCATTACTCATGTTTATTTTGTCAAATGCCTAGGGAAGGTTAAGTCTTTGTTTGAATTAGAATATCTTTTCATCATCTTTGGTGCCTAGCAACACATGTAACAACAATTTAACTCCTTCTCTCCACATGCTCATAAGACAATATGAGTTCATTTTATCACTTATTAAGGTAAATTATTAATTAATTTCCTTAATAATTGTTAGAATATATGTGAGGTCAGTTTGTTCCAACAATTACTAAGGTAGCTAACATTTGTTACCTTAATCCTTGTTAAAATAAACTTATAGATGCCCTCTACGCATGTGAGGAGGTGGAGTTGAAGTTGAGTTGAGCAATCAATGGATCTAGAGTGATTTTCTTTTACTTTTAATCAAAATTGAGTGTTCTTTGGAGTTCTCTTCAATCAAACTAATCACGAGGGGGAGTTTGAAGCTATTTGAACTTAGTTTGCATCAGTTGTGAGTCCCCTTTTTAGGCCTTTTTCCATTTTGTTCGTGAATCATCTTGGAGGAGATATTTTTAGAGTGCAATTGAACTACAAGTGTCGCTTCTTGGCACTTTGAGATGAGTTTTTTATATAAAGGAAAATACTTAGTCTTTTTTGCTCAATTTCGGCTTATATTTTCTCTTGCACAATGCAAAGATTGAGAAGTTTTGTAACTCATTTTACATATTTATATAGAGCAGTAGGTTATAGGCTACTTATTACTGTCATTTATACAATATTTTCCTACTATTTTAGTTCAAGATTTATCAATTTCACCTTCTCAAATTAATGTGAGTGTCTTTATGAATGATTTTGATGAAGCTAATATGTTTTAATCACCAAAACCTCTAGTTTTGTCTCATTCACTGTTGTACATGTACATAAGCAATTATTTATCACAATTATTTGGTTGTGCTTGTTTTTATTCTATTTTCCAAGTTGTGAGACATAGTTTTCCTTCTGAAAAGATAGATTATTAAGCCTTCTTTAGAAACATTATTGTGAATAAATTTTCCTTTTTTGAGATGTGTGAACAAATATTTCTGAGAAAATAGTTGTGAATTAGTTTGCATGTTTATATCATTTTGGTGCATCACCTCTTAGAAGTAGTTTTACATTCAATCAGTTATCCTTCTTACCCTTTTCCTAAACAAATACCATCAATTTTCTAGATTATCCAAAGGGGAACCAACCCATAATTTGGAGGTTCATTCTCACAATAGGTCACCCATAACTTGAGTTTGATCCCATGTTGCACAACATTGTTGAGTTGCACACTTAGTTTTCAAGGTACTATCCTCCATGAAAACAATTTTTGGCACACACGGTAGGACACGACTACACCATTTCAGTCTAAATTTTGCTCATAAATCACTAATTCTTGGTGTGTTTCAATGATCTCAGCCTTTGGAGGCAACGAAAAAAACACATATGGTGACTTTGAATGGTATTTCTACTAGTTCCAGTATGATCAGGTGATATTTTATTTCAAAAAGTTATATTTTTTTGTTTATTTTCTAGCTTTTGAATGAATAAGCATGTTTATGTTTCATGGAATTACGTCATATCATTCATCATAGCATGAAAATGTTGTTAATCCTCCCATTTTTCAGCCATATCAAATCAACCATGTTGTTGGTTTTACACCCAATTCCATGGATTTTCAAGGAAACTAGCATGCACAGTATGAATACCTCCCACCCAACCCTGTTCAACCTCCAAATCAGCCTTCATATGATCAAAACCAGCCCGAAGAAGACTATTTTCTTCCCAACCAGCTCCAAGAGACTAAAAAGGAGGAGATTGCAAGCATAAAGAGTATATTGCTTGACTTCACAAAGTAGATAGAGGAGATCAATAGAGAATGAGAGTACAACATGCAACAGGAGGACCTTGCATAACAAGCCTATCTACATAAGGAACAACAATCTTATGAGGCCCTTTGTTATCAACAAGAGATGGTAGACAAGAAAAAGCATGAAGCTACCCAAAACTAGTCCATTAATCCTTAGTTTCAGTCATATCAAGAGCTTGAACCAAGTCATCAAAGTACTGAGCAACCTTCTTGGACCAAGCATCCTGATTTTGAAATTCCAAACCTTGGTAATACTATTCCTTGTATACCAATCCAAGATCAAAAAGAGGAAGAGGTTGGAGAACCTAAATCAATTAGGATTCTAAGTTGGTATAATGATCAAGAGGAGAAGAAGCTAGCTAATGTTTGTGCTATATCCCTAGCTAAATATGAGCATAATGCATGTGAAGAGGATGTTGGATCAGGCCTGCCACTAAATCCCTTGCATTTTGATTCATTTGAAAAGTTTTCTAATGATTTTTATAAGATGAATGAAAGAAAATTACAAAGGTTACAAGGTAAAGATCTTCAGTTGCAAAGATAGGATACCCACGTTTCATTGGAGAAGGCACCACATAAGGAGGAAGAATTGGTTTCTTTGTTTGATCAACTACCTATTTTTTTTTAGAAAAATGAAGAAAGCAGACAAGTACCCAACATACCAGCTGATTTGCGACAACCAGAAGATATTGCAAAACATGGCGTGCTACTGGTTCATGAAGGTGAGGATGATATTGAAGCCTCAATCTATATAAAAGCGAAAAATGACAGCCCTATTTTGGAGGTTAATGAAATTGCTGTTGATTTAATTCAAGAAGATGAGAATGAAGTTAACACATGCATACTAACATCAGTGCCTATTTTTTAGCACTAGAGTGATGAAACTCATATGGATTCAATACAAGATTATGAGTTACTTGAGAACATTTTCTCAAGTATCATAGAATATTTTTTCTCTAAAATTAATTATAATTTGATGTCATGTGAACCAGCAACATGTGATCAACCTATTTAGGTGAAAGAATTAGTCATTCCATCATTACTTGATGATAGGTCAGCATTTCCTTTAGATTAGATTGAAATTGTCATAAAGGATGTAACAACAAATCCTAAGCAAGAAACCAACGATATGAGCAAAAATTTCATCCTTTCAAGAGGATGTCCAATCAAAGATTTGGTCATGAAAGAGCCAAAAGAGATAAGAAGTGTTATCCTTGCACCAATAGAAGAGATCACAAGAAAAGGACAATAGTTCCAACTTACTTATCCACCCCAAATCAACAATGTGCATCATCAGGTCCGAGGGGTAAGTGAGTTTGGTTTTGTTCTTCAAGGATTTTTGCATTGTCTTATTGGATGTGTACTTGTTGGTTCTCTCTTATCAACAGTTGATGAGCATGCAATTCATCCTCTCTTAATTAGTAAGGGAAGTTATTTCCCAATACTAGTTAATGGTTTTGTTTGACAGTAACCATTGCTGGTTAGTGTAGATTAGAGTATGAGTTTCCAATTAATAAGTGCTTATTGCACATCTACTTCAGTTTAGTTTTTTATTTCCAAGAAGTGTTGTTGCACAGTTTGTTGGCCCTATTCAGAGCCATTGTAGTTTTCTTTCAGTTTTGTTTTGTTGTTGTTCATTTATAATAGCTAACTTACAAAGATTTTTCTGACTAAAAAAGGACAGAAGTTGACTCCTATTCCCAATGGATATCAATAATCCTATTGGTCTAAGATGCTTAACAGGCAAGCACATAGCAGAGGTAGTTGAAAATGTTACCAAATTGTGGTTTTCAGCCCAATTTGGTCAAGCTGAGACAACTCTAATGTTTTACTCTGAAGCAAGAGAAAGGTACATAAATTTTTTTTCTTAAGTTGCTTATAAACATACAACTAGTGCCGTGAAATGAACTAATGTTTAGTTCATGTTATGGAATTGATTTTCAAAAAAGAGAGATTTTTCACACATTACATGAAATAACTATTTATATTGAAAAAAGAAGTATTTATATGATCTCACACAAGTAGTGGAAGTAACTATATGTGATATAATGCACAATAGCAAGTACATTGGAACTAAGGGAAAACATATAAAAGAGAGTTGGGACTTTCCATTGCTTGAGTGAATGACGAATCCAATTGTTCACATCAATATCTCAAGTTGTCCTAGTGACAGCTCCAAGAAGAGACCTGTAGGAGGAAGAAAAAATCAGGTTAGAGCTCAAGGTCTCATCTCTAATTCTATATACAGTAATTCAAAATGTACTTGTTATTCTACCTCTTATCAAAAATATGGAGATAAACAGACATTAGATGCAAATATCAATCAAAGAGAGGCTATCAACCCATTTGTTTTATCTTAACTTGTTTTTTCACTGTGCAGGTCAAGATCCATTTCAAGATAGTTACATGATAACTTAAGATAATTACAACATGTGGAGGAAATGTGGATCACACAAGCATTGAGCCCAACATGCTCAAAGGAACAATAGTAGTAGTGTATGCAATGAATTAAGTCTTTTCCATATATTTTAAAATAGAATATTAGAGGATAGTCAAACTTGTGACAGTCATATCTCAAAAACCACAAACTAGGTTTTCATGAATTTTAGAAAAAACAAATAGGAAACAATTATGTGAAAAAAACAATTAAATTTCTCAAAAACCCAGTTTGCAGTTTGAGAGAAAATTTCACCAGTCTAGGATATTCATTAAAAGTTTCAGCCATTTGATTGATGGAATTGCTTCATCGAGCTATCAAGTAGTATATCTTAAATGGAATAGTCACTATGATATTGAAGGAAATCAAAACAAGCAATGCATAGGGTAATATGACAAAGATTCAAAGGATAGTCCACCATGTAAAAAACCAATGATGATAAATGATAGTGGGTAAGGTTGCTAAGTGATTGACAATGTACCAAGCATGAGAGGGAAAAATAACTCTAAAAATGTGATCTCATGGAAATGTCAAATCATGAGAAAAAGAGGGGAATTCCATATTAAAGAGCATGACAGCCACATGAAGAACCTTAAAAGAAAATTCATCCAAAGAGCAAAGATTGAGTGTTAAGAGCAGCAAATATAGATGAAATAGTGGACAACAAATTGAATGTTAACCTTTTATCAATAAGGTATGGTCTTCACCATGAATCAAAGTAGTGCCAAGTGTTCTTCAAATATTCAACTTTCACAAGCATTCAAATCATAGTGAGACAATGAATATCAAAAGAGGATAGTGGTGTCATAATGCCAGATAAAGGTGAATAGTCCTTTGTGCCACATAGATAATAGTAGCATGTAAATGAAAGGAAATGCAGTGATAGCATCAACTTTTGAAGATAGTCATGAGGAGTCATCAAAGATCAAAGAACAATCCCATTAATTTTTGAGAATAGATGATTGTTGAAGCCACAATGGTGCTGCAAATATGAAGTTTAGAAACATTATGTAAAAAGGTTGACAATAAGCAATAGTCTATGTAGAGATTTGGGGTGGAACAGTCTATTGTCATTGGAAAATAGCATAGTAAAACACAATTGGCGGTGATGAAAGACAAAAGTCTATTTAAATTTGAAGAGCATGGATCCAAACAAGGCTAAAAGATAGAGTCAATAACCTCAAGTTCATAGAGCCTTGACAGTCTAAATCATTAAAAGGAGAATACCTTAATAGATTTCCATGGTCACTTCAAAAGGAAAATGCATATTTCATACTCAACAAAAGATATGGAAACATAAGAATGAGCAAGAAGGCAACCTTTACAAACCCTGCAAGGAAAGCACAACTTTTCAAATATCATATACTCCCAAAAGAGATAGAAGTTGGAAATGTCCATTTGAAAGTGTACAAAGACAAACTAGATTTAAATCATTTTGTATTGCTTTTCATAGTTTCTTTGAAAGTTTGAAGACGAAAGGAAGATACTCTTGGAAAATTTATGAGACTTAATCTTTCAGATTGGCTGGAAGCACATTATTTTGGAGTGACAATATACCATTCAATGAGAAAATCATTGATTAGAAGTGCCAAAAATCACAATGAAAGTGCAGCAAGTGATGCGCTAAGGGGAAACATGTGAAGGATAATTTAGGCACTTTAAAGTGGTATAATATTGACAACCTTAGCAGATAGTAAAGATCATACCCATGGCCATATGCACGGAAATATTTTTCCATACCCAAAAAGTAGAGGAAATACCACAAAAAATATATAGATTTCATCTTTCTTTTTGCACAAACCAGAGCACCATATTTTCTTTCTAGGAAAATGAAGAGACTCAGCATTTCAGAATGAAAGAAACTTACCAGTATTCACTCATGACCTAGTTTGCGAAGAAGAATTCACAGAAGCTCAAACCCCAACCATGTTGGTGACGCATCAAAGCAAGAAAGCAGATGTAAAATGAAACTAATGCAAATGAACCCATGGCCAAGGAATAGAAACATTTTTTAGGTTTTTTATGAAAACCTAACTTTTGCCACCAAGTGATTTTATCACTTTATTTTACAAAAATGCATATGTATTAATGCCTTAACCATTACTTATGTTTATTTTTCCAAATGCCTAGGGAAGGTTAAGTGTTTGTTTGACTTAGAATATCTTTTCATCATCTTTGGCGCCTATCAACACATGTAACAATAGTTTAACTCCTCTCCACATGCTCATAAGACAATATGAGTTCATTTTATCACTTATTAAGGTAAATTATTAATTAATTGCCTTAATAATTGTTAGAATATATGTGAGGTTAGTTTGTTCCAACAATTACTAAGATAGCTAACTATTTGTTACCTTAGTCCTTGTCAAAATAAACTAATAGATGCCCTCTACGCATGTGAGGAGGTGGAGTTGAAGTTGAGTTGAGCAATCAATGGATCTAGAGTGATTTTCTTTTACTTTTAGTCAAAATTGAGTTTTCTTTGGAGTTGGATTCAGTCAAACTAATCATGAGGGGGAGTTTGGAGCTATTTGGCTTAGTTTACATCACTTGTGGCCCCCATTTTTAGGCCTTTTCCAATTTGTTCGTGAATCATCTTGGAGGAGATATTTTTAGAGTGTAGTTGAACTGCAAGTGTCACCTCTTGTCACTTTGAGACTAGTTTTGTATATAAAGGAAAAGACTGTCTTTTCTACTCAATTTTGGCTTATATTTTCTCTTGCACAATGCAAAGATTGAGAAGTTTTTTAACTCATTTTACAGATTAATACAAAGCAACAAGTTACAAGTTACTTATTATTGTCATTTATGCAATATTTTCCTGCTATTTTAGTTCAAGATTTATTAATTTCACCTTCTTAGATTAATGTGAGTGTCTTTATGAATGATTTTGATGAAGTTAATGTGTTTTAATCACCAAAACCTCTAGTTTTGTCTCATTCATTACTATATGTACAAAATCAATTATTTATTACAAGTCTTAGGTTGTGCTTATGTTTATTCTATCTTCCAAGTTATGAGACATATTTTCCTTCTAAAAAGAAAAATTATTAAGCCTTCTTTAGAAACATTATTGTCATCAAATTTCCCTTTTTTGAGTTGTGTGATCAGATCTTTCTCAAAAAATAGTTGTGAATTAGTTTGCATGTTTATATCATTTTGGTGCATCACCTCTTAGAAGTATTTTTACATTCAATCAATTATCCTTCTTACCCTTTTCCCAAACAAACATCATCAATTTTTTGGTTTATCCAAAGGGGAACCAACCCATAATCTGTAGGTTTTGTTGATTATTTTCTTAGAACCAAACTTAATGTCAATCCTAACCAATGAGCTTGCCACAACCCAATTATCAGCTAGGTTGAGGATTGGCCAACACTTAAGTAAAGTAAGTACTACTTTACTTCTTCTCTTCGGGCTCTATGAAACCTAGGGAGGGTAATCCCATATATACTAATAATATTTCACACTTGGTCAAAAGTATTTCTTCAAACAGATGCACTATTCCTTGAAAATCACCTTATCAAAAGCTCGACAAACCTTAGATAGAAGTGTTACTTATTTTCAAGAAGTGCTCCTTCATACTTAGAGTTGGTACATTATAACTTGAAGTATTTTGAATCATTCTTCATCTTGAACCCTAGGCCCAATTCAATACTGGCTCAACCCACCATAAGATAAACTAAAAAGATAATTGTTGATTTATCTAAGGCAGAAAAGAAGTTATGATTGGTAATCAATTGGTAATACAATTTTTATTGAAACTCAGAAATTAGTGGACCATTAGAGTATCACTTTGTTACGTTTAATTCATTGTGTCTACAGAATATTATTTCCTTACTAAATCCTATATTCTTTTCTCACAAACTAATGAGCTCGTTTCAACATTTAATCAATTCTTTGAACTAAAGCATAAAACAAATTCATACATTCTGTGCAAATGAAAAAAGACAAATGAAGTTGTAATTAACAATTTTCATTCCTAACTTGGAATAAAATACATAGGAGAACAATATTCTAAAACTAAAATTCTTCTTCAATTTCTAGTATTTCTTTGTGAAACATATTCAAGATTCATACACAGTATAACTTTCATCTTAGACTTGCTTCTGATATATCCACTAGAGTATCTATTTACATTCCATTATGCTATTAGAGCTTAGTATCTATTGTGACTGTGTCTAGACCCAAAATTCTGAACTCCCTCTTTCTTTAGCCATGAAATCCCCTTTATATAAAAAGGGGAGCAACAAGCACCCGATTGAATTACAATTTCAATTTCATTTGAGTTAATTTCAAAAACATAATTCTAACTAACTCCTCGAAGGAGCCCCCAGGAAGTTTCATACGTAATCATTTTAGAACAGGGGAGGCAAAAAAAATGTGCAAAATATTTGTCGTCATTGTCACAATATTCGTTGTTTGGAACAAAAAGATTCGGTTCATATCATCTAGAAGATTATTCCACTTCAACATGAGAAAACGAAAGACAAACCATGGACACATGAAGAAAAATACCTCCTATGCAAAGACCATGGTGTCATCAAAAACTAAAATACGAGGTGACCCTATTCAAAGTCGTCGACATCCAAAAATGCCTAACCGCTCCTTGTCCTCGACACAATTGGAGGTATTACCAGCATGTCATCATCATAACTCCCATATGGCACCAAGGAACGTAGGTGTTGGCCATAGTCTAAGTTAGTATCAGCTTCAACATCTAAAGGTGAGTCTGAAAGCATGATAGGAGAGTTGTGCTTACCTAGGAGGGCTTTGTGGCTCTTTCACTTCTTCCTGGCCTTTTTCACTGGTAGTACCAGTTCCTTGCCTTTGCATTCAACCACTTCACTAGACAGGGTCCTAATCCTCAAATGGTATGTACTTTACACAATTGACTTCTTATTATGGCCCCTAGCCCCCTTTTCCCCTTTGAAACCTCAAGAGAAGCCATGGCTTCTTGCTCAGGTATGTCTTCTTGGCATTCAAACACACTTAGCCGGCTAAACCTCCTAACGGGTGGAAATGATGTACCAACTTTTCCCATTTTCTATAAAGCTAGCAAAGAGATAATTAAAAAAGGTTCTAGACTTAAGACCCACAAGAGAAACAACCCAATCCCAACAATTGTAGACAATTCTAGCAATAGAAATCCAAAATATACCAAAGAAACTAATCTCATACCAATTTTCTCAAGAGGAAGACACTGAAACTCTTCTTAGGAAAACTCAATCACCTCCACTACTCATACCACACTTCTTCTATAGTCTGAAAAGATAGTGTGAATAAAACAGTGATCAACCTACATTAAATAGAAAATTCAAGCATGCAGAATTAATGATTCAAAATTCCTTACGAGAATGAATTGGTAACTATTCAGCTTGGCTCTACATTTGGACCGTTCATCTTAGAGCAATTAAAACTTCATCTATGGTGGCCATGAGCATTTTTTTTGACCATTATCAACTTTGCCCCTTGAAAAAAACGAGGCTATTTCAAATGCTGCCACATTTCCTTTTAACCTTGATTAATCATAGCTAATTTGACAATTAACATGTATCGCCAACCTAATTCATGCTTCTCATTAATATCGGTGAAGTACATAGGACCAATTTCTTAGAGAAAAAAATTTCTCTAAATGCTTCATTGTTGATTCCCCCAAAAATTTAGGGTGCAATTTTAGCGATGAAGTTACTCATGCGATGATTTTCATTCCATCATATTTTCATGCTTTAAGGCTTTATCAACAGTTCTCTAGTTTTCCTTCTGCTTTCCTTTCTGATTTATGTGAAATCCCCAGGATCATGCCACGTTGCTTTTTTCATCTATGGCCATCGCTTTTCACCGATCTACTTCATCTTCACTTGACTCCACCAGTGATGTAAACATTCTCGCGATGATCTCTAGCTCCTAGTTCTATTGCTTGACCTCTGGTCACATTTATCCTTCTGTTGCACATTGCTAATTCAAACCTTGCCCTTTGGACTCTATCTACGATGGGAGGTGTTTTGTTAATACCATATTTGGACACATACATCCTGCATAGAACAAACATCACAAAATACATCGCTCATATGATCATATCGCATTAGTGAAAGAAAAATCCTTTAGAGAACATCCATCACTTATCGCTAGTTTAGAACCCAAGTTCTAAATCAAATCCGTGATGAGCAATGAAGCTATAACATATGGCCTTTGTTCTAAATCATATATTTTGCAAGCAATGAGAAATGATAAAATTTACAACCGTTGTAAGGTCCACCATGTATTGCTGATGTGAGATTTTTCATTCAAAACATGTCAGCGATCAAGTGATATATAGGAAATCACATTACATCGCTCATCGATGTTCTAGGTTTACCTTTTTATGGTCATCCATGATGAGAGATAAGAACATAAGAGCATCGTCGCTCATTGCTATTACAATTTTGAAGGCTTAAAATCTATTAGCAATGAGTGATATCAAAGGGGAAATGTTAATCCATCACTTATCGCTAATTCAATGTGCGAACCAATGAATAAATCAGCGATGAGTGATACAATCATGAGGGCCATTGGGACATAAGTGGGAAATTTTTAAGCATGTTCTCATTAGTTGTTGTAAGAAAGGGGACTTCTCTAGGATGATATGTGAACAATAGGTTGAAGACTTATGAATCATGCAATAAAAATGGATGTAGAAGTTAGGCGATTCAAACCTAGACATGAGAAAGGTTAGTCACGTGATGATATTTGACATGCGTAAGAAGATTCTTTGTGACCAACAACAGGAAATATTAGTAAATGAAAAAATAGAATTCCAAGCAATTAAAACAAAACAAAACCCTAAACGTCTTATAAGAACCCTTAAACGTCTTATAAGAAGCCTAAACGTCTTAATAGATGTAACAAAGATTTTTAGGTTAAATTTCTTAGGGTTTTAACATGAGCATACTAGAATTTTGCAAAATTCAAAAGTGTTATCACTAGCTCTTTCTGGGGACATCTATTCCTCAGTGAATAGAGAGAGAATTCAAATCCTCTGGGAGAGCAAACCAAGTTCCTACTCCATTGGGCAATAGAGTCAAAAATCACCTCTACCCCCAACTACTTTGGTTTGACAAGTCGAACCATATTTGATGGCCCAAGGCCACCAAAAATTGTAGGCCTTCTCTTACCTCTATCATAGACAAATTTGTCATCACATCTCACTGGATACAATCTGAAGACATTACTAGAATATGCCCCATTAAGCATGTTGGTAGCTCTAAATAACTTAGCAAGTACAATATTATCAATAGATTTACAACTACCCTGCATCTAAGAATCAAGCATACCCTCAAAATACTAATTATTATGTGGCAATGATTCATAGGTTTTGTCATTCAAAACATTGTAAAATTGAAAACAACTTCCCCTAATTGTTTGCTCATTACCACACTGTAAGAAAATTCCATCCAACTGAAAAATTTGGCACTCATACTCTGCCATATAGTTGGGATTATCAAGCTCAATCTGATTAGTAGTCTGTGAGTTAAAGGTGGACCAGTCATATGAATTAATCAAAATATTATGCATATCATGCAAAATACCTCCGAGTGTATGTAAAGATATACACTCCTATATTGGCACACACTGTTTTTGTGTCTCAACATGTTGGTGTAGAGAATCATCAAGAATCTATACCCTATCCTTATTCTTACTTACTCTGACATCTTCTGAACACATTATACTAACATCTCCATAATCCAAAGCTTGTTCAAAAATGAGTAATTATGGTTCCAAAAAATAATCTGATTTCTCTTTTAAACTAGCCCCTATATCAACATGAAAAGACTTATAACTAGGCTCATCTAAATAAAGAAACAGATGCTTATCCAATTTTGCATTAAATTTTTCAAAATCTTGCTTATCAGATACACGAACTTTATGGTTATCTATTGTTCTTAACTTATCAACATAATTTTATGAATTTGCATCACCCTGCATACTTCATGTTCATCATACAATGCATCATCAGAATCAAAGGGTTTTTTTCCATTAGCCAAATTATCACCATGGTGACTGGCCTATTCATAACTAGAAGGAATATCAAATACCCATTTTTCATATCTTTTATAATAAAGATCATTATCACTGTCAAAATCAATATGAGCATTACACAATATCTGAGGATTACTCATATGTGCATATTTCTAATATTTAATGGTTATCAAACGTGAAATTTGTTTACTATTCAATAGACCATAATCCTGATCCATTTTGTCAACTATTTCTCTTTCTTGTCCTCCAATAGAAAAACATGCCTTACCAGGTTGTAACTTAGGATAAACCAAGACCTTACCATTATCAAAATCTAGAAACTTCATAGACTGGGTTTCATCATTGATTCGACCATTTATACCTTCTTGAAAATAAAAAGAAACATTTTCACTATTATGAGAATTAGTATTTAACATTGCAACACTCTTAACCTCTTCCTTCTCAAACACGCATTTTTTTGTATCTAAAACCACATGTATTTGATCTATTGTACTCATACAACTATTATTTTCATCAACATTTTTATCCACAATTGAAGACAATAGACTTTGCATATATTCATTCCTAATTTTTTCCATATTATCTAAACACATGTAAGCCATTTGCATATTCAATATCCCAAAATCCTTAATCAATGCACTAGATCCCTCCTCAAAAGCTTCAAAATACAAATGAATGTAATCTAATGTACTAGGTCTGAAACTTTTAAGGATTAGTGCAAGAGCAACAAAAAAGTTGTGACTAAAAGCAACTCTTGACTCTTCATCTTGTTTCTTAAGTTGTTTTAACTTTGTGACAAGATCAGAAGGTTCTTTTGTAAATTCTTATCTATAATTATCCACTAGTTTATCCCAGTAGGGAAAGGACTTCTTAGGAAAACTTAAGTACCAGTCACTAGCTTTAGCTTCAAGAGATTTGACAAAAAATCTCATCCACATATCTTGATCTCCAAGTGAATGTTTTTCCATGAAATAATAGAAACTTTGGACATGTGCATCTCCTTCACACACATTGCATCCATTAAACCTAGGCATCTCCTTATAGACTCGAGATGCCATACTTTTAACCTTGTAATCAATCCATGACAAGTCTAATTGGTCATATAATGAATCAAAAGAATTGAAAAAAGGTGTAGCTATTTGACTAATAGATCTAGTATGGTTATCTCTTAATTGGGCTTGTATAGCCATCAACTACCTTTTGTTCAACTCTTTAACCCCTCTTTTGAATACAACTTTCCATTTTGGTCTAATCCTAGACTTATTCATACTTAGGTTACTGTACTTTTGGGTTTCAGTTGTTTGAGGATTTTTAGAATTATGAAGCTTCTTGACAATATGCATCCAATTTTCTAATGGCATGGTTATTTCTCTTTTATAATCCATGGATGTATGTAAATCTGGTTTTATCTAATTATGCACAGTCACAACTATGACAATATGAAGAATAACTACAAATAGATAGTAATCCTTAAGATATAATACTTCATCCTAACCATCCATACTTTCCAACTTGTGAATGTTTAGACAAAAAAATTGAATGGAACTTGTAATAGCATTCAATATGACATGTTCAACAAACAAAAGTAAGTAGAGAACTATGTACCTTCACACCTCCAGTTATTGCAGCTTTGAATAGAGATTTTTATAATAACAAACAACAACCCTTCATGTGTAGAAATTGTAGAGCAGAGTTGCCACCTCTTCAACAAGAGGAAAAACTTTGAAGCAAGGATATCTTTATTTGAGTTCTTCCAGCAGAGTCACCATAGAGCTACAACAAATAACTTTGCAGATTTGGAATTTCTTCAACACTTGAACCAAATATTCATTTTGTCTTGACTCTTTAAAATGGTCTTCGACATATTTGTATCAAGGGTACAAAAGTGTCCCCAGTGGAGTCACCACTTTTGTTGGTTATTTATTTAGAACCAAACTTAATCTCAATCCTAACCTATGAGCTTGCCATGACACAATTATCAGCTAGGTTGAGGATTGGCCAACATTTAAGTAAAGTAATTATTACTTTACTTCTTCTCTTTAGGCTCTGTGAAACCCAGGGAGGGTAATCCCATATATACTCATAATATTTCACACTTAGTCAAGAGTATTTCTCCACATAGATGCACTATTCCTTGAAAATCACCTTATCAAAAGCTTGACAAACCTCATATAGAAGTGTTAAACTTATTTTCAAGAAGTGATCCTTCATACTTAGAGTTGGGACATTGTAATTTGAAGTATTTTGAATCATTCTTCATCTTGAACCCTAGGCCCAATTCAATACTAGCTCAACCAACCATAAGATAAACTAACAAGATAATCATTGCCTTATCTAAGGTAGAAAAAAATTTATGACTGGTAATCAATCAATAATACAATTTTCATTTAAACTTATAAATTAGTGGACCATTAGAGTGTCATTTTGTTACATCTAATTCACTGTGTCTCCAGAATATTATTTCCTTACTAAATCCTATATTCTTTTCTCACAAACTAATGAGCTCGTTTCAGCATTTAATCAATTCTTTGAACTGAAGCATAAAACAAATTCATACATTCTGTGAAAATGACAAAAGAGAAATGAAGCTTTCATTAACAATTTTCATTCATAACTTGGAAGAAAATACATAGGAGAACAATATTCTAAAACTAAAATTCTTCTTCAATTTCTAGTATTTCTTTGTAAAACATATTCAAGATTCATACACAGTATAAATTTCATCCTAGACTTGCTTTTGGTATATCTACTAGAGTATATATTTACACTCCATTATGCTATTAGAGCTTAGTATCTACTGTGACCATGTCTAGACTCAAAATTTTGAACTCTCCCTCTTTCTTCAGCCATGAAATCCCCTTTATATAAATAGGGGAGCAACAAGCACCCGACTGAATTACATTTTCAATTTCATTTGAGTTCATTTCAAAAACCTAATTTTAACTAACTCCTTGAAGGACTGCCTAGGTGGTTTCATACGTAATCATTTCAGAACAAGCGAGGCAAAAAACATGTGTAGAATATTAGTCTCCACTGTCACAGTATTTGTTGTTTGGAACAAAAAGATTCAATTCATATCATCTAGAAGATTATTCCACATCAGCATGAGAAAACAAAAGAAAAACCATGGACACATGAAGAAAAATACCTCCTATGCAAATACCATAGTGTCATCAAAGACTAAGATAGGAGGTGACCCTATTCAGAGTCTTCGGCATCCGAAAATGGTCGACTACTCCTTGTCCTTGATGCAATTGGAAGTATTACCAAAACGCCATCATTAGAACTCCCATATGGCACTAAGGAATGCATGTACTGGCCATAGTCCAAGTTGATATCAACTTCAACATATGAAGGTGAGTCTAAATGCATGATAGGAGAGTTGTGCTTACCCAAGAGGGCTCTATGGCTCTTTTCCTTCTTCTTGGCCTTTTGCACTAGTAGTGCTAGTTCCTTTCCGTTGCATTCGACCACTTCACTGAGCAAGGACGTATTCCTTAAATGGTATGTACTCTACACAATTGACTTCTTTTTATGGTCCCTAGCCCTCCTTTTCCCCTTTGAAACCTCGAGAGAATCCATGGATTCTTGCTCAACCATGTCTTCATGGCATTCAAACACACTTAGCCAGCTAGACCTCACTAATACATTTGACTACAAAATCTGATGAAATTGTCCAACGAAATATGTAAAATTTGATGTTCGTCGAGTGCTTGTAAAATTTGATGTGTAATTTCCAATTTTTTGAAATTTTATCCCCGATGTTCGTCAAAATTTCGATGAACCTGGGGTTCGTCAAAATATCGGCTATCATTTTCATTGAATTTTTGACAAACATGAAAAATTAAAAAAAATTAAATTGTGGCCGACATAAAGAAAAGTGAGTTTGCGCCTGATTTATTGGGACAGTGTTTTGCTCTACTTGAGACAATTTGTGGAGAACTAAGGACGATTTTCTTGCAAAAAATCAGAAAAAATTCAAGAAGATATCACTAGGTTGAGGGTAGTCATTGTCTTTTTATAGAATTTAGTTGTGAAGTCAGATTTGTAGTTCCAGGTTTGAAAATCATATTTTAAAGCATCATCTCATCAGATTTCATTTTTAGAGGTTAAGGGTTTTGAGAATTTCAGGTCCAGATTTTGTTGTGTGGAATCACCATAAGATAACAACCAAGGAACAAATTCTTGTGACTGTAATTATGTGATCCATAATTCTATTGGTCATGTGGTACAGTTGTGCTATAACAAATACAAGATGCATTCATGTGTGACCCAAGTTTAATGTGGCTATGTTGTGATAGAAATGGAGGCACTCATATAATGTAGTTAATTCAGGTTGTATAGTGTAGGTGTCAATTATCATTGGGTGGATTCAGGTTGTCTCAAGTTTAACACGTTAGGATGTAATTATAGCATGATCGAAGAGTGATTACCTCTTGCTACAATAAAGAGCCAATAACTCTGGTTGATATGCAGAGTGGTTGTGTTATATCAATTATGTAGTGCATTCAAGCACAACCCATGTTTAATGGGCTATTCTAGAGAGTGATCAAGATTTTCTAGACCTTATGAATGTTACTTGACATATATTTGCATAATCTCAAATTCCTTCAAAGTATTTTGAATTATCAATGTATCCTATATAGGATTTAGAATGATTTCTTTTAATTAAAAAAATAAATAAATGATGTATTTCCCTATAATTAGATAATGTGGAGATCTCCTAAATCTGCCCCAGCACACTATCCTCTTTGGCACTGTATTCATTACTCCAGCTACTAGGGTTTTGCATGTGACATCTTTAATATCTTCATGACTATGGCTTTTAAATGGATCTAAGTCTTTGCTTTAATCCTTTTCATGGTAACCCTTGAGTTCCATAATCCACCTCAATCTCTTCTAAGAACATTGTCTTAAGCTAGACTGCATAGTATGCATATAAAGCAAGGCCTTCATACCTGCCATTGTTCCAAACCACCACTCACTGCCTTGCTTAAAATGTTGCCTCCATAAACACAATAGCATGTTTTAAAATCATGGTTGCCAGTGATTGACCATTAAGGTCACCACTTTCATCATGAAGATACAATGAGATTTTTGTCTTCAAACTCAAGGCATTATGGAAGATAACATTGTGAATTGTTTGTTGTGTACAATTCAATTTTCTTGCACATTTACTACTTTTCTAACTTCTTTTAAAACTAGGTATTGCACCCTCAGCTGCAATCTCAAACAGCTCACTCACTATCACTTGAAGATTCCTTTTATGAGTGTCCTATAAAATCAAACTATGCCCTATAGACTTCCTACTTACTACAGGGGACTCATTGTTTCATGGTATTGTAGTTCTTAAGATCCTTCAACCTTATTGACACTACTTCACAGTCCACAAGGTATTATTCACTATTCTCCCATCTTTGATGAGTCTCAAAACACTGCTCAAACATGCAATCCACTACCTCCATTATACAATATTAATGGCTAAGAATAAATATTGAAGCTATGATTACCACTGTTACTTCATTTGGATAGTCATTTTATGATTGCATTTGCCTTGTCTAACACTACCAAAAGCATTTGAAAAACCCTTAAGGTCAGCAAGGGGGTAAAGGAAACTCACTGTTAAAATCTCCACTTTACTATGCAAGGTTTGAGCTTTATTATCTTGTCACTGCTCAGCCTATTTTTGACTATCACATCTCAAGTGATGTCATTCTTCTTACCATAGATTGCATTTACAAATGTCACTAAGCTACATAGTGTGCTTGTTATTGGCTACAATCTTTAGATTGCAAGATTTTGTTATTACCTACAATGTCTCAATCTTTCTGGTATTGCAACCTCACTAATCCGCTAGTTATTGTTTATGTTTCTACGGAGGCCTAGGGTTTGTACCCTAATCATGCTCTTACCAATGCTTATGTTGTTTTTTATTAGGGCTCTCTCAATGTTGAGGGCTCTAGGGATAAGCTCGTCATAAGAAGTGACACATTGCATCTTTAACTAAAAGGATAAATCCGTATTGACATTAGAATGATGATTCTGACTTGTTGCTCCTTAGGAATGGGTCACTTGCTCTTACTAGCTCACTACCTCCATTGTTGTAGGAATTTTGTGATCAAGTTCAATATTCTAATTTTAGGAGTCTTAACGGTTGGAAATCATAGTAAAATCAGAATTTAATAAGTTTTGGAATTAGCATTTTAAAGTTTTTTTTGGGGTCATTAACTTCAGACTATCTTCTCTTTTGCAAGGGTGGTTGCATGCCAAAATTTTTTAGTGTAAAATATCAGAATTATTAGATTATGTTACCTGTCTATGAATAAAAATAATTGGAGTGTGAGTTTGATATTTTTTTAAGGTCTAAAGATTCAAGCTTGGTAAAGAAAAATCATGTCAGATAATATTAGTCCAGAACAAAATGAAGAGACGCTTGATAGATTGTGGGCTAGATTGAAAAGAAAGGGTGATGGGAAATGTTATTGTCCTTACAATAATTTCAAGGGCTTAAAGATGAGATGACTTTTAATCACAACAGCTGAGAAACATTGTAGGCAGCATGGTCACGTTGAAGGGGGGCATGATTATTTTCCATTGGTAAGTTCATTATATGTGTTTATATTGATTGAATTTGTAAATGTTTATATTGTTTTAACATTTTATATATATATATATAATCACTTGATCATGATCATGGTTTATTTGTGTCTATCATTATTATAAATGTGGGGTGCCCTAGGGCAGATGATATGGATTATCATGGCCCGGAGAATGTGGTTTTACAAGCGGACAAACATGGAGCTGTGAATATCAAAGATGAAGTTAATGATCCTATGGAAGAAGATGATCATGTGCCAGAAAACACAATTGAAGATGATGGTATGAATACATTGATCCATGACACATTTAGTGGCAGAGCTGATCATGATGATCAAGATTACTTAGATGATGTTCATGATTTACCTGTACTTGACAAGGCATAGAAGCCCCTTTACGAAGGCTCTGAAACAACTCTTCTCTCTGCTGTATTGTTGCTGTTGAGCTTGAAGGTTATGAATGGTTTATCAAAAATAGCAATCTCACGGATGTTAAGGTATGTCATATATGTCATATTTTTTCATCTATTTTAATTGTTGTTAGTTCATCACTAGTAAATAAAGGATGAAATATGTACCATTAATATTCTTTTTATGATCAAAATATTTTTTGTTGTAGATTGATTGGTGAATTTTTGTTACCACCATCAAATATTTTACCTCTTTAATACCGAGATTTATGTTCCATTATGAAAGATATCGAAATGGAGTATCAAGCAATAGATGCATGTCCCAATGATCATATTATATATCATAAACAATAGGAATTTGCAATAGAATGCCTGGAATGTCATATCAGTAGATATCAAACAAATCAACTAATAAAAAAAGTTCCTCGCAAGGTTCTTCGTTATATTCCCATTATTCCATGTATGCAACGATTATTTAGGTGCGAAAGCTTAGTGCAATTGATGGATTACTATGCATGGAATAGAAGTGGAGATGAATTTCTTCGAATACCTGTGGATGGTTCTGCATTTAGGGACATGGAGGAAAAATGGACACACTTTAAAGAAGAACCTCATAATCTCAGGATTTCATTGGGAGTGGACGATGTCAATCCATTTGGAGATCTGAGATCTATTTACTCAGTGTGGCCTATTTTTGTTATCAACAATAATATTCCTCTATGGATGTTAATAAAGAGGGAGCACATAATGTTGTCAATAATTGTTCCAGGTATTTGTTTACATCAATTTTCTTTAACATAGTAGCATCTCATTTGTCTTATTTGTTGCATAATGACTTATAATTTTTTCATTCAATAGTCATGTACATTAATTTATATATATTGCAGTAAAATGGTTATAATAATTATGTAATATTTATGTTCATTCAACTAGGTAAGTACCAAGTTAAAGATACAAATGTATATATTTAGCCTCTTATCGATGAGTTACTAAAGTTATGGAATGGCGTCACTATATATGATGTCTCCAGACCAATAGGACAAAGAGAATTTCAATTCCATGCGATGCTTTTATGGACAATTCATGATGCCCCAAGGCTAACACATTTTTGTGGTATGTTATAACATTCGACTGCACTTTAACAATATTTAATTTGATGAAGTAGATATCATGCATGTTTTTAAAATAATCTATTCATTATATATAATTATAAAAATTGACATATTTAATCCAATTATATATCATCTTCCAGGTCTTCAAACAAAGGGAAAATTTACATGTCCAATTTGTGGTCCAAAGATGAAATCTCGTCTGTCAACAAGCTTAGGAAAGTAGGTGTTTGATGAGTATAGGCACTTCTTCCATAGAAATCATAAGTATCGAACTACTGAAAAACATCTTTTCAATGGGAAAGGGGAGACTACATCAAAACCATGAAGAATGTCACCTCACCTATGGAAGTTGGAATATAATAGATTTAATCGTCAAGGTTATACATCAGATCAAATTGTTTATCTATCATATATGATATGTTATTTATATTTTTATATTGTATTGTGTTTACTCATGTTGTAATTGACAATTATTGTCATTGTTAATTTGTTTAATTTATATGCTTCATGAAAGTTGTCAAGGCATTAATGGTTGACTTCCACAAGGACTGAAAAGTTATCCCAAACAATTTAGTAGGTTTCCATAATATGAGCAGCTACAAATTATGCATTTGTTTGATACAATGCATATCAGAAAGAATATAACACAAACATTATGGAAAATATTGGATGGAAAGCATGACAAAGAAAAAATTGTCAAAATTTGTAGTGACATTCAGGAAGCCAATCATGCAATGAAAAATGTCATTCAATTAAATAGTGATGGAGACCAAATTAATATAAGTGTCCTTCCTTGTTATTAACAGAGCAGAAAGCAATGCTATAAAAGAAGTCATACAAAAAATTTGATTTCCCACAGGATTTGCTACGAACATAAACAATATAATAACAAAGAAAGGTGAATTTGGGTCAGGGATGAAAACGCATGATTGGCATGCCTTCATTAAGGTAATTATTCTGGTATATTATATACACTTGTATAATGCATGTACTTTTCAGTGTATTATGTTTACTACTTTTGGAAAAATAATGAAAAGATCATTTTATAATAATTTGCAGTACGTTCTACCTCTATCTCTCCTAGACAACTTTGACAACAATTTCAAGCAAGTTATATATGATCTTGGAAAATACATGAGGTAAGTGGCGAGATTTGTTCAATTTGCTGTATACATCTTATAATTGCCATTTTTTTACTTGTTATGTAATATACTTTATATTTTTTGTTAAAGATTCAATATATTTTGCCTTGAATCACTTGTAGATGGCTATCATTTAAAGAAATCCATAAAGAAGATATAAATTATTGGAAGAGAAAAATTCCTCGTCTAATGTGTGAAATGCAAAAGTGTCTACCTTCGACATTTTTCAATGCACAAGAACACTACCTCATACACCAAGTTGAGGAGATTGAATTGTGTGGACCTACACACAAGGTCAATGTGGATGGTTGAGAGGCACTAAAATTTTTGAAGGCTTTGGTTAGACAAAGAGCATCTGAGGGGTTCTATGGTGGAGGGATATATGGTATACTAGACCATGGTGTACATTAGTGAATATCTTCCTAATTTGCAACAAAGATCCATGTAGATCGCATTTGGGATCCCAACTCCATTAACAAATTCGAAGGGGAGTACTTGTGGGGAAAGGTAGATTGAGGAAAGTGAGAGGTAATTATAAGATGGTCATGGAGATTAATTGGAATACATTTTACATATGGTTTTTATGTATATTGTACTTATTTAATTTTTAATCTTCAATATACATCAATTATAAATTAAGGTCGTATACTGTGGTATTTAACTAATTATACATTGTTTGTGAATTTCAATTTATTTTGGTATAGTTGGTTAAGAGTGGGATGCACTACATTTGTACATCGCCAACAATCTTGATTGGATGATGGTATGGATTAAGCGATGTCAACAATTGGAGTACATTAACATGGGAAGGTGTGGCTTCATTGGTTAAAGAAGCTCATTGTAATGGAGATTCCAATGTTACACAAAGGGAAATTGATTTAGCATATGGTTTAAGAGATAAATACGTATAAATATATTAATCACCCATATTATTTAATTATTTTCAAGTATATTGATGTATATATATCTTGAGATTATTTTTTTTGCATACATTCGGCCAAGAATAAATATGTTTATCAACTGACGATATTGCAATAATTTTTACATGTTTGACATATTGCAGGTGAAACACCACAAGGATATGTGGTGCAATGGGTGTAAATTTCAAATCAAAATGTTGGATGACATGAAGAAAACTTGTGATTCTAGTATAACTACAGTCTTTCAGGTAACTAATGCTTCATCTAGAAGTGACATACATCCATAAGTCTCATAAAATTGATACTATGGGATTTTGGATGATATACTTGAGTGTGACTTTAAGTCCTTTAGATTAATTTTTTTCGTCGTCCTATTGTACAAGTTACGATTGAATGAAAATGATCCCGAGAGAACTATTATTGAACATGATAATGGATTTACCATGGTTAATACAAGGTTGATCGAGCAAGCTGGAAATGAGCCTTATGTTCTTCCAAGCTAATGTGAGCAGGTATTTTACTCAGAGGTTCTAGGTAAACTAGGTTGGTCATTTGTTGTTAGACATGATCCAAGAGGAATGCCGATAAAATATAATGTGGTGGAAGAAGAAGATGCTGAAGAACTAGAAGATGATGTAGATGATGATCAGGATCAATGGTTAGTTGATGATGTCCTTGACAAAGATGTTGAAGATTAGGAACTAGATGATGATGATGTAGGAGTTAATGTTCATGAATATTACATCCATGTGGATGATGAAATTATCGAAACTAATATCGATGATGATGATGATATGACCAATCCTTACAATGTTGAATCTGGATCAGATGATACAGACAAAGAGTTGGATGAAGAAGAAGATCAATGACATTGAAATGTATAAGTTATGTGATTATATTATCTATTTGATATTAATTTCTTGATAGAATTATATTTGACTTATGTGGTTACATAATTAATTCATGATGTTTTTAATTTTTATGCCATTACATAATTAATTTAATGATGTACTTTTTTAATGTTTGAAAGGTCAAAAAATTAAAACATTTCAATAGTGATGTTAACAACCTTGAAATTAGTGTGTTTTATGTTTCATGTGATCATAAAAAATTAAAAAGTCAGTTGTAGAGGTGGTTGTTCAGTGGTTAATGTGTATGTTGGTTCTTTTTACAATGTAACTAGGTTTGTCTTCTAATATACCTATGGAATTGCCAATTCCAATCGAAGGCAACTCGAAGGACCTAGACCAACTGACGAGGACTTTAAAAGCCTCCTACACTTTGGGCTCTACAAGACCCGGGAGGGTGATCCCTTAATGTGTTTACAACTTCTGCACCATTATTATAAACAACATTAACAATATAGATGATCTCACTTAATAGCTCAACACAATAAGATAATATCAACTAGAATGGTTGTTCATAGACAATATAAACTATTTGGAGTGTTAGATAAATAAACACAATCCATTGTATAAGATAGTCAATGATTTGCAATTTGTAGCAAGCTCTAGGAAAAGACAAACAAATATGGAACTACACTAATAATTACAACTTAGATCAATGCCATATATCCATTGCAAGAGTCAAATTCATAAGCATCTAGAGGTTTGTAACAGATTTAATACATCACATATAAGATCCCTGACAATATTGCATTACAATTTCATCAGTATGCATTCTAACCCACGACTACTTATCAAATCCTTATATAGCACATATCTGCCTATAATCCCATTCAAGCATTTTGATTAATTCATTGAATTAAAGCTAAAATAAAATCATACACACCACAACAGTGAGATGGATAAAACAACCCTTAGTTATTTCATTCAAAGTTCAGATATGCATGTACAGTGGAGAGACATGAGCTCAAATTTTCATTTCAACTCAAATGCTAGTACTGTTATACAACATTAAATCTCTATGAACTCAAAACCTAAATTACATTTCTCTAAAACCATCGGATATGCAGAACATGTCTGCTTATAATCCCATTGAAGCATTTTAATTAATTCCTTGAATTAAAGCTAAAATAGAATCGTACACACTACAGCAGTGAGTTGAATGAAACAACCCTTAGTTATTTTATTCAAAGTTTAGATATGCACATATAATGGAGAGAGATGAGCTTGAAATTATCATTTTGATTCAAATGCTAATACTATTATGCAACATTAAATCCTCATGAACTTAAAACCTATCACAGAGTGACTCAGAACCTAAATTTCATTTCTTTATAAAACCATTGATCTTTGCAATCAGCTCTGCAACTTCACCTAGACTCAATCAAAATTATCTAACTTTCTAACCCATGCTTTCATCTTTGAAATCCTTCTTATAGAAAAATGAAGGAGCAAACAAGCTTCGGGCCAAAAAGTACACACGTCACCAGCCGATTAGAGCACCTGATGATATTCCAAAAATTGTTACAACTAAAACCATCTTGGAGCATATTCTCATTCATCATGTTGGCAGAGGAAGGTTGATGCAATAACAAAAAACCATGTGAAACCCACGCCAAGAAAGCCATCAACACAAAGCTGGAATCATTGTAACTGCAGCATCTAATTTTCCACCTATCAGTAACCCACTCTTTTTACTCATAATCGTTCAAATACTTAGCCACCCACCTCTAGTATTCTTTGTCAGTTGGCCAGTCAAAATTAATCACCTCACTTACCTTTGTACTATAAGGCATATACTTTATCACTACCTGATTAGCATCTCTTTCAAAAGATTCAAAAAATGAGCCGGTACCAATAATCTTATCCATGCAATTCACCAACAAATCATAATCTGAGTCATCACAAATTACTTTAATTTGATTACTTATGACCTTACTCACTTGATCCTTCCATTGTTGGAGTGTTCTAATTTCCCCCTTCTCATCAATTATATCAGGTAATAGTGTGTTACCCCAATCTTTGAAATTCTTTACCAACTCCCTAATATTCCTACTTAAATCATTTGATAAGGTCTGAAAACCTTGCAATGATTTCACTAATATATAAGTAGGCTTCAATGATTGGGGCCTGTTATTTACATCAAACCTTGAGGCTTTATTCATAATATCTAGATCATTTTCCCTAGGGATCGAATTTTCAATTATTGGAATCACTATCCCCTGATCCCTATCAATATTCTTTATTACTTCAAATAGCAAAGAATACAAAGAATGTATAGAGGGAAATTTATTATCTACCCTTTCATTTAAATGCTCCAAAATAGTAGTAACAATTTCTTTTTCTTTTGAAAGAAAACCCTCCTCTTTTACCCTTAATGATGTCTATAATTCATCAATTTTCTGTATGAGTTGCCTCTTTGTTGGATCAACAGAGCACTCTGTTTCTTCATCAATTTGTTCTAGAGGAGGGGTGAGAGCAGTATTTTGAATAGGATACCCTCGTGTAGAAACATTTGGAGAAGCAGGAGGCATTGACCCTATTGTGGGAGGTAATGTGCTGGTTCCTGGAGCACTAGATGTTTCCCCAATATGTCTATACTTGAACCTTTCCACTTCAATTTGTAGCTCAACATTCCTCTGTTGCATTTTACTATATTCTTCAATTAAAATGTTATACTTCTCCATTAGGCTCTGTCTTTCAGCGTCCTCCCTTTCAGCAGTCTTTTGGGCCAACTTGGCCACATTCACAATTAAATTAGTGGCTTTGGTGGTTGAAGTCTATGAAGCCTTCTTTATTATTAATCCTCCTTTGAAATTTGGATTAATATCAGCAATCTTTCTCCATCAATTGATTGCCTTAAGTTCATCTTCTTAGCAAATAAATCAGCATTCCTAAATAAGAACATATGCATCAACATGGAAAACCAAAAGAATTGAGTACCAGTATCACCTTTCTGTAGCTTCAACGACCCTTCATCTATCCTCTCCACCAAAAAAGAAGAAAATTCATATGTTATAGAGAAGTTAGGGTGTTGCATTTGCACCCCCATGAACATGTATGCAATTGGCATTACTGCACCAGGACTAAAACCCAAGATTTGACATAGTGAATAGAAAGTACTCAAGAAAGGCTTTACAAAACAATTCAATCTGAAGGGTTCCTGGTCACTAGGGTTGATGTGAAATTGTGAACCTCCTGCCTTAACCAAATGAGGTGGAAGCAGCTTAACCCTAAAAAGAGATTTCAATTTTGTATACTCCTGCTTCATTTCCTCAAAATTAATAGGAACCAAGTCATCACTCAACTCACTCAAATCAAAAGTCTGTTGGATAACATCTCTGTTAATTTCTAATAGAACCCCTCCATCATTATCTCTAATTACCTATGTTATGGGGTCATATCTCATGGCCATTGCCCTAAGTAAGTCCACATCAGGGAACACATTTGGTACAACCAGCTTACCCATGTCATACATCCATCCATTTGAGAAATGGTGAGGAAAATTCCTCTGTCCATACCATAATCTGAACATCTCTAAGCTAGTGAGTGGAACCCTAGCATCAACAATGTTGGAACTATTATACAGCAACCCCTCCCCTAGGATTGTCCTTTGCAATAACACTACACCCTTCCTTCTATCATTTGTTGACAATGGAAATTGATCTAGAAAATCATCATACAAGTTTCTTTTCAAATACTCAATGTGGCTACAGTACTGCTTGGATGGTGCCATTTTAGACAAACTAGGGTTTCACTACAATGTTACACTTCAAGTGGCTATGACTAAGCAAAGATAGGAAATTACAGAGTAAAAATACTACAATTCCTCACAATTTATGATTAAACTATAGCCCCAACAAAAGATTTTAATGAGCTCAATGACATGCATAGCAGACCCCCCTTCCCAAATTTAGGTGCAAAAATAATAGGAAATAGAGAAAATAAACTCACGCCTTTTTTCGCACAAACTCCAATTTCTAGCTACAATTGCTCGTAATTTCACCTTTGGCTCTAAAACTATTTTTTATAGAATACTTGGATGCCTTGTGATACAAATGAAGTAAGTAAATTGATTTTATGTTGATCAAATTTTTCCAGTAGATGTCTCATCCACCATTAGAGCTCACTTGCGGGATGCACGAACGGCTCCAACCACATTTGATACAGATTTAAATTTTAACTGTTGATCCTCCAGTTTGATCAAATCATCGACGGCCACCTTTAAAACAGGGTGACATAATTTCCAACATAGAAATAAGGGGCCCACCATGCCATAAGTCACAAATGAAAACCACGTGGTAGTTTCCTGCAATACCGCAATCCCTCAATTTACCATCGCGAGATGGCAGGCAACTGTTGATCCTTCTCATCATAGATCCTACTCCTTCAAAAATGGTTGTCATCCTTTTCGTTAACCGTCGAGCAGATTTTCCCTCAAAATTATAACATCCACGTTGAAATAAAGCATGTGCATCTCACAAGCACTTTAGTAATCCACCCCTTAACACATTTAGAACCAGCTAATGCTTCCTTCACTCTTTAGACCTCATCGGATGAGACATGTGGTAAGCACCCATGATATCGTGATCCTATAATTCCTGATCGCGGGATGGTGGGCACCGTTGATCTACAGGAAATAGCTCAACGAAAGCGCTAATTCAACCCTCTAAAAAATAAAATCATCGATAGACACCTTCAAAACAAGCTGACACAATTGCCAACACTGATAAGGGGCCAACCTTACCATACACTACGAAGGAATTCTACGTGGCGGTTGCCCGCGATATCGCAATCCTAAAACTTCTGATTGTGTGATGGTGGGCAACCATTGATCCTGAGCATCAATGATCTCGTTCTTTTAACATAGTCGCCAACCATGTTGTTAACCTTGGAGTAGCTTTTCTAGCTAGATTATAACATATCTGTCAATTTAGAACATGTGTGTCTCGTGAACACTTTAGTAATCTGCCCCTTAATACATTTAAAGTGGACTAGTGTTTCCTTTACTCTTTAGGCTTCATCGGATGAGACACATGGCGCCCGCCTGTGATTTCGCAATCAACCCAAGCACCATCGCGGGATGGCGAGGAACAACTCAGATCAAATGGCAGTTGGTCAGTGATAGCACAAATTTGATCCCCCAAATAGGATACGTGGCACCTGCTAGTGATCTCATGATCCTTCAATTCCCGATCACAGGATGGCGGGCACCATTGATATCTGCAGGAAATAGATCAACGACAGCACTAAATCAACCCTTGTAAAATAAAACATTAATTAAAAAGAGAAGTGGGCATTACTAGGTGAACGACAAATAAAAAAATTATATTTATAAAAGAAAAATAAAATAAATTTACAATTTGTTTTATAATTTCACTTTTAACTTTAAATGTATGTTCCCTCATTAAGTTGTAATTTTTTTACAATCACATTTTATTTTAGATGTTTGTTTATAAAATATAAAGATGCATTAAAAATATATTATAAATATTTTTCTTTATATTATATAGCATTCATAACATTAAATTAACATAGAATAATTTCACAATATCACTTAACCAATCAAGAAAAATTTAATTATTACTATGCAACATTATTCTCACATCAAACTAACAAAAAAACATTGAAAACAAATTTATTTTTTTATATTATAGCATTCATAACTTAAACCTTTTATACACAATATCAAGTTAATTATAAAAAAGACATAAAATTATTTATAAGCAACTTAAATTTTTTAACAATTTAATAAAATATAATTTAATATAATTAAGAAAAATTAAATAATAATTATATCTAAATTTATGAAATATTGATTTACTTATTATAGATAAATTTACTTACCAATCTATTTTAACCATCAAGAAAAAAATAATCATTAGTGATTGCAACATTATTGGCACATCTTTTAAACTGACAAATAAACATTGAAAACACATTTATTTTTTATATTATAACATTCATAACTTAAACCTTTTTATACACAATGTCAAGTTAACTATAAATGGTATAGAGTTTAGATTTGCTATATATGTCATATATCAACAAAGGTAAATTTGAAAATATTTTAAATTATATAATTTCAAAAAACAATTGAATGAATTTATAGAAGATTATTTTTATTAAAGTGATAGAAACTAATCCCAATACTAACATTAATTATAAGTCTAACCATAACCCCAACCATAAAACTAACACTAATTAACTTCAAACCTAACTCTAATTTTATATCCAACCTTAAACATAACTATGATTCTAAAACTAACATTAATGAAACCCTAATTGAACCATAACCCTAACCCTAATACTAACCCTTGCCCCAATTGAACCCTAACACTAACCCCAAGCTCTATCATAGAACCTTAATCTTTACCCTCAACCCCAACCCTAATCCTAATTGAATCCTATACCTAATTTTAATTAAATTCTAACCCTATTTGAACCTTAAACTTAATTGAACTTGTGATAGGTCGAATGTGAGTGTTAGAAAACGAGCCGCAAGTAAAAGAGTGCAAATAAACACCAAAACAACCTACACCTCAAGATTAGCCTAAGTTGGAAACAACACAAGATGAAAGCAACAAAATGGAACTCTATACCTTGCGTCGAATCGATCCTTTGGTTGGCCCTTTGATCTTTGATATGTATGCTCCTTGGATGGCAAAAGATGCAAGCTAAATGATGTTGTGAGGATGAGTGCAAATGGATGAAAACATGAAAATGGCTAAGTGTAGATTGAGAAACAAAACTACAAGAGTTTGGCTAGCAAAATGATCTCTCCCCAAAATGAGAGAAAAGAGGGGGTATTTATAGGAATTTTGAGAATTCTTAGGGGAAATGGACGGTTGAGATTGATCCACCAAATATCAAGATGTAGGGCTAAGGTGAGTTGAGAACTCACAAGCCCTCACATCTTGACATGTGGCATGGGGAGAGGCTTAAGAAAGATGAGGTGGAGATGAGATGGAAGGATAGGACATGACATGGAGGGGGGTACAAAGTACCTTGGGATTGGACAAATCTCCTCATAAAGGAGGTACTTGTCCCCATGTGGGTGAGAGGACATGTGAGGAATTAAAAATTCTTCAAATATCCTTATGGGGAGAGGGGAAAGAATAAAGAATAAGTGAAGGAATTAAAAATTCCTTTTGGGTGCCTTGGGGGATTAAAAGGTGAATTAAAAATTCACATAGGGAAGTGGAGATGCCTTGTCAAAAAAGAAAAGCATTTAATAGGGTTGACTAAGGACACATGTCATAAAGGACATGGGGAAGAGAAAAGGAATTTAATATTCCTTGGAAGGATAAAAGGAATTAAAAAATCCTTGAGAGGTTGATTAGGCTAGTTAGTGAAGGATTAGAGGATGGTTAGGTGGCTAAGAGAGATTAGAGGCCAACTTGCAAAAGTTGGAGGATGTGACACCTCCTAATCAAAGATTAGGCATGTGCACATCCTAATGATAGATTAGAAGAAGGATTAAGATTAGATAAAAATGATGGAGGATGTGACATGAGGAGGAATTAAATAAATCTAATATTTATTTAATTCAATTGATGGAAGGAGGATTAAAGAGATAAGGTATTATTGATTAAATACCTTAGGGATTTGGTAGAATTAAATATATTAATTAAATAATAGCAGTATTACTTAATTAACAAAAATAAGACGAAAGGGGATGAATTTGGATAAATTAAATGTCCAAATTTAGACATCTATATTTTGCCCCTCTTTGAGATGGTGTTACGAAGTAGCATCATTTCAAAGAATATTAAAGCATAGAACCTAGAAGAAGATGGTTATATTGGGAAAGATGCCCTAGTCATTCAAAGAAGTGACTAGGAAGGAAGATGATGGGGGGTAAAAGATGAAAGTTAGGGATGAAGGATGCCCCCTTGAGAGGACATGCGAGTTCAAGAGAACATGGGTGGGCTCTCGAAATGGATGAGATGATGCAAGGGGAGTTGAAGAAGATGATGCAATGTGATGGAAGATTGGGAGGGGAGTGTGATGAAGGATGAATGGATGGGGGGGAGCATGATGAAGGATGAATGGATGGGGGGGAGCATGATGAAGGATGAATGGATGAGGGGGAATTTGATAGACGAGAGGATGAAGAGGAAATGAAATCCAAATGCAATTTGCCATCGTTGGAGCACTGATTTTTGCTATAGCATAAGACACAAGACGCCAAGGTATGAATAACCAAGGTAGATTAGTGTCTAATGCATTAAACAAACATAACAAACAAGAAGGCTATCCCAACGCCCCAAAGTCATGGTGATCTTGGTCGGGCCAGGTATTGGGATAACCACAAGCACACAAGGATGCCCCAGCGTAACACAAGACCTTAGGGATCTTGGTGGGTACTACGTGGGACAACTGAGAAGACAAACAAAAGATCAAGATACACCCCTATGTTGACTAGTCAAAGCACACCATGATATGATGGATCAAGGCGATGATGACAAGTGATGATAGGGAGCTCAAATGATAAACAAAATCCAAAAGCATCAAAAGATCACAATGAATTTCAAACGTCCTTTACCATAGGATCAATCAAGGGGATGGAGGGGATTGATGAGGTCTGTTAGGAAGGATGCATCCTATTGAGACCGATGATGGATACTAAATTAAAAGATTGATATGATGCAAGATATTCAGAAGTGATTGGATTTGATGATACAAGTGAATCTCATTTGTTAAAATACAGCTAGATAAGGGCATAGCTTGATGACGCGACACGAGAGACATGACACAAGATAGGAGACCTCGATGGATGACCAAGATAGGATAGAGAATAGGAGAAAAGTGAACAATATAGATCAATGATGGATGGAACCCCGGGGGCAGATCAAATGATCGACCTTGCCTACGTGAAAGCGCAGGGGCAACATAGTTCGACCGCAGGCCAAAGACAAGTAATGGATGAAAGATGATGAGATAACCCTAGATAAGGGGATAAAATGATGGAACTGACACGACAGAACAAGATAGACCTATTGGATTAGAGTGGAGGATAGTGACTATATAAAGCTCAGGGATGGGATAGTTATCCAAATCATCAAAGATGAAGTGGGTGGATGATATGATGGAAAAGATGTGCAAAAGAAGCAGAAGTGATGGTGATAAGATAGATGACATTGGATTGCGTGGGGAAAAGCCTATAGCTTGGTACCAATGACAAGGGATTATGAGATGGGATGAGGGTCGAGGATGGGGGAGGAAAAGGATTGTTTGGGTGGATTGGATAGAGGGATAAGGATTTGGGTGAGAATGGATGCCATGATGGAAGGATAGGAAGATAGGGATGGGAAGAGGGGAGGGATGTTATGATGGACGGGTAGGGGGATAAGGATAGGGAGGTTAAAAGGATTGTGGGGAGCAATTATAAGATAAGGACGGGGAGATGGAAGGGATTGTTCTGATGGAATGAACGATGTCTCCAAGGACTATATCACAAAGGAAGATAGATGCCCCCACTCTAGATATGTCAGGTGCGGGGAGGAAGGAAGGATGGAAGACAAGTGGATGGGAAGATAAAAGAGTGAGATGGATGAAGATAGGATGCATGGATAAGGAAGGGAGATGGAAGGTAGCATGATGGGTGGATAAGGAAGATAGATGAGTGCAAATGAGGATTAGGATAGTGTGCGGATGAGGGGAATGTATGGTAAGAGGTGTCCAAAGCATGCGTATGTGTTTGCCCCATTGTTATCAAGATCACAAGGAGGATGGAAGGATGGGGATAAGTGAGATATGCCAAGAAAAATGTGTAAGATAGGAAGGATGGAGGGGATGAATGAAAAGGATGTATAGGATGGAGACTGGTGCATAGTTGGAAGCAAAAGCGGATGGAGGGGACGCAAATCAGGAAATTGCCCCCAAGTGCAGATGGGGATTTACACATGACGCCTGTTTGCCAGGTTTTCATCATGGTACTTATCCAAGGTGCTTGTTTTCCAAATTTTCACCATTGGATGAATTATTTCTCTTTACTATTTTATTTTTATTTTTTTTGATTTTTTGATTTTTTTGACTTTCTAGATTTTTTGATTTTTTTGACTTTTTTGGATTTTTTTGCATAGCATGCAGAAGGAGATGGATAAGGGTAGGGAGGTGAATAAGTGGATTTAGAAGACATGCGATAAGGATATGGATGGACTCAAGCATCAAGTTCTATATCAGGTATTAAGATCTCATGTTTGAACCGACTATTGGATGTTGGTACAACCTTAGGATAAATGGACTATGCTAGAGGATGAATGAGAGGGATTTAATGGGGAAGATATGGGGGATAATGGGTGGGATGTTGGAAATGGCATGGATAGAATGAGGGGGTGGATACATGATGGGGAGATGAGTTCAGGACCAACACTGGCACATGTGGTGATGGATGTGAAAAGATAAGAGGACTAATGGATGGAGAATGTGGGGATAATGGAGGAGATGGAATAGTGAATTTCGCGACATAGGGACCCAAAATAGACTTAGGAGATGAAAGGTGGGTATGGTTAGCTTTTGGATTAGCAACTTTGGATGTTCTTACAGATTTTTCATTTGATGGCATTGCATCTTTTTTCTTTGGGATCCACATGGTTTTGATCTTTGCTTTGCTGGCTCTTTGTGAGCTATAGATTTGATTTTGATTTGGGATTTTGTTTTTCTTTTCTTCAACATGTCGTATAAGGGGACATGGGGAGCTTTAGATTCATGTGGATGTTTGGATTTATGCATTTTTATGTTAGCATCCAAAGTGCATTTATTAACAATGGGATGGGTGTGAGGGGATGGACGATGTGGAGCAACGGAGGTAGGAGTATGGGGATTACGTGTAGATGGGGGATGTTTGGGTATGTGCCTTTGTTGATCCTGATTATGGGACATGCGAGAGGGATGTTTATAATGGATGACATGGATAGGTGTTGGATGGATGAGCAAATGAGATGGAGGAGGTGATCTTGGGATATACGGACCCAAGATGGATAGAGTGGGTGGAGGGACATAAGAACCCAAGATGGATGCAATAGATGAAGGATGGGAGATTGTGGATGGAGGGATGTAAGGACCCAAAATGGATGGAGTGGATGAAGGAGGAATATGGACGGTTGTTTTGAGGTGATACGATAGAGGAGGAGGGATGGCAACAGATGATCTGGCGGAGCGATGGGCAGAGCCAAAAGTTCTTTTGGAGAAGGCTCGTTGAGGACATCTAGAAGTTGTACCAACATCTTTAGATTGTGAGTCTTGGGGAATAGATCCAAGACCTTGCATGCAGATTTGTTCTTTGACTCGGATGGGCTCTAAAATACCTTGCTCGTGGAGGCCTAGACCTTTTCCTTGATAGTTCATTTTCTTGAGCATGTGATCCATGATAGGATTTTTGTTATTCTGAAAACATGATGTGAGTCCATTATTAGGTGGGGGATGATGGGTGGTATATACACTGTGTTTTTCTTTTGCAAGGAGGCCACCATGGAAGAATGTGAGAGTACCAAGGGGATATGCAAGTGGTGTGGGGATAGCATTTTTAGGTGATGATGGGGGATCCTGAGAAGGAGATGATGGGATAGCAGTATTTGGATGGGTTGTATCTAGAGAGGTAGTAGGGGATATGATAGGATCTGATTTTGTGGTAGCAGGCTCATGCAATGGAGATGAAGATGGAGTGGTAGAATATTGAATGTCAAGAGGATCATGGGATGGAATGGATGGGGGATTGTGATCTTCCAATAGACTAGATGGGATGGTAGGATCTTGATCTGGAGGAGGGGATATGTTGGCATGCTTTGGATCAGGCTCTTGGCATGACTCATCATGTGTAGGAGGCATGATAATGGAGTCATGGGGGGACTCTTCAAGTGAGGAAGATGGAAGGATGGAGGAGTCAAGATATTCCTAGGAATGGATACTAGGAGTGGAAGAAGTGGATTGGATTTGGGTGTCATTGATAGGTTCGATGGCTCTCAGAGTAGGGGGTGGGTGTTCAATGGATTTGGTAGATGTGATGGTAGGAGATGGGGACTCAATGGATTCAGAGGATGTGATGGTAGGAGATGGGGACTTAGTGGATTTAGAGGATGTGATGGTATCATCCATGGATGATGGGTTGGGATGGCTTGGTTCCATGATTGCAATGTGTGGAGTTGGAGATTTCTTCTTTGTTATAAGTCATTAGAGAACTTCTGAAATGAGAGACTTGCATACTCTAGGATGAGATGGTGTGGTAGGAATGGATGAAGGTTTATGGATTAGTTGGGGATTAGGACTAGGGATTGGTGGGCTAGGATTAGATAGGGGATTAGGTGAAGGGTTAAGATAGGGGTATTGGCATGGTGAATTAGGACAGAAGGAGGTAGGTGGTGGATTGTAGTAAGGGTATGGGGATGGTGGATGAGGATGGGAAGATTGAGGTGGCAGATTAATATAGGGAGATGCAGATGTTGGATTAGGGTAAGTTGGTGGGTGTGTTTGACTAGGATAGGAAGATGTGAATGTAGGATTAGGGTGAGCAGATTGGTATGGGAGATTGGGGTAGTGGGTATATGCGGATGAAGGGTTGAGATAGGAGGATGTGGATGAGGGATTAGGATGAGGGTATTGTGATGGAAGACTAGGATAAGAGGATGCAGGTGTTGGATAAGAGGACGATGTAGATGAAGGATATGATGGATATGATGGACATCCCTTGTCAAAGGTAGCATAAGGAGTGTGATTAGGCATAGATGAAGACATGATAGGATAACTCGATGGGGTGATTGGATTTTGGAATGTGGGTGGAGAAAGCTTACTAGTAATGATAGTGTCAAGGGGATCTATGTCATATACCTCTTGATCAACAAGACTTTCGTTATCGTCGTCGATGTAATTAGGGTTTCCCTTGACCACTATTGATGGAGGATAAGGATTCATGATGGTGAAAGGATAAAGAGGATGGATGAAAGATTTTGGATGGAAATGGACAAAAGCCCAAATCGGGATTTAGGACAAGCTCAAATTGGGATTGGATTAAAGCTCAGATTAGGATGATTGGATGATGATTGGATTGGATTATCAAAGGATGATTACGACACCGAATCTACTTCGAGATGGAAGTAGATTGATTGGGTCGAAGGTGATTGGATAGGGATGAGATTGGATTGGATTGATTGATTGATCGATGATTGATTGATAAGATTGACTGATGGATGATGAAAGAGACTACAAATCTCGTTCAGAGATTATCTTAGATGACTTAGGATACTGATTGATCGGATTAAAGGATAAATGGATGATTGGGGCACCGAATCCACTTTGAGATTGAAAATGGATTGATTGGGCCGACGATGATGATTAACTTAGGATGGATGACAATCCTAAGAGGATGTTAATGATGACAATCAGATCAGACACTTCGGTCAATTTGGATAATAACCCGAGACGAAGTTCAGGGGATTTGGATGGGGAAAATGATGATTTGATTGGAGAACTGGATGATAGAAATGCATGAACAAATACTCAAAATGAGCAAACGGTTGATCAGGACAGATGAACGATTACTCGAAATGAGTAAACGAATGATTAGAATGATAGAACGAGGGTTCAAAATGATGAAAGGAGGTGTGAAATGTATGAATGTTTACTCGAAATGAGTAAACAAATGATCAGAATGGTAGAACGAGAGTTTGGAATGATGAAAGGATGTGTGAAATGTATGAATGTTTACTTGGAATGAGTAAACGGATGATCAGAATGATAGAACCAAAGTTTCGAATGATGAGAGGATGTGTGAAATAGATGAATGTTTACTCGAAACGAGTAAACGAATGATCAGAATGGTAGAACGAGTTCGAAATGATGAAAGGATGCGTGAAATAGATGAAAGTTTACTCGAAATGAGTAAATGGATGATCAGAATGGTAGAACCAAAGTTCAGAATGATAAAAGGATGTGTTAAATGGATGAGAGTTTACTTGGAATGAGTAAACAGATGATCAGAATGATAGAACGAGAGTTCAGAATGATGAAAGGATGTGTTGAGTGGATGAATGTTTACTCGGAACAAGTAAACGGATGATCAGAATGACAGAACGAGAGTTTGGAATGATGAAAGAATGTGTTAAATGGATGAACGTTTACTGGGAATGAATAAACAGATGATCGGAATGATAGAACCAAAGTTCAGAATGATGGAAGGATATGTTAAATGGATGAAAGTTTACTCGGAATGAGTAAATGGATGAGCGAAATGATAGAATGAGAGTTCAGAATAATGAAAGGATGTGTTAAATGGATGAACGTTTACTCAGAACGAGTAAACAGATGATCGGAATGACAGAAGGAGAGTTTAGAATGATGAAAGGATATGTTAAATGGATGAAAGTTTACTCGGAACAAGTAAACAGATGAGAAAAATGATAGAACGAGAGTTCAGAATGATGAAAGGATGTGTTGAATGGATGAATGTTTACTTGGAACAAGTAAACGGATGATCAGAATGACAGAACGAGAGTTTGGAATGATGAAAGGATGTGTTAAATGGATGAACATTTGTTCAGAACAAGTAAACAGATGATCGGAATGACAGAACGAGAGTTCAGAATGATGAAAGGATATGTTAAATGGATGAAAGTTTACTCGGAACGAGTAAACGGATGAGCGAAATGACAGAACGAGAGTTTGGAATGATGAAAGGATGTGTTAAATGGATGAATGTTTACTCGAAACGAGTAAACGGATGATCGGAATGATAGAATGAGAGTTCAAAATGATGAAAGGATATGTTAAATGGATGAATGTCGGAACAAATGATCAAAATGATAGAACGAGAGTTTAGAATGATGAAAGGATATGTTAAATGGATGAATGTTTACTCAAAGCGAGTAAGCGGAGGATTAGAATGATTGAACAGGAGTTGAGAATGATGGAAGGATATGTGAAATGGATGAACATTTACCGGAGCGAGTAAATAGATGATCAGAATGATAGAACCAAAGTTCAGAATGATGAAAGGATGTGTTGAATGGATGAACGTTTACTCATAACGAGTAAATGGATGATCGAAATGACAGAACGAGAGTTTGAAATGATGAAAGGATATGTGAAATGGATAAACGTTTACTCAGAATGAGTAAATGGATGATCAGAATGATAGAACGAGAGTTTGGAATGATGAAAGGATATGTTAAATGGATGAATGTTTACTCATAACGAGTAAACGGAGGATCAAAATGATTGAACGTGAGTTCAGAATGATGGAAGGATATGTGAAATGGATGAACATTTACTCAGAATGAGTAAACAGATGATCAGAATGATAGAACCAAAGTTCAGAATGATGAAAGGATGTGTTGAATGGATGAACGTTTACTCAGAACGAGTAAACAGATGATCAAAATGACAGAACAAGAGTTCAGAATGATGAAAGGATATGTGAAATGGATGAACGTTTACTCGGAACGAGTAAAAAGATGATCAGAATGATAGAATGAGAGTTTGGAATGATGAAAGGATGTGTGAAATGGATGAACATTTAATCAGAACGAGTAAACGAATGATTAGAACGATAGAACGAGGGTTTAGAATGATGAAAGGATATGTGAAATGGATGAATGTTTACTTGGAACAAGTAAACAAATGATCATAATGACAAAATGAGAGTTCAGAATGATGAAAGGATGTGTGAAATGGATGAACGTTTAATCGGAACGAGTAAACTAATGATCAGAATGATAGAACGAGGGTTCAGAATGATGAAAGGATATGTTGAATGGATGAATGTTTACTTGGAACGAGTAAACGGATGATCAGAATGATAGAATGAGAGTTCAGAATGATGAAAGGATATGTTAGATGGATGAAAGTTTACTTAGAATGAGTAAACGGATGAGAATGGTAGAGTATACCCCATTGAGGAGGCAGATGGCGAAGAAAAAGGTGCCCCATCCAACTTCTCAAAAGTATGAAGTGGTACATATCATCGGAAAGAGCACTAAAAAATGAGAAGAATTGCCTTTGAACGGAGTCAATCGGATAAACGATGTGGAAATGATGGCCCCAGGAAGAAAGAGCAGAAGGTTAAATCCACCACTACATAAGGACAGGTCTGCCACTCTGTAGGGATAGGTTTACCAGAGCAGGACAGGTCCGCCACCGCAGGACAGGTCTGCCACTGTAGGATAGGTCCACCACCGGAGGGTCAAGTCCGTCACTGGAAGGACAGGTCCGCCAGAGGATAAGTTTAAGCTTGATTTTTTGATGGATGGGTAAGGCAAAGGACCGAAAATGTAGCAAACACTGATAATGATTGGTTTTGCATGAGAAAGACAATTCAGACAGCACAACCCTAAGATTTAGTAGAAGTGGGTATGGCCAACAAAGTCTTCTACTCCAGGATGAACATGGTTGCTAAGGAGTCCTCGATATACACCCGGTATGTGAGGCCCAAACTGTGAACACCAACCCGTTACAAGTGTGAGTTAGGAACCTTAGCGAGATACTAAAGGCTCGGACCAACTCTTCACGTCATCCTGACGCTTTGCCAATTACAACGTGGTTGGATTGAGGTATAGCTTTGGCTCTCCCCCCTTTATCTACCCCGCTGGTACGCGTGGTTGGAATCATCCCTTGGGGTGATGAAATCCCCAAGCAGGTCCCACTAAGAAAATGAAAAATGGGGTGACTCAAAAGGACTTGGAAAGCTACGATTTCTCATCACCTAGGATCGCAAAATGGTGCAAGGGGATTGGATACGTCAAATAGCCTTCCACAAGCACGCCAAACAATGTTTATTGACCCCTTTAATTAAACTATGTGCCTAATTTACCAAAAGACAATTGACAAAAACTTAAAATTTTACCTTCGGAAGGACAGGTCCGCCACCCTGCAGGGACTAGTCTGCCACTCTGTTAGGATAGGTCCACCACTGCATCAGGACAGGTCCACCACTGCATTAGGACAAGTCCGCCACTACATTAGGACAATTCCGCCACTGCATTAGAATAGATTCGCCACTACATTAGGACAGGTCCGCCACTACATTAGGATAGGTCTACCACTACATTAGGACAGGTCCGCCACGGCATAAGGACAGGTCCGCCACTGTAGGATAGGTCCACCACTGCATTAGGACAGGTCTACCACTGCATTAGGATAGGTCCGCCATTTCATTAGGACAGGTCCACCACTACATTAGGACAGGTCCACCACTACAGGACAAGTCTGCCACCGGAGAAGAAAAAGGTGCCACAGCCAACTTCTTAAAAGTATCAAGTGTTATATATCATTGGAAAGAGCACGAAAAAATAAGAATTTCCTTTGAACGGAGTCAATCAGACAAACAGTGTGGAAATGGCAGCCTCAGGAAGAAAGAGCAGAAGGATAGGTCTGCCACTTTGTAGGGACAAGTCCGCCACTCTGCAAAAAATGCAAAAAATAGCAAATGTGAAAGAAAAAGACCCATTTGTGGATCCCATCGGGCGTGCCAGAAATGTGATAGGTTGAATGTGAGCGTTAAAAAATGAGTAGCAAGTAAAAGAGTGCAAATAAACACCAAAACAACCTACACCTCAAGATTAGCCTAAGTTGGAAACAACACAAGATGAAAGCAACAAAATGGAACTCTATACCTTGCATCGAATCAATCCTTTGGTTGGCCCTTCGATCTTTGATATGTATGCTCCTTGGATGGCACAAGATGCAAGCTAAATGATGTTGTGAGGATGAGTGCAAATGGATGAAAACATGAAAATGGCTAAGTGTAGATTGAGAAACAAAACTGCAAGAGTTTGGCTAACAAAATGATCTCTCCCCAAAATGAGAGAAAAGAGGGGGTATTTATAGGAATTTTGAGAATTCTTAGGGGAAATGGATGGTCAAGATTGAGCCACCAAATATCAAGATGTAGGGCTAAGGTGAGTTGAGAACTCACAAGCCCTCACATCTTGAGATGTGGCATGGGGAGAGGCTTAAGAAAGATGAGGTGGAGATGAGATGGAAGGATAGGACATGACATGGAGGGGGTACAAAGTACCTTGGGATTGGACAAGATCTCCTCATAAAGGAGGTACTTGTCCCCATGTGGGTGAGAGGACATGTGAGGAATTAAAAATTTCTCAAATATCCTTATGGGGGAGGAAAGAATAAAAGAATAAGAGTGAAGGACATGTGGGGAGAAGTGAAGGAATTAAAATTCATTTTGGGTGCCTTGGGGGATTAAAAGGTGAATTAAAAATTCACATAGGGAAGTGGAGATGCCTTGTCAAAAAAGAAAATCATTTAATAGGGTTGACTAAGGACACATGTCATAAAAGGACATGGGGAAGAGAAAAGGAATTTAATATTCCTTGGAAGGATAAAAGGAACTAAAAATTCCTTGAGAGGTTGATTAGGCTAGTTAGTGAAGGATTAGAGGATGGTTAGGTGGCTAAGAGAGATTAGAGGCCAACTTGCAAAAGTTGGAGGATGTGACACCTCCTAATCAAAGATTAGGCATGTGTGCACATCTAATGATGAGATTAGAAGAAGGATTAAAGATTAGATCAAAGAATGATGGAGGATGTATGTGACATGAGGGAAGGGAATTAAATAAATCTAATATTTATTTAATTCAAATGATGGAAGGAGGATTAAAAGAGATAAGGTATTATTGATTTAAATACCTTGGGGATTTGGTAGAATTAAAATATATTAATTAAATAATAGCGGTATTATGGCTAATTAACAAAAATAAGATGAAAGGGATGAATTTGGATAAATTAAGTGTCAAATTTAGACATCTACATAACTCATGTTTAGGGTTAGGGTTCAATTAAGGTTAGGGTTGAATTATGGTTATGATTAGGGTCAAAATTCAAATAGGACTATGGTTGGAGTTTAATTAAGGTTGCTATTCACTTAGGGTTAAGGTTCAATTAGTATTCAATTTGGGTTAGGGATCAATTAGGGTTATAATTCAATAAGGGTTTAATTAAGGTTAGTCTTAAAATAGGGCTAGGATTGGAGTTAGGGTTCAATTAAGGTAAGGGTTATTATCTATTTTAGGGTTAGGGTTCAATTAGAGTTCTCTAGGGGGGTATGTGCAGGATCATCATGGAAAAAATAGGCCCTTAAGTGGCAAAAAATTTAGAAAAATCAGAGTTAGACAACTTGGCGTAAAAATTTGAATAAGTTATCTATATTATTTCAAAAAAATGAAAAGAATAGAATCTGTAGCAAATTGAATGTAGTTTCTAAACTACTAGGTTTGTTTAAAAGAAAAAATCTATTTGGTGAAAATTTGAAATTTCAATGCGGTGGTAAATTTTAGGGAAAAAATAAAGTAGGTGTCTATTTGACCACCTAACCACAATAAAATGATAATATTTTTTTTATAATATTTTAGATATAAGTAGAGGACTCATGCAGGATGTGATGCATATTTTTTGTAATTTTTTTCTAAATAATAATTAATTATGAATTTTTATTACAAATTTTAGAAAGTATAAAAACTTCGTAATAATACCTTAACTTGGTCAAAACTTCATGAAATTCAACTTTTATTTTTTAATCATATGGTATGCAAAGCATAGAATGTGATGCATGTTTTGGATTCAAAAATGTGATACCATTTGAAAACTAGATGTTTTTCAATAAGCCTATCAATCAAGACTTTATGTGTAATTTGAATAGAAAATAAATAATAATTACTTATTAAATAAAAGTAAAGCATAATTTATATTGGTGGAAAGTTGAAATCTCATTTAAAACCCTTTCATTTCATCAATTTTGGGTAAAAAAAGGTCATCTGACCACATACCCATCATATTGCCACTTTTGGCCCATCATGATCCTACACATACCGAGGGTTTGATACAATTAGGGTTAGGTTTCAACAATACCTAGGGTTATGATTATAGTTCAATTAATATTAGAGTTAGGGTTATAATACGAGTTCAATCAGGTTAGGGTCAAGGTTTAATCAGTGTTAGAGTTAGGGTTGCAATAATAAAATTTTCCATAATGATATGGAAAGGCATTCAATTGGATTCATATACAAATGCACAAATAAGAATTGGTAATTAATAATTCTCTAGAACTAAAGTTATAACAACAAATACAATCCTTAGCTTAATCATTTTTTCTTTGTTAGGGTTGGGATAAGAATTTTACGAGGCCAACCGAGACTTAGGAAATAAAACCAAACGGAGGACATAAAGTATTAAAATCAAAGTTGGGTTTTAATTTTAATCTGGTGACGTAAGCCTAAGCCATTAAATCCAGGGGTCATGTCACCGATGGCTTAGCCAAAACCTTTCATTAAATACTAACCATGCAATATGTAGGTTTTCTAGATTCAAAGATATGGGAGAAGATCTCGATCGTACCCTGCCAACTCGTAGACCTCAAACTCAATCTGTGTGAAGATGTGTATGTCAATCTCAATCTATGCGAAGATGTTGTTGTTGGAAATCATGAAGGGTGATCTTTGGATTCTCATGCAACTCTAGTTAAACGGTGATAGTACATACGCCACCAAATTGTCATGTTTGCACATGCATTTTTACTAAGCATTGATGAAGGTTGTCATTACCTCGCACAATAAATACAAGAGGAATTAATTGCTAATAGTATCATTCTTGTAGTAGTTAGAGCACTTTGTGGACTAAGTCTAATCAAGTTTGAGTGCTTGTCTAAGAAGAGAAAATGAGTAAGTCAGTAAGGAGGTCTATTCGTTTGAGCTCACAAAAGCTCGGTCCTACTATTCAGGAAGGTGCTTTGGTTGACAAGCCCAGTCTTGTGCCCACTAGATGCAGTAGAAGGTTGCAATTCCAGGATGTTGCTGCTCAACTAGTAGATGACAAAGGCAAGTAGTCGATGTGCTCTATTACTAGTTTTGGTAGGAAAATAAGGTATGGGCATGGCTCCTTTGGATGCCAACACTCACCCATTGACCTTACAAGAAACACTTCTAATGATGCAACCGAGACCAACTCTGACTACTGTTGGTATTTACCTCACTTCAATCACGGTTTTCCCTCTGATGATTAAGTGATATCTGTGGTGCCATTGGTTGTTAAAACCCCAAGCAAACAGACTAGAACTGTATTGGGCAAGGACAAGAAAGAAGAGGAGGCTGAGGGTCTACCTTATTGGGAAACAACTAGAAGCGAGCGTGTATACCGGGGTCTAAGTGTTGGTAAGGGTAGGGTGGCAGGTAAATAAGAAGTTTTTGTGGTGCCTTCGTGGCAATTTGGTTGCCTGGTTTTTTGTGTGGATAGCGACAAGGGGATTTTGATGACAATTTGTGTTCCCTTTTCTTTTAGATTTCCCTAGTTCGTCCGCCACTATGTTTTGCAGATTCAACGTGTGGGAAGTTTTGAAATGAAATTCAAATGCAATGTAGATTTTGTTCAAATGAAAATTTGTGGTGAAATTAAATTTGAGCCCGAAGCTTGTTGCTCCCTTGTCATATAAAAGGGAATTCAAGGCTCATTTGTAGGGAGAGAACTGATGAAAGCTCTAGCTAGGTTTTGAGTTGAATATATTGGTAGAAAGATATCTCTCCTCTGATGAGGAAGTGATATCTTTGGTGCCATTGGCTGTTAAAACCCCAAGTGAATGGACTAGAACCGTATTGGGCAAGGACAAGAAAGAAGAGGAGGTTGAGGGTCTACCATATTGGGAAACAACTAGAAGCGAGTGTGTATACTGGGGTCTGAGTACTAGTAAGGGCAGGGTGGCAGGTAAATAAGAAGTTGTTGTGGTGCCTTAGTGGAAATTAATTTGGTTGCCTAGCTTTTTGCGTGGATACAAAGGGGATTGTGATGACAATTTGTGTTCCCTTTTCCTTTACCTTTCCCCAGTTCATGCACTATATATGTTTTGCAGATTCAACATGTGGGAAGTTTTGTAATGAAATTCAAATGCAATGGATATTTTGTTCAAATGAAAATTTGTGGTGAAATTACATTTGAGCCCGAAGCTTGTTGCTCCCTTGTCATATAAAAGGGAATTCAAGGCTCATTTGTAGGGAGAGAGCTGATGAAAGCTCTAGCTAGGTTTTGAGTTGAATATATGGGTAGAAAGATATATGTTCTTTGATGAGGAAGTGATATCTGTGGTGCCATTAGCTATTAAAACCCCAAGCAGACGGAATAGAATAGATAGCTTGTTTTGAGTTTTGGATGAATATATGCAGATATGACTTATAAGCATGAATAAACGTATAATTCTAATATATTTTCTCTCCTTATGTGGATTTGAGTTAATTTTGAATGAAATTTTAATGATGTTGTCATTCTTCTTTTGAGAATTTGTTCAATTGTGTGTCTATGTTTTGGGTAGAATTCAATTTTAAAATTTTGGGGTTTCATATTTATATGTGTGAGATTCATCTAATATTCCAGAAAATGAATGCTAAAATATCATGAAAAAAATGGGCATAGAATGAATGTAGAAGTAAATTTATATTTGCATATATTCATAAAATAAGATCTAATAAACAAAAAATATATGCAATTAAAAATAAAGGAAAAATAATTCAACCCAAATTCAAATAAGAGAGATAATTAGATTATATGATAACTTTAAGGCTAGGGTTAGGGTTATGATTAGAGTTATGAATCTACAATTAGGGTTCAATTAATGTTCACTTATGGTTTCTTTCTTGGGAGAAGTTTATTGAATGGTAAGTGTATTTTATAAAATTAATATGTCAAGAATTAATTTTAGATAATACTACATGTGGTTTTTCATATGGTATTAAATTGTAGATTAAAATTGATAATAGATTTCCTTCCTTCTTTTGCATTGTAAGCTACCATAATATATGGCCTTAAAATCCTATTCATATTTTGAGCTTTTCTAAACTATACAACACGACATCCAACAAAAAAATTTGTTATGCATTTTTTCCAAGCACAAATCCTTAGAATTCTTAATGTGTTACTTAGGTTAATTCTTTATTGCAATAAATAAATATGCACTAATATATATATTATGGATTTGAGGGAAAATATTAAAATATTTATATATATAGAAAAATTTAAATGCAAGGGATTCAATTACATACCTTTGCTTTTGTTAATGTTGATGAAGATACAAATCTTGATGAAGTGCCAAATTTGATGACATGATATAAAAAACTGGAATATCTTTGCTCTATGTGGCACTTGAAATTTTGTACAAAACTATAACTAACTCTACGTCAAATTTGTGACTTTGGACCTATTTTGCATCAATAAATATGAGCTTTGACACATGCCTCCTAATCTAGCATACAATATGTACTTAAATGCTCAAAATAGTTGGCAGTAGTGTTGAGATTGGTGGATCTTTGGGAAGGTCCAATGCTTCACCTTTGTATCTCTCCCTATAGATAGAGGTAGAGATGAATATAGAATGAGAGGGAAAAGGGATAAAAATAGATAGAGATATAGAGAGAGATAGAGGGAGAAATAAATATATAGAGAGATAGGGAGATATATATAGAGAGAGAGAGATGGCAAGATAGAGATATAAGGAGATATAGAGAGAGGGGAAAGAGAGAGAGAGAGAGAGATAAGTAGAGAAAGACAAATAGAGATGGAGAGGGAGACAGAAATAGGTGCAGATAGAGAGAGAGAGAAAGAGAGAGGGAGAGATAAATAAATGGGAAGAGAAAGACATAGATATAGAGATATATGGGAAGATAAAGGGACAAATAGGTTGAGATATTAAGATATATAGGGGTATAGAGAGGGAGCAAGAGATCAGGGAGAGATGGGGAGAGATAGAGAGAGGGAGGGAGAAAGGGAGAGAGATATGTAGAGGAGGGAGAGATAGAAGATGGGGAAGAGGGACATATATGTAGAGAGGGGGAGAGAGGGAGAGCGAGAGGGGGAGGCTAATTTTTTAGTTTAAATTCTATAAAATTTTCAATAAATAATAATATAAATATTATAAGAATTATATAATTTTTATTTTAAATTACACACTATATTTTATTTTTTGAAAAATATGTAATCTTTTAACCATTTTCCTATATATTTAGTATTAAGATGTTTACATCTTTTAACAATTCAATATATAATACAAATAAAATATTGTTAATAATTTAATTTACTAGCATACCTATATTAATTAATAATATATGTAAAAAACACTGAGAGTTATCTTTATCAAGATTCCTATTGACTTGAAAAAATGCTTACATTTTCATGAATATGAATTTGGAAAGCAATCAATTTGATTTCATTATTGTTTGTGTCATTGTTTATCTCAATTCCCATAAATAAGTGTACACATTGAAATTTTAAATCATACCAACTTGTCTATAACAACAATCAACCAAGAACAATAAATTTAAAAGCAGAAATGTTCATCAATCATTAGATTTAGTATTGACAGAATCAAAGAAGTATATCATGACAAAATGGCATTAACTAACTTAAATATATCCACTAATTTTTTTTCAAATGTTTGAATACATTGTTAACATTATATACATTCAATAATTTGAATGTTATGAAACCTATAGCTTTGCAATTGAGTCTAATAAAGTTTTGCTCTCAAATGAATAATCAAACTTTGTTATTTTTATGACTGTGCATTTAATCCTTTGTTCAAGTATATAAGTCTCTTTTTTCACTTGAAGTTTAAATATGTATCTGTTGAAAAGTACCTTTTGTATAATGTGTGAAAACTTAACATCATCTTGTTTTTCATGCTTCAAAATGTTCAATTCTTTTGTTGTTACACCCATAATTTCTTATGCCACTTCTTCAGAGAGCGTGGGAGAGGGTGGGAGATAGTTGGAGAGAGTTGGAGAGTGGGAGAGAGTGTGAGAGGGTGGGAGAGAGGGTGGGAGAGAGTGTGGGAGAGGGTTTGAGAAGGTGGGAGAGGGTGGGAAAGGGTGGGAGAGAGTGGCAGAAGGTGGGAGAGGGTGTGAGAGAGGGTGGGAGAGTTTGGGAGAAGGTGGGAGATGGTGGGAGAGAGTGG
>VDFB02271358.1:685146022-685157341 GCA_007258455.2 Sequoia sempervirens
TTTTAATCTACAATTTAATACCATATGAAAAACCACATGTAGTATTATCTAAAATTAATTCTTGACATATTAATTTTATAAAATACACTTACCATTCAATAAACTTCTCCCAAGAAAGAAACCATAAGTGAACATTAATTGAACCATAATTGTAGATTCATAACTCTAATCATAACCCTAACCCTAGCCTTAAAGTTATCATATAATCTAATTATCTCTCTTATTTGAATTTGGGTTGAATTATTTTTCCTTTATTTTTAATTGCATATATTTTTTGTTTATTAGATCTTATTTTATGAATATATGCAAATATAAATTTACTTCTACATTCATTCTATGCCCATTTTTTTCATGATATTTTAGCATTCATTTTCTGGAATATTAGATGAATCTCACACATATAAATATGAAACCCCAAAATTTTAAAATTGAATTCTACCCAAAACATAGACACACAATTGAACAAATTCTCAAAAGAAGAATGACAACATCATTAAAATTTCATTCAAAATTAACTCAAATCCACATAAGGAGAGAAAATATATTAGAATTATACGTTTATTCCTGCTTATAAGTCATATCTGCATACAATTTAAGATAATTTGCATATATTCATCCAAAAATCAAAACAAGCTATCTATTCCATTCCGTCTGCTTGGGGTTTTAATAGCTAATGGCACCACAGATATCACTTCCTCATCAAAGAACATATATCTTTCTACCCATATATTCAACTCAAAACCTAGCTATAGCTTTCATCAGTTCTCTCCCTACAAATGAGCCTTGAATTCCCTTTTATATGACAAGGGAGCAACAAGCTTCGGGCTCAAATGTAATTTCACCACAAATTTTCATTTGAACAAAATATCTATTGCATTTGAATTTCATTACAAAACTTCCCACATGTTGAATCTGCAAAACATATATAGTGCATGAACTGGGGAAAGGTAAAGGAAAAGGGAACACAAATTATCATCACAATCCCCTTTGTATCCACGCAAAAAAATAGGCAACCAAATTAATTTCCACTAAGGCACCACAACAACTTCTTATTTACCTGCCACCCTGCCCTTACTAGTACTCAGACCCCGGTATACACACTCGCTTCTAGTTGTTTCCCAATATGGTAGACCCTCAACCTCCTCTTCTTTCTTGTCCTTGCCCAATACGGTTCTAGTCCATTCACTTGGGGTTTTAACAACCAATGGCACCAAAGATATCACTTCCTCATCAGAGGAGAGATATCTTTCTACCCATATATTCAACTCAAAACCTAGCTAGAGCTTTCATCAGTTCTCTCCCTAAAAATGAGCCTTGAATTCCCTTTTATATGACAAGGGAGCAACAACCTTTGGGCTCAAATTTAATTTCACCACAAATTTTCATTTGAACAAAATCTACATTGCATTTGACTTTCAATTCAAAACTTCCCACACGTTGAATCTGCAAAACATAGTGGCGCACGAACTAGGGAAATCTAAAAGAAAAGGGAACACAAATTGTCATCAAAATCCCCTTGTCGCTATCCACACAAAAAAACCAGGCAACCAAATTGCCACGAAGGCACCACAACAACTTCTTATTTACCCGCCACCCTGCCCTTACCAACACTCAGACCCTGGTATACACGCTCGCTTCTAGTTGTTTCCCAATAAGGTAGACCCTCAGCCTCCTCTTCTTTCTTGTCCTTGCCCAATATAGTTCTAGTCTGTTTGCTTGGGGTTTTAACAACCAATGGCACCACAGATATCACTTCCTCATCAGAGGGAAAACCGTGATTGAAGTGAGGTAAATACCAATAGTAGTCAGAGTTGGTCTCGGTTGCATCATTAGAAGTGTTTCTTGTAAGGTCAATGGGTGAGTGTTGGCACCCAAAGGAGCCATGCGCATACCTTATTTTCCTACCAAAACTAGTAATAGAGCACACCGACTACTTGCCTTTGTCATCTACTAGTTGAGCAGCAACATCTTGGAATTGCAACCTTCTACTGCATCTAGTGGGCACAAGACTGGGCTTGTCAACCAAAGCACCTTCCTGAATAGCAGGACTGAGCTTTTGTGAGCTCAAACAAATAGACCTCCTTACTGAATTACTCATTTTATCTTCTTAGACAAGCACTCAAACTTGATTAGACTTAGTCCACAAAGTGATCTAACTACTACAAGAATGATACTATTAGCAGTTAATTCCTCTTGTATTTATTGTGCGAGGTAATGACAACCTTCATCAATGCTTAGTAAAAATGCATGTGCAAACATGACAATTTGGTGGCGTATGTACTGTCACCGTTTAACTAGAGTTGCATGAGAATCCAAAGATCACCCTTCATGATTTCTAACAACATCTTCGCATAGATTGAGATCGACATACACATCTTCACACAGATTGAGTTTGAAGTCTACGAGTTGGCAGGGTACGATTGAGATCTTCTCCCATATCTTTGAATCTGGAAAACCTACATATTGCATGGATAGTATTTAATGAAAGGTTTTGGCTAAGCCATCGGTGACATGACCCCTAGATTTAATGGCTTAGGCTTACGTCACCAGATTAAAATTAAAACCCAACTTTGATTTTAATACTTTATGTCCTCCGTTTGGTTTTATTTCCTAAGTCTCGGTTGGCCCCGTAAAATTCTTATCCCAACCCTAACAAAGAAAAAATGATTAAGCTAAGGATTGTATTTGTTGTTATAACTTTAGTTCTAGAGAATTCTTAATTACCAATTCTTATTTGTGCATTTGTATATGAATCCAATTGAATGCCTTTCCATATCATTATGGAAAAGGAAATTTTGTGTGCAACCCCTAACTCCTAACTTAGCGATTAAACCTTGACCCTAGCTGATTGAACTTCAAATTGTTATAACCTAACTCTAGGTAATTGGTGTAATCATAACCTAGTATTATTTGAAACCTAACCCTAATTGTACAATAAAACCGGGTATGTCAAGGATGTATTGAGGCAAAAAGTAGCAATATGATGGGTATGTGGTTGGCGACCTTTTAAAATTGATGATGAGGTTTTAAATGAGATTCTCAACTTTCCACCAATATAAATTATGCTTTTACTTTTTAATTTAATAAAGTAATTATTATTTATTTTCTATTCAAATTACACCTAAAGTCTTGATTAGGTAGGCTTATTGAAAAACATCTATAGTTTTCAAATGGTATCACATTTTCTGAATCAAAACATGCATCACATTCTATGCTTTGCATACTATATGATTAAAAATAAAAGAAGTTGAATTTCATAAAGTTTGACCAAGTTAAGGTGAATTAGGACATCTGAGTTTTATACTTTTCTAAAAGTTGTAATAAAAAATGCTGATAATTATTTACTTTGGAAAAAATTACAAAAAAATATACATCACATCCGGGCATGACTCCTCTACTTATATCTAAAATATTATAAAAAAAATATTATCATTTTATTGTGGTTAGGGTAGTCGAATAGACACCTACTTATTTTTTCACTGAAATTTAAGTACTACTACATTTCAAATTTTCACCAAATAGATTTTTTTTTTCTTTTTAAACAAACCTAGTAGTTTAGAAACTACATTCAGAATTTTCTACAGATTCTATTCTTTCATTTTTTGAAATAATATGAATAACTTATTCAAATTTTTCGTCCGGGATTGTCTAACTCCGATTTTTCTAAATTTTTGCCATAGGGCCTATTTTTCCATGATGATCTGCATACCCCTAGAGAACTCTAATTGAACCCTAACCCTAAAATAAACAATAACCCTTACCTTAATTAAACCCTAACTGCAATCCTAGCCCTATTTTAAGACTAACCTTAACCCTGACCTTAATTAAACCCTTATTGAATTATAACCCTAATTGATCCCTAACCCAAATTGAATACTAATTGAACCTTAACCCTAAGTGAATAGCAGCCTTAATTAAACTCCAACCATAACCCTATTTGAATTTTGACCCTAATCATAACCATAATTCAGCCTAACCTTAATTGAACCCTAACCCTAAACATGAGTTATGTAGATGTCTAGAATTTGGACACTTAATTTATCCAAATTCATCCCTTTCATCTTATTTTGGATTAATTAAGTATCTTGCTATTATTATTTAGTGTATATTTAATTCTACCAAATCCCTAAGGTATTTAATCAATAATACCTTGTCTCTTTAATCCTCCTTCCGCAATTGAATTAAATAAATATTTAAATAAATATTAGATTTATTTAATTCCCTTCATGTCACATCCTCCATCATTTTTATCTTATCTTAATCCTTCTTCTAATCTTATCATTAGGATGTGCACATGCCTAATCCTTGATTAGGATGTGTCACATCCTCCAACTTTTGCAAGTTGGCCTCTAATCTCTCTTAGCCACCTAACCCTCCTCTAATCCTCCATTAACTAGCCTAATCAACCTCTCAAGGATTTTTTAATTCCTTTTATCCTTCCAAGGAATATTAAATTCCTTTTCTCTTCCCCATGTCCTTTATGATGTGTCATATTAACCCTATTAAATGCTTTCTTTTTTGACCAGGCATCTCACTTCCTATGCGATTTTTAAATTAGCCTTTTAATCCCAGGCACCCAAAGAGATTTTTAATTCCTTCACTTCTCCACATGTCCTTCCTTATTCTTTATTCTTTCCCTCTCCCATAAGGATATTTGAGGAATTTTAAATTCCTCACATGTCCTCTCACCCACATGGGGACAAGTACCTCCTTTATGAGGAGATTTTGTCCAATCCCAAGGTACTTTGTACCCCCCTCCATGTCATGTCCTATCCTTCCATCTCATCTCCACCTCATCTTTCTTAAGCCTCTCCCCATGCCACATGTCAAGATGTGAGGGCTTGTGAGTTCTCAACTCACCTTAGCCCTACATCTTGATATTTGGTGGATCAATCTCAACCGTCCATTTCCCCTAAGAATTCTCAAAATTCCTATAAATACCCCCTCTTTTCTCTCATTTTGGGGAGAGATCATTTTGCTAGCCAAACTCTTACAATTTTGTTTCTCAATCTACACTTAGCCATTTTCATATTTTCATCCATTTGCACTCATCCTCACAACATCATTTAGCTTGCATCTTGTGCCATCCAAGGAGCATACATATCAAAGATCGAAGGGCCAACCAAAGGATTGATTCGACGTAAGGTATAGAGTTCCATTTTGTTGCTTTCATCTTGTGTTGTTTCCAACTTAGGCTAATCTTGAGGTGTAGGTTGTTTTGGTGTTTATTTGCACTCTTTTACTTGCTGCTCATTTTTTAACGCTCTCATTCAACCTATCACATTTCTGGCACGCCCGGTGGGACCCACAAATGGGTCTTTTCTTTCACGTTTGCTATTTTTTGTATTTTTTGCAGAGTGGCAGACCTGTCCCTACAAAGTGGCAGACCTATCCTTCTGCTCTTTCTTCCTGAGGCCGCCATTTCCACACTGTTTGTCTGATTGACTCCGTTCAAAGGCAGTTCTTATTTTTTCGCGCTCTTTCCAATGATATATAACACTTGATACTTTTAAGAAGTTGGTTGGGGCACCTTTTTCTTCTCCAGTGGCAGACCTGTCTTGTAGTGGTGGACCTAGCCTAATGCAGTGGTGGACCTGTCCTAATGCAATGGCGGACCTGTCCTAATGCAGTGGCAGACCTATCCTAATGCAGTGGCAGACCTATCCTACAGTGGCGGACCTATCCTTATGCAGTGGCGGACCTGTCCTAATGCAGTGGTAGACCTATCCTAATGCAGTGGCGGACCTGTCCTAATATAGTGGCAGATATGTTCTAATGCAGTGGCAGAATTGTCCTAATGCAGTGGCGGACTTGTCCTAATGCAGTGGTGGACCTGTCCTGATGCAGTGGCGGACCTATCCTAATAGAGTGGCAGACTTGTCCCTGCAGAGTGGCGGACTTGTCCTTTCAAAGGTAAAATTTCAAGTTTTTGCTGATTGTCTTTTGGTAAATTAGGCACATAGTTTAATTAAAGGGGTCAATAAACCTTGTTTGGCGTGCTTGTGGAAGGCTATTTGGCATATCCAATCCCCTTGCGCCATTTTGCGATCCTAGGTGATGAGAAATCGTAGCTTTCCAAGTCCTTTAGAGTCACCCTATTTTTCATTTTCTTAGTGGGACCTGCTTGGGGATTTCATCACCCCAAGGGACGATTCCAACCACGCGTATCGGCGGGGTATATAAAGGGGGGAGAGCCAAAGCTGTACCTCAATCCAACCACGTTGTAATTGGCAAAGCATCAGGATGACGTGAAGAGTTGGTCCGAGCCTTTAGTATCTCGCTAAGGTTCCTGACTCACGCTTGTAACAGGTTGGTGTTCATAGTTTGGGCCTCACATACCGAGTGTATATCGAGGACTCCTTAGCAACCATGTTCATCCTAGAGTAGAAGACTTTGTTGGCCATACCCACTTCTACTAAATCTTAGGGTTGTGCTGTTTGAATTGTCTTTCTCATGCAAAACCAGTCATTATCAGTGTTTGCTACATTTTCAGTCCTTTGCCTTACCCATCCATCAAAAAATCAAGCTTAAACTTATCCTCTGGCGGACCTGTCCTTCCAGTGGCGGACTTGACCCTCTAGTGGTCGACCTATCCTATGGTGGCGGACCTGTCCTACAGTGGCGGACCTGTTCTGCTCTGGCAAACCTATCCCTGCAGAGTGGCAAACCTATCCTTATGTAGTGGCGGATTTAACCTTCTTCTCTTTCTTCCCGGGGCCACCATTTCCACATTGTTTATCCAATTGACTCTGTTCAAAGGAAATTCTTCTCATTTTTTTGTGCTCTTTCCGATGATATGTACCACTTCATACTTTTGAGAAGTTGGATGGGGCACCTTTTTCTTCACCATCTGCCTCCTCAATGGGGTATACTCTACCATTCTCATCTGTTTACTCATTCTGAGTAAACTTTCATCCATCTAACATATCCTTTCATCATTCTGAACTCTCATTCTATCATTCTGATCATTTGTTTACTCGTTCTGAGTAAACATTCATCCATTCAACATATCCTTTCATCATTCTGAACCCTCGTTCTATCGTTCTGATCATTAGTTTACTCGTTCCGATTAAACGTTCATCCATTTCACACATCCTTTCATCATTCTGAACTCTCATTCTGTCATTCTGATCATTTGTTTACTTGTTCCAAGTAAACATTCATCCATTTCACATATCCTTTCATCATTCTGAACCCTCGTTCTATCATTCTAATCATTTGTTTACTCGTTTTGATTAAACATTCATCCATTTCACACATCCTTTCATCATTCCAAACTCTCATTCTATCATTCTGATCATCTGTTTACTCATTCCGAGTAAATGTTCATCCATTTCACATATCCTTTCATCATTCTGAACTCTTGTTCTGTCATTTTGATCATCCGTTTACTCGTTCTGAGTAAACGTTCATCCATTCAACACATCCTTTCATCATTCTGAACTTTGGTTCTATCATTCTGATCATCCGTTTACTCATTCTGAGTAAATGTTCATCCATTTCACATATCCTTCCATCATTCTGAACTCACGTTCAATCATTCTGATCCTCTGTTTACTCGTTCTGAGTAAACATTCATCCATTTAACATATCCTTTCATCATTCCAAACTCTCGTTCTATCATTCTGATCATCCGTTTACTCGTTCTAAGTAAATGTTTATCCATTTCACATATCCTTTCATCATTTCAAACTCTCGTTCTGTCATTTCGATCATCCATTTACTCGTTCCGAGTAAACGGTCATCTATTCAACACATCCTTTCATCATTCTGAACTTTGGTTCTATCATTCCAATCATCTATTTACTCGTTCCAAGTAAATGTTCATCCATTTCACATATCCTTCCATCATTCTAAACTCCTATTCAGTCATTCTGATCCTCCGTTTACTCATTTCGAGTAAACATTCATCCATTTAACATATCCTTTCATCATTCTAAACTCTCATTCTATCATTTTGATCATCTGTTTACTCATTCCGAGCAAACATTCATCCATTTAACATATCCTTTCATCATTTTGAACTCTCATTCTATCATTCCGATCATCCGTTTACTCGTTTCGAGTAAACATTCATCCATTTAACACATCCTTTCATCATTCCAAACTCTCGTTCTGTCATTTCGCTCATCCGTTTACTCGTTCTGAGTAAACTTTCATCCATTTAACATATCCTTTCATCATTCTGAACTCTCGTTCTATCATTCCGATCATCCGTTTACTTGTTCTGAGCAAATGTTCATCCATTTAACACATCCTTTCATCATTCCAAACTCTCGTTCTGTCATTCTGATCATCCGTTTACTTGTTCCAAGTAAACATTCATCCATTCAACACATCCTTTCATCATTCTGAACTCTCGTTCTGTCATTTCGCTCATCTGTTTACTTGTTCTGAGTAAACTTTCATCCATTTAACATATCCTTTCATCATTCTAAACTCTCGTTCTGTCATTTCAATCATCCGTTTACTCATTCTGAGTAAACGTTCATCCATTTAACACATCCTTTCATCATTCTGAACTCTCGTTCTGTCATTTTGCTCATCCGTTTACTCGTTTCGAGTAAACTTTCATCCATTTAACATATCCTTCCATCATTCTGAACTTTGGTTCTATCATTCTGATCATCTGTTTACTCATTCCCAGTAAACATTCATCCATTTAACACATCCTTTCATCATTTGAAACTCTCGTTCTGTCATTCTGATCATCCGTTTACTTGTTCCAAGTAAACATTCATCCATTCAACACATCCTTTCATCATTCTGAACTCTCGTTCTGTCATTCTGATCATCTGTTTACTCATTCCAAGTAAACTCTCATCCATTTAACACATCCTTTTATCATTCTGAACTTTGGTTCTACCATTCTGATCATCCGTTTACTCGTTCTAAGTAAACATTCATCTATTTCACGCATCCTTTCATCATTTCGAACTCTCGTTCTACCATTCTGATCATTCGTTTTACTCATTTCGGGTAAACGTTCATCTATTTCACACATCCTCTCATCATTTGAAACTTCTGGTTCTATCATTAAGATCATCACGTTTACTTTCGTTCCAAGTAAACATTCATACATTCACACATCCTTTCATGCGTTTCCAAACTCTTTCGTTCTACCATTAAGATGCATTTTTTCTCATTACGGGTAAACATTCCTTATTTACACCTCCTTTCATCATTTTGAACCCTGGATTTATCATTTAATCATTAGTTTACACTCATTTATTGTCATTCATCTATCTTTGATCAGCCGGTTTTCATTTAAATTGTTGTTCATCCATTTCTATCATCCATTTCTCCGATCAAATCATCATTTTCCCCATCCAAATCCCCCGAACTTCGTCTTGGGTTATTATCCAAATTGATCAAGGTGTCTGATCTGATCATCATCATTAATATCCTCTTAGGGTTGTCATCCATCCTAAGTTAATCATCATCGTTGGCCCAATCAATCCATTTTCAATCTCAAGAGTGGATTAGGTCTTCAATCATCCATTTATCAGCTAATCAGATCAATCGATTATCTAGAGTCATCCTAAGATAATCTACGAAGTTGTGAATCTCTTTCATCATCCATCAGTCGATCTTATCAATCAATCATCGATCGATCTTATCTAATCCAATCCAATTGCATCCCTATCCAATCACCTTCAACCTAATCAATCTACTTCCATCTTGAAGCAGATTCGATGTCGTAATCATCCTTTGATAATCCAATCCGATCATCAAAATCAATCCCATCGTATCATCCAATCATCCTAATCTGAGCTTTAATCCAATCCCAATTTGAGCTTGTCCTAAATCTCGATTTGGGCTTTTGTCCATTTCCATCCAAGATCTTTCATCCATCCTCTTTATCCTTTCCTCATCATGAATCCTTATCCTCCACCAATAGTAGTCAAGGGAAACCCTAATTATGTTGATGATGATAACAAGAGTCTTGTTGATCCAGAAGTATACGACATAGATCCCCTTGACATTATCATTGCTAGTAAGCTTATCCACCCACATTCCAAAATCCAATCACCCCATCGAGTTATCCTATCATGTCTTCATCTATGCCTAATCACACTCCTTATGCTACCTTTGACAAGGGATGTCCATCATATCCATCATATCCTTCATCTACATCGTCCTCTTATCCAACACCTGCATCCTCTTATCCTAGTCTTCCATCACAATACCCTCATCCTAATCCCTCATCCACATCCTCCTATCTCAACCCTTCATCCGCATATACCCACTACCCCAATCTCCCATACCAATCTGCTCACCCTAATCCTACATTCACATCTTCCTATCCTAGTCAAACACACCCACCAACTTACCCTAATCCAACATCTGCATCTCCCTATATTAATCTGCCACCTCAATCTTCCCATCCTCATCCACCATCCCCATACCCTTACTACAATCCACCACCTACCTCCTTCTGTCCTAATTCACCATGCCAATACCCCTATCTTAACCCTTCACCTAATCCCCTATCTAATCCTAGCCCACCAATCCCTAGTCCTAATCCCCAACTAATCCATAAACCTTCATCCATTCCTACCACACCATCTCATCCTAGAGTATGCAAGTCTCTCATTTCAGAAGTTCTCTAATGACTTATAACAAAGAAGAAATCTCCAACTCCACACATTGCAATCATGGAACCAAGCCATCCCAACCCATCATCCATGGATGATACCATCACATCCTCTAAATCCACTAAGTCCCCATCTCCTACCATCACATCCTCTGAATCCATTGAGTCCCCATCTCCTACCATCACATCTACCAAATCCATTGAACACCCACCCCCTACTCTGAGAGCCATCGAACCTATCAATGACACCCAAATCCAATCCACTTCTTCCACTCCTAGTATCCATTCCTAGGAATATCTTGACTCCTCCATCCTTCCATCTTCCTCACTTGAAGAGTCCCCCCATGACTCCATTATCATGCCTCCTACACATGATGAGTCATGCCAAGAGCCTGATCCAAAGCATGCCAACATATCCCCTCCTCCAGATCAAGATCCTACCATCCCATCTAGTCTATTGGAAGATCACAATCCCCCATCCATTCCATCCCATGATCCTCTTGACATTCAATATTCTACCACTCCATCTTCATCTCCATTGCATGAGCCTGCTACCACAAAATCAGATCCTATCATATCCCCTACTACCTCTCTAGATACAACCCATCCAAATACTGCTATCCCATCATCTCCTTCTCAGGATCCCCCATCATCACCTAAAAATGCTATCCCCACACCACTTGCATATCCCCTTGGTACTCTCACATTCTTCCATGGTGGCC
>VDFB02271358.1:685157441-685179329 GCA_007258455.2 Sequoia sempervirens
ATCCCTCCCCTCTTCCCATCCCTATCTTCCTATCCTTCCATCATGGCATCCATTCTCACCCAAATCCTTATCTCTCTATCTAATCCACCCAAACAATCCTTTTCCTCCCCCCATCCTCGACCCTCATCCCATATCATAATCCCTTGTCATTGGTACCAAGCTATAGGCTTTTCCCCAAGCAATCCAATGTCATCTATCTTATCACCATCACTTCTGCTTCTTTTGCACATCTTTTCCATCATATCATCCACCCACTTCATCTTTGATGATTTGGATAACTATCCCATCCCTGAGCTTTATATAGTCACTATCCTCCACTCTAATCCAATAGGTCTATCTTGTTTTTTCGTGTCAGTTCCATCATTTTATCCCCTTATCTAGGGTTATCTCATCATCTTTCATCCATTACTTGTCTTTGGCCTGCGGTCAAACTACGTTGCCCCTGCGCTTTCACGTAGGCAAGGTCAATCATTTGATCTGCCCCTGGGGTTCCATCCATCATCGATCTATATTGTTCACTTTTCTCCTATTCTCTATCCTATCTTGGTCATCCATTGAGGTCTCCTATCTTGTGTCATGTCTCTCGTGTCACGTCATCAAGCTATGCCCTTATCTAGCTGTATTTTAACAAATGAGATTCACTTGTATCATCAAATCCAATCACTTCTGAATATCTTGCATCATATCAATCTTTTAATTTAGTATCCATCATCGGTCTCAACAGGATGCATCCTTCCTAATAGACCTCATCAATCCCCTCCATCCCCTTGATTTATCCTATGGTAAAGGACGTTTGAAATTCAGTGTGATCTTTTGATGCTTTTGGATTTTGTTTATCATTTGAGCTCCCTATCATCACTTGTCATCGTCGCCTTGATCCATCATATCATGGTGTGCTTTGACTAGTCAACATAGGGGTGTATCTTGATCTTTTGTTTGTCTTCTCGGTTGTCCCACGTAGTACCCACCAAGATCCCTAAGGTCTTGTGTTACGCTGGGGCATCCTTGTGTGCTTGTGGTTATCCCAATACCTAGCCCGACCAAGGTCACCATGACTTTGGGGCGTTGGGATAGCCTTCTTGTTTGTTATGTTTGTTTAATGCATTAGACACTAATCTACCTTGGTTCTTCATACCTTGGCGTCTTGTGTCAAATGCTATAGCAAAAATCAGTGCTCCAACGATGGAAAATTGCATTTGGATTTCATTTCCTCTTCATCCTCTCGTCTATCAAATTCCCCCCCATCCATTCATCCTTCATCATGCTCCCCCCCCATCCATTCATCCTTCATCACACTCCCCTCCCAATCTTCCATCACATTGCATCATCTTCTTCAACTCCCCTTGCATCATCTCATCCATTTCGAGAGCCCACCCATGTTCTCTTGAACTCGCATGTCCTCTCGAGGGGGCATCCTTCATCCCTAACTTTCATCTTTTACCCCCCATCATCTTCTTTCCTAGTCACTTCTTTGAATGACTGGGGCATCTTTCCCAATATAACCATCTTATTCTAGGTTCTATGCTTTAATATTCTTTGAAATGATGCTACTTCGTAACACCATCTCAAAGAGGGGCAAAATGTAGATGTCTAAATTTGGACACTTAATTTATCCAAATTCATCACCTTTCATCTTATTTTCGTTAATTAAGTAATACTGCTATTATTTAATTAATATATTTAATTATACCAAATCCCTAAGGTATTTAATCAATAATACCTTATCTCTTTAATCCTCCTTCCATCAATTGAATTAAATAAATATCAGATTTATTTAATTCCTCCTCATGTCACATCCTCCATCATTTTTATCTAATCTTAATCCTTCTTCTAATCTATCATTAGGATGTGCACATGCCTAATATTTGATTAGGAGGTGTCACATCCTCCAACTTTTGCAAGTTGGCCTCTAATCTCTCTTAGCCACCTAACCATCCTCTAATCCTTCACTAACTAGCCTAATCAACCTCTCAAGGAATTTTTAATTCCTTTTATCCTTCAAAATTTTAAATTCCTTTTTCTTCCCCATGTCCTTTATGACATGTGTCCTTAGTCAACCCTATTAAATGCTTTTCTTTTTTGACAAGGCATCTCCACTTCCCTATGTGAATTTTTAATTCACCTTTTAATCCCCCAAGGCACCCAAAAGGAATTTTTAATTCCTTCACTTATTCTTTATTCTTTCCCCTCTCCCCATAAGGATATTTGAAGAATTTTTAATTCCTCACATGTCCTCTCACCCACATGGGGACAAGTACCTCCTTTATGAGGAGATCTTGTCCAATCCCAAGGTACTTTGTACCCCCCTCCATGTCATGTCATATCCTTCCATCTCATCTCCACCTCATCTTTCTTAAGTCTCTCCCCATGCCACATGTCAAGATGTGAGGGCTTGTGAGTTCCCAACTCACCTTAACCCTACATCTTGATATTTGGTGGATCAATCTCAACCGTCCATTTCCCCTAAGAATTCTCAAAATTCTTATAAATACCCCCTCTTTTCTCTCATTTTGGGGAGAGATCATTTTGCTAGCCAAACTCTTGCAGTTTTGTTTCTCAATCTACACTTAGCCATTTTCATGTTTTCATCCATTTGCACTCATCCTCACAACATCATTTAGCTTGCATCTTGTGCCATCCAAGGAGCATACATATCAAAGATCGAAGGGCCAACCAAAAGATCGATTCGACGCAAGGTATAGAGTTTCATTTTGTTGCTTTCATCTTGTGTTGTTTCCAACTTAGGCTAATCTTGAGGTGTAGGTTGATTTGGTGTTTATTTGCACTCTTTTACTTGCGACTCATTTTCTAACACTTACATTCGACCTATCACAAGTTCAATTAAGTTTAAAGTTCAAATAGGGTTAGAATTTAATTAAAATTAGGTATAGGATTCAATTAGGATTAGGGTTGGTTTTGAGGGTAAAGATTAAGGTTCTACGATAGAGCTTGGGGTTAGTGTTAGGGTTCAATTGGGGCAAGGGTTAGTATTAGGGTTAGGGTTATGGTTCAATTAGGGTTTCATTAATGTTAGTTTTAGAATCATAGTTATGTTTAAGGTTGGATATAAAATTAGAGTTAGGTTTGAAGTTAATTAGTGTTAGTTTTATGGTTGGGGTTATGGTTAGACTTATAATTAATGTTAGTATTGGGATTAGTTTCTATCACTTTAATAAAAATAATCTTCTATAAATTCATTCAATTGTTTTTTGAAATTATATAATTTAAAATATTTTCAAATTTACCTTTGTTGATATATGACATATATAGCAAATCTAAACTCTATACCATTTATAGTTAACTTGACATTGTGTATAAAAAGGTTTAAGTTATGAATGTTATAATATAAAAAATAAATGTGTTTTCAATGTTTATTTGTCAGTTTAAAAGATGTGCCAATAATGTTGCAATCACTAATGATTAATTTTTTCTTGATGGTTAAAATAGATTGGTAAGTAAATTTATCATTGATTTTTTCTTGATAAGTAAATCAATATTTCATAAATTTAGATATAATTATTATTTAATTTTTCTTAATTATATTAAATTATATTTTATTAAATTGTTAAAAAAATTAATTTGCTTATAAATAATTTTATGTCTTTTTTATAATTAACTTGATATTGTGTATAAAAGGTTTAAGTTATGAATGCTATAATATAAAAAAATAAATTTGTTTTCAATGTTTTTTTGTTAGTTTGATGTGAGAATAATGTTGCATAGTAATAATTAAATTTTTTTTGATTGGTTAAGTGATATTGTGAAATTATTCTATGTTAATTTAATGTTATGAATGCTATATAATATAAAGAAAAATATTTCTAATATATTTTTAATGCATCTTTATATTTTATAAACAAACATCTAAAATAAAAATGTGATTGTAAAAAAATTACAACTTAATGAGTGAACATACATTTAAAGTTAAAAGTGAAATTATAAAACAAATTGTAAATTTATTTTATTTTTCTTTTATAAATATAATTTTTTTATTTGTCATTCACCTAGTAATGCCCACTTCTCTTTTTAATGAATGTTTTATTTTACAAGGGTTGATTTAGTGCTGCCGTTGATCTATTTCCTGCAGATATCAATGGTGCCTGCCATCCTATGATCGGGAATTGAAGGATCACGAAATCACTAGCAGGTGCCACGTATCCTATCCGGGGGATCAAATTTGTGCTATCACTGACCAACTGCCATTTGATCTGAGCCGTTCCTCACCATCCCGCAATGGTGCTTGGGTTGATTGTGAAATCACAGGCGGGCGCCATGTGTCTCATCTGATGAAGCCTAAAGAGTAAAGGAAACACTAGCCCACTTTAAATGTATTAAGGGGCAGATTACTAAAGTGTTCACGAGACACACATGTTCTAAATTGATAGATATGTTATAATCTAGCTAGAAAAGCTACTCCAAGGTTAACGACATGGCTGGCGACTGTGTTAAAGGAACGAGATCATTGATGCTCAGGATCAATGGTTGCCCACCATCACGTGATCAAAAGTTTCAGGATTGCGATATCGCAGGCAACCGCCACGTGGAATTCCTTTGTAGTGTATGGTAAGGTTGGCCCCTTATCAGTGTTGGCAATTGTGTCAGCTTGTTTTGAAGGTGTCTGTCGATGATTTTATTTTTTAGAGGGTTGAATTAGCACTTTCATTGAGCTATTTCTTGTAGATCAACGGTGCCCACCATCCCGCAATCAGGAATTATAGGATCACGATATCACGGGCGCTTGCCACATGTCTCATCCGATGAGGTCTAAAGAGTGAAGGAAGCATTAGTTGGTTCTAAATGTGTTAAGGGGTGGATTACTAAAGTGCTTGTGAGATGCACATGCTTTATTTCAACGTGGATGTTATAATTTTGAGGGAAAATCTGCTCGACGGTTAATGAAAAGGACGACAACCATTTTTGAAGGAGTAGGATCTATGATGAGAAGGATCAACAGTTGCCTGCCATCCCGCGATGGTAAATTAAGGGATTGCGGTATTGCGGGAAACTGCCACGTGGTTTTCATTTGTGACTTATGGCATGGTGGGCCCCTTATTTCTATGTTGGAAATTATATCACCCTGTTTTAAAGGTGGCCATTGATGATTTGATCAAACTGGAGGATAAACAATTCAAATTTAAATCTGTATCAAATTTGGTTGGAGCCGTTCGTGCATCCCGTGAGTGAGCTCTAATGGTGGATGAGACATCTATTGGAAAAATTTGATCGACATAAAATCAATACTTACTTCATTTGTATCACAAGGCATCCAAGTATTTTGTAAAAAATAGTTTTAGAGCCAAAGGTAAAATTACGAGCAATTGTAGCTAGAAATTGGATTTTGTGCGAAAAAAGGCGTGAGTTTATTTTCTCTATTTCCTATTATTTTTGCACCTAAATTTGGGAAGGGGGGTCTGCTATGCATGTCATTGAGCTCATTAAAATATTTTGTTGGGGCTATAGTTTAATCATAAATTGTGAGGAATTGTAGTATTTTTACTCTGTAATTTCCTATCTTTGCTTAGTCATAGCCACTTGAAGTGTAACATTGTAGTGAAACCCTAGTTTGTCTAAAATGGCACCATCCAAGCAGTACTGTAGCCACATTGAGTATTTGAAAAGAAACTTGTACGATGATTTCCTAGATCAATTTCCATTGTCAACAAATGATAGAAGGAAGGGTGTAGTGTTATTGCAAAGGACAATCCTAGGGGAGGGGTTGCTATATAATAGTTCCAACATTGCTGATGCTAGGGTTCCACTCACTAGCTTAGAGATGTTCAGATTATGGTATGGACAGAGGAATTTTCCTCACCATTTCTCAAATGGATGGATGTATGACATGGGTAAGCTGGTTGTACCAAATGTGTTCCCTGATGTGGACTTACTTAGGGAAATGGCCATGAGATATGACCCCATAACATGGGTAATTAGAGATAATGATGGAGGGGTTCTATTAGAAATTAACAGAGATGTTATCCAACAGACTTTTGATTTGAGTGAGCTGAGTGATGACTTGGTTCCTATTAATTTTGAGGAAATGAAGTAGGAGTATACAAATCAAAATCTCTTTTTAGGATTAAGCTGCTTCCACCTCATTTGGTTAAGGCAGGAGGTTCACAATTTCACATCAACCCTAGTGACCAGGAACCCTTTAGATTGAATTGTTTTGTAAAGCCTTTCTTGAGTACTTTCTATTCACTATGTCAAATCTTGGGTTTTAGTCCTGGTGCAGTAATGCCAATTGCATACATGTTCATGGGGGTGCAAATGCAACACCCTAACTTCTCTATAACATATGACTTTGCTTCTTTTTTGGTGGAGATGATAGATGAAGGGTCGTTGAAGCTACAAAAAGGTGATACTGGTTCTCAATTCTTTTGGTTTTCCATGTTGATGCATATGTTCCTATTTAGGAATGCTGATTTATTTGCTAAGAAGATGAACTTAAGGCAATCAATTGATGGAGAAAGATTGTTGATATTAATCCAAATTTCAAAGGAGGATTAATAATAAAGAGGACTTCATAGACTTCAACCACCAAAGCCACTAATTTAATTGTGAATGTGGCCAAGTTGGCCCAAAAGACTGTTGAAAGGGAGGAGGCTGAAAGACAGAGCCTAATGGAGAAGTATAACATTTTTATTGAAGAATATAGTAAAATGCAACAGAGGAATGTTGAGCTGAAAATTGAAGTGGAAAGGTTCAAGTATAGACATATTGGGGAAACATCTAGTGCTCCAAGAACCAGCACATTACCTCCCACAATAGGGTCAATGCCTCCTGCTTCTCCAAATGTTTCTACACGAGGGTCTCCTATTCAAAATACTGCTCTCACCCCTCCTCTAGAACAAATTGATGAAGAAACAGAGTGCTCTGTTGATCCAACAAAGAGGCAGCTCATACAGAAAATTGATGAATTATAGACATCATTAAGGGTAAAAGAGGAGGGTTTTCTTTCAAAAGAAAAAGAAATTGTTACTACTATTTTGGAGCATTTAAATGAAAGGGTAGATAATAAATTTCCCTCTATACATTCTTTGTATTCTTTGCTATTTGAAGCAATAAAGAATAATGATAGGGATCAGGGGATAGTGATTCCAATAATTGAAAATTTGATCCCTAGGGAAAATGATCTAGATATTATGAATAAAGCCTCAAGGTTTGATGTAAATAACAGGCCCCAATCATTGAAGCTTACTTATATATTAGTGAAATCATTGCAAGGTTTTCAGACCTTATCAAATGATTTCAGTAGGAATATTAAGGAGTTGGTAAAGAATTTCAAAGATTGGGGTAACACACTGTTACTTGATATAATTGATGAGAAGGGGGAAATTAGAACACTCCAACAATGGAAGGATCAAGTGAGTAAGGTCATAAGTAATCAAATTAAAGTAATTTGTGATGACTCAGATTATGATTTAATGGTGAATTGCATGGATAAGATTATTGGTACCAGCTCATTTTTTGAATCTTTTGAAAGAGATGCTAATCAGGTAGTGATAAAGTATATGCCTTATAGTACAAAGGTAAGTGAGGTGATTAATTTTGACTGGCCAACTGACGAAGAATACTAGAGGTGGGTGGCTAAGTATTTGAATGATGATGAATAAAAAGAGTGGGTTACTGATAGGTGGAAAATTAGATGCTGCAGTTACAATGATTCCAGCTTTGTGTTGATGGCTTTCTTGGCGTGGGTTTCACATGGTTTTTTGTTATTGCATCAACCTTCCTCTGCCAACATGATGAATGAGAATATGCTCCAAGATGGTTTTAGTTGTAACGATTTTTGGAATATCATCAAGTGCTCTAATCGGCTGGTGACGTGTGTACTTTTTGGCTCGAAGCTTGTTTGCTCCTTCATTTTTCTATAAGAAGGATTTCAAAGATGAAAGGATGGGTTAGCAAGTTAGATAATTTTGATTGAGTCTAGGTGAAGTTGCAGAGCTGATTGTAAAGATCAATGGTTTTATAAAGAAATGAAATTTAGGTTCCGAGTCACTCTATGATAGGTTTTAAGTTCATGAGGATTTAATGTTGCATAATAGTATTAGCATTTGAATCAAAATGATAATTTCAAGCTTGTCTCTCTCCATTATATGTGCATATCTACTCACTGTTGTAGTGTGTACGATTCTATTTTAGCTTTAATTCAAGGAAATAATTAAAATGCTTCAATGAGATTATAAGCAGACATGTTATGCATATCCGATGGTTTTAGAGAAATGTAATTTAGGTTTTGAGTCATTATGTAATAGGTTTTGAGTTCATAGAGATTTAATGTTGTATAACAGTACTAGCATTTGAGTTGAAATGAAAATTTGAGCTCATGTCTCTCCATTGTACATGCATATCTGAACTTTGAATGAAATACTAAGGGTTGTTTTATCCATCTCACTGTTGTGGTGTGTATGATTTTATTTTAGCTTTAATTCAATGAATTAATCAAAATGCTTGAATGGGATTATAGGCAGATATGTACTGTATAAGGATTTGATAAGTAGTCGTGGTTAGAATGCATATTGATGAAATTGTAATGCAATATTGTGGGATCTTATATGTGATGTATTAAATCAAACTATCTAGATGCTTATGAATTTGACTCTTGCCAATGAATATATGGCACTAATCTAGTTGTAATTATTAGTGTAGTTCGTATTTGTTTGTCTTTGCTAGAGCTTGCTACAAATTGCAAATCATTGACTATCTTATACAATGGATTGTGTTTAGTTATCTCACACTCCAAATAGTTGATATTGTCTATGAACAACCAATTCTAGTTGATATTATCTTATCGTGTTGAGCTATTAAGTGAGATCATCTGTAATTGTTAATGTTGTTTATAATAATAGTGCAAAGGTTGTAAACACATTAAGGGATCACCCTCCGGGGTCTTGTAGAGCCTAAAGTGTAGGAGGCTTTTAAAGTCCTCTTCAGTTGGTCCAGGTCCTTCAAGCTGCCTTCGATTGGAATTGGCAATTCCATAGGTAGATTAGAAGACAAGCCTGGTTACATTGTAAAAAAAACCAACATACATGTCAACCACTGAACAACCACTGGGCTGATGCGTCCATGTGCGAAACACTAATTTCAAGGAGTTGTTAACATCACTATTGAAATAGACGTGCGACAGCATTAAAAAGTACATCATTAAATTAATTATGTAATGGCATAAAAATTAAAAACATCAATGAATTAATTATCTTAACCACATAAGTCAAAATATAATTCTATCAAGAAATTAATATCAAATAGATAATATAATCACATAACTTATACATTTCAATGTCATTGATCTTCTTCTTCATCCAACTCTTTGTCTGTATCATCTGATCCAGATTCAACATTGTAAGGATTGGTCATATCATCATCATCATCGATATTAGTTTCGATAATGTCATCATCCACATGGATGTAATATTCATGAACATTAACTCCTACATCATCATCATCTAGTTCCTAATCTTCGACATCTTTGTCAAGGACATCATCAACTAACCATTGATCCTGATCATCATCTACATCATCTTCTAGTTCTTCAGTATCTTCTTCTTCCACCACATTATATTTTACCGGCCTTCCTCTTGGATCATGTCTAACAACAAATGACCAACCCAGTTTACCTAGAACCTCTGAGTAAAATACCTGCTCACATTAGCTTGGAAGAACATAAGGCTCATTTCTAGCTTGCTCGATCAACCTTGTATTAACCATGGTAAATCCATTATCATGTTCAATAATAGTTCTCTCGGGATCATTTTCATTCAATCGTAGTTTGTACAATAGGACGACGAACAAAATTAATCTAAAGGACTTAAAGTCACACTCAAGTATATCATCCAAAATCCCATAGTATCAATTTTATGAGACTTCTGGATGTATGTCACTTCTAGATGAAACATTAGTTACCTAAAAGACTGTAGTTATACTAGAATCACAAGTTTTATTCATGTCATCCAACTTTTTGATTTGAAATTTACACCCATTGCACCACATAGCCTTGTGGTGTTTCACCTGCAATATGTCAAACATGTAAAAATTATTGCAATATCGTCAGTTGATAAACATATTTATTCTTGGCCAAATGGCAAAAAAAACAATCTCAAGATATATATACATCAATATACTTGAAAATAATTAAATAATATGGGTGATTAATATATTTATGTGTACCTATTTATCTCTTAAACCATATGCTAAATCAATTTCCCTTTGTGTAACATTGGAATCTCCATTACAATGAGCTTCTTTAACCAATGAAGCCACACCTTCCCATGTTAATGCACGACCAGATTGTTGACATTGTTTAATCCATACTGTCATCCAATCAAGATTGTTGGCGATGTACAAATGTAGTGCATCCCACTCTTAACCAACTGTACCAAAAAAAATTGAAATTCACAAACAACGTATAATTATTTAAATACCACAATATATGACCTTAATTTATAATTGATGTATATTGAAGATTAAAAATTAAATAAGTACAATATACATAAAAACCATATGTAAAATGCATTCCAATTAATCTCCATGACCATCTTATAATTACCTCTCGCTTTTCTCAATCTACCTTTCCCCAACAAGTACTCCCCTTCGAATTTGTTAATGGAGTTGGGATCCCAAATGTGATCTACATGAATCTTTATTGCAAACTTAGGAAGATATTCACTAATGTACACCATGGTCTAGTATACCATATATCCCTCCACCATAGAACCCTCAGGATGTGCTCTTTGTCTAATCAAAGCCTTGAAAAATTTCAAATGCCTCTCAACCATCCACATTGACCTTGTGTGTACAAGTCCACACAATTCAATCTCCTCAACTTGGTGTATGAGGTAGTGTTCTTGTGCATTGAAAAATATTGAAGGTAGACACTTTTGCATTTCACATATTAGACGAGGAATTTTTCTCTTCCAATAATTTATATCTTCTTTATGGATTTCTTTAAATGATAGCCATCTACAAGTGATTCAAGGTGCAAATATATTAACGAGATTTAACAAAAATATAAAGTATATTACATAACAAGTAAAAAAAATGGCAATTATAAGATGTATACAACAAATTGAACAAATCTCGCTACTTACCTCATGTATTTTCCAAGATCAAATATAACTTGCTTGAAATTGTTGTCAAAGTTGTCTAGGAGAGATAGAGATAGAACGTACTGCAACAATTATAAAATGATCTTTTCACTATTTTTCCAAAAATAGTAAACATAATACACTGAAAAGTACATGCATTATACAAGTGTATATAATATACCAAAATAATTACTTTAATGAAGGTATGCCAATCATGCGTTGTCATCCCTGACCCACATTCACCTTTCTTTGTTATTATATTGTTTATGTTCATAGAAAATCCTGTGGGAAATCATATTTTTTGTATGACTTATTTTATAGCATTGCTTTGCTACTTTGTTAATAACCAAGGAAGGACACTTATATTAATTTGGTCTCCATCACTATTTAATTTAATGACATTTTTCATTGCATGATTGGCTTCCTGAATGTCACTACAAACTTTGACAATTTTTTCTTTGTCATACTTTCCATCCAATATTTTCCATAATGTTTCTGTTATATTCTTTCCAATATGCATTGTATCAAACAAATGCATAATTTGTAGCTGCTCATATTATGGAAACCTACTAAATTGTCTGGGATAACTTTTTAGTCCTTGTGGAAGTCAACCATTAATGCCTTGATGACTTTCATGAAGCATATAAATTAAACAAATTAACAACGACAATAATTGTCAATTACAACATGAGTAAACACAACACAATATAAAAATATAAATTCAAAACATATCATATATGATAGATAAACAATTTGATCTAATGTATAACCTTGACGATTAAATCTATTAGATTCTAACTTCCATAGGCGAGGTGACATTCTTCATGGTTTTGATGTAGTCTCCTCTTTCCCATTGAAAAGATGTTTTTCAGTAGTTTGATACTTATGATTTCTATGGAAGAAGTGCCTATAGTCATCAAACACCTACTTTCCTAAGCTTGTTGACAGACGAGATTTCATTTTTACACCACAAATTGGACATGTAAATTTTCCCTTTGTTTGAAGACCTGGAAGATGATATATAATTGGAATAAATATGTCAATTTTTATAATTATATATAATGAATAGATTATTTTAAAAACATGCATGATATCTACTTCATCAAATTAAATATTGTTAAAGTGCAGTCGAACGTTATAACACACCACAAAAATGTGTTAGCCTTGGGGCATCATGAATTGTCCATAAAAGCATCGCATGGAATTGAAATTCTCTTTGTCCTATTGATCTGGAGACGTCATATATAGTGATGCCATTCCATAACTTTAGTAACTCATCGATAAGAGGCTAAATATATACATTTGTATCTTTAACTTGGTACTTACCTAGTTGAATGAACATAAACATTACATAATTATTATAACCATTTTATTGCAATATATATAAATTAATGTACATGACTATTGAATGAAAAAATTATAAGTCATTATGCAATAAATAAGACAAATGAGATGTTACTATGTTAAAGAAAATTGATGTAAACAAATACCTGGAACAATCATTGACAACATTATGTGCTCCCTCTTTATTAACATCCATAGAGGAATATTATTGTTGATAACAAAAATAGGCCACACTGAGTAAATAGATCTCAGATCTCCAAATGGATTGACATCGTCCACTCCCAATGAAATCCTGAGATTACGAGGTTCTTCTTTAAAGTGTGGCCATTTTTCCTCCATGTCCCTAAATGCAGAACCATCCACAGGCATTCGAAGAAAGTCATCTCCACTTCTATTTCGTGCATGGTAATCCATCAATTGCACTAAGCTTTCACACCTAAATAATCGTTGCATACATGGAATAATGGGAATATAACGAAGAACCTTGCGAGGAACCTTTTTTATTAGTTGATTTGTTTGATATCTACTGATATGACATTCTAGGCATTCTGTTGCAAATTCCTATTGTTTATGATATATAATATGATCATTGGGACATGCATCTATTACTTGATACTCCATTTCGATATCTTTCATAATGGAACATAAATCTCGGTATTAGAGAGGTAAAATATTTGATGGTGGTAACAAAAATTCACCAATCAATCTACAACAAAAAATATTTTGTTCATATAAAGAATATTAATGGTACATATTTCATCCTTTATTTACTAGTGATGAACTAACAACAATTAAAATAGATGAAAAAATATGACATATATGACATACCTTAACATCCGTGAGATTGCTATTTTTGATAAACCATTCATAACCTTCAAGCTCAACAACAACAATACAACAGAGAGAAGAGTTGTTTCAGAGCCTTCATAAAGGGGCTTGTATGCCTTGTCAAGTATAGGTAAATCATGAACATCATCTAAGTCATCTTGATCATCATGATCAGCTCTCCCACTAAATGTGTCATGGATCAATGTATTCATACCATCATCTTCAATTGTGTTTTTTGGCACATGATCATCTTCTTCCATAGGATCATTAACTTCATCTTTGATATTCATAGCTCCATGTTTGTCCGCTTGCAAAACCACATTCTCCGGGCCGTGATAATCCATATCATCTGCCCTAGGGCACCCCACATTTATAATAATGATAGACACAAATAAACCATGATCATGATCAAGTGATTATATATATATATAATGTTAAAACAATATAAACATTTACAAATTCAATCAATATAAACACATATAATGAGCTTACAAATGGAAAATAATCATGCCCCCCTTCAACGTGACCATGTTGCCTACAATGTTTCTTAGTTGTTGTGATTAAAAGTCATCTCATCTTTAAGCCCTTGAAATTATTGTAAGGACAATAACATTTCCCATCACCCTTTCTTTTCAATCTAGCCCATAATCTATCAAGCGTCTCTTCATTTTGTTCTGGACTAATATTATCTGACATGATTTTTCTTTACCAAGCTTGACTATTTAGATCTTCAAAAAATATCAAACTCACACTCCAATAATTTTTATTCATAGACAGGTAACATAATCTAATAATTCTGATATTTTACACCAAAAATTTGGCGCAAACCACCCTTGCAAAAGAAGATAGTTCGAGTTAATGAACCCAAACACTTTACAATGCTAATTCCAAAACTTATTAAATTATGATTTTATGATTTCAACTGTTAAGACTCCTAAAATCAGAATATTGAACTTGATCACAAAATTCCTACAACAATGGAGGTAGTGAGCTAGTAAGAGCAAGTGACCCATTCCTAAGGAGCAACAAGTCAGAATCATCATTTCTAATGTCAATACGATTTATCCTTTTAGTTAAAGATGCAATGCATCACTTCTTATGACGAGCTTATCCCTAGAGCCCTCAACATTGAGAGAGCCCTAATAAAAAACAACATAAGCATTCGTAAGAGCATGATTAGGGTACAAACCCTAGGCCTCCATAGAAACATAAACAATAACTATAGCGGATTATTGAGGTTACAATACCAGAAAGATTGAGACATTGTAGGTAATAACAAAATCTTGCAATCTAAAGATTGTAGCCAATAACAAGCACACTATGTAGCTTAGTGACATTTGTAAATGCAATCTATGGTAAGAAGAATGAAAATCACTTGAGATGTGACAATCAAAAATAGGTTGAGCAGTGACAAGATAATAAAGCTCAAACCTTGCATAGTAAAGTGGAGATTTTAACAGTGAGTTTCCTTTCCCCCTTGCTGACCTTAAGGGTTTTTCAAATGCTTTTGGTAGTGTTAGACAAGGAAAATGCAGTCATAAAATGACTCCAAATGAAGTAACAGTGGTAATCATAGCTTCAATATTTATTCTTAGCCATTAATATTGTATAATGGAGGTAGTGGATTGCATGTTTGAGTAGTGCTTTGAGACTCATCAAAGATGGGAGAATAGTGAATAATACCTTATGGACTGTGAAGTAGTGTCAATAAGGTTGAAGGATCTTAAGAACTACAATACCATGAAACAATGAGTCCCCTGTAGTAAGTAGGAAGTCTATAGGGCATAGTTTGATTTTATAGGACACTCATAAAAGGAATCTTCAAGTGATAGTGAGTGAGCTGTTTGAGATTGCAGCTGAGGGTGCAATACCTAGTTTTAAAAGAAGTTAGAAAAGCGGTAAATGTGCAAGAAAATTGAATTGTACACAACAAACAATTCACAATGTTATCTTCCATAATGCCTTGAGTTTGAAGACAAAAATCTCATTGTATCTTCATGATGAAAGTGGTGACCTTAATGGTCAGTCACTGGCAACCATGATTTTAAAACATGCTATTGTGTTTATGGAGGCAACATTTTAAGCAAGGCAGTGAGTGGTGGTTTGGAACAATGGCAGGTATGAAGGCCTTGCTTTATATGCATACTATGCAGTTTAGCTTAAGACAATGTTCTTAGAAGAGATTGAGGTGGATTATGGAACTCAAGGGTTACCATGAAAAGGATTAAAGCAAAGACTTAGATCCATTTAAAAGCCATAGTCATGAAGATATTAAAGATGTCACATGCAAAACCCTAGTAGCTGGAGTAATGAATACAGTGCCAAAGAGGATAGTGTGCTGGGGCAGATTTAGGAGATCTCCACATTATCTAATTATAGGGAAATACATCATTTATTTATTTTTTTAATTAAAAGAAATCATTCTAAATCCTATATAGGATACATTGATAATTCAAAATACTTTGAAGGAATTTGAGATTATGCAAATATATGTCAAGTAACATTCATAAGGTCTAGAAAATCTTGATCACTCTCTAGAATAGCCCATTAAACATGGGTTGTGCTTGAATGCACTACATAATTGATATAACACAACCACTCTGCATATCAACCAGAGTTATTGGCTCTTTATTGTAGCAAGAGGTAATCACTCTTCGATCATGCTATAATTACATCCTAACGTGTTAAACTTGAGACAACCTGAATCCACCCAATGATAATTGACACCTACACTATACAACCTGAATTAACTACATTATATGAGTGCCTCCATTTCTATCACAACATAGCCACATTAAACTTGGGTCACACATGAATGCATCTTGTATTTGTTATAGCACAACTGTACCACATGACCAATAGAATTATGGATCACATAATTACAGTCACAAGAATTTGTTCCTTGGTTGTTATCTTATGGTGATTCCACACAACAAAATCTGGACCTGAAATTCTCAAAACCCTTAACCTCTAAAAATGAAATCTGATGAGATGATGCTTTAAAATATGATTTTCAAACCTGGAACTACAAATCTGACTTCACAACTAAATTCTATAAAAAGACAATGACTACCCTCAACCTAGTGATATCTTCTTGAATTTTTTCTGATTTTTTGCAAGAAAATCGTCCTTAGTTCTCCACAAATTGTCTCAAGTAGAGCAAAACACTGTCCCAATAAATCAGGCGCAAACTCACTTTTCTTTATGTCGGCCACAATTTAATTTTTTTTAATTTTTCATGTTTGTCAAAAATTCAATGAAAATGATAGCCGATATTTTGACGAACCCCAGGTTCATCGAAATTTTGACGAACATCGGGGATAAAATTTCAAAAAATTGGAAATTACACATCAAATTTTACAAGCACTCGACGAACATCAAATTTTACATATTTCGTTGGACAATTTCATCAGATTTTGTAGTCAAATGTATTAGTGAGGTCTAGCTGGCTAAGTGTGTTTGAATGCCATGAAGACATGGTTGAGCAAGAATCCATGGATTCTCTCGAGGTTTCAAAGGGGAAAAGGAGGGCTAGGGACCATAAAAAGAAGTCAATTGTGTAGAGTACATACCATTTAAGGAATACGTCCTTGCTCAGTGAAGTGGTCGAATGCAACGGAAAGGAACTAGCACTACTAGTGCAAAAGGCCAAGAAGAAGGAAAAGAGCCATAGAGCCCTCTTGGGTAAGCACAACTCTCCTATCATGCATTTAGACTCACCTTCATATGTTGAAGTTGATATCAACTTGGACTATGGCCAGTACATGCATTCCTTAGTGCCATATGGGAGTTCTAATGATGGCGTTTTGGTAATACTTCCAATTGCATCAAGGACAAGGAGTAGTCGACCATTTTCGGATGCCGAAGACTCTGAATAGGGTCACCTCCTATCTTAGTCTTTGATGACACTATGGTATTTGCATAGGAGGTATTTTTCTTCATGTGTCCATGGTTTTTCTTTTGTTTTCTCATGCTGATGTGGAATAATCTTCTAGATGATATGAATTGAATCTTTTTGTTCCAAACAACAAATACTGTGACAGTGGAGACTAATATTCTACACATGTTTTTTGCCTCGCTTGTTCTGAAATGATTACGTATGAAACCACCTAGGCAGTCCTTCAAGGAGTTAGTTAAAATTAGGTTTTTGAAATGAACTCAAATGAAATTGAAAATGTAATTCAGTCGGGTGCTTGTTGCTCCCCTATTTATATAAAGGGGATTTCATGGCTGAAGAAAGAGGGAGAGTTCAAAATTTTGAGTCTAGACATGGTCACAGTAGATACTAAGCTCTAATAGCATAATGGAGTGTAAATATATACTCTAGTAGATATACCAAAAGCAAGTCTAGGATGAAATTTATACTGTGTATGAATCTTGAATATGTTTTACAAAGAAATACTAGAAATTGAAGAAGAATTTTAGTTTTAGAATATTGTTCTCCTATGTATTTTCTTCCAAGTTATGAATGAAAATTGTTAATGAAAGCTTCATTTCTCTTTTGTCATTTTCACAGAATGTATGAATTTGTTTTATGCTTCAGTTCAAAGAATTGATTAAATGCTGAAACGAGCTCATTAGTTTGTGAGAAAAGAATATAGGATTTAGTAAGGAAATAATATTCTGGAGACACAGTGAATTAGATGTAACAAAATGACACTCTAATGGTCCACTAATTTATAAGTTTAAATGAAAATTGTATTATTGATTGATTACCAGTCATAAATTTTTTTCTACCTTAGATAAGGCAATGATTATCTTGTTAGTTTATCTTATGGTTGGTTGAGCTAGTATTGAATTGGGCCTAGGGTTCAAGATGAAGAATGATTCAAAATACTTCAAATTACAATGTCCCAACTCTAAGTATGAAGGATCACTTCTTGAAAATAAGTTTAACACTTCTATATGAGGTTTGTCAAGCTTTTGATAAGGTGATTTTCAAGGAATAGTGCATCTATGTGGAGAAATACTCTTGACTAAGTGTGAAATATTATGAGTATATATGGGATTACCCTCCCTGGGTTTCACAGAGCCTAAAGAGAAGAAGTAAAGTAATAATTACTTTACTTAAATGTTGGCCAATCCTCAACCTAGCTGATAATTGTGTCATGGCAAGCTCATAGGTTAGGATTGAGATTAAGTTTGGTTCTAAATAAATAACCAACAAAAGTGGTGACTCCACTGGGGACACTTTTGTACCCTTGATACAAATATGTCGAAGACCATTTTAAAGAGTCAAGACAAAATGAATATTTGGTTCAAGTGTTGAAGAAATTCCAAATCTGCAAAGTTATTTGTTGTAGCTCTATGGTGACTCTGCTGGAAGAACTCAAATAAAGATATCCTTGCTTCAAAGTTTTTCCTCTTGTTGAATAGGTGGCAACTCTGCTCTACAATTTCTACACATGAAGGGTTGTTGTTTGTTATTATAAAAATCTCTATTCAAAGCTACAATAACTGGAGGTGTGAAGGTACATAGTTCTCTACTTACTTTTGTTTGTTGAACATGTCATATTGAATGCTATTACAAGTTCCATTCAATTTTTTTTTCTAAAAATTCACAAGTTGGAAAGTATGGATGGTTAGGATGAAGTATTATATCCTAAGGATTACTATCTATTTGTAGTTATTCTTCATATTGTCATAGTTGTGACTGTGCATAATTAGCTAAAACTAGATTTACATACATCCATGGATTATAAAAGAGAAATAACCATGCCATTAGAAAATTGGATGCATATTGTCAAGAAGCTTCATAATTCTAAAAATCCTCAAACAACTGAAACCCAAAAGTATAGTAACCTAAGTGTGAATAAGTCTAGGATTAGACCAAAATGGAAAGTTGTATTCAAAAGAGGGGTTAAAGAGTTGAACAAAAGGTAGTTGATGGCTATACAAGCCCAATTAAGAGATAACCATACTAGATCTATTAGTCAAATAGCTACACCTTTTTTCAATTCTTTTGATTCATTATATGACCAATTAGACTTGTCATGGATTGATTACAAGGTTACAAGTATGGCATCTCGAGTCTATAAGGAGATGCCTAGGTTTAATGGATGCAATGTGTGTGAAGGAGATGCACATGTCCAAAGTTTCTATTATTTCATGGGAAAACATTCACTTGGAGATCAAGATATGTGGATGAGATTTTTTGTCAAATCTCTTGAAGCTAAAGCTAGTGACTGGTACTTAAGTTTTCCTAAGAAGTCCTTTCCCTGCTGGGATAAACTAGTGGATAATTATAGATAAGAATTTACAAAAGAACCTTCTGATCTTGTCACAAAGTTAAAACAACTTAAGAAACAAGATGAAGAGTCAAGAGTTGCTTTTAGTCACAAATTTTTTGTTGCTCTTGCACTAATCCTTAAAAGTTTCAGACCTAGTACATCAGATTACATTCATTTGTATTTTGAAGCTTTTGAGGAGGGATCTAGTGCATTGATTAAGGATTTTGGGATATTGAATATGCAAATAGCTTACATGTGTTTAGATAATATGGAAAAAATTAGGAATGAATATATGCAAAGTCTATTGTCTTCAATTGTGGATAAAAATGTTGATGAAAATAATAGTTGTATGAGTACAATAGATCAAATACATGTGGTTTTAGATACAAACAAATGCATGTTTGAGAAGGAAGAGGTTAAGAGTGTTGCAATGTTAAATACTAATTCTCATAATAGTAAAAATGTTTCTTTTTATTTTCAAGAAGGTATAAATGGTCGAATCAATGATGAAACCCAGTCTATGAAGTTTCTAGATTTTGATAATGGTAAGGTCTTAGTTTATCCTAAGTTACAACCTGGTAAGGCATGTTTTTCTACTGGAGGACAAGAAAGAGAAATAGTTGACAAAATGGATCAGGATTATGGTCTATTGAATAGTGAACAAATTTCAAGTTTGATAACCATTAAATATTAGAAATATGCACATATGAGTAATCCTCAAATATTGTGTAATGCTCATATTGATTTTGACAGTGATAATGATCTTTATTATAAAAGATATGAAAAATGGGTATTTGATATTCCTTCCAGTTATGAACAGGCCAGTCACCATGGTGATAATTTGGCTAATGGAAAAAAACCCTTTGATTCTGATGATGCATTGTATGATGAACATGAAGTATGCAGGGTGATGCAAATTCATAAAATTATGTTGATAAGTTAAGAACAATAGATAACCATAAAGTTCGTGTATCTGATAAGCAAGATTTTGAAAAATTTAATGAAAAATTGGATAAGCATCTGTTTCTTTATTTAGATGAGCCTAGTTATAAGTCTTTTCATGTTGATATAGGGGCTAGTTTAAAAGAGAAATCAGATTATTTTTTGGAACCATAATTACTCACTTTTGAACAAGCTTTGGATTATGGAGATGTTAGTATAATGTGTTCAGAAGATGTCAGAGTAAGTAAGAATAAGGATAGGGTAGAGATTCTTGATGATTCTCTACACCAACATGTTGAGACACAAAAACAGTGTGTGCCAATATAGGAGTGTATATCTTTACATACACTGAGAGGTAGTTTGCATGATATGCATAATCTTTTGATTAATTCATATGACTGGTCCACCTTTAACTCACAAACTACTAATCAGATTGAGCTTGATAATCCCAACTATATGGTAGAGTATGAGTGCCAAATTTTTCAGCTGGATGGAATTTTCTTACAGTGTGGTAATGAGCAAACAATTAAGGGAAGTTGTTTTCAATTTTACAATGTTTTGAATGACAAAACCTATGAATCATTGCCACATAATAATTAGTATTTCAAGGGTATGCTTGATTCTTAGATGCAGGGTAGTTGTAAATCTATTGATAATATTGTACTTGCTAAGTTATTTAGAGCTACCAACATGCTTAATGGGGCATATTCTAGTAATGTCTTCAGATTGTATCCAGTGAGATGTGATGAAAAATTTGTCTATGACAGAGGTAAGAGAAGGCCTACAATTTTTGGTGGCCTTGGGCCATCAAATATGGTTCGACTTGGCAAACCAAAGTAGTTGGGGGTAGAGGTGATTTTTGACTCTATTGCCCAATGGAGTAGGAACTTGGTTTGCTCTCCCAGAGGATTTGAATTCTCTCTCTATTCACTGAGGAATAGACGTCCCCAGAAAGAGCTAGTGATAACACTTTTGAATTTTGCAAAATTCTAGTATGCTCATGTTAAAACCCTAAGAAATTTAACCTAAAAATCTTTGTTACATCTGTTAAGACGTTTAGGGTTCTTATAAGATGTTTAAGGGTTCTTATAAGACGTTTAGGGTTTTGTTTTGTTTTAATTGCTTGGAATTCTATTTTGTCATTTACTGGTATTTCCTATTGTTGGTCACAAAGAATCTTCTTACGCATGTAAAATATCATCACGTGACTAACTTTTCTCATGTCTAGGTTTGAATCGCCTAACTTCTACATCCATTTTTATTGCATGATTCATAAGTCTTCAACCTATTGTTCACATATCATCCTAGAGAAGTCCCCTTTCTTACAACAACTAATGAGAACATGCTTAAAAATTTCCCACTTATGTCCCAATGGCCCTCATGATTGTATCACTCATCGCTGATTTATTCATTGGTGCACACCTTGAATTAGTGATGAGTGATGGATTAACATT
>VDFB02271358.1:685179429-685361075 GCA_007258455.2 Sequoia sempervirens
GATCAATATATGGATATTGAACCCACCATGTCGGTCTACCAAGATTATGGGACCATTATCCAATCATCAAACAAACAAGATCAAATCACTTAAATGAAATATAACCTCCTATAACAAGTCAATGAGACAGAGGAAAAGTTCTTGGCCTTCACATAAGTTTGATGAACCAATTTTCCATTAATGCAACTCAAGAGCTCAACCAAGATAGCAAAGGATTAAAAATACAATGGGGGGAAATGAACCAATGCTTTGGAAAAGGATTTAGCCAACCACATAACAGGTGGGAGCACATTGTACTAGATAAAGCTTATGCAAAATTTGATTATAGTGGAAGATTATTTTGTTTCTAGAACTCCTCACAAACAAACTAAATCCTATTGAATCATTCTTAGTCAAATTATCTAGCAAGTTTAACAAGGCTACACATAGAGCCACAAAAGGATCAATTAGATTTGTTTTCAACAAACGTCTCACATCTTAGTTGGTGTGATTTGGTCCTCAATTGAGCTATGAGCATCTTCATTTTCCATTTGTTAGTGAAATCAAGCCCCATGAATTTGTTTTCAAAGACTATCTCAAGTGGGTTCAACTAAATATGAAGCTTACCTACTTCTTATCATTTCATCACAAGAAGACAAAAACCTTGGTTTTGTTGGTGTTGACTTAGATCATGAAGACAAGTCTGACTGATAGATTGATAAGGAGGGGGCAGCTGGTTCCATTTTCTCTAATGTGGTAAGAGGCATACATGTAACACTATGTCAGGCTGGGGAACTCTTCTTGGAGGTTCTAAACGATTTGCCTTTTTTTTATAAGATTGTGTTGGCAGTGCCACCTGGATCACAGTTGTTTGGTGGGATTCCAAACCCATACATTGAGGTGTAGTTGTGTAAATCTCATAGAGAGAAGCTACAAGCTACCATGATGATTTTTCTATGCAAATTTATATCAAATTATTTCTTAGCGTCGCTTAAGACATATGCAGATGATATTCTCTCTACAGATAGGCTTGGGGGAAATTATTTGCTTGATCTTGTTAAAGGTTCCAAGGAACTTGTAGAGAATGAGACATTGATCAGAGAAACATTGGACAGTATGGATGCATTTGAAGGAAGCTTGGAGTGGCTAAAAATTGTTTTTGGTTCAAATGTTGAGTTTCCATGGAAATGCGTGTGTGAGATTATTTTGAAGCACTCAAAGAGTCTGTGGGATGAACTTTTTGAAAGTTTGTTTGTTAGTAGGATGAAAAAAAAATAGTTGATGGATTTGCAGATTAGTGTGAGAGAGTTAAGGTTGGTAAATTCCTTGAAGTTACATCTCTGACAAGTTACAAAGATGTTGAAACCCATTTGCACAAATTAATTACTAGTGAGGGCTAGCTTGTCAGGAGAGGGGACCTAAAAAGTGTCAATTTACCTTGGTTGAGTTTTAGATTTATGATGACAAATGATGAAGACTGGTTTGGTCACCTTAATGCTTATTTTGGAACTGAGGTTGGTCAAATAAAAGATACCATAGATGAGGGGTCCAAGAATATTCTAGAAGACCTCCTAAGTTTTCTTCATGCACATAAATCTCCTTCAAGGATAAATGATTTAGCACCTGGGTATGTGCAAGATCATGATGGGCCAAAAAGTGGCAATATTATGGGTATTTGTAGGGTATGTGGCTAACGACTTTTTTTTAACCCAAAATTGATGAAACGAAAAGGGTTTTTTAGAGGAGACTTTCAAATTTTCCACCAATATAAATTATGCTTTAATTTGAATTTAATAAAGACTGTTATTTATTTTCATTAGAATTACAAAGTCTCGATCACGATAGTCTAATTGAAAAACATCTATAACTTTTAAGATCACATTTTTGAATCTAAATATGCATCACATCTCTATGCTCGTACATTTTAGGTTAAAAAGAAAAAGCTAAATTTCATGAAGTTTGACCAAGTATATGGTCGACATACGAAGCTTTTAGTATTTTTTAAAATCAATAAAAAAATATAATTAATTATTTACTTGGAAAAAAAATTTACAAAAAATATGCATCGTCTAGACATGAGTCTCTTTCATTTATATATATAAAATCTTATAAAAAACATTATTTTATTATAGTTAGGTGGTCGAGTATACCCCGCTTCTTACTTTTCCCAAATTTAAGTATCACCCATTGAAAATTCAAATTTTCACCAAATATATTTTATTTATTTAAATAAACTCTAGTAGTTTAGAAACTACATTCAATTTTCTACAAATTTATTCTTACATATTTTTGAAATAATATAGATAAATTATTCAATTTAACGTCAAGTTGCCTAACACTCCATTTTTTTTGAATTCTTTTGCCACTTAACGGCCTATTTTTTCCATGATGATCATGCACATACCCACCTTATTTGCAAGAGAAATGCTTCCATTTTATCTCAACATTTATTGTTGAGATTGAAGAACATCTTGCACATCATTCAAAATCTCTCTATCAAGAAATGAAAAATGAGGAGATGCTAGAAAAAATGAACAAGGAGACACTAGAACTGACAGTTATAGTGGAAAGGGCACTAATCTTAGGAAAGGTTTTGGTTGCTCTCATTTTTCATTCAACTTCCATTCCACTAGTTCTTGGCTCATCGAAGCTCTAGTTTGTCAAGAACAAAGCTCCAGTTTCAGGGAAAGGATCTTCAACTTTTAGATATTCCAGTACTAATTTTGATTACCCTCTTCTAGATAGTTTTGGAAGAAAAATACTAATGAGAGGGTTTGGTTTGAAGCCTAAATCACAAGATAAAAATAATGGGACCAAATTGAATAAATTGAGAAGAACTATGCACAATCTTTGTATCAGAGCTCATAGCATATGGATATTGTGGATAACTGAAGAGATTTCAGGCATTCTCACAAGAGATTTGAGGGAGGATGATTATTTATCCATGGAAACTCCTTTGAAGGCATGTATTCTCAATTAGATTGCATATTTTGTTTGGTGTGGCTTATGGAGTTGGTTTCATTTCCATGATTCATCTAATCACTCATCTCTTCTTGTAGTTTTCATGAAATTTCTTCTAGTTCTGATTTAAGTCATCATGGGTTATATCTGGATATATTAATAACTGAATGAGAATAAATCATCTAGAGTAAAGAGCTACATTTGATTCTTTCAGTCACTTCAAACTCTTTATTGCCCAATAAATGGAAAAGACTAACATGTTCCCTTTCAACCCTTCCAATCCATATTAATCATGGAGATGTGATATGTAAGTATGTAGAAAAGTATCAAAGGGGAGCCAAAAAGTTAGAGATTTTCAGAGGGCCTATGAATCACCTCTTGTTGTTTTTATATTAAAATATTGTTGTTTGTTTTCTATTTATAATATCTATTGGCGTCATTTGGGAACTCCTATTTTTGGGAATTCAGTAAGAGTTCTCAAAAAAAGTAGGATGACATATACTGTACAACTGAACATTTAAATGGAATTTGAAGCATGATTTTATTTAATTTTTAATTTGCTTCTTTAAGGCAGCCTCATAAAATGCCCTTTTTTGATTGTATATCAAACTGCCTACTACTTATTTTCTTTTACTCCTGCAAGTCACAATTTTAATGTTGTATGCTTGCTCTGTCTCTTGTAGTTTTTTGTTCCATGATTTCAATGATTACCATTTATTAGTCTATGATTTTTAGGGTTGGGAATAAACTAAATTGAAAAAAGAGCATGAGGGTGGGGGTAAACTAGAGTTAAGGTTGGTAAATTCCTTGAAGCCATAGTTACATCTTTGGAAAGTTACAAAGATGTTGAAACCCATTTGCACAAATTAAATACTAGCGAGGGATGGCTTGTCAAAGAGGGGACCTAAAAAGTGTCAATTTACCTGGGTAGAGTTTTGGATTTATGATGAAAAATGATGAAGACTGGTTTGGTCACCTTAACGCTTATTTTGGTACTGAGGTTAGTCAAATAAAAGATACCATATATGAGGGGTCCAAGAATATTCTAGAAGACCTCCTAAGTTTTCTTCATGCACATAAATCTCCTTCAAGGATAAATGATTTAGCACCTTATTTGCAAGAGCGATGCTTCCATTTTATCTCAACATTGATTGTTGAGATTGAAGAACATCTTGGACATATTTCAGAAGCTCTCTATCAAGAAATGAAAAATGAGGAGATGCCAAAAAAAATGAAAAAGGAGACACTAGAACTGAAGGTTATAGTGGAAAGGGAACTTTTCTTAGGAAGGATTTTAGTTGCTCTCAGTTTTCATTCAACTTCCCTTCCACTAGTTCTTGGCTTGTCTCATCTCTGGTTTGTCGAGAACAAAGCTTCACTTTGAGGGAAAGGATATTCAACTTTCAAATATTCTAGTACTGATTTTGATTACCCTCTTCTAGAAAGTTATGGAAGAAAAATACTAATGAGAGGGGTTGGTTTGAAGCCTGAATCATAGGATAAAAATAATAGCACCGAATTGAATAAACTGAGAAGAACTATGCACAATATTTGTATTAGAGCTCATAGCATGTGGATATTGTGGATAACTAAAGAGCTTTCAGGAATTCTCACAAGATATCTAAGGGAGGATGATTCTTTATCCATGACAACTCCTTTGAAGGCATGCATTCTCATTTGCATTGCATATTTTGTTTGTTGTGGCTTATGGAGTTGGTTTCATTTCCATGATTCATCTAATCATTGATCTCTTCATAAATTTTTCATGAGATTTCTTCTAGTTCTGATTTAAGTCATCATGGTTTATATCTAGATATATTAATAACTAAATGAGAATAAAGCATCTAGAGTAAAGAGCTACATTTGATTCTTTCAATCACTTCAAACTCTTTATTGCCCAGTAAATGGAAAAGACTAACATGTGCCATTTCAACCCTTCCAGTCCATATTAATCATGGAGATGCAATCTTTAAGTATGCAGAAAAGTATCAAAGGGGAGCCAAAAAGATAGAGATTTTCATAGGGCCTATGAATCAACTTTTGTTGTTTTTATATGAAAATATTGCTATTTGTTTTCTATTTATAATATCTATTGGTGTAATTTGGGAACTCCTATTTTTTGGGAACTCAGTCAAAGTTCTCAAATAAAGTAGGATGACATCTACTGTACAACTGAACTATTGTCCCACTGCACTATAAACGTTAAACCCCTACCATCCCTCCACTCCTTTCATTGTACTCTATGTGGTGGATAGAAGAGCCACTTTTCACTTTATGATTGTTCATCATTTTTCTTTACGTGCTACTCTATTTTTTACACTCAACTTCAAAAGTGATTTGCATGCCCCCTCATAAAGTGGAAGCTAATTTTAAGAGTTCAAATTCTGAAATTTGTATAGACAACTCAATCTACATGTCCCTTAATATCATTTTTATAGATAAAAGTAAGTTCTTCTGTGAACTATGCAATTCGATAGTGGAAAATTCAAAAATAAAATATCACTTTTAACATCTCATAACGAAAAAGAAAAGAATAAACAAACCTTGATTCCAAGTTCTCTATATAAATCCTTAACTTCTGCAACACAAGATGGATCTACTTTTCCATAATTAGCCTTAAAAAGAACATAATCACTGTTAGTCAACAAGTAGGTAGTAAAATTATTAAAAATAATGGGTCATATGGCCTAACCACGTACATATTTGAAAAGTAAAATTAACTGAAACCATGGAAAGTGACTTACCACAAGATTTTGCACAAATCGTGTCTAGTGTAGAAAAATGGGCAGATGTTGCAATCCAAAATCAGGTGTCATGCTTTACTTCTCCATTTTGGTAGGCTACCTTGAAAATAAGGTTTTGACTCACTGCTCCATTTTGGTGGGCTATATTGAAAATAAGGTCTTCATGAAGGTTTTAGAGTATGTTTATTAAAATTAAAATTATGCTTATAAAAAAAATTTGGTCCTTTTTCCTCTTAGATTATTTGGTTTTTTATTCTTATCTTTTATTTTTTCTCTTCCTTTTGCTTATTGTTTTGTTTTTCAAGGTTTTTGGGTTTTAGTTTTTTAGGTTCTCTTATGGTTTTCATTAATTTTTATAATTTGGTTGTTTTTCGTCAATTTAGAAGAAACTTTGGTGTTCATATGATGACACCACAAAACAAAATATTTATTCTACAAAAAATATTTATTAGTAATTTTATTTGTAATATTTTATTATTAATTATGGCGGGCTACAATTGAAAATAAGGTCTTGATGACTTGGTTTTAGAGTATGTTTATTAAAATGAAAATTATGGCCAAGATTTTAATAATGAGCACATTTATTTAGTTATTTATTTAGTCATTTATTTTATCATTTTTAGTTTTTTTATATTAGTCATTTTTATTTGTCTGATATTAGTCATTTATTTAGTCATTTAGTTGTGATTTTACCCGATGACCAAATTATTCATTTATTTTCCAAATACTACTAGTGTTAGTCACATGACTAAAATTTTTAGTCATGCGACTAAAGGTTTTAGTCACGTAGTCATTTATTTTCCAAATTCTACTAGTGTTTCCATCCAGTTATTTGTTTGCTAATTGAATCTACATTTTTTAATATATCCTTCAATGAAGTTGTCAGGGTCATTCTTTCTACGGTTGAACCATATCGATTACTCAACCTACTGATTAAATCCTCAAGTTTTTTTTTGTTGTTTTGAATTTCACTCATTAAATTTTGTTGAGTGTCAGGAGGGTGTTGAGGGATTGGTGGAGGAGGTTGTTGTTGTTAATTTTGTTGTTGAGGATTTTGATGTTGAGGATTTCGTTGCTTTACTTGTTGAGGATTTTGAGGATTTGCAGGTTGATTTGCATCTCCTACAAATTCAAAAAAATAAATATCAAATACAACCTAAAACTAACAAATTCAACCTAAAACTAACAAATTCAAAACAAAAAGAAAACAATCCTTACCTCTCACACCTCCTCGTCAACGTGGCAACATCCTCACAAATAAATAACAACTGTTGATGAATATTTTTGCACAATACCTCCTCCTAGAACGTAAGCACAAAATATGGGGGTTTTGGCAGCACGCAAAATAAAAAACACAGTGTGAATACAAGAATGAATTTGTTTTACTATTTTTTTGGCTTTAATAGGTCATAACATGAGTGTGTTATAATGTGCTCACATTATGGGCTTGTTGTGGCCGAGCCTCTGGCTTGACACACCAAGCCATAACACGAGCGCATTATAGCATTCTCACGTTATGGGCTTGTTGTGGTTGAGCCTCTGGCTCGACACACCAAGTCGTAACACGAGCACGTTATAACACTCTCATGGTATGAGTTTTCATAAAACATTTAAAAAGTTGTCCACAAATTGGCTATCCATCTTCATGCACCTGCCCAACTCTCCTACTAGGGTAGATGGTATAGCACAAGAGAACGAGACCCTAGAGAAAAAGGACAATCAAATAGATCCTTCTCCTAATATTCCCACTATTGATGAAAAAGACAATTCAACCATTGATAACTCCCTTAAATGCGATGAAGTCATTTTAGAAGAACCAATCCTTGAATGTCAACAACATTTGGTTTGTAGTTCTCCTAGAAACTATCCTACTAGGGAAGACATAATAGTGGAAGAAAATGAGAACATTGACAATAGTAATTTCTTAGATGAAGATGATGAAGTAACATTAGACTCCTCTTCACTAAGAGATCATGAAAATAACGATAAGACTTTTGAGGTTATGCACATTAGATACCCCTTGGAGTACTCTCCCGAGCCTAAACTTATCCTTTATCCAACCTCTCAAAAACCACAAGTTCAAAACAAACCCGTCCTTATCCTCAAACCACCTAAGAGCAATGTTTCACAACAAACAAGTTACAATACCATTTCTCATGCATAAAACACTAGGAACAATCCACAACCAAGACAAACACCTTCAACATCCTTACCATTAGCTAATCCTATCTTTCCTAGTGCCCCTCGTTTGCCTTTAAATACTGGAAAGGAGCATGATCTTGTTGAACAACTTAAGAATAATCCTGCAAAGATATCCCTATGGGACCTAGTCTAGAATTCACCTAATTATATCACACCATGCTTCAAATAGCCTTGCAACAAGTTCTGATCCCTTGTAATGCACAACCAAATGACATAGCAGCCATGATTGACGGAATAAATGTTGAAATTGTTTTCCACCAAAGTGAGCTCCCTACTTTGGAAGTGCAAAAACAATATGATGCTTTCATGATCATAGCTCAATACAATGCTACATGGATAAAGCGAACTCTTGTTCACAGTGGCTTAACCTTAAATGTGTGTAGTGAAAACTTTTTTGATAAGCTTGGTGGTGATAAATTAAAAATTCAACCTAACTCTTTATCTATTAAGGGATTTGATAATGTGGGAAAGAAATCACTTGGAGTGATAACTTTACCTATTACAGTTGGAAAGGCTACCTTACAAACCCCTATTCATGTTATGCCTCATGATCTTTAATATAATATTATTTTGGGAAGGTCATGGATTCATGAGATGCATGCGGTGCCTTCTACCCTTCATTGTAAAATGAAGTATATCTACAACAAATTGTACACACTCGAATATGATCCTAAACCATGCAGTTGTTTGAACATTGAGAAAAACAAGGGAAATCCTTTGAAAGCATTGAAACCAACTACGCAAGGGGAACCTGCACAACAAAAATAAAAAGATAAACACATTGAGAAAATCATGAAGCTATTAGAAGATGATTGGGGTTCCTTAGAATTCAAACCAACATTCATGGGTGAATACAAGATCATAAACAAATACTTTTAAAAGGGAAAATAAAAATTGGTAACGTCAACACAAAATTTAGATGAACCCTTCGAAAGCATCCACCTCAACCACTTCAGAACAAAAGACAACAAATTACACAACAAACTTTCATGAACTTAATCATGAGCAACCACCAAATTCAAAATAAATGAAAAAGATTTATGGAAAAAGTTATGAACTTATGAAACAACTAGGATATAGTGGAAAAGGATGTGGTGCTAGAGAACAAGGTATTTGTGTCCCCATAGAGCCTAACACACAAAAAACAACTCATGGTATGGGTTATTGTCCTTTCATAGAAATCAACTCATCAAAAAAGCCTCCACTTAACATCAACACTATCACAAAAGATTCTTCTAAGTTGAATTTAATAGTAGGGCATCCCAAATTGATAGACACTAGTGGTCTTGATTGTTATCATTTGCAAGAAATAGAGAAATCTTGCACTTAATGTCAATGTTGTCACATAAAACACTAACAATTTGAATTCGTTAGATTTTACACCCTCCTGTAAAGGAGAGTACAAAATATCATAATCTAAAGAGTCTTGTGTAGGTATGGCAACTAATACTAAGCAAGAGATATATTTTCTCCAAAATAATGAAACATCCTCTACTTTTGATTAAGAAAGTATCTTGTCAAGACTCCTCCAAGATTTTTTGATATCTCTCTCTCCAAGAACATGAAATAAATTTTATTACAAGACTTCATTTTGTGCATATCATAGAGTTCATGGTCATTCTACTAATGAATGCAAGGCTTTGAGTCATAAAATCCAACATCTCAAGGAGTGTGGTTCTCTCCCTTGTGTTGAAGCACCTAATTCCTCTAACTAATACTCATTTTCGTCTCAACCTTGTCCTGCACTAAGTGGGGCCAAGGGGTTAGGTATCCTTGTCCTCGTATGTCACCTGTCGTTACCTCTTTTGGTTAGTTGATTACCTTTCATGTATATATAAGAGAAAGCTTGGGAAGTGAACAACATGCTTAAGTTGATTCACATGTGACGTATTGAGCATTTTATTTTTGGTGGAAACCCTTCCATCCTATTGCATTATGTAGCTTATCAGAAACATATGGCATATAGATTTTTGAATAAGCTCTCATATCTTCTTCTACTTTAAATAAATTGTTCACAACAATGGTGTTAGCAATCGCTTTAAAGTGGGGGAATACATCAACACTCATGTTTCATTGTGTAATTTTCTTTCTACCTATGATGCATTTATTTATTGGTGGTGTTATTGGGTTTGATTTCCTCCAAGAGTGTGATATTTCTTTGACTTCTCCTCTCTTGGAAACATTAAGCACAATGTTCCCTAAGAAGAGACCTTGAAAAAATTAAGAAAAATCCCTTTGAACATCTCTCTTTCTTATTGCATTTTCTTTTTGTACCTTATTAAAGTCACAAACGTGTGGATTTGATATGGTCGCCCAGGACTCACCTAGTGAACAACTTGCTTCACTATCCCTTGTGAGCATGCATTTTATTTTTTCCTTATCGTAGTCATGGGGGTATGACGTGTGTTTTGTTTGCATAGTGGACAACGCGTTCCACTTGTAAACCTTTTCAGAAAAATAGCCTAGACCCAGTCCATCATGTTGGATGACCAATTGAAGCTTAATCTATTGCAATTTTCCTTTTTCCTCTTTCTTTTTCCCTTTTCTGTTCTTGATGGTGTATGCTAATGATCTGATTATGGCTTCATATATCATCTACATGTGTGTTCCTTTGTGCTTATGTTGGTTTTCCATGGGATCTTGATCTTGGGGGCTTGATCACCCCTCTTGATTATTGTCATCCTATCTTACTAGCATTCGTACATTGGAACCCCTCTTGATTGCGTGGTTGGCTACTTTATTGTGAGTTTGAAGGAAGTTCATCCTCTCACTAAAGTGGAGGATAAATGTAGTGTAGCAAAATGCATACCCTTGCATTTTCACACTTGTTTGGGCCCACCTTGATTTATTTATGCTTCTCTATGGCTTAATTGGTCCTATTTTGCATCCACAAGCCTAATAAACTATATATTTTTATGGAAAATCTCAAAACACGTCAAAAGATAAATGATCATTTAATGATTTTGTATGTGTGTCCTTGATTTGTGGACTGAGACTAAAATGCCACCTAGGGCATCTTTTTCCTCCATGGTGTTGATGTTGATTTTGGCACCACAACAATGCAAGCAAAATATTGCTACTCTGCTTCTCCTGAAAGAGAGAAGGCAACACATGGATGGCTTATCTCCCAAGGTCTTGGTAGTTGGGTCTCAACTATGCTGATGTTACTCAGTGGTCAATGCAACAGTAATATTCAAGGGGCCTACTGGTGTTGAGCTTTTGGACTGTTCTGGAGTTAAACATGAATTCAAATCTAATCTAATCGTGGTTTTCAAAGAAATAGAAAAAGATGGATCAAGGCCTTGGGACAGAAAAGAATGATACTCCATCCGAATTAACCAAACTTGTTGCCTTTCAAGGAATTCCTAACTAAAACTACAGATCAAACTTAACTTGTGACTAACACACAGTTTCATCCATTCACAATGCTGATTTCAAGAGCAGATTGCATATTACCATTCAAACAAAACATAAAATCAAACCCCATTCCTTGAAAGCTTCACAAATCAGATGATTAATTCAAGACAAACACCATTCTAGAACACAACATGAAATAGATTAAGATCTAGTTGCTTCTACTGTCAGTAAAATAGATAAACAACATTTACAAAGTTGGCACCATCACCAGTGTACAGATAATCTATGATTTCAAATTGTTTCCATTTACACTAAGAAAACTGAAAGATACATTAGTCTACTTGGAATCTAACTCCTACTCAGGAAGACAAGAGAAGTTCCTATTACAAAGAATCAGGCTCAACTTCTATCCCCATCTATTCCTAGTTCTAACTGTAGAAGCTCTAAAAGCTCTTAATCCTAATCTAGATGTTCTAACACTAAAATTACGGACCCCTTTTTAGAGAGGAAAGAATGCCATATATACGTCTCCCTGAGAAGAATGTCGGTGCCCATTTTTAGGGTTTACAAAATATCCTGTGGTGTTAGGAAGTCGGCACCCAAATATTTAACAAAAGTGGATTCTGCAACAAATCCAAATCCTTGCTGTCTTATGCAGGTGAAGATTGTCTCCTGAGGTGCTATGTAGATCCTTTTGCAGCTACTGCACTTATTTCTGGCCTCCTTGTCCATTTTTGACCTCCAGCGAAGTTGTCTCGAGTGCCCCAAAATATTGCCATTAATGCCGAGCTACTTCTATCAGCAGATACTAGCTGTCCATTTGACTCACGACTTCATCTTCTTCCTTCAGTGTTCCTTCCACCCCTAATCCGCTCTTCTGCAAGTTCGTTGATGTAGCACATGCTAGTAGGTGAGAGGTTCCGGTGAGCCACAGAGGTCATACCGATCTCGCAAAGACCCTTGGCAAGACTGCTTCCTCTCAGCCAAAGGACATGGCGAAATTGTGTCCTCTCGACGAACTCTACTTCTTCCAGTGGGCCCCTTTTTTGGTCGGCAGGACATCCGCTCTCGGCAAGATGCTATGGTGGGCGCTAAGAGTCATAGCGATAAGTTCTTTTATTGGCGGGTTCATTTTGCATCAGGGAAACCTCATAGTTTCGAGGAGACCTTACCCCGAATTACAATTTTCTTACTGAGCCCTTCCTTGTTGTTGGCATGACCCACATGAGTCAGCGAAACCCCATGGCGGGAACACTAACCTTCCCTGAGAACCTTCTTCGGTGCGACCTCCCTCAATCGACGTGACTTCCCGTGGTCGGGGAGACATTATAGCGGCCTTTTGTTTTCTCGACAATGAGCTCATTTTGTTTTGGTGTAGCTCCCCATGGTCGCCCAGACCCTATGGCGAAGCCACCCTGCTTTGGCAAAAGCTCATTTTCGTTCGAGGAGACTTTGTTGAGTCAGTGAGATCTTCCACCAAGCCCAAAACTCTCGCCAAGATCCTTGAGACATATGATCACACACAGAATTTGACCCTACAAAAGAAGGTCTCCATTAGTCTTTTGAATCACAAAAATATCATCCTCTAACCTACCCATAACACCTCTTATTTCATTACATTTCGAAAGGAAAAACTAACCTACCCATAACACCTCTTATTTCATTACATTTCGAAAGGAAAAACTTACTTCTGGTGGAGGCGGAACCAAATCTGAATGGGAACAAAAGTTACCTACAAAACCGGTGGGGGCGGAACAAAACCGGAACTGAGACTAGAGTCGGGGCGGGAACGAGCCAGGGAAATAATCAACATTCCCGAGTTCATACCCCATCCTGGCTCCGCGTCTATGAGGAAACCCAAAACACAAAGGATGGGAACAAAATGCTGGTGGAGCTAGAGCAAAGCAACGAACAAGGCGGAACCAGGGTTGGAACCAAAATCCGAACCAAAAACTTCTCCAAGTTTCGGGTTTGGATTTCGTTCCAAACCCACCTCCAACGCCATCCAAAAGAGGAGGAAGAAAGAAACAGAAAGAGAATGAGGAAAGGGGGAGGACAACCCCACGACCAGGCAAAAAGAAACAGAAGGAAAAGAAAGAGACAAGCGCAACCGAGACCAGAACGGAACCCGAACCATAAACTTTTTCAAGTTTCAGGGTTTGGTTTCGGTTCCGGTTCCGAGTCCGCTAGAACAAAAACAAGAAACATAATGCCCAAGGCCAAAAAGAAAACACCAAAGGAAAAGGACATTCACCGTCAAAGACCAACGAAGAGAGATGAAAAAAGGCGGGGTCGGACCCGGGACGGGACCCGAAAGAGGAACTTAAAAAGGTTCAACTTTCTGAATCGGTCCTAGACCCGACTCCGACAAAGAACAAAGGAGGAAGGAAAAGAACAGTCAAAACCAGAACCGGGGATGAAACGAGACCAAACATAAAAGGGATTTTCAAGTCCGGTATTGGTCCCAGGTTCGCCTCCGACAGAACTTGAAAAGAAAAATGCCTAAGGCAGAAAACCAAAGGCCAAAGAGAAAAAGACAGAAAAGGGGGACCCATTTTGATCCAGATCAAAGTGGGATGGTTATGCAAGGCATAACACATGGGTCTTGCGACCCTGATTTTGAATGTACCTAAAAAGATCCCTTTTATGAGTATGTGCCCCAAGATTTGAGCCTTGGGACTAAGAAACCACCTAGGGTGTCTTAGTCCTCCTTGGCTTATTTTTGGGATTGAATTAAAAATATTGGCGGGATTTTTCCTCCTTTATTTAATGAATTCATATGTTGGCTTGGTGTGGTGTAATTTCAGGATATTAAGCATGAATAAGTATAAAGCGAAGGTTCCTCCACTCATTTTTCATAATCAAGATAACAAGCATTCAAATATTCACTCTTAAGGAAATTTTATGCATTCAAGAGAATTTCATCAAGCATTTGGAGCCATCATCAAGATTCAAGCATCATGTCAAGGATTTAGTGCATCCATTCATGTTGTTGAGCCAAGATTGTGGATGTAGCATTGAAGATCATAGTTTCATAGTTTTCCATTTTGTTTATCCTTCTAGGTCAATTAGCATTCATTTGCATATCACATTGTGTTTTCCAACATTTTATTTTTCAAGCATTTTTTTGGTGGTGAACCCCTTAGAGCTGAAACATTCCACTCTTAGGTCCTTCATAATTGAGAATTGACTCACCTTGTGAGGTTGCTAATCAATCCAATTGGGACTCCTAGGACATCCTTGAATGATAGTAGGAAAAAAGTGGTGTTCCATGATCTAGGTTATAAAGCACCCATTTTCCTATTGTTGACTATGTAAATAAATTGTTAATGGTTAAGTCAAGGGTCTTTATCAATTTTGGATGGTTTAAACCCTTTACATATTTATGTAAAAATTCAAAATTAGGTAATACAGATAACTTTCACTCAAGTGGTTTTGATAATTGAATAATGTTTCATTTTCAAATGATGCAAGTAGACGTGCTCCTCCCGATATTTATACAATAATGGAGAATGGTGTTGCTACAATAGTAGTGATTTTGATGCCTTTGATAGAGGTATGTGGCAGATTAGTAAATTTCACATTAGATTTATTGCTTTATTTGTCTATTATTCATTTGTAATTTAATTTTTATCTGGATGGTTTCCACAAGGCTTCGCAACTCCAAATCATGAGTGTGCCCTTGTTGTGGATGAACATAATGATTATTTGTATGTGGTAAGTGATTATTTTGTTATATGTCATTTTATAATTTAATTTCTAAATATTAATGTCTATAATTTTTATTATATTACGTAGCGGTCTAAGAATTTTTAAGCGGGAGGATGAGTGAATGAATTTGAAGGAGACCACCATCATATGCATCTCCATCCCCCCAACAGTTAAAGGCAGCTTGTGATCTGTTTCCTTTGCCTAAAGGGAAATGACTATGTATTAGAGTCCTTTGTTGTATGCCTATATGACATTTTTGAACATATATTTTGTATTACATGAATGTGCAATAATAATTTAATTCATTATTAAAACTATTAATTTCACCTCATTTAGCTGACTACCTAGTCTAATAAATTCACTTCGACTTACTCCTAGTTGCACCCATCAATCAAATCGACATCACTCATCCATTCAATCAATTAACTATTCCATGCAATAATTAACTCCCCTTAATACTTTCATGCACTTAGTTAACTCCTCCATGCAGCTAGTTAAATGATCAATAAGATATCTTAACTTCCTAGTTAATTTGAGTTGAGGATTAATAACTATTTTAATTAAAATGTAAAAACCTCTCAATTATCTCATGTTTTCCACATCTCCCCATTACTTCCCCAAATCATGGACCAAATATAAGATTCTAGATAGAATCTTAGCCCTTCATCAAATTCTCTTGAAATTCTATAAAGAAAACGTATCTCTCATTATTAGAAAAGGGCATTCAATTTTAAATTAAAATTCTATCATTTTGTCATCCAAAGAATGACAAAATTATGTCAATGAATGGAGCACCCATGTGACAATGAGGAAATATTTGTATTCAACTCAATTTGAGATTTTCATTAGAATTTTTGAGTGTTAAAATGGTTTAATCTTAATACTATTTTTCTTATTTCATTTTGCATGCATACTTTTTGGTGAACCCGATATGAATTTATATATCTAACACCTATACCTATGAGATTTTACTAGTTTAATCTTGTAGGTGAGTGCTTTTCTAAAGGGGTCTTGGAGATCAAATTTTTATAGGATCGTCATATCCTGAAATGAATTTCATGGTTGTATTTTGGGAGGGTTGAGGGATGAATTTTGACATATAATTTGCTAGAAATTTTTTTATCACATTCATATTTCACAATTTTATGTAAGGTCCCTAAAGATGCTACTATGGAATTTTGTATGATCATACAAAAATCCATAGAGGACATACCTCATTTTATAGTGTTTAATGGTTTTTTTCTTGATTTTGTAGGTGGAGATATATGTGTTAGTGTGAATAATTAATCTATTCACTATACTTAAGTGTACATAGGTTGTTGAGGTTAGGCAACTTCTTCTCAAATTGAATGTGCAACCTTTAAGCCTCTAGAGGTTACCAAGTTATTTGGTAAACCTCATGTGCTACCTTTTTGAGGTTGAGAGCATTTCTATCAAAAGTCACTCAACACTTGGCACACAAGGTTGATGACTTGGTCATAGATGTTGTTTGTTTGCACACTCCAAGTGATCCTAAGGTTGACACCTATAGGACACTTGTCTACTCATTTGTGCCACTTCATGGGGCACTTTTCAATCCACCTCATAGGCGGATTGCCTCTTCCTTGCCTATATAGGAAAGCTTGAATAATGTAATCAACTTAACTCTTTTATCAATATCATTTTGATAATGGAAGATTAGACATATTTTTTGCAAGTGTATCTTTGTGGAAGCACATGGTTTTTGATATCATGATCTTAGATGAAAATCCTAACATGGTTTTAGAGCCATGCATCAAAAACCTTTCCCAAAATCTTGCATCAAGTCTAGTTTAGAGCTCCATGTAATTTAATCTACATGTAAAAATGATCTTTGTGTATGCATAATTGTTTGGATACATGATCTTTGTAGTTTACTAATTTATTTGTTAAAAAACATAGCAAAGGGCTAATTTCCCCTCTACCCATCTGCCATTTTTGGTAGAAAATTAGTATTTTGCAGAGATATTGGTTGTTCTAACCTCTTGTTTCACTTATTTGCAGGTTAAATTATTGGTTCTTGGCTTGAGTTTTGGCATTGAAAAATATTTTCTTGGCATAGAGGATGCTACCAATGTCATTTTGAAGTTCTCCAAGGTTCGATATGCACACACAGGTAGCGCCAACCTATCCATTTCATCACCTACTTCCATTCCAGGCGACCTGCACACCATCACATAAACCACCTCTTGTGCAGCCTCATTAGTGTATCACTCAACTCATGTCAGATCAAATGATCTAAGGAATGTTTGGGCGGAATGCACAACATGAAGGGGTCGACGTGAAGATTTGGAGGGTAACCAATTTGAATGTGCAGAGCCTACAATTGGGCGATGAAATTTGACTGGCAGATCTGTCACAATTCTCAACCACAACCAGTTTAACTTTTATAGGAACCAAATTGTCTTTATTTTTTGGCTAACAATCTGGAAATTGAGGTGTTAAGAGGAAGGTTGTGCAGTATTTGAATCCTCCATTACAACAGGCATGAAACTACTAGTTGTAGCATGTAGGCATGGTTTTGGAAGCAAATATGGTCAATGAAGATCTTTACGGCTTCATCAATAACGCAAATTTGATTAGTCTTACAGGCCTCTCTCTCTTTGGCTCGCCACATATGTTAATGACTTCCATAGATCTACAACAAACTTGGCGCCTCCTACATCTTGCTTGACCTACTCTTTTTTGGTGTGTGGGATTTTATTCCTCATGGTTTATCTCCCTTTCTCACACCTCTACAAGTGACCATTGACTAGGTCACACTAGTTCTAATGCAATTTTAGGACTCTTTGTAAATCCTGCATCGCTACAAAATCAAACCCCTTCCACTCTCTCTACGACATTTTTAATTACCATATTTGTTGTAAAAATTCACATTTATTACTCATTGTCATCTTAGAGTTAGTATTTTTTTTTTGAAACTATCAAATATTGATGCCGAAGGGAGACTTTTTTTTAAGTTTGTAAAGGGGGAGGATAATTTGGCAAAGGAGGGGTCATTTTTTGTTTTGTCATAATTGTAAAAAGGGGGGGATTTTTTTTATATTTTGCAATAACTTGCAAATGGGTGTAATTTTTCTCTCAGTTAAAAATAAAATAAAAGAAGAGTCATTTTTTTCTTTTGCAATGAATTTGGAAAAGGGGGTCATAATGGGGGTTTAATTTTATGTATTTTTTCTTTTATTGAGATTTGCAAGATATAATTTAATCTTGTCTTCTCAATCAACCTCATGGCAATAAACTTGTAGAACTCAAATAGCAAATAAGTTTGTAAACACACTCATATAAAGTGCCACAAACTGAATGTGTGAAGGGAATTTGGGAAATTATTTTACATACACTGAATTACAAAGTGTAATGAGGGGTTGTAACATCACAATAATGGATCCTCGAGGGGTAAGTGAAAAAAGATGGAGGGCCAAAAAGGGGTCTTAAGTGGCCACTTTTGTTCTAAAATCAGGAAATACTGACCTTGGATGAGAAATTTAGGATAATTACACTCAAAATTTTAAGATCACTAGTAGAGTTTGGCAAATAAATGACTACGTGACTAAAACTTCTAGTCACGTGACTAACACTAGTAGAATTTGGAAAATACATGACTAATTTGATCATCATAAGTGACTAATTTGGTCATTGAGTAAAATCACAACTAAATAATTGGTCAGACAAATAAAAATGACTAAATAAATGACTATTACTCCTCTATTCTTTTTTTTCTTTCGAATTTGATCATAATCCATAGAGCTTAAGCTCCCGTCATGGGACCCCTACCTAGGCAAGCCATTTTCCCACTTAGGTTGTTTGGAGCACCAAAAATACCTATTGAGTGGAAGGAATTGCCTCTCGATGCAGTCTAAAGGCCTTCACATATTTTATAAAAAAATTTAACATTTACATTCTTTAACTTTTATTACTCATGTTAATGAATCATTAATGTTTTTAACTATGATTTGAAGCCAGTTTGATTTTCTTGTTGTGTTAGCATGTCAAATGTATCAAAGAGCAATTGTGGTCAATTTCACTAATAAAATATGATTTAAAAAATCCAATTGCATTTTGAGGGCTATCTTGCTGACACTTTCATTTCAAAAGGTCAAGTAGTTATTTCTAGAAGCAATTAGATTCAATTTACATGGATTGTAGAAATGTAACGTCTGTAAAAGTAATTGTTTCTAGAAGCAGTGCCTTAAAAACGTAAGGCCAAGTAGTTATTTCTAGAAGCAATTAGATTCAATTTACATGGATTGTAGAAACGTAATGGTCAAGTTTACTGAAAATGAGATTTTTCCCTTAAAAAAAGAACATTTTGCCCTAAAAATGAAGATTGATTCACTTCTATCTTCATTGCTGATATACTCAACCATATTAATAATGCGAAATAGAAATAACAATGATCACTTTTGGTATGCGAATTTTTTTCTCTTTCAGGCTTTATATTGTTAATTATTTTTTAAAAATAGAATTATTTTATAATCTATGAAATCAATTCTGTTGATCATTTTTATAGATGTTATATTTTTATACAAGTTTGAACTCTAGTAATTTTAGGAGCACGTCATGCTTATCTTAATTTTCACAACCTATATCAAAATGACAAGGTAGATAGATGAATATTTTTCCCCTAAAAATGAAGATTAAGTTTTGCATGCCTTCCACACAATAGTTTTGTTTGGCGCATTTTAGCAATAGGTATTTTTGGTGCCTTGGTCGGGTTGTGTATGCATTTGGAGGGAATTTTAGGTATTTGAGTTTTGGCGTAAAACATTGTGATTGCACGTTGAAGGGAAGTTTGGAGGTTTAATCAATAATTTGGTGTTTTAGCTCCCTCGTTTTAAGGTTTTCCCTTGGTTTGTAGAGCAAAAAATTGGCTTAAGAAAGACTCCATCAATATTAAAGGATCATTGTCATTGATTCAAGAGACGTCATTGTTAATTTAAGACAAAAAAATAATTTTTCCTCAAATATATATTTTATTTTTAAATTATATTTAAATTTTTTTAATTGTCTTAAATTAAGACAATAAAAAAAACATTTTCTAAACTAAATTTTTCATTTCCCTCTAATTCATTTTCCCTCCTTCATTCGAAATGAATTTTACTTTTCCCTCCCTCATTCAACGTGCATTTTCTTTTGTCAACCATGACATCAGACTAAAGATCATTATAATGGAGGGTGTTAATGGAAGAAAAATTTTGGTTGTTGTAGATGAAAGTGAGTAGAGTATTTATGCTTTGAAATGGACCATGGATAATTTACAGTTGAGTCTTGCTGGCACACTAATTTTTCATAATATAGAGCACCTTCCCATGGATTTTGATAACCTTAAGGCTGGTATGTGAAGGAATTCAAACCCATTCCTTTGATTGTTCTGTTATTTTTCATTATTTGCACATTGGTTTCAAATGGGTGTATTTTTATTTTATTTTTCACAAAAATTAACTGTTTTCACTGTCGGTACAACTTTTCTTTTCTTATTTTTTTCAATTGATTTACTTTTCTTTGCGGGTGTATGAATATTTGGTTTCTTCTTGATTAAATTTGGTGTTTGTAATTGTGGATTAGGCTTAGCGCTCAGGCTTGGGGTGTCCCTAGCCTTGAAGAAGTATTGAGAAAGGACTATTGAAGATGTTATAAAAAAGGTGAGGGAAATCTACGATGGAAGCCAGGTGAGTGAGTTGTTTGGTAGCCATGTTCATCAATGATATCCCTATTTGTTAATGGGTATTTTTGATCATTTATGATTTAAAGAGAATTTTTTGTGCCCATGTACTATGGCAGGAAATAGGGTTTTGACTATCTGATTTTGGCTACCATGTCCCTCATACTAATGACTATGATCTCTCATTAGCTCTTGAAGACTTCCTTTTATATCATGCATATAGAAGCTTTTGATTGTCTTCATGCATAGTATTTATGCTTTGAAGTGTAAACTTTTATCTTGGTTTTGCAATCCTCTTTTGAGAGCATACTTTCAAGGTCATGAATCATTTCCCTTAAACAATATTCCCTTTCAATCATATACTCTTTTACTATCTTGATAAACTTGGCCTAGGGTTTAACACACAGCCTCATGCCCACTCTTTACTTTCAATGGACTTCAACTTATCAACATTAGATCTTTGCATAAGAGGAATTAAGGTCTCTTCAATACCCTATTATAACAGTCCAATGATTGTCCCTTAAAAATGCACTATTAACTTTCATGGATCCTTTGCTTTGACTGTCCTCAACTTTCACATACTTTCCTTCTAATGTTAACATTCTAGCCCTCTATTATAGAATAGACACCCATAAGTATACGGAGTTTAGATTTACAATTGTAGACACCCTATTTTTTTTCATTTTTTTGCTAGATCAGGCGATAACAATTTCCAATCGTTCCTCATCTAATGAATGTTAGTTGAGGCCATTAAAATAATTTATTTCAATTTTTTGCTAGATTAGGCGATAACAATTTCCAATCTTGCCTCATTTAATGATTTTTAGTTGATTCTTTGCTTGACTATGCCTTTATTAATTTCCAACTTTAGAGTTGTCTAGGAACCCTGAAATACACTATCAACCATTTGTGATTGTTCTTTGTTATTTAAATTTTTTCTTTGAAGCTTTGCATTTTATTCTATAATATTGAGTGAGATAAATTGACCTATAGTCTTAGAGATTGGAGAAATACATTTTAGTATCTTTGCATGGAAATCATGAATTATTTTAATTTATTAATACAGTTTGCCACAAAGTGGTTTGTTATATTGAAATTTTATGGATATCTTCTATATGAAGGGATTGTGCACTTTGGAAGGTTGCACAATCTTAGCTCTGTAGCAAGTGAATTCATTTACATTTTTTGTTTTTTTCTAATGCACCTTACATATTACTTTTGTAAAAGTAAATTTCGTATACCAAATGAATACATAAAAAAACTTCAATTTTATTTTTCTTTAGATTGTAACTCAACAATTTTTACAGATGACAGTGTAATGTGCTTAACTTAGCTCTTGAGGAAGAAATATTTGTAGATCCAAAAGTATTTTTAATGGGAGAAGAGGTTTTTCTTGTTCAATACCATATACAAGTATAAAGTTCCATTAAATAACTTGTTAATATCCATTATGTATTGAGTCAACCATATTATTTTCAAAAAGTGCCTACTAATCTTGGTGAGTGTTGTTTTACCAGGTTGGTGAATACCAAGGAGCTTATAAGGTAATTTACTTGTGGAAATTTTATCAAAATTATATAATAATTAGATAAGAACCCTTTTCTATTGAATAATTGACTAAAAATTTGAAAACTTAAGATATTTGCATTTGATATACTTATATTTGTGTTTCTTTACAGGTTTCTAAAGGCCTTCTACAAAAGTTTGGACCTAATAGGGTTCTTGACACCCTAGTCACTGAGGTTTGCAAGTTTTTGAAGCTAAAATGTGGTAATTGAAATCTTGTCAAAAGAATTATTTCCTTTATATCTTTTATTATTCAAATATATAGCCAACTTATGTTTGCATGCATTCTGCCATTGTAGGCTAGTTTTACTGTCATTGGTGTCAGTGCAGCATATTATGGAATGAAACCCATTGTGGAGTTCATGACATTCAATTTTTCTATGCAGGTTGGTATTTTTACTACTCTTTAAGTGTTTGTCTTTTGGTTTTGGATTCTATTTTTTTGGTCACATAATTTTGTACTCAATTTTTATTTATTCAAGTTTCATTTATAATATTTTGTTCGCTAGGTAGAGTAATGATGTGATCTACATCACTGTTGTGCCCTTCCTATTGTGTCTATGTTACCGTGGTAGTAAGTCACAATTAGAAAATTGGTTGCATTCCTTTATCCATAGGAGTTATTACTTACCACCTTATAATATCGAATATCCTTATATTGAATTACATTAGCAATATAAGAAAATAATAAAAATTATCTTTGAACGGCTTGGATGAGATTCAACTGTTCCACCTAGTACCTTAGTGACTTGTTTTCAATTTATTTTCTCTTTGGAGGATGAATATATCTGACTGACTCCTTTTCTATATTCCTAATTATAAAATGTTTGTCCTAGGCTAATACAATAAATTTGAATAAACTATTGCAGTTCTATCTTATTAATCCTATCATTATATAGTCACCTTGGAGTTTGGATGCACAATTCCATATATTATATATGTGTGTGTGTGTGTGTGTGTTTTAGGTCCATGTCTATTTTTTTTCTAGCCAGTTTCAAACTTTCAAGTCTGTATAACATTGTATTTCAGTTTTTTGTAATAGATGGTAAACACTTTTCCTATTCAATCATGGTCCACTGATAGGTGTCAATTCCTCTGATGCCTTTAGCCTTTTATCGTTGCATTGGTGGAATCCGATTTTATGTTGGCCTGATAGCCTTTTGTTACACTGATATTTATGTTGTGAGTTGCTTTCATTGGTCTATTAGTGGAGCTATGAGGGGAATTCCCTAGATGTAGTAATGTTAGGCTAATAGTGTTACTAACGTGTGAAGTATGAGTAGCCCTCATCCACTAAACCTGCATGACTGCATGTACCTAGAACCCAAGAAAATCTTACAATGTTAGGATTTACATTCTAGAGTGCTTCATTAATTAAAATATTTTGAGAGATTCCTTGCAAAATCCATTTTGTGCACATTCTGCAATCAATCATTTCAATCCATGAGATGACATCTCTTTGAGGCATTCTATCAAACAATTTAGGTGTTTTGTCTACGATTCCACATCTTTCATATATCTCTACCAGAGCATATCCAACTATAAAATATGACAAAAATTCCCCTACCATTATGCTTTGGTGCATGTTCATAGCCCGTCCCAAAGCTCTCATTTTGGCATAGGCAGGAAGGACTCTGGCAAAAAAATTGGCTTTATACCTGCCAATTTCATTCGTTTGAAATTTTTGAAAGCCTTTTCAACAAACAATTTTCTGAAAAACCTGAAATTATTGCATTCCATGAGATGACATATCATTGAGGCATTCTATCAAACAATTCATGTGCCTTGCTTGTGCTTCCATATTTTGCATGCATATCTACCAGAGAATTTCGAACCATAATATCTAACATAAATCCACCTTTTATTATGCTTTGATGGATGTACATACCCTTTCCAAAGCTCCCATTTTATTATAGGTAGGGAGTATGATAGAAAAGGTTGTGGAATATGGCTTTACACCTACCAATTGCATTGCTTGAAATTTTCTAAAGCCTTTTCAACAAATCCATTTGGTGCATATCCTACAATATTGCAATCCATAGACCACATTTCTTATAGGGATACTATCATGTATTGTCTATGCATTGATGGATATTCATATCTTGTTTCAAAGCTCCCATTTTGGCACAAGCAAGGAGGATGTTAGCAAAGGTTGTGGAATTTGGCTTTACACCTATGAATTGTATTCACTTGAAAGTTTTTAAATCCTTTCCACCAAATTCATTTTGTGCATATCTATTGTAGATTCCTAAAGTTTGTCAACTTAGCTTTGTTGTAATCATCCCATTTAATCACCCTACTCTCATGCTATTGACTAACATTCATTCCAATTGATCAAGTCTATCAACATTTGTCAATTGACCAATTTTATTATCAAGTTATTCTCATGGTCTTGTCACACCTTTGATTTATCAACTTTATGTTAATTCGTTTAGTAAACTAATTGATTACATTATATTATTCCCTCTAATATTACCCTATGTCTAATTAATTATCTCTAATTAGTCCATGCACATATAACCAATTAAATAAAATAAATAATTCTAATTATCTTCAACCACATTTCATTTATCAATCAAAGTCAGTTTATGAATGAGTCAATTTCATGTTTCACTCATATCAATTGGTTTTTCTTTCCACTCATCAAACAAATTTTTAACTAATTGATTGATAGAGTTAACTCTTAAATCAATCAAATTATTTGATTGAACAATCAATATAGTTGATAAGGATGTATTTTACATGGTGTGTTAAATTATGATATTGCTATCAGAATTCAACCATGTAGTTTTTTGAGTCAAACTCATTGATCCATGTTTCATGAGTAGTGGTTCACAAGAACCCATCTCTCATTATAATGAGTGGTCTAGTTGGCATTCATTGCATCTAGGTGATTCTTACAAAGGTGAAGCATTGGGCCTTCCTTGGAGGTCACCCATCCTAGTACTACTCCAACTCAAGCATGCTTAACCATGATAACAATATAATAATCAAGTTAGTTAATTGGTTAGCTAGATTCATTGATTAATGCTTTTTGAAAAAATTGTGGATTCTCAATTGTTGTTCAAGCTCTTTGATAATATGACAATGATTTGATTCAAATATTCATAAATGGATCAAATACTTTTTCAAAATGCTCCCCAAATTTTGTGAGGGAATGATGGATTTATAGATTTAGAGGTGAAAATATGAATGGCCAAAATTGATTTAATTGGTTTTGAGGATAAAGATATGATTTATAATTAACTATGATTAACTATTCAACTCAATTAACTAATCAGTCATCTAGCTTAATTGACCAATCAACTAATTTGATTGAGTTAACTTGACAAATAATTAGTTAATTTGATTGATGAGTGAAAGATGGAATTGACTTACTTGACATGAGTGAAATGTAAGATAGACTTATTTGTTAATTGACTTTAATCCAAAAGAGTAGTCTCTTTTGAGCTCATTTTATAGGGCTCTTAAGGTACAAATAAAAGCTAGACTTGGTAGCTAATTTTCATAAGATTTACAACTTGTGTGTAGTCTATGCATTTTTTCTCTTGTTTTACTTGCTATTTCTTTTTGTTGTGGTGAATTTTAAACTCAAGGATTCTATTGTTTATTGTACTTGACATGATTCTTAACCTGAATCTCAATAAACAGGGACATGAAAATTAGTGATAAATTTTGAAGGGATGAAAGAGGGTAAGTGCATTTTATGTTGAATGATTCTCTTTCATTTTGCTAAATAAAATATTGTCAATATTTTAATGAGTAAATAGAGATAGAAGAAATTTGAAAGAGGAGAAGACGTGATTTTTGAGGTCCCAATCTAGTTCATCAAAAGAAAAAACCAAGGCAACACTAAAGGCCATTCCGTTGAAGCCTCTAATCTTGTGTTGTAAAACTCATAGTAGCTAAAAGACTTGCTAGAACTATTTGCTTAGGTCTTCTTGAGATGTTTCCTAGGCCTATAGGTTATGTGTTTTTGTTTTCCACAGGCCAAGCATTTTATTGAGTTTTAAACTTCTACTTAACAAACCAAATGTAATTTCCAACTTTTCACTATGGTGGTAGATAAATGATTCTTTTTTCTTCTATTCCACAACATTAAGTAGATATAAGAGAATATTATCCTAGTGAAAATGGTGATAAGAAATTGAGGAATGAATTAGAACTAGCATTTCTGATAGATATGTTGGAAGAGACGCGGGTGAGTTTCCATAGTTTCCTTTGTGCTTATTTGTTTCCTTTAATGCTTAACTAAAGAAATAGTGCATCTCCTAAAAATAGCTTATAGATAGTGTGGACACCACTTTGTATTTTATTACAGTGTCATTTACTTCTTAAAATGTATTTTCATTTCCTTGCACCTTTCTTTTAAATACTGCCCTAGGATGATATTGTTCAACACTATTATTGGGATTTTGGTCATTGGTATGATCTAAGATGAGAATCAAATGTAGTTCCATCAGATGTCACTCTTCAATCCATTTTGGAAAGTCATGACAAGAGTCGTTGGGCTCACTGTCTGAGTGAGCTTTGTGCAGTATGCTACAAAACTATGTCCCAATGTTGTGCAGGAAGCAAGGTAAGTGTGTTTGTTGTTGGTCTTTGTAGCTTTCTTAAAGATCTAATTTCCTTTTTTGTTTCCGGGAATGTTCTCATTTAGTGAATATTCTCTTTTATACCTAAAGTTGCATTTTTTAATTCTTCCTCTGTATTCTTTACCCTTGTGATTAGAATATTTAATCCAAATAAAGCATATCTTATTATGAAGGTAAGAAAAGTTGTGATTCCAAAACATGTAAAAAATTCCAACACACATATAAGGATAGTTATCAAATCTGGTAGGGTTTTTTGGACTGGCCGAATTTGTTTGATTTGTTCAAGGATTTTAGATTCCAATGGAAATGTTAGTAAATGTTTTTTTTTTTTTTAAATTTTGATGTACAATTTTTTTGACCTCCTAAATGAATCACATTTTCTAAACCTAGTATCTATGCATATAATATTAATAGAAACAAAGCTATCTATATGAAATTTACATTACAAATTCTTACATTAACTTTATTTTGTCTACTTTTTTGTATCATACATAATCTACCTAATTGTGTCATGCATTTTGGTTTGATGATGCAATCACCGTAGATCATGGTTTTGTTTGTAGGATTGGATTAGAGTGTAACATTTAGAAAAAAATGTTAGTGATGAAGGTATATGCATCCATAAAATCTTAAAAACATTTGACATATAAATATATCAAATACATCAAGAACACAAATTAAACATCAAGTAGTCTTTTGAAATTATACATGCAAACTTAAAATTATAGATGCAACATCTATTCTAATTGATTAATAAATGAGCATTCGACATGATATCTATGACAAATAGATGAAACTTAAAAGCATGATTCCCTTCATTGTAATATTGATTTTCTCAGTGTCCCAAAATTTCTTAACTACTTTTATCATCTTCAATTCCTAATATCTCCTAATGACCTATTCTTCTTTTTGTACCACTTGTTCACCTTTTATAGGTTTTGAAATGTAGTCTTTTAGGTGCAATCAAATTCATCATAGACTCACCACACATGTTCCCTTCATTCTACACCTTTTCAGCCCCAATGGATGAGCCTAGAACTAGTAATGAATACTATTCTTTGTTATATGGAGTTTGGTGTTGGGAAAGCATCTCTTATTGTACTGGGCAACTTGAGTCAAAATAGTAGGTTAGTTAATTTTGGCAATTTATTATGATCAAGAAAATAATATTGTCATTCATTGAATAACTGAAATCCTTTGTCAACTTTCATAGTTTGGAGGTGACACAACATCTTAGACAAATAACTCCATCAGATTTGGGTGGAAAGGCAATGCAATCACACGATACTGAGAAAAAGCTTGATCAATGGCAAATGTATGCCATGTTTGCATGTTCCTGCCCACCAGACGATAGCAAGGATGGTGGCTTTGCAATTGATTTTTCCTTCACTAAGAGTTGATTCTGAAGGGAAACTAGTAAGTAGAAACAACTTTAGTTGTATTATCGATTCAATGCATATTACCCTTCATCCATGCATATGCATCCATTTGGTTTTTTCTACTTATGTTTATTCCTCTTTTTTCTATTCATATTTATTAAAAAGAAAGATGAATAAGCATAATTGAGAAATAGTTTTATTGTCACTGATAAGTGAATCTAACTAGCAAACCTGGAGGGGAAAGCCAATCAATTCATTGGAAAAATAACATCCACTATGGATGGGGGAGGAGGAAAGGCCAAAATAGAGTGGCTCTTGGGCCCAAGAGAAGGGTCAATAGTGAAAATATCAGACCTAGTTTTATATGGGTCTATCCTAGTTGTTACGTCTAACCATTCATTTAAAAATCTATGGAATTATTTATTCACCTTCTAGTTTAAAGAACTGAATTCATGATTGATATTGGTCTTTGCATGATTTATAGGATCAACATAAATTGCTTATGAATTACTTTTTCCTATAGGCATAAATAAAATTTGTTGCTCTCCTGCCATCATATATACTTAACACTCATTTTAGGTAAAATTAAGTTTTTTTATATAATAATTTTCTAGATATGACTGTTGGTTATTGTGTAATGTTAATATGTAATCAAATTGAAACAATAAACAAAAGTAATAGAACTTTAAAATGAAGAAATTAAAATTGAAATTGAATAAACAGGAATTCTTCAGAGGCGTTCCATCTTCCTCTATCTCAAGAGATTTGTTCGAAGCTACTGCTCTCAGATTGTGTAAGCTTGGCTTCTCCAAATGGAAATCTGCAGAATGAGTATGCAAAGGAAGTTCTCTATCCTATATGCTGGCGGAGAATGCTGATACAGATATGTGCAGGGGCTGTGGATTATACACAGGGGCTGTAAATTGAAACTAAACTATGTGGATGATTGGCCATGATATGCTATGATATTAAAAACTATGGATGTTGTAAGACTATGCTATGGATGCTTGAGAGCTATTTGACTATAGTTTCTCTGTTGAAAGCTTCTATATCAATTCAATGACCCGACAGTCCTATTTATAGTTTTTTTGCAGGCACAATCCTGGCTAGCAAGAATCAACAGTTGTAAGGTTGTCTAGTAAGTTTGAATGGTGAGAGATGGAGAGATTGAGAGGAAAATGGAAGAGGTTGAGAGGTTGGAGAGAAGGATGGATTCCTGTCTTCAACCCACGGGAACAAGCTTGCATAAGAACAGAGGAATTTAATTTTCTGTTTCGGCTGTTTTGTTTCACGGTTGTTGAAGATAATGCAAATATTAATTAAATAAATAAATTTATTTAATTTCATTTATGTGAGTTAGATTTTTGATTTTAGGACTATAGAAGATTTCAATTAAATATTTTAGAATATTTAATTTGCAAATAGACTTTAGAAGAATTAATTAAATATTTTGGAATATTTAATTGTAATGTGACTTTTGAAAGGAGTTAATTAAATATTTGGAATATTTAATTGTAAATGGAATTTAGAAGAAAGAATACTTAATCTTTATTTGAATAAAATATTCAAGCCAAGATTATTGATAATTAATATAAATAAATCATAATGTTTATTTAATTAATTAAGAAATGAATACGAAAAGATGATTAAATAAACTTATTTATTTAATCGAAATGAAATAATGAACAATATAAATAAATTATTTAAATTTATTTATATGTAGATGGAATTGAGATTTAATTAAATATTAAAAATATAATTAATTACTGCACTATGTTATGTGACCATTTTAGGTGTATACATTTTGCCCTCTTTGAAGTGATGTGTTTATTTGCTTCAAAGAATTGTTTGAAATTTTCCCTTATGTTGACTGTCGAATGTTGATAGGTATATGCCCCCTCGAACGATGAATCGATAAGATTTTGATTTTTGTGAAATTTTTTATTTTATTTTTATTTTATTTTTCTTATGATTTTGAAGATGTCGATTCATCGTTCGAAAATGATGATGCAAAGAAATTGACCCGGAGAGATGTGAAATAAAAATTAATGACTAAAATTGCCCCTGCTATAATAAAATGTGCTAAAATCCACCAATTTTACCCTTAAATAGGTTTAAAATGTCATTTTCCATTTTAACCTAGTAAAATTTATAAATTTTGAGCTCTGGAGAGATAATTATGGCACTTCCGATTCACCAGCACTGTTTCGAGCGCATCCAACGACATCAGCGGTCGGCGCACTATGGACCTCTGGTATGTACCCCGTGAAACTCCTGCTTTTTGAAAATTTTCCATTCATTGCACGTTTATTGATGTTTTAGTTGTGAAATATTGTGTTTTAGCGCCCTTGACAGTTTTCATAGCGCATTTGATAATTTTTGTAGCGCATTTATTTCCGTAGCGCATATGATAAATTCTGTAGCGCCCTTAATGTTTTCTGTAGCGCATATAATCTTGTAGCGCCTTTGAGGAGTTCTGTAGCACCCTTGATTGAATGTTGTTGTGAGTGATAATTTTGTTCCCAAAGTTGTTGGAAAACAAATAAGAACTGATAGATTTGCTTTTAAAGTTGTTAAAAACAAATAGGATTTTGATTATCTGCCTTCCATGATGATGAAAAGAAAATAGTTTGATTGATATGTTCATTTCTAAAGTTGTTAAAAATAAACATGATGTTGATTATCTGCTTTCCATGATGATGAAAAACAAATTGTTTGATTGATATGTTTGATTAATCATGATGGTGTGATATTGATTTTGCTTTGATGATGTGTCAATAGGAGAGATTGAGCATTTTGCAGTCATGGGAGACATTCCTGAGTACATGGAGCTTGATTCCACACTTGTTATAGTTAGATCGAGATGTGATCGAGGCCTGTGGATTGAGGTCATTGCTTGACATGCTTGAGGTGCGCCTCAACAGAGCGTTATTGACAGCACTCACAGAGCGGTGGCATAGTGATATGAACACATTTCATTTACCGACCAGAGAGATTACAGTGACCCCTGAGGACATATATCGCATCTTGAGGATCCCAGTGATGGGAGAGATAGTGGTCTTTGATAGCCGAGAGGCTAGAGGCACTGATGCTTTGAGAAGGATTTTCAGAGATGATCATATTGCTGGATACTTCATCCCATGGGGTGAGATTGCAGATTCATATCCACCCTTACCGTCCGTACTTGCAGGTTTCATTAGAGGTGTGTTGTGCCCCGACCATAGGTCGAAGGGGTTCGCAGTCGGGTGGGGCCGTGTATTGGAGAGTATGGTGATGCAGGGTACACGGTATGCATGGGGGACATGCATGCTTGCTCACTTGTATGATGAGTTACATCATATTGTATATGGTAGAGGCCGGAGTTTTGCTGTTGGGTGTTCTTTACTATAGATATGGGCATGGGAGCACTTTGCTGTCATGCGACCGTTGACTCAAGGATAGCGACCAACTAGTCAATTGTACAGATGGAGATATGCAGATATTATTGCTCAGCCAAGACTGGGCAAACTAGATCATTGGCAGCGTCTCTTAGATGGTCTTGATACAGTATGCTGGTGACCATATTTAGATTGTGAGGCATGGCCAGAGGATGTGAGGGAGATGCCCTATGTTTGTACGTCTAGATACCTTATTGGCCGTACTCCATGGATTATTGAGAGATTTCTTGTGGAATGAGTATGTCGGCAGTTTGGTCAGATTCAGAGTATGCCTATGGGTTCTGCCATTTATGCACGACGATAGCCAGAGCTTGCAGTATGGGGTCCATGGATTTCTTATGAGGTAGAGGTTGCAGAGTTCACCAGTTTAGGAGTGGTGATGTGGGATTACCGAGTTGATGTCCTTGACGCAGGGACGACACCAAAGTATAGCCAGTATGTATTAGAGCATCCTGCACCACGGATGTTTGATCCTGATGAGCCTATTGCTCCTATTGTTGTACAGAGATGACGACAGAGAGATTCAGCTTCAGAGGGTGATGATTCAGAGGGTAGTGATGATGATGAGAGTGGAGGAGATGATGATTCAGAGGGAGATGTTGAGGAGGGTGGAGGTGGTAGGGGTGGTGATAGAGGTGGAAAGAGAGGTGGCAGGAGAGGTGGCAGAGGTGGACCTCGGATGAGACATACGGATCCATCACCTTCAGTAGATCTAGCAGTGTCAGGTCAGATATCCTCTCTACAGAGTACAGTGCAGAGCTTACAGAGTCAGCTAGCACAGGCACATACCCTTATTACATAGCTTCAGGGACAGTTGACTTCAGTTACTGCTGAGAGGGATACAGCCAGACAGTGGGGTGAGCAGGCCATTGCTTTGGCGGATAGTCTACAGAGAGTAGCAGCTAGCACCCTACCTGGTGATATGATGAGAGAGGTTACCAGAGCCACCCGGGAGGCCGAGTTTTATAGGACCAGATATCATGATGTTGTTCCACCTGAGCAGAGGGAGAGTTATACATAGTCACGGTCTACCCATAGTCACTCTCGAACTACTAGTAGGGGTGTGACACAGCCATTACCTCCAGGAGGGCCATCAGGGATAGGCGGAGCAGGTCCATCAGGTGCAGCTGGTACAGGTCCCAGACCAACACCATCAGAGGATAGCACTGCCTAGTGCATTATACATGATGTTTTTGTGATACTTTGTTGAGACATTTGTATACACCTTGAGATGATCTCATTTTTTATGATGTTATATCATGTGTAGTTGACATCCTTGTACATTTTGACATTCTTTTTTGAGATATATGAAATGCAACGATGATTTATGATGTGTCTATTTTCTATATGCATGATGTGTTATGATATGATGGTTTGTCAATTTTATGCTTAATATGTATATGTATGCATGATTTATAAGATGAATGAAATCTATTGATGAATGATTATATGAATATGATGGATGATATAATTTATGAATGCTTATAAATGTTTTGATTATGATGTAGGCTTTCGATTTTATGATTTTCTAATGCAAACATGTATGAAATGATGTATGAAATGATGTATTTGTGAATGTCAAAATATACTCAGTCATGTATGCAACAAGATATGAATCATTTGATACTTTGCCAGCTTTTGGGAAAATCTTTAAATGCAAAATGCAGATTCTAACATGAATGCAATCTATACTAACCATGTAGGATATCTATAGAATATTGCCATTTGGAGAGCTTATTTATGCTTTTTGTATCATCATAGAGCATTTAAATGTTGAAAGTTAATACAAGCATCAAAGGGTATGCTAGCAACAGTGATGACCTGAGTATTGCTTTCATGATTTTTTGATATAGCAAGATAATACAAGCATCTAGGTATAATTGAACCGAGATGACCTGAGTATCGCTTGCATAAACAAACAAGAGTTAACCCGTTTCCCATGCAAATTCCAAAATGTCATCAATGATACGTAGTAGAGCATGTCTCGCGACCAATTTGCATAGTACTAATGATTTCCTCGCAAACAACAGACAAAGAAAAATCATACTCCTTCCTTGCTTTTCTAGTTCAGTACATCATCGAATTGCTCCAGAGATATGATAGAAAAATCAAACAACCATTCAAATCTTGCCTAAAATATTTCAAACATTATTCAGATTAAGATCATCCAACTTGGTTATCATCATTGATGTTCTCATTTCGATAGTTGTTTGGATCATGTTATTTTGATGTCAATTGGCATTGAATAAGCATGTTGTGGTTGATTTGATATGGCAATGTTTGTTATGTTTTGGAAAACCGTCTTGTGTCTTGCCTCTCTCTTGTTCAGTCTATGTTTTTGCTTTTTCCCCCCAGTGTGAACATGACCTAAAGAGTATGGATATGTACAAATTTCATCAAGCCATGATGAAACACAAGGATTCTCAACATATGATGTGGATATGTACAGATGATAGATATGAATGGATGATAGCTAAAGTGAATGCAAGACATAACCTAATAGATGGAAGAGCTTATTTTGATCACAAGTAGCGCCTATTTTCCAGGTTTTCACCACTTGTTTTTATTGCACTTTTTCAGGATTTTTCTAATTTTTTTTTTTTTGGATTTTTTTTAGGACTTTTTATGATTTTTTTTTTTTAGGACTTTATGATTTTTTGGATTTTTATGACTTTTAATGATTCAGACATAGAATTTCTTCAAATGAATGTTATTGATCTCTTCAAATAGGTCCCCTTCGACGTTGATAACTGATATGCACCAGAACCATATGCTTAATGATGACAAATGGACCAAGCCAGTTAGGCTCAAATTTCCCTTTCTTTTCTTTGTCTTGCTGATTACGTGGATTTTCTCTCAAGACTAAGTCACCTACTTGAAATGTCTATGGTTTAACTCTGTGATTATAACTACGAGACATAACCTATTGATAACCCTTCAAATGATCAGCTGCATGTTGACGTCTTTCATCTAACAGTTCCAACTCTTGCAAGCGAGATACTCTGTAGTCTTCATCACTTATCAATCCCTTGAGTGAGACCCTAAGTGAAGGTATTTCAACCTCTAGTGGTAAGACTGCTTCTACTCCATAGACCAAGGCATATGGTGTAGCTCCTATTGGTGTGCGAATGCTGGTTCTATATGCCTACAAAGCTGGATTTAATTGGACATGCCAATCACAACCGACATCATTTACTGTCTTCTTCAATATCTTCAAGATTGTTTTGTTGGAAGCTTCTGCTTGACCATTACCTTGTGGATAATAAGGTGTAGAAAACCTGTGTTGGATGCGAAATCTTTCACAAAGTTCATCAACATCCTAATTCTTGAAAGGTCTTCCATTATCAGTAATGATAGAATTAGGAATTCCATATTGACAGATAATGTAATTTAAGATGAATGAATAAATCTGTTTACCAGTCACAGTCATCAAAGGAATAGCTTCAATCCATTTTGTAAAATACTGTGTAGCTGTGATAATAAATTTATGCCCATTTGATGATGAAGGATGAATTTTTCCAACAAGATCTAGTCCCCACTGAGAAAAAGGCCATGTTGGCGTGAAAGGTTGCAATTCCTGTGCAAGTGCATGAATAAGATTCCCATGAATCTGGCATTTAGAACACTTCTTGACAAAAGTAAAAGAATCTTTCTCCATGGTAGGCCAATAATATCCCATTCTGACAAGTTTCTTGGCTAAGGTCAAACCACTCGAATGAGTTCCACAAATACCACCATGAACCTCTTGTAAGGTTTTTTCAAATTCGTCATGTTCAAGACATCTAAGGAGTGTACCATCAAGACTACGTCGATAAAGGACGTCAGAAATCAAAGTATAACGCGATGATTGGCATATGAAGTTCCTTTTTTGGTTTCAAGATAAATCTGGAGGTAAGATGTTATCTTTCAAATAGGTATAAGTCTTGCCATATAAAGGTGAATAAGAACCGGTTAAATGACATATGACTTGGGTCTCAGGATTATCATAGGCGGGAGAAAACAATTGTTCCACTAAGAATTCATACTATTTTTGATCTTCTGACAATTGTAATAAAGAAGCAATTGTATCAATTGCATCTGCAACTTTATTATCAATTCTTGAGATTTGTGAAAACTTAATTGACACAAAATACTTTTTATAATCATCCACCATGTTCTTGTAAGGTAGCAACTTATCATCTTTAGTCTGATAATCATCATTAATTTGATTAATGACAAGTTGTGAATCACCATAGACTTGCAGCTCTGTAATCTGCCATTCCAAAGCTATCTTTATCCCTATAAGCAATGCCTCATATTCAGCTATATTATTTGTGCAAGGAAACATCAATTGATAGGATTTTGGTATGTTATCTCCTTCAGGTGTGACAAAGAGAATTCTTACCCCCGAGCCTTGTTGCATATAGGATCCATCAAAATATAATGTCCATGATTTATGAATTGTTGCTGTGAAAACATCTGCGTTAGGAAACTCAATATGCATTGGATTTTCTTCTTGTAAAGGTGCTTCAGCCAACTGATCTGTAATGACCCGTCCTTTAATGGCTTTTCGATCTACATAGTGAATGTCAAACTCACTTAAGATCATTACCCATTTTGCAAGTCTCCCTGTTAAAGTAGCTCTGCTTAATAGGTCTTTTAGTGGATCAATCTTGGTTATTAACTTAACTATATGAGCCAACATATAGTGTCGCAACTTTTGAGAAGCAAACACCACTACAAGGCAAGCTTTTTCAATGAACGTGTAGTTTAATTCATGACTTGTTATAGTTCTACTGATATAGTATATGGCCCTTTCTTTGCCTGTAGAATCCTCTTGTGCTAGTAATGCTCCCAAGGACACTTCTGTTGTTGAAATATAGAGTATGAGTGGCTCTCCTAGAATGGGTGGAATTAAAACTGGTGGGTGCATAAGATATTGCTTGATCTGATTGAATGCTACTTCACATTTGTCTTCCCATTTGAATGGAACATTCTTATGCAATAAATGTGTAAATGGCAAGCTTTTGTGTGCTAGCTGAGCTATAAACCTTCTGATGGACTATAGTCATCCTTGCAATGATCGAAGCTGACTGATATTTCATGGTGGCAGCATGTCCATTATAGCTTGTACTTTTTCTGGATCAACCTCTATGCCCTTTTCTGAAACAATGTATCCTAGGAGTTTTCTAGATGTAACGCCAAAGACACATTTCTTTGGATTGAGTCAAACATTGAACTTCTCCATTATGTTAAAGATTTTTGACAAGATTTCTAGATGTTCTTCTCGTGTGTGAGATTTGACAAGTAAATCATGAACGTAATCTTCCATGAATGTATGCATCATGTCATGAAAAATGGTTGTCATTGCTCTTTGATAAGTAGCTCCAGCATTCTTTAACCCAAATGGCATTACATTCCAGCAATAGGTACCCCAAGGGCATGTGAACGCTGTTTTATCTTGATCCTCTGGAGCAATTTTTATCTGGTTGTATCCTAAAAATCCATCCATTAATGAATACATTGCATGGCCAACAGTTAAATCAACAATCATATCTATGTTGGGCAAAGGGAAGTCATCTTTGGGACAAGCCTTATTCAAATCTATGAAATCTATACAAACTCTGATCCTTCCATCTGGCTTTGAAATAGGTACAATATTGGAAATCCATTCTGCATAGTCAATAGTTTGAATGAATCCAACATCCAAAAGCTTCTTTAATTCCTCTTTGACCAATAATGCAACATGTGGATGCATTTTTCTGAGCTTTTGCTTCACAGGTTTTTCCCCTGACTTGATAGATAAATGATGCATTATCAGATTAGGATCTAACCCTGGCATATCAGCATATGACCAAGCAAAGTTGATTTGATTCTCCTTCAAGAACTCCATGAATTTCAATACTTCTTCAACTGTTAATGATGCTGCAAGTTGCAAGATTTTTGGCTGCTCTGCTATACTTATGTTAATTGATTCTGTTGGTTCGATCAAAATAGAAGATCTTTCATGATAATACTTGGGAAGAGTGACAAGTTTCTCATCCTTTAGTGCCTCAAAAAGGTTTTCACTATCGGATGTGCTCTTTATTTTTCTCTTGTTATGATCTACCACTGCCATTTTTTGATTTTCACCGATAGATCCATCTTTTATTTCATTTATTTTGCAGCTAAGAAACTTGACACCCTCCTTATCAAAATCGTGAGTACGAAATTCTTGAATGAAACAATTTTTTTCCTCATTAGAGGAACAAAGGAAATTTATAATGTCCTCATCATCATGGAATGTAGGAATATGGATAGGTGCGTCATTATCCCAATCAATAAGTTCTGGATAAACTAAAGGCATGGGATCATTAGGCTGGGTAAGGTCTTGAGCTGTGAAAGTCATGATGTGGTTATCATTTTCATGGTAGACAAGGTCTATGATGGTATTCTCCTGTTGATCGTCAATCTCATTAGAATCTGATTTGTCCTCACTTGAGTCATGATCGCTTTGTAAAACATAATCAAGTGGAGGCCTCAAACCTTCTCCTTGTATGAGAATAGGTGCATATTTGTGTATAGTATCAACTTGTTTGTCTCTCCAAAATTCATCATTATAAATGGTGTCCCATTCATATTCATTAGAATCAGTATCTGAACTGTTCTGCAATTGGAAAACTGATTCATGAGGTTTATCTGACATTGATCCTCCTTCATGAGTTGATTGTGCTTGCTGTGAAGTAGATTCTTCTGTATCTTTACCATATCCAAGTCCTGTTTTATCATTTGGATGTATTGAAATAGGTTGAATTGGTTCCACGATTCCTTCTCTTCTTTTTCCTATAGGACTATTTCCTTCATAGCCCATTTTCTGCATGATAGCGTACCCCTTACCATATTGTTCTGTAGGTAACTTAATGTGTAAGAGAGATTCGTCTTCATCTTTGTATAGCCAATTTAGGATGTCCCTATCTTCAACTTCTTCTTCAGTGGTGTTGGCTTTAATGAATTTTCCATCAAACTTTGTGATTGGCATAGAAGCTCGGGATGTAGAGGCTGTTGCAATCTTTTGATTTGATAAGGTAGGCTGACCATGTGACCTCGGAGAAGGAGGTAAAGTAGAAAGAGATAGTGAATATTCACCTACCCCTTTGTCTTTAAAATTTAGCTTAGTGTCAAGATTCTTTGTCATTTCTTGCAATTGGACTTGTAGATTGGAAGAAGAAACAACAAGAGCCTCCCTATTATGTGGCACACAGGCATCTTGAGTTGCTCGGAGATTTGAACAAGTTTGTGTACTATTGTAATCAGCTTGTATGGTTATTTCTTGTCCATCGTATGGAGACTTGAGGCATTGATGATATGTTGATGGTACCGCTTGAATATCATGAATCCATGGATGACCCAAAAGTATGTTATAAGAAAGATCACGATCTAGAACCTGACAAAAGGTATTTTTCACAACTGGTCCCACTCTGATAGGTAGCATTATTAGTCCTTTAGAAGCTCTTTCTTCATCATCATATGCCTTGATAGTTATTTTCCTTTGTGAGTCAATAGAATTTTTTGATATTCCCAAGGAATTTATTAGCTTTAAAGTACAAATGTTTAAACCAGCTCCTCCATCTATTAAGACACATCTAATTCGGTGTTTATGGATCATGACTTCAAGATAAAGCGATGAATTATGTGGATGTGTCGTGGAGGCATCATCTTTTTCGGAAAATGAAAGACAAGTGGGGGAAGACAAATGTCCCACCATGGCTTGAAATTTATTTACATCCAAATCAGTGTCGACAGTTGTGTTTACAAGAGCTTCTTCCAAAATATTCTTGTGTGTGGGGGATATTTTGAGAAGTTCAAGGATGGAGATTTGAGCTGATTTTTTTCTTAATTGATCAACCAGATTATATTGACTTGGAGGGGAAATAGTTGTTTTAGATGAACTTCCTTTTAAAACAACCTTTGCTTGTCCTCTCGTAGTCACATTAACTTGTTGATATTCTTGTTTTCCCTTGATTTTGATAACATTAACCCGTTGATCATCAACATAGATGTGACGGATTATATTGTCTTCAACATTATTTATGCTTTTGGATTTTGTATCTGATGTTTCCCCCTTTTGATAGTTTGGTAAAGGATCTTTGAATGCTTGATGATCGTCATTGGTATGGTTTCCTTCAATTGTAATAGTGCCATTGTCAATCAAATCTTGTACTAGATTTTGCAAAGCTTGACAATTATTTGTTCTATGACCTTTACATTGATGATAATTGCAATAATACGAGTCATTCCATGATGGTGGTTTGACTCGAGGGTTTGACTCGAGGCTCATAATCTCTTTGTGGTGATAAGGTGATAACCTTATTATCAAGATGCTCCTTGAGAGCAGACTCAAGAGATTAACCCAAAGTGGTAAAATTTTGCTGATTTGAGAAGAATGAAGGTCTAGATGGATTTGATGTTTGGGTATTGCAAAGATTGTTATTGAAATTACCATGATTATCCTTGGTGTTTTGATTGGTCATGCTTTCTTGCTTAGAGGTTTGTCCTTGTTGATTGCTGCTTCCTTGTTGGTTGGTATTTGCTTGTTGATTGTTTCGTGGAGCACTTGATAGATTAAAGATAGATGGTCTTGTCCGTAGATTATTTGCATCTACTATACCATCATTGACAACATTTTTATTTTTGTTCCAAAACCTTGTTTTATCGTTGTTGTTTTGGTTGGATGTACTTGGATTATCAAGTTTTATCACTCCTCGTTTAACCAAGGCCCCTTCAATGGTGATTGCGTTTTCAATCAACTTTTCAAAGTTATGAGGACAATGAAGATTAAGCCTATAGCTTAATTCTTGATCTAGGCTGATGAAGATATCCATCTTTTCCTTTTCAGGAATAGGACGGGAATATCGTGCAAATAACCTTCTCCATCTTTGCAAGAATGTAGTGAAGGGTTCTCCTACTTTTTGTTTCACTTTACAAAGATCAAGCATTATTATCTGATGTTGGATGTTGTAGGAGTATTGTGATATAAACTGATTTATTAACTCCTCAAAAGTTTTGATGGGTGGAGTGATCTTTGAAAGCCACTCCATGGATTGTACACCTAGACTTCGTGGAAATAATCGCATTAAGTAGGTATCGTCATAGGCAAATTCTAGACTCATATTTCAGAAATCCCTCACATGGTCAATGGGATCAGTTTTTCCATTGTACCTATCATATTTAGGGATTTCGCAATGTTTTGGAAATGGGATCATTTGAAGACTCCTATTGAATGGATAAGGAGATATGTCTTCCAAAACATACTTCTTTGTTGTACCCCTTGCATCTCTTTTATTTGCCCTTGTAATTCTTTTATCTGTTGAGTAAGGGCACTAAAGTCATTAGGAGGAGTTTCAGGATTCTGTTTAATCCCTTCTATATCGAAATTGTGAGGTAACTTAGCTCCTTGATTAGCTAATGAAAGAAAATATCTTTCTTTGTTTCATTCTAAAATCCTTTCCATAAGAGTATGGAATTGGGGATCTTGTTCTGCTTCTTGAAGCTTTTCTTCTGTTAATTTGTCAATATTAAATGTTTCCTCTTCTTTCTCATTATGGTCACCCATATTGTAGTGGTTTCTCCCTCGTCTTTTTCCATGTGTTTTTGAGATCTCGTGAAGACAGGCATAGGTTTTGTTCCAAATTCTACTCACTTTTGATCAAAAGAATGAAATAGTGCAATCGTGTGATAGATATGAAAGTCAGAATAGAATGAAGATTCTATGACTTACGAAGGTTTCTAATCTTTAGCTTGTGTTGTTCCCTAATTGAAAGGATGAAAATCCTGTTGGTGGGAATTTAAGCAAAAGATCAAGAAAATGATGATTTTGCACTTTATGAAGTTTTGATCATAGTTTTGTAAAGGGATGGATTTTGTGATGAATGCCTAATGTGATCTGAGTTCTCTATTGCAAAATTTGATTTGGACAAGTAGAATATTGAATTGCAGGTTGGGGAATATAGCAGAAATGAATGCATTGACTATGGTTATGCCTTTGAGAAAGGGCTCTTCTTTGAAAGAAAGCTTGTGAATACAAAGGTTCTATAGCATAATCATCAGAAAGACCCGTAACACAGTCATGATACCTATGAAGAAAGGTTCTATATTTGAGTAAAACTTTGCGGCTTTGATACAAGAATCATCTTTTCTTCAATAATTTCTTGTAGCTAAGGGGTTTCTTTGGCTTTTTGATTCTTTTGAGAATGGACTTCTTAACAAAGGTTGTGGATTTCCAATCTCGTAACATGGGAGTAATCAATGTGATCTTGAGTTTTGGATGATCTTATCTGAATTAGTGTATTGAAAACACATCAAGCAATTTGTAGAGTAGTTGTTTTAAGTACTATGCTAAACATTGAGTGAATGATCAAAATATTTTTCAAAAATTGTTTTAACGGGTTTTACACATGATAAGCATTTCAAACAGACTCACTCTTAGTACTCAAGTAGGTCATCATAGTAATCAACAACCCACATCTTAGAACTGCATCGACTCACACAGCCATGTCACCCCTGAAAGGGCACCCGTGTTTTTGTCTTTTCCAGGTGTATACTCAGAGTGACGGAAGTGGATACCGGATCCCCTGAGCAAAAAATCCTTGGCAGTTATATGGTGAGTATCTTGGGGGTAGATTCTTCCCTCTCCTGCACTGTGATTATTATGACGTTTGGAAACTGACAAGTTAGATACTACACTAGGTTCGTAGTAAGGGTTTCCGTTCGGTGCAGAAAATGATAGACTCCCTCGAGAGACCTCCCTACCTTTAGAACAAAGGCTTTGGGGATGGTTATCAATGCACACTACCGTCAAAAGAGGGTTTCCCCAATTTTGCTTTAAATTTTAGAGTGGGGTGGAATAGCCTGGCTTTGGCTTGAGCCCACTTGAGTCGTTCCTCTTGGGTGAGTACTTTTTCCCACAAGAGCAGGCTCTCTACAAGGTTTTAACAGAATTGTAAATTGCATAAAGTAAAATAGGTGAGTTTGGAATTTTGATCACCCAGTTAAGGGGAGAGCATAGGCCTATCACCATTTAAACAAAGCAAACAAAGATTGAATTTTAAGCCCAAAATAAAATTTTTCTATGCTAAGTGAAGATGTTGCTTCACACAAACATAGAGTTCATTTTAGTCCCAAAGTGAAATAATGAAGTGTCTACCCTAGGATTGCTTCATTTTAATTTATATGTCTACCCTAGGATTGCTTCATTTTAATTTATGTGTCTACCCTAGGATTGCTTCATTCCAATTTAAAGTTTATTAACTGTCTGCAGTTGCGTCGAATTCAGTTAAACTGTATTCAACTTACAAATTACAGTTTGTAGGTTTTCTAAAAATGCGCTATAACAGTCTTCATGGGCGCTACAGGATTCTTTACGGGCATTGCAGAAGTATTCACGGGCGCTGCAAAAATATTCACGGGAATTGCAGAAGTCTTAACGGGCATTGCAAGAGTCTTTACGGGCACTACAGAAGTCTTCACGGGCGCTGCAGGAGTCTTCACGGGCGCTGCAGAAGTATTTACGGGCGCTGTAGGAGTCTTCACGAGCACTGTAGGAGTCTTCACGGGTGCTGCAGGAGTCTTCATGGGTGTTGCAAAAGTCTTCATGGGCACTGCAGAAGTCTTCACAGGCGCTGTACTGGGTATAACTTTTGCTGAAGTGTGTTTCTTGCGCTAATCCGATGTTTTTTGACCGTAACCTGTTAGAAAAACCTGCAAAAAGATATTAGAATAGGGGTAAGAGCCCGACGGTGGGCGCCAGAAATGTGTAATGTTAATATGTAATCAAATTGAAACAATAAACACAAGTAATAGAACCTTAAACTAAAGAAATTCAAAATGAAATTGAATAAAAAGGAATTCTTCAGAGGCGTTCTATCTTCCTCTATCTCTAGAGATTTGTTTGAAGCTGCCGCTCTTAGATTGTGTAAGCTTGGCTTCTCCAAATGGCAATCTACAGAATGAGTATGCAAAGGAAGTTCTCTATCCTATATGCTGGTGGAGAATGCTGATACGAATATGTGTAGGGGTTGTGGATTATACATAGGGGCTGTAAATTGAAACTAAACTATGTGGATGATTGGCCATGATATGCTATGATATTAAAAACTATGGATGCTGTAATACTATGCTATGGATGCTTGAGAGCTATTTGACTATAGTTTCTCTGTTGAAAGCTTCTATATCAATTCAAAGACCCGACAGTCCTATTTATAGTTTTTTTGTAGGCACAATCCTGGCTGGCAAGAATCAACGGCTGTAAGGTTGTCTGGTAAGTTTGAATGGTGAGAGATGGAGAGGTTGAGAGGAAAATGGAAGAGGTTGAGAGGTTGGAGAGAAGGATGGATGCATGTCTTCAACCCATGGGAACAAGCTTGCATAGGAACAGAGGAATTTAATTTTCTATTTCAGTAGTTATGTTTCACGGTTGTTGAAGATAATGCAATTATTAATTAAATAAATAAATTTATTTAATTTCATTTATGTGAGTTTGATTTTTGATTTTAGGACTATAGAAGATTTCAATTAAATATTTTAGAATATTTAATTTGCAAATAGACTTTAGAAGAATTAATTAAATATTTTGGAATATTTAATTGTAATGTGACTTTTGAAAGGAATTAATTAAATATTTGGAATATTTAATTATAAATGGAATTTAGAAGAAAGAATACTTAATTTTTATTTGAATAAAATATTCAATCCAAGATTATTGATAATTAATATAAATAAATCGTAATGTTTATTTAATTAATTAAGAAATGAATACGAAAAGATGATTAAATAAACTTATTTATTTAATCGAAATGAAATAATGAACAATATAAATAAATTATTTAAATTTATTTATACATAGATGGAATTCAGAGATTTAATTAAATATTAAAAATATTTAATTAATTACCAGACTATGTGATGTGACCATTTTTAGGTGTATATAGTTATATATAGGTTCTCCATGAAACTCTTAAAATATTTTTCAGCTTTCTTTATTGACAATCTTTTTATGCCTTCTCCATAATGCTTCTATTTTAGCTTTAGTCCATTCACACTTATAGGTTTATGAAATCATGCTAGCTGAGCTTGCATCCTTTCTAGAGGAGGTGATATCTAAAATAGAAACTAGGCCAAAATGGAAGGTATGTTGCACTCATTTTTATTTTTGGTTTTCTTGTTGCTTATGAACCTAGTATAGAAATACCATGGTTGTAACTTTGCAAATTGTTGAAGAATAGTATGTAATTAATACTTATATTTTCTCTCAGAGTCCAAAGGTACACTATGAAGACTCACGAGTATATTTTTCAAATTTATATCGAATGGTTGCAAAGAATGTATGGTCTGGCATGCTAAGTCGTAAACCTATATTGCATATGCTCTTATTTAAGTTCATTGAGCTCTTCTTTTTTCTTATGTTTAAATTAGCATTCTCCTATGGTGTTTTGTCATCTGTATGTGTTTTGAGGGCTCATCTTTGAGATATCATTCATGTATCACAAACTATACCCATTTCCAAGATTCATACAACTTAGCTTCATTCAAACAACAAACATTAAGTACAGACATATATGCTTACTTTTGTTTGAGTTCTGACTAGTTTTAATTATTGAAACTATATATATTTAGCTTCCCTACTATGCGAATATAGTTTGTATCAAATAATATATATCTTTGGCTTACCTAGTTTGATTATTATAGTCTTGTTCATTTTGATTCACTTAACAACATTGCTTGATCATTCTCGTGAAGTAATATCTATCAGTATTGTAAATAAGCTCTTAACAAAATCCCTTAAAGCAATCATTGTTACCAAGGCCTTTAACAAACTATAATAACTCTACAATTTTTGTATCATTTAATATAATTCCATTTGAAACATGTTTGTTTTATTTTTCAATCAAAATAAGAAGTTGATAAATTGAGGGTACCATAAAAATATGGATAGTAGGAATTTGAAAGGATTTAGATGTCATGATCATATTCATGAGGCTGTTAGTCTTCGTAGTAGATGTGATCTGGTATTTTACATAGTGGAGAAAATATCATTTATTGTGAATTTAATTGGAGTACCATTTAAAAACTTCCAATATCTTGGTAGCCACAATTGATTTGAACTTTAGATATTGTAAACCATCCCTAGCATCCTTATTTTATACTAAAATCATCTAAAAGGAAGAAACTCTGGGCATTTTAATTTTATTTTATAGAGTGCCATTAATGTCTCCAACATAACCTTTGTAGGCATCCCCTTTATTTCACAAAAGAAGTAGGCCATGTTGTCCCACAAAACACATAAAAATAAAAAAAATATGGTTATAGTTTCAACTTTTAACTTGTGCTTGATTTATGTAATATTAAATTATTCTATCATAATTTGATTTTTTTTCCTTTATTGTTTTGTGTTGTCCTATATTCTCCTCTCTCTGCCACCCCAAAAAGGTAGATATTATTCCTTTCTAATTGCATTAATTAGAAAACTTGGCGTTTGAGTGAATGCATATTAGAGGTAAGCTTTTTTGTTAGTAGCATTAGGTCTCTTTAGGATTTAAATATTTTGAAAAGCATAATGCCTTCTAAATTCCTAACAAATTCTAATCCTCATTGGAATTGTTCAATTCTCAATTGTATCCAATTGAACACTGGTTGGTGGCATCTTTTCCTTCCATGTTTGATCCGATTACTATTCAAATGGTTTTGGATCAGCTTCTTCCCAATAGTTCTAGGTGAGTATATTTTGGATATATGCTTCTATCTATAGTATAACCTCAAATCTCATTCATTTTTTGGTAGTTGACATCCTTTTTCCCCCTATCTGCAATAGAGAATATAGTAACTATTACATATCATGCAATCTCAAATATTATTTTTACCTTCATTACTATTCTTTTGGGATCTTAGTTATTGTTTCTTTTTAATTTTTGGGCAATTACTGGGTTTAGTAGGAGCCTTGGTCAAACTAGGACTAGTCTAGACTGTGTACCGATCTTTGTCTAGGTCTAGCTTGGATTTTCCTAGGGTTATACTTCGTACCTATGGATTTGGTACCTAACAAGCAGTTCGAACCTACAGTCAAACATTGATTGTTGTCCATGAGGCCACCTTGGAAGATGGTGTCTATCCTGTAGAGATTGTTGGTAAGCAGGTTAGATATCGTGTTGATGGCTCCAAGATAATGAAGGTAAGATGATTGGTGATAAAGAAACCAGAAAGATATGAAGATGAAGAGGTAAACGATCAATTTTTTTAAGGGGCAGTTGAATGGTAAGAGAAACAATGAAGTAATAGTTAACATGGTCATAGGATGATAGTAATCAAAATAAGGTCAGCCTACAGATGATTTAAGCTTTATCACAATCATTGATTGAAAGTTCCTTTGCAAAGATGTATCATGTACTTATGCATTACAAGGGTAAGGGACTGTGGGTTATGATATAAAAGAATAGTCATGCACAAATGATAGTTAGAGGATTAGAAAGCATTACAAGGGTAAGGTACTGTAGGTTATGATATAAAAGAATAGTCGTGTTCCTATTCTTTTGTAAGTTGTTGAACAGTATAAAGGAAAGGTTTTGGAGTAGATTTCAGCTAGTTCTTTTCTCTCTCAACAATGTATTGTAATATTTTCATGTTTTTTCATGTTGGGACAACAAATTGTAACTCCATTTTCAAGTTTACATAGCTAAATGCAATATCTTTTTGATTAATAAAATAAGTTATTTTTACCTTCTCATTGTTGTTTTATTGTGCAAATATTTTACATAGTTGATAAGTAATCTTTTTGATTAATGGAAACCAGTAAATAAAAATGACTAAATATATGACTAAAGTAATGACTAAATATATGACTAAATGACTAAATTAATGACTAAATTAATGACTAAATATATGACTAAAGTAATGACTAAATATATGACTAAATAAATGACTACCATGACTAGATAAATGACTGGTTAACAACAATCAGTGACTAAATATATGACTAAATAAATGACCAGTTAAAAATAATCAATGACTAAATTAACGACTAAATCAATGACTAAATCAATGACTAAATCAATGACCAAATCAATGACTAAATCGATGACCAAATCAATGACCAAATCAATGACTAGATAAATGACTAAAATACTTTAGCCATAAATTTGGTCACGTTATAAATGACCGACAATAAACTACTAATGGTCACGTGACCAAAATTAGTCATTTATATGCAATTTTTCGTAGTTTATTTAGTCATATATTGATGTTTTTGTACTAGTGGATGCAACAAAAACAATGTAGCAAGTTCTTCGAGTCTTCTTTCTAAACTACTATTTTTTTTCAAAAATGGTATAGCTTAAGGGGTTCAAAATATGGAGCCACATAAACTAGTGTTATTTTTGTCAAAAAACATAACTTAGCGTCTTTTGTGGCTCCCTCAAAAGGTTAACTATTTTTTGGTATTTTTAAAATCGCTTCAGTGAGAAATTAGCTAACAACATGTAGTTTATGCTTGATTTTTCTAATAATTGTTAAATATGAATATTTGATTTTTTACTAATTTTCAAAGTGGACACATCCTAAAAAATAGAATTTTGGCCATGCTACCCCTATAAATTTTGAACACTAATTGAAAACCATTTTTTAATATGTGTAGAATGGAGTCTAGTTTCTAAAAATCTAATTTATTTGGAATTTCAATGAACAGTTAATTTATAAAGAAAAAATACCAAACACTCGTTTTTGCCAAAAAAATGGACACAAACAAAATAAATTAAAAATGAAAGGATTGACATTGTCAAAATGTGAAAAAAATTACATCGTTCAATAGCTAAGAGAGAGCCTAACATTACCCAAGTGTTTGATTTGTTTGACCTTGAAACATGTGTAAACCTGACATTTAGCATGAACACAATTATGTGAAATCTTGTAGAATATGCAAAAACATGTCTTTGGATATTGGGAAGGCACTCCAAGCCTTTGGGTTGCTAATCCAAAGAAAATACCAAGCCTAAGGCTTGGGGATTCCCAAAGCAATCAATAATGTGAGCATGTTATAACGCACACACGTTATTTCATAGTTTGACTATTTTTTGTGTTTGTGCTTGAGTTGCCTTAGTAAGACATAACGCGAGCACGTCATTATGTCTTGCTTTGTGTTAAATTCTAGTGTCTTAAATGTATGTATATATATTTATATGTATGTATGTATGTATGTATGCATGTATGTATGTATGTATGCATGTATGTATGGGGGTTCGCTCGAACCTGGGTTCATTTGAACCCCCCTTTTCCCCCTTCTCCCCCTTTCTCCCCCTCTGGCACCAAATTTCTACAAAATTCTTCCCTTCTAAGCTCAAGTTGATGATGAAAATGGAGGATAATTTGTAGAACCAACTAGGTGATGGTAGTCCTCAAAATTAGCTATCCATCGAATATAATTTTAATATGTTTTGGCTTTATTATGTTTTTTTTTTAGTTTGATTAAACATAGGGTTTTCACCAAAAATCAAGCTCTTTGTTCTACACATGGAAAAATAGCATATTATCAAAATAAAATTATGAAAAATATGTTTTGGCTAGGTATTGATATCCTTGATCTAGTAAAAAACTGAATTTCAATACATACAAAAAAAGTTATGTTGTATATAGTCAGCCTATGTCTGAATTGTAATTGGTTTGACTTCAAAACTTGATTAAGGAAAAAATATTCAATAAAATAATATGAAACCAAATGAACTAGTTAGATATTGTAGTTACAAATCTAAATAAAAAAAATAAGAATTTTATCCTTTATAGAAAAAAAGTTATGTTGTAAACGGTGAGCATCACTCTTTAAAAATAGTGTTTACTGATAAAAACTAGTTTTTGAACGAGATGGAAAAAGAAGTGCAATTTGATTCCAAAAATTTTGAAAAAAATATATTTAGAATCTATAGACAAAATTTCACAAATCACTAGTTTGCATCATCTTCAAATTCCTCACGGTTTAGCTACTATAGGTGTCTGAAAGTGAAGATTTAGTTAGAAAAAAATAGTTTAGTGTCTACTTTGGCCAAAAATTATAAACTAGTATAGTGGGATTCACCCATATGTATGTATGTATGTATGTATGTATGTATGTATGATTGTATGTATGTATGTATGTAAGATTGTATGTATGTATATATGTATTTTTGCTTGTATGTATGTAAGCATGTATGTATTCATATATGTATGTTTGTATGTCTGCTTATATGTATGTATGTATGTATGTATTTATGTATTTATTTAGAGGGAGAGAGAATTTTAAGAGAGAGAAAGTGGGAGAGAGATAGAGGGAGTGAGAAAGAGACCCGAGAGAGGGAGAGGGGGTGGGAGGGAGAGACCTAAGAGAGAGGGAGAGAGAGGGAGTGGGAGAGAAGGGGTTGGGGTGATAAGGACTTATCTAGGTAGGGTGCCTAAGGGAGAGACCTGAGAGAGAGAGATGGAGTGGGAGGGAGAGACTTGAGAGAGAGGGAGAGAGAGGGAGTGGGAGAGAGATAGAGGGAGTGAGAGAGAGAGATACCTGAGAGAGGGAGAGGGGGTGAGAGGGAGAGACCTGAGAGAGAGGGAGAGGGAGAGGGAGGGAGAGGGAGAGAGGGGGTTGGAGTGAGGGATTTATCGAGGTAGGGTGGAGGGAGGGAGGGAGGGAGGTAGGGAGAGAGAGAGAGATTACGGTTTAGGGTTTAAGGGTTGACTGCTTAAAGGATTAGGGTTTAAGGTATAGGGTTGAGGGTATAGGGTTGAGGGATTAGGGTTGAGAGTCCAATGTATAGGGTAGAGGTTTGATAATTGAGGGTTGACCTTGTTAAATGTATAGGTTAGAGGGTTGAGGGATTAAGGGTTTAAGGTTTGAGGGTTTAAGGGTTGAGGGATTAAGGTTTTAAGGGTTGAGGGATTACGGTTTAGGGTTGAGGGATTAAGGTTTAGGGTTGAGGGTATAAGGTTGAGGGATTACGGTTGAGGGTTTAAGGGTTGAGAGATAGGGATTAGGGTTAAGGGATTATGGTTGAAGGAATATTGTCTAGGGTTGAGGGTTGATGCTTTAGGAATAGGGTTTAGGGTTAAGTGAGTTCTACTTAGATGGATAAGGAAGGATGGAGAGGCATTCAAGGATATATAGAGGTGAGAGACCTACACCCTAGGGAGAGAGGTGGAGAGGGAGGGAAATATCTAGAGAACCTTGAGAGATATACAAGTGAGAGACCTACAGCCTAGGGAGAGAGGGGTGAGAGAGATAGGGGAGAGATGGGGGTGAGTGAGATAGGGGAGGAGAGGGGTGGATAAGGGTTGATGGTTTAATGATTTAGGGTTTGAGGGTCAAGGGTTTATGGTTTAAAGGTTGAGGTATTAAGGGTTTAAGGGTATAAGGTTGAGGGTTGATGGTTGAGGGATTATGGTTTAAGGTATAGTGTCGAGGGTTTAGGCTTTAGGGATAGGGTTTAGAGTTTATGGTTAAGGGATTAAAGGGTTGAAGGAGAAGGGTTTAAGGTAGAGTATCAAGGGTAGAGGGTTTAGGGATAGGGTTTAGGATTTAAGGGTTAAGGGTTGAGGGTTGAGGATATAGGGATAGGGTTTAGGGTTTAGGATTTAGGGATTGGGTTTAAGGCATAATGTTCAGGGTTGAGGGTTTAGGAATAGGGTTTAGGATTTAAGGTGTAAGCATTGAGGGTTGATGCTTTAGGGATAGGGTTTAGGGTTAAGTGAGATACCTAGATGGCTAACAATTTTCATTTTTATTGATCTATATGTTTAGATTTGCATACTAACATTTTTTTGTAGGATTGTGGCATACATGCCTCACCAACATCTTCAAGAAACTACATATCAATAATTTTATGTGAAAGAGAGGAAGGTCAAATATTCTACAAGAAATTATGCTTGGTGGCACATGTCAGTATTGTGGTGGCTTGCAATGTATGCCAATATGTGAACATATGGAAAGCACACATGCAGTTGAAATGAACTAGTAGAGTTTGGAAAGTATAAAACAGTGGCCTACAATACAAAAGATGGTAAAGAAGTAAAAATGTGTGATTTGGTTATTCAAAAGATTTTAGTGTATCATTTTATGTCTACATTTCTTGATAGTATAGTGTATGAGTATGCAAGGCATACCCATAAAGCTTGATGGTTGGTATTGCAATTCAAGTTATGCAAGGAAACATTTTCACTTGGTAGTATTGTTTCATTTATCAACTTTGTAGAGAACTATAGTCTACAACCACAACATGAGGTGTAATCACAATATTACAACTCCACACATGTTTCTATATTTGTGCAAATATAATTCATTCATGCAGCTAATAGTACAAATGATAATAGGAAGGTATTGAGGGAGTACCACTTTTACATTAGTGATGATCACACACATTCTATAGAGTTCATGCATGTTAAATTATATGTTGACATATTATATAGTTGAATAACTATGAGTAGGATGCATGTTAAATTATAGGTGTTCAACATATGTGGAACTTATGTGAGGTTGAGCATGATGGTACAGGAGCATGTATCAAAAGAGAATTAGCATGAGAAGAGTTAAAGTATAAAGACAATGCAAAGTTGACATAAGAAAAATTAATCGTCGAGTGATGTAATGCTTCGATGGGTCTAGGTAATGAAGGTAATTATTTAGTTTATAAATTTTTTTGGTTGATAGGTGATACTAACATTGCACCATATGAGGTTTGTTGTACACTAGCAGGATCAAGTTCGCTACACTCTTCTAAAAGCTCAAATGTAGGTTCATGGAGTATCCATACACAAAAGATGGGATGTGTTTGTTCTTCATCTACAATTCAAGGCTAAAATGAGTGAGTCAAAGGAATGGGTTGACGAATTGTGGTTAAGTTATCTTAGCTCACTTGAAAAGTAGCAGCTCCCAACGACACTCAAACTGACACAGATGGAATCATCAGTTGACTTTGACCACATATCAGATCTGGTTCAACTAGGTAATATATCTACTTGCATAGTTTTTGAAATTCCTAATGTTATCTTACTTTATAGTGTTTTTGTAATGGACTAATTCCATCTAATTTGTTGTTCATATCAATGCAAGGCATGTTTATGTAATTATTGTAGATGAAGACAATCAAGACGAAATAAATTATTACTTGTGTAGTTGTGTTGAGGCCAAAAATAAATTGGAGTCCCTAGTTATAGATGGAGAAAACATCGAATACCCTACAAGATGGGTAGTTGTTACTAGAACATGGCTTAGAAGGTACCCACATAAGAGTGTTAATATTTGGCTCTTTTAGGACTTTGACACACACCAGAAGATTCTTCATTACTTGAACCTTGTTGTGGCATCCAATGTTCATTTGATAAAATATGGCAGTAGACCTTTGAACAAGACCTTATGGAAGGACCGTGAGTCTAGCCATGAGGCAATACTTGACACAATAAACAGTAGAGCAGACCTGGAGGGTTCATTGGATTAATTAGTAAGTATGCACATTGATAAATTATAAATTCTTTTTATTAATATTAATGTTTTGGTTCTTCTTAATTTGTATGCACATAAATTTGTATTAACTTGTAAGTATGCACATTGATTAGTTGATAGTTAGACCTTTCATTTCTATATTTCAAGTTTACATATGTTTTGGTTCCAAGTTTACATATGTTTGTCTTTTTTTTGTTGTTGTATTTTTACACATATACAATGAATATTAGGTAGATTATATGCATATTTATGGTTTCTTTTACCATCTTGAGACCTCATTTTGCAAACTTGACCTTTGTATCCCTAGATAAAACTTGGAAGATGCTTCCTCAACCATCATTTCACCTAAAACATCAACCATTTCCATCATATCCATAAAAAATATATCATCTTTCTCTCATGTTATCACATTGACAAGGTAGTGAGTTGTTTCAAAAAATACCTCAAAGAAATGGGGTCCCTTGGTGATGGGACCCCATTTTTATCACCAAGAGACCCCATTTATTTAATGCAATTTTTTTCAAAAAGCTCACTACCTTGTCAATGTTACGACATTCACAATGTAGTAAGTTGTTTCAAAAATGTTATAGTTAGCTCTTTCAAAAATGCCTCCAAGAAATGGGGTCTCATGGTGATGTACATCACCATGACACCCCATTTCTTGGAGGCATTTTTTCAAACAACCCACTACCTTGTCAATGTTACAACATTAACAAGGTTGTGAGCTCACTACCTTGTCAATGTTACAACATTGAAAAGGTATTGAGCTCACCACCTTGTCAATGTTGCGACATTGAAAAGGTATTGAGCTAACTACGTTGTCAATGTCATAGCATTGAAAAGTTAGTGAGCCCACTACCTTGTCAATGTCATAGCATTGAAAAGGTAGTGATATGCTTGATAAAATACCTCCAAGAAATACCACATTGACAAGGTAGTGGAGGCATTTTTTCAAATAGGTCACTACCTTGTCAATGTCATAACATTGACAAGGTAGTGAGTTGTTTGAAAAAATTCCTCAAAGAAATGGGGTCTCTTGGTGATGTACATTACCAGGAGACCCCATTTTTTGGAGGCATTTTTTCAAATGGATGGGGTCTCTCGATGATGTACATCACCAAGAGACCCAATTTATTGGAGGAATTTTTTCAAATAGATGGGGTCTCCTCGTGATGTATATGACCAGGATACCCCATTTCTTGGAGGCATTTTTTCAAACAGATCACTACCTTGTCAATGTGGTAGCATTGACAAAGTAGTGAGCTCACTACCTTTTCAATGTCGTAACATTGACAAGATAGTGAGTTGTTTGAAAAATGCCTCAAAGAAATGGGGTCTCATGGTGATGTCATAGTGAGATCATTCCTTTTCAGTGTCATACATCACCATGCGATCCCATTTCTTGGAGGAATTTTTTTAAATAGATCATTACCTTGTCAATGTGGTAGCATTGACAAAGTAGTGAGTTCACTACCTTTTCAATGTCGTAACATTGAGACGATAGTGAGTTTTTTGAAAAATTCCTCAAAGAAATGGGGTCTCATGGTGATTTCATAGTGAGCTAATTCATTTTTAATGATGTACATCATCATGTGACCCCATTTCTTGGAGGCATTTTTTCAAACAACTCACTACCTTGTCAATGTTATGACATTAACGAGCTACCTTGTCAATGCTACAACATTAACAAGGTAGTGAGTTGTTTGAAAATATTCCTTCAAGAAATGGGGTCTCTTGGTGATGTACATCACTACGAGACCCCATTTCTTAGAGATTTTTTTTCAAAAAACTCACTACCTTGTCAATGCTACAACATTGTCAAGGTAGTGAGCTATTTGAAAAAATGCCTCAAAGACATGGGGTACACCACTAGGAGACCCCATTTCTTTGAGGATTTTTTTCAAACAACTCACTACCTTGTCATTGTGGTAGTATTGAAAAGGTAGTGAGATGTTTGAAAAAAATGCCTCAAATAAATGGGCATTGAAAAGGTAGTGAGTTATTTGAAAAAAATGCCTCAAAGAAATGGGGTCTCATTGTGATTACCACATTGGCAAGGTAGTGGGTTGTTGAAATATTATATGTTGACATATTATATATTGACATATTATATGATCACACACATTATATATTATAGGTTGACACATTAGATAGTTGGATAACTATTATATGTTGACGTATTATATGGTTGGATAACTATGAGCAGGATGCATCTTAAATTATAGGTGTTCAACTTATGTGGAACTTTTGTGAGGCCAAGCATGGAAAAGTGGAGCATGATGATGCAGGAGCATGTATCAAAAATAATTATCACAAGAAGAGTTAAAGTATAAAGACAATGCAAAGTTGACATATGAAAAATTAATCCTTGAGTGGTGTGATTCTTCGATGGGTCTAGGTAATGAAGGTAATTCATTAGTTAATATATATTTTTGGTTGATAGATGATACTAACATTGCACCATATGAGGATTGTTTTACATTGGCAGGATCAAGTTTGCTACACTCTTCTAAAAGTTCAAATGTAGGTTCATGGAGTATCCATACACAAAATATGGGATGTGTTTGTTCTTCATGTACAATTCAAGCCTAGAATGAGTGTGAGTCAAAGGAATGGGTTGACGAATTGTGGTTATCTTAGCCCACGTCACAAGTATTGGCTCCTGATGGCACTCAAACTGACACAGATGGAATCATTGGTTGACTTTGACCACATATCATATCTGGTTCAACTAGGTAATATATCTACTTGCATATTTTTTGAAATTGCTAATGTTATCTTACGTTATAGTGTTTTTTTAATGGACTAATTCCATCTAATTTGTTGTTCATATCAATGTAGGAATTTTTATATAATTATTGTAGATGAAAACAATCAAGAGGGAATAGAGTATTACTTGCGTAGTTGTGTTGAGGCCAAAAATAAATTGGAGTCCCCAATTATAGATGGAGAAAACGTCGAATACCCTATAGGCTGGGTAGTTGTTACTAGAACATGGCTTAGAAGGTACCCACATAAGAATGTTAATATTTGGCTCTTTCAGGACTTTGACACGCATCAAAATATTCTTCATTACTTGAACCTTGTTGTGGCATCTAATGTTCATTTGATCAAATATGGTAGTAGACCTTTGAACAAGACCTTATGGAAGGCGTGTGAGTCTGGCCATGAGGCAATACTTGACACAATAAAGAGTAGACAAGACCTGGAGGGTTCATTGGATTAATTTGTAAGAATGCACATTGATTTTGTAAATTCTTGTTATTGATATTAATGTATTGGTTCTTATTAATTTGTAAGTATGCACATAAATTTGTATTAACTTGTAAGTATGCACATTGATTAGTTGATAGTTAGACCTTTCATTTCTATATTTCAAGTTTACATATGTTTTTTATTTTTTTGCTGCTACATTTTTACACATATACAATGAATATTAGGCAGATTATATGTAATATTTATGGTTTCTTTTACCATCTTGAGACCTCATTTTGAAAACTTGACCTTTGCATCCCTAGATAAAACTTGGAAGATGCTTCCTTAACCATCATTACACCTAAAACATCAACCATTTCCATCATATCCATAAACAATATATCATATTTCCCTCATGTTACCACATTGACAAGGTAGTGAGTTGTTTCAAAAAATGCCTCAAAGAAATAGGGTCTCCTGGTGATGAGACCCCATTTATTTAAGGAATTCTTTTCAAACAACTCACTACCTTGTCAATGTTACAACATTGAAAATGTAGTAAGTTGTTTCAAAAATGTCATAGTGAGCTGTTTGAAAAAATTCCTCCAAGAAATGGGGTCTCATGGTGATGTACATCACCATGAGACCCCATTTCTTGGAGGGAAATTTTCAAACACCACACTACCTTGTCAATGTTATGACATTGACAAGGTTATGATCTCACTACCTTATCAGTGTTACGACATTGACAAGGTTGTGATCTCACTACATTGTCAGTGTTACGACATTGACAAGGTTGACATGTGCAGGATCATGATGCACCAAAAAGTGGCAATATGATGGGTATGTGGCTGACGACTTTTTTTTTACCCAAAATTGATGAAATGAAAAGGGATTTTAAAGGAGATTCTCAAATTTCCACCAATATAAATTATGCTTTACTTTGAATTTACTAAGGAATTATTATTCATTTTCTATTTGAATTACGACTAAAGTCCTGATTGATAGGCTGGTTGAAAAACATCCATAGCTTTCAAACAGTATCACATTTTTTGAATCCAAAACATCCATCACATTCTATGCTTCGCCTAATATAGGATTGAAAAAAGAAAAATTGAATTTCATGAAGTTTTGACCAAGTTAAGGTGGTCAGACATGCGAGTTTTTTATATTTTTTAAAAGTTGTAATAAAAAATTCATAATTAACTATTTACTTGGAAAAAAATTATACAAAAATATGCATCACATCGGGACATGAGTCCTCTACTTATATCTAAAATCTTATAAAAAAATATTATCATTTTATTATGGTTAGGGTGGTCAGACAGACACCTACTTCTTATTTTTTCCCTGAAATTTAAGTACTACTGCATTGAAATTTCCAAATTTCACCACATAGATTTTTTCTTTTTTTAAAAAAACCTAGTAGTTTAGAAACTACATTCAATTTTCTATAGATTCTATTCTTACATATTTTTGAAATAATATAGATAACTTATTCAAATTTTTACATCAAGTTGTCTAACTTTTATTTTTCTGAATTTTTTGCCACTTAAAGGTCTGTTTTTTCCATGATGATCCTACACATACCCAAGTTTGTGATCTCACTACCTTGTCAATGTTAGGACATTGACAAGGTTGTGAGCTCACTACCTTGTTAATGTTATGGCATTGACAAGGTATTGAGCTCACTACCTTGTCAATGTTATGACATTGAAAAGTTATTGAGCTCACTACCTTGTCAATGTTACGACATTGAAAAGGTAGTGAGCTCACTACCTTGTCAGTGTCATAGCATTGAAAAGGTAGTGAGATGTTTGAAAAAATGCATCCAATAAATTGGGTCTCTTGGTGATGTACTTGTCAATGCTACCATATTGACAAGGTAGTGGAGGCATTTTTTCAAATAGCTCACTGCCTTGTCAATGCTACCATTTTTTCAAATATCTCACTACCTTGCCAATGTCATAACATTGACAAGGTAGTGAGTTGTTTGAAAAATTGCCTCAAAGAAATGGGGTCTCTAGGTGATGTACATCACTAAGAGACCCCATTTCTTGGAGGGATTTTTTCCAAATGGATGGGGTCTCTTGGTGATGTACATCGCCAAGAGACCCCATTTCTTGGAGGAATTTTTTCAAATAGATGGGGTCTCTTGGTGATGTACATCACCAGGAGACCCCATTTCTTGGAGGATTTTTTTTAAATAGATCACTACCTTGTCAATGTGGTAGCATTGACAAGGTAGTGATCTCACAACCTTTTCAATGTGGTAACATTGAAAAGATAGTTAGTTGTTTGAATAATTCCTCAAAGAAATGGGATCTCATGGTGATGTCATAGTGAGCTCATGCATTTTCAATGTCATACATCACCATGTGACCCCATTTCTTGGATGCATTTTTACAAACAAATCACTACCTTGTCAATGTTATAATATTGATGAGGTAGTGAGCTCACTACCTTGTCAATGCTACAACATTGACAAGGTAGTGAGTTGTTTGAAAAAATTCCTTCAAGAAATGAGGTCTCTTGGTGATGTACATCACTAGGAGACCCCATTTCTTGGAGGATTTTTTTCAAACAAATCATTACCTTGTCAATGCTACAACATTGACAAGGCAGTGATCTATTTGAAAAAATGCCTCACAAAAATGGGGTACATCAACAGGAGACCCCATTTATTTGATGCATTTTTTCAAACAACTCACTACCTTGTCAATGTGGTAGCATTGAAAAGGTAGTGAGCTGTTTGAAAAAAAATGTCTTAATGAAATGGTGTCTCATTATGATTACCACATTGGCAACGTAGTGAGTTTTTTGAAAAAATGCCTCAAAGAAATGTGGTCTCATGGTGATACAATCACCATGAGACCCCATTTCTTTAAGGAATTTTTTCAAACCTGGCTCACTACCTTCTCAATGGTACCACATTAACAAGGTAGTGAGCTCATAGAAATGGGGTGTCATGGTGTTGTCATACCACATTCCAAGGTCATACCCTATTGTAAGGTCCCCTTGTTGCTATGTCTAAAATCCTAAAACATGTGATTTTGAACAAACTATGAATGCATGGAAAAAATCTATCAAAGCATAATAGTAAGAAAAATCATAGACAAGGTAGTGAGTTGTTTGAAAAAATTTCTCAAAGAAATGTGGTCTCATGGTGATGTCCATCACCATGAGACCACATTTCTTTGAGGAAATTTTTCAAACAACTCATTGCCTTGTCTATGCTAGCAGATTTTCAATACAATTTCCATTTGTACATTATCCAGCAATCATTCCAATCCTTGACATATTTCTTTGATGCATTTTTTCAAACAATTCACATGTCTTGTCCATGCTTCCCAATAAATATGAGTAAGTTTCCCTTATCTTGGTCTTATCATGTCATTTTGTATCACCTAGAATGCTAGAAAGTGGAAACATTGTGTTTTAGCTTTTTCTCTTTACCCAATTTAAAAAATTCATTTCAAAAGTTAATGATGATGATTATCATGTTTTTATCTATTTTAGTCTAAATTCTAAAAATTGTTGGATAGTCACTACATGCAGTGCAACCCAAACATCATGGAGGGGGATGATCCTCTCTCATAAAATAAATTTGTTCACTTTCCTATAGATTTCAAGTAGGTTAAAATATCAAATAATCACTTTTCATTGATAATTACAGTTAAATTATTGAGTTTTAAAAGCTTTCAACTAATAACTAGATTAACTTGATTTTGGTTTATAGAAATAGATGTAATTCGAGCTATGCATTTTTGAATTTCACATCGGCTAAAGCTACATGGAAGTTCTATAAATAATTCCACAAGCATCATTGGTCTGAATTTAATTCCAAAAAGATTTATGAAGTTACATATGCCAGACTCCACGTAATGTGTGATCTCTACCAAGGCTTAATATATATGTTGGCTTCACAACACAATCTTTTATCATGTCTTTGAATCATCTACATTGCAACACTAACCTAATACAATTAGAAAGAAAATACATTAGTATACCCTTTCACACTATTTTTGATGACCCGATGACAAGGTTGTCTTCTCCTAGAAGACCGCTTTCGAAATGCTAGGCTTGAATGTGATACAGATAACGAAAGTGTTATTTTTTGATCATGTCGATAACCAAAGTTGAATTTTAGAATTAGATTTAAATTTTATTTAGAGAGCCCTTAGGTTCAAATTTATTTAAGGGAAAGAGATAGACTAAGATATGCATGATAGAATAAGATTGCATGAACTTTCTCTGATAGGGAAAAAAATATTTTCCCTTTAATTTAAAACTTTGGTCATGTTTTCTTAATTATATTGTTACATGCTTGACATGTTTGGGCATATAACCATACTCTGTCTTGAACATTTAATCCAACCTTCCTTGTTAGGATTTGGCTTATTTACCTTGCTTATACATTACTTGTGAGGATTAGGCTTATTTACCTTAAAATGGGTCCATTGCGAGTAAATTTCACATATCCCTCAACAATATATCCATTCTCTTCATATCTCAACACCTCATATCCAAATATCCTTAACCACCATTCATAACTAGGCAATGGGAAAATGATAATGCATAACTGGAGGTACAAGTAGTAGAATGGATGAATGAAAGAAGGAATATGCTCTTGAGAAGTTGAGGAAGGTGTGTGTGTAGTATGTGCAATGGTAAAATGACAATCCAAAATTTGAAGTAACAAGTACTAGAATGCATGAAATAAGAAAGGAATCTGCTCTAAAAACACTTGAAAAGAAATAGACCAATGTGAATGAGATAGATAATGTTTTGAATGAAGATATTCTTCTCTCTCTCAAGATATTTTAAGGAAGGTTCCTATGCATTATGTGGAATGGGGAAATGGCAATGGAGAAGTGGAAAACCTCAAGAGGTTTTTTATTTGGTAATAATTTGTGCAGGAAAGAAAGTGAGAGATGATGTTATAGGTGGATTTGAACAAATGAAGTCAAAGATTCTTGAACTTAAGACTTCCATGGAGAAAATAAAATTGGAAATAGATGATAAGGAAGAAGCGCTAATGACAAAGAAACTAATCTAAAGCTCCAAGTAAAAGATATGACAAAGAAGTTAAAAGATCATGAAAATGAATACTAGGGGGTGTTAATAGGTAAGAGTAGTAGAGATGATGAAAAATGTGTGGATGGTCAAGTTGCAACTACAAAAGAAATAGTTGGAATTGTTGAAATAGAAGCAAAACAACTTAAGACTAAAAATAACCACCTAGAAAAGAAATTAAAAGATAAGAAGAATATTTTATCATTAATGAAAAGGAGGTTAGTCTACTCTAAAAACACTTTTAGGTTAGTTTTCAGTTGATGGAAAATGGGTCAAATGCATGCAACATTTGTAAAGTTACAAGGTGGTGTAAATTTTGTTTTGTTCATTGTCTGACCAAACCAACTCTTCCAACATGTCTGGATGGGTGGGTTTATGCTAGGAAAGGTCTTGTTTCACATCAAAAAATTCCATAATAGTCTGAGTTACATTGTATCAACAAAGTCTCTTAAGAGACCAAAGTGCAAAAGGGTAGCAAACTTTGACAAGTGATTACTTGGAAATCATGGCACTTAGAAACATTTTTTCTGAGGCTACAGGATCATGTAAGGCCCCTCTACAATAACCTCTCTTGATTTTTGATAGCTCCAAGTTTTTTTCCGATGGTGAATAGTTTTCAATTGATGGAAAATGGGTTAGTTGCATGTAGTGCAAAGTTACAAAGTCGTGTAACTTTTATTCTATTTATTGGATGACCAAAACAATAGTTCCAACACATCTAGATGGGTGGGTTTATGGTAGGAAACATCATGTTTCACATCCAAACATTCCAGAACATTCTGAGCTACATTGTACCAATGAAGTCTCTTAAGATACCAAAGCACAAAGGGGAAACAAAGTTCAATGAGCAATTACTCAGAAACCATGGCACTTAGAAACATTTTGTTTGAGGATACATGATCATGTAAGGCCACTCTACAATAATTTCTCTCTATTTTTATAGCTCCAAGTTGTTTTCTTGTGGGGAAGAGTGTTTAGTTGATGGAAAACGGGTCACTTGCATGTAAGTAAAGTTGCAAAGTGGTGTAACTTTTGTTTTTTTCATCATATGACCAAACCAACTCTTCCAACACATATGGATGGGTGGGTTTATGCTAGGAAAGGTCTTGTTTTTCATCCAAACATGCCAAAACATTCTAAGCTACATTATATCAATGAAGTCTCTTAAGAGACCAAAGTGCAAAAGGGCGGAAAACTTCGATGAGCAATTACTCATAAACCATAGAAACATTCCATCTGAGGTTATGGTATTATGTAGGGCCCATATAGAATAATCTCTCTCATTTTTCGATTGCTCCAAGATGTTTTCCCATGGTGAAGAGTTTTCAGTTGATGGAAAACGAATTAGTTGCATGTAGTGTAAAGTTGCAAAGTGGTGTAACTTTCGTTCAATTTGTCATACGATCAAAAATAATATTTCAACATGTTTGGATGGGTAGGTTTATGCTAGGTAAGGTCTTTTTTCACACCCAAAAATTCCAAAAAAGTTTGAGCTACATTGTATCAATGAAGTCTCTTAAGAGACCAAAGTGCAAAAAAGAAGCCAATTTGATGATAGATTACTCAAAAACTGTGACACTTAGAAACATTCTACCTAAGGCTACAAGATCATGTAGGGACCCTCTACAATAACCTCTCTCAATTTTTGATATCTCCAAGGAGTTTTCCCATGGTGAAGAGTTTTTAGTTGATGGAAAACAGATTAGTTGCATGTAGTGTAAAGTTGCAAAGTGGTGTAGCTTTCATTTTGTTCGTCATCGACCGAACTGTCTGTTCCAACACATCTAGATGGGTGGTTTTATGCTATTCAAGACCTTGTATCACACCCAAACATGTTGAAATTGTCTAAACTACATTGTATCTAGGAAGTCTCTTAAGAGACCAAAGTGCAAAAGGGCAACAAACTTTGACGAGCAGTTACTCAAAAACCATGACACTTAGAAACATTCTATTTGAGGCTATGAGATCACATAGGGCCCCTCTCTAATAATCGCTCTCAGTTTTTGATAGCTCCAAGTCATTTGACCATGGTAAATTTTTTTCTAATGCCCCAAAAACTGTTAGATGCATGTAGTGTAAAGTTGCAAGATAGGATACTTTTTGTTTTGTTCTTCATGGGGCCAAATAGTTAGCACAGTCACATCTAGGTGGCACATCTATGCTAGGCACAGTCACCATCCTTCGTTATAAAAGGGTCATAGTATTTCCTATTTGAAGGGTCACAACATTTCACCTTTGAAAAGTTACAACCAAATTCATATCATCACTATTCATGAGAACCTAAATTAATTTATTTGCAATATTACCTTTGGTTATATTCTTGATTTAATTCTTCAATGATGTAATACATGAAGTATACATAGGAAGCATGAAGCATACACATGAACACATCAAGTATACATAGGAAGCATGAAGCATACATGTTAATAATGGTAAATAGTGAAGTATACATAGGAAGCATGAAGCATACACATGAATACATCTAATACATGAAGTATACACAGTAAGCATGGAGCATACATGTGAACACATGGTGTATACATGGGAAGCATGAAGCATACACATGAATACATGTAATACACGAAGTATACATAGGAAGCATGAATCATACACGTGAATACACTTCATACATGAAGTATGCGTAGTAAGAATGTAGCATACACATGAACACATGAAGTAATCACATGAAGCATGAATTATAAATGTGAACACATGAAGTATACACAAGAAGCATGAATCATACAAGCGAATGGTAGCATGAAGCATACACATGGAATGGTAGATGCCTTCCTCAATGAAATAAAGCATGAAGTATACACATGAAGCGTGAAGCATGGTAGCATGAAGCATACACATGGAATGGTAGATGCCTTCCTCAATGAAATAAAGCATGAAGCATACACATGAAGCGTGAAGCATGGTAGCATGAAGCATACACATGAATTTCTTCTGTGAAGCACATGAATCATGAAACATGAAGCATGAAGCATACACATGAATTTCTTCTGTGAAGCACATGAAGCATGAAGCATACACATGAATTTCCTCAGTGAAGCACATGAAGCATGAAGCATTACTATACTCAAATAATTGATTTAATGTTCAATAATATTACAAGAGAATAATGTTTAAACTTTGTTATATATTTATAATTATAGAAAAGAAGAGTGCATGGAAAACACTTGGATTTTAAATATTTGAAGTAAACCATCCACAAATATCTATTGAAGCATGTATTTTTAATGAAAATATCGACATCATCAATAAAAATATGTGTATTAACCAAATAGCCATGTAGGCATACATCAATATATGTCAATATAAGTATAAAAGTTATACAAAATAGCCATATAGGCTTACAAGAATACCATATAACCATATAATGTAAAGTATATGCAATACAAAATATGTCCAAAAATACCATATAGGCATACAAAAAAGGATCCCAATCAAAATTCATTGCCCTCTAGGTGAAGAAAATAGATGGGTGGTCTTTGTTCATTGGGGGGATGGAGATGCGTAGGACACTCATCTACTTTGAACTCAAGGGTTGCTCCTCCTATTTAGTTCCCGGTCAAGCTTCAGCTATCATAATAAAAAGTAAAGACATTAATATATAGAAATTACATTATAAAAAATGATATAATTAAGAAAATAATTGCTTACCACCTCAAAATGATTTCTCTCCATATTTGCCATAGTAGTAGGCTCTAGCTATGGAATTTGAATGTCCTATAGAAACCATCTAGATAGAAATTAAACTACAAAACAGTAATCATTTTATTTTTCAGTAATAATCAACTATAACAAATAATGTAATTTGAAATTTACTAATCTACCTCATACCCCCCATCAAAGGCATCAAGCTATCAATTGTAGAAGAAGACACACCATGCTCCATTGCCATATGAACATCAAGAGGTGTCTTTTCCTACATCATCTAAAAATAAAACAACATTATTCAATTATGAAAACTAGAATAGTGATGCAAGTCATGGCTTATAATGTATCAATTAGTCAATGAAATCTTGAGTACTTTGGTAGACATGTATGAAAAATGTGGTAGCATAGACAAGGTAGTAAACTGTTTGAAAGAAATTTAAATGTACTTTGATAAAATGCTTTGGTATACATGTATGGAAAATATGGTAGCATAGACAAGGCAATGAGTTTTTTGAAAAAATGCCTCGAAGAAATGTGGTATCATGGTGATGGACATCACCATGAGACCACATTTCTTTGAGGTATTTTTCGAGCCAACATATTGCCTTGTTTAAGTTATCCCTTAGTATTATGCTTTGATAGATTTTTTCCAAGCATACATAGTTTGTTTGAAATCACATGTTTTAGGATTTTAGTCATAGCAGCAAGGAAGTGAATTTTTTGAGAAAATGTTTTGGTAGACATGTATGGAAAATTTGGTAGCAGGGTAAGTGCACCAAGATGGTTCCCAAAAAGGGGGCTTAAGTGGCCACTTTTTTTCTGAAATCATGAAATGCTGACCTTGGACATGAAATTGAGGATAGTTACACTCAAAATTTTGAGATGGAACAAAAACAAGGATTGAATTACTCTGAGTCTACTTTCTAAACTACTAATCTATTTTGAAAATGGTCGAGATTATGGGGTTCAAAAGAGGGATGTATAGAATTTGGTGTTGTTTTTGTCAGAAAAACATAACATAGCAACTCTTGTACGACCTGAGCATGGTGAAATTTTTTGTAGTATTTTTGAAATCGCTATAGTCAGAAGTTAGCTAATAGCATCTAGTTGGTGCACAAATTTTCTGATAATTTTTGAATGAATATTTGATTTTTTACTAAATTTCTAAGTGGGCATTTCCTGAAAAGCAGAATTTTGGCCGTGCTCCCCCTACAAATTATTGAAAATAATTGATTTTTTTTTTAATTTTAATTTTTTTTGTAGAATGGAGTCCATTTTCTAAAAATGTAATTTATTTGAAATTTTGATGAATGGTTAATTTATAACAAGAAAAACACTAAACACTACTTTTTGGTAAAAAACAAACATACAAACAAAATAAATTATGGATGAAAGGCCTAACATTGTTGAAAAGTGAAAAAAATTACATCGTTGGATCTCTAAGAGAGAACCTAACATTACCCATGTTTTTAATTTTGTGAATATTGAACTAGATGCAATCTTGATGGTGAGCACAGACCCGATTATGTGAAAAATTGTAGAATTTGCAAAAACATGTCTCTGGCCTTGTTGGGAATGCCCTCCAAGCCTTTAGGTTGGTATTCCAAGGAAAATAATTTCACTTTTTTCTTTGTTTTTAACATGAAATAACACGTGCGCGTTATAACATGCGAGCACGTTTTAAAAAAAAAAATCATAAATGGCCAGAAAATTGGTACCCAACTTGATGCACCCACACAGCATAGACAAGGTGGTGAGTTGTTTGAAAAAACACCTCGGAGAAATGTGGTCTCATGGTGATAGACATCACCATCAGACCACATTTATTTGATGCATTTTTTCAAATAGATCACCACTTTTTTTATGCTATGGCTTACTATTATTCTTTAATAGATTTTTTCCATGATTCCATAGTTTGTTTGAAAGCACATGTTTTAGGCTTTTGGCCATATCAACAAGGAAGTTAATTGTTTGATAAAATGCTTTGGTAGACATGTATGGAAAATGTGGTAGCATAGACAAGGAAATGAGTTGTTTGAAAAAGTGCATCGAAGAAATGTGATCTCATGGTGATGGACATCACCATCAGACAACATTTCTTTGAGGCATTTTTTCAAACTATTACCTTGTCTATGATATTGCTTACTAGTAAAAATTGATATATTTTATCCAAGCATCTATAGTTTATTCAAAAACACATGTTTTAGGACTTTAGCCATAGTAGCAAGGAAGTGAACTATTTGATAAAATGCTTTGGTTGACATAGATAAGGAAGTGAACTGTTTGAAAAAATGCCTCAATAAAATGTGGTCTCATGGAATTCCATGACAAGAAAATGCAATTGGTAGCTGCTCCTAGTTATTAGTTATACAATGTGAAGTAATTGCATAACTGCTTATGTTGACTTTCTAAAAAACTATATTGTAATTGAAATTTTTTCATCTAACAACATCTAGGTATTAGTTATGCAATGTGTAGTAATGATTTGAGTTTGAAAGATGTGTAATGCAATGTAATCAACTGTAGTGTAGAAAATTTTTGTCCTTTACATTTTCACACTTGTTTGGGTCCTCCTTGCTAAAATTGGGCTTCTTTATGTCATATTTGGTCCTATTTTGCATCCACAAGCCTTAATTAATGCATCTTTTTGAGGATAATCCTAACATATATCAAGTAACCAATCATAATTTAATGATTTTGGATTGTATGGCCTAGATTTAGTGATTTGGGACTCATACACCACCTTGCACATATGGATCCCACCTAAGTTTCGGGGCCTAGATCTGAATTTAACATTAAACTTTTCTAAAAAATGTGTCCCAAGCTTAGCATAATGGGACTCATACACCCCAACTAGCATATGAGTCTCGCTTAGCTTTGTAGAGACAAAAAATGTACTAATTGATCCTATACACCTAATCTTGATTTTACTAACACCGCTTTGTCTTGAATATCTCCTTTGCTAATCGTTTAATTGAATAACCTATATTTGATTAAATCCACCACATTTCATCTCTTAATTAAATAAATCATTATTTATCTGATTAAGTGATCATCTCTTGTTGATTAAATAGATCATTTTATTTAGTTAATCCTATAGTCTCCCCTTTAATTAAATAATTCACTTTATTTAATTAAATCTCTAAAGTCATTCTATTAAATTAAATAAATCAATCTTTATTTGATTTAATCTAACATCATCTCCTTTTAATTAAATAAATCAAAATCTTTATTTAATTAAGTCTACATCATATTCCTCTCATTTTGATTTAAATTAATCCAAAAATCTAAATCAAAATGGTCAAATCAACTAATATCCATTTAAATTAATCAAATCTTGATTAATCTTAATCTTAATCACCTAAATCCTCTAGATTTTCCAACTTTCTCATGAAAATCATTTTAATTAATTGATAAATCCTCAATTACTTTAAAAAAGGCATCAATGTTGGAATATTATCCAAATTTGAAAAATCCCTCCAAAAGGGTTTGTACATCCAACAAGGAATTTAAACCTCTTACATGTCCTTTTGCCTTGAGCCAAGTGGAATTAACTTCATTTTCTCCTCCCTCCAACATGTCATTTCATCCATTTTGAATTTCCACCTAATTGCATTTAATTGCACAATGACCAAAATGTGCTCCACCTTTGTCCACTCACATGTTGACAAGTGGCAGTTGGTCATTGGTTGGTGTTTGATCCCACATTCATCCCTTTTGCCTTATTCTCCATCACTCTCATCTATAAATAAGAGGCTCTCATTAGGATTTTGGATCCACAACTTCATGCAAAGACATTATCTTGAGATTTTGAATTTGCTTCATCCATTGTTCATAAATTTTCATAGTTTTTATCAAGTTTCATAGCTAGGTTATGTCAAAATTGCATCAAGGAGCTTCAACCTTCATCAATCATCACCAAGCTTACAAGGGATTGGGAAAGGGCCATTTTCCACATCAAAATGGCACAAATTCCCCTATGGGATTGAGAGTTTGCTTGCATTAGATAGGATTTGATAGTTTTTGATTGTGTTCTTCATTTCCATTTCTTATTTTGTGCATTTCAAATGAATTCTAAAGGGAATGTTGATTTAACTTGCATAATGATATAATTGTGTGTTTGTTGTGTTTGTGTAGGTCTAACATCGACGTTCATATTTTGGTGCTAGAAGGAGGGTGAATCTGAAGAAATTAACATATTTTTTTGTGAAAATTTTGTTGTTTTCTTGACTTTTTTGTGCCTACAGGAAACTGTGCCGCTATCAGTCTAGTGGCACCATACAGTGATGCTACAAGCTCCAAAATCCACCGCTAAGGTCTTCCCACCCAGAAATTTGAATTTCTAAACTGCGACACTCAGCTATTTTCCTATCACCGAGTTTCTAAATTCCAAACAATGTTGCTCGGTCAATATAGCGCCACAATCACACTTACTGGATTTTCTACAAAGCACTGATGTCAGTCCTAGAGGCACCATATAGCATTGCTAATTCTCCAAACTACATTGCTTCTACAAATTGCATCACTGGAGTTGGGTAAAAGGCATTTTTTAAATTATTTTCAACGTGTGCTTTTTTTATTTTTGTTGCTTTTGAGTACTAACTAGTTTTTGACCTCTGTTTCTATAAGTTGTAACCAGTTGTTGTAGGTTGGCTTGATTAAAAGTGAAGGAAGGAAGCAAGGACAAATATTTCTTTATGACACCATCATTTCATTATATCTAGTGTTTTTAAACACTTTGGGGGAGAAATCATAATGTCTTCTAAGGATTTTCTATCTTTCATGCTTTTAGGACTCACTAAATTTCATTTGGGCTCTAAAAAGAACAACACAAAAGGATTAAAAAGAACCTTAGGAAACTTACTATATTTTGTTTAAGGTTTAACAATTGAACAAGAAACTTTCATATTTCCTTTTGCTGATTAAAAGAACCCAATTCTTGCTTTGAGGGATTAAAAATGAACATATGCTTCTATGTTTTGTAATCCCTTATCCAAAATAATACCATCTAAAAGATGTATGTGCTTCTCTAGCACCTCCTGGCAATCTTGAGAAGCAAAAGGATTTTTGTGATATTAAGTTGTATAAGTGATTACCTCCACACTTCAATTTGGGATTCTTAAAATTGAACAAAATCTCGTGAGTGTGAGTGGAGTATATTGTGTGTGTTCTCTCTTTGTTTCTCAACAAAGATTGATCAAAATAAAAATGTACCTGCTCACTTTTGTTTATCTTTAGAGTGTCTACCTTGTGGGAAAAGGTAATCACCCAAGGGAATGACCCAACTGGGAACATGCTAAAGCCAAGTGACTTCCAACCAGTATATAAGTGTGGGTACTTGAGGAAAGTTCAAGTATCACAAGGATTGTTCTGACAAGAAGGGAAACAATGGTCTCTTGCCGCATGGATGATCCCCCATGAACGGAATGCCTATACTAGAACCCTTTGTTTAAAAAACCAAAATCTTTAATCTATTTATTGGTTGAAGAACGAACATTCTGAAGCCACCCCACACTTTTATGGATTTTAGTAGAGATGAGAAGTATTCCATGGGAGTTTCATGGGTACTGATGCTTGGCTGACCCGAGAAGTGAGTGCACTGTAAGGGAGAGCTTGTGTGGTCAAGCATCTAATCATTTGCTAAAAGTAGGCATAGTTGGATTTATCCAAGTGAGGATTCAATAAATATTGTCTCAATATCCATAGGTTTGTGCATGCTCTTAGAATCAAAAAAACTTTCTTGGTTCTTAAACATTGGAAAACAAACATTCAACATGATCATCAAATTTCAAACCTTTTAGGGAGAAAATACCTTTGACAAGATTCAAGTTTTATTTATTTCCCTAGGGATTCTATCCTTAGAGGCTTCTAAGCATTTGAATTTACATCTCCATTTGCTCACTAAAGTCAGCAATACGAAACCTTTGCCTTAATTTCCTTTATTTCCACATAATGTACTTTGTGGGATGAGAAGAAATTGGGACATTGGTCATTTAGTTTGAAAACCTAATCAAAAATTGTTTATGGTAAAAATAACTCACTAAGCAAAGATAAGAAACAATTGGACCCCACACATGTGCTCTTCTGAATGATTTCCTGAAAAATCAAATTTCGAATACCAAAGTGAAAAGGTCTTAGTCAAAAGGCTCACAAGAAAAGGTTGTTTATGATTTACTAGTTTTGAGAAAGATTGACCTTCAACTTTTACAAACATGCATCAAGGAAAAATCCAAATTTGTATTGATTTTACTATTGTCAAAATCCAAATCTCTTTCAAAGGTTTGAGTATCTCACATAGGAAGTATTAGCATGTTCTTCAACACCTTGGTCTAGTAAACAAAAGTCTCTCTAAGGTCTCGTAAGATCAAAATCAAAAATATCATCCATCCTTCGAACATCAAAATCAAAATTCACCCCACAATAACTCTTGGAAATATTGAAAAAATCTTGTATGCTAAACTTTGGGAAAATCCTCTTGAAATAAAAAAGCCAACACAAATCCAAATCATCTTGTTTGACTATGTGTGTGTACATGAATCCTTCTTTGCACACTTAGTCAAATTATCATCTTGTGGAAAAGTTCACTCTAAGACAACATCCAACCTCTTAGAGTTTATGAGTTCATTATCCAAATCAAATCCAATCGAAATCAAAATCAAATCAAGCCAATCCAAAATAAAAATCTGAAATCAAATCAAACAATCAATCCAAAAGTCCTAAAGTTTAACATCCTCCTCAAGGTTTCATAGGAGTTTCTATCATTCACCAATCATTCATATCTCATCATCTCATCACCATATTTTTGATCCTTAGTATCTTAGACTTTCTTTTTTTTACCTAAAGATTAGATCAATCCAAAGAATTAGAGGTATCTCTTACATTCTTGAAAATTGATCCCTATTTTATGGTTCAAACTAGATCTCAACATAAAAAGAGCAATGGAAACTAACAAAGAAACATCAACTTCTAGTGACTTGAGTCAAACCACCACCAAAATCAATCTCGTTGGGTCTAGCAATCCCACACTGAATTTTCCTCCACTTCCACAAGATCATCAAGAGGAAGGTGTCCAAGTGGAGGACGTCACCAACAATATCTTAGGGATGACACAAGATGAAATCATTGAAATGGTTCAAAATACCAAAACTCACAGAATTGTTAATACCATGATGAGACTCAATCCCTCCCAATACATGCTTGAATTAGCTAAAGAAGGGGCTAAACTCCCTTTCGATTATGATGTGAGCACTATTGTGGAGAAACGTCTTTGGATCATGCCCCCAATTTCCTCCACACTCCCAATCTCATCCACACCTCCATTTCAAAGAATCACTAAAACCATCCCTCAAATCACAACATCCATTGCTCCAAATCAACCAATTGTTAACAAGGGGAGCTCATTGCTTCATGCATTACAAACACACCCCCTTGTAAACAATCAAGATTTGGATGCGAACACTATCTTGAGTCAATTTTCCCCATTGAATCCGTTACACCCATATGTTTCGCTTACCTTTCAAGACACCAATGAACCATCATAATCTTTTCACACAACACCCGCATATCCTCTCAACACATAAACCTCTCTCCCTATGAATTCGCAAGGAGGAGGTGGGATATTTGAACCAGGGGGCATCTTTGACCCCTCATCATCATCATTTCCTAAAGGGAACACACCACTCACCTTTCCACCACTTCCACCTTTTCCATTAACATCCACACCACCTCTCAGTTTGGGGTTACCTCTTTTACCACCACTCAATCAAAGTCAAAACAACCCCTCGATCATCAATCAAAAAATCATGTTGAATACTCTGATCTTGCCATTGATATTGCAACAATAGATGGAAACCATCCAAGTGACACAAGAAATCACTACACCATCCATAAAAATGGTCTCTCAAGGACCGAGCATATCAATAGCACCAGCCACTACACAAGTCCCCACCATCAATATGACAGTACCTATCATCACGACAACAAACACCATCCAAAATCCACCACCACCATTTCCGCCAAGAACAAGTGTGGCCAATCAATATAGCATCACATTGCAAGTAGCTCAACGGGCCTATCAAAAGGCATATCATCAATTTCAAGCACAACAATCCCAAAACACGTAAGCCGCACAACAAGTGCAACAAGCACAACAAGCACATGAGGCTGCTCAAGCCCAAGCCTTATTACAACAATTTAAACAAGCCACCCAAGCTATGCAAGTAGCTCAATCCGATCAAGCCACACAAGTAGCATAGGTTACACAAGCTGCCCAACAGGCACAAGCTCAAGCTCAGGCGCAAGCCCACTACTAAGCTCAGCAAGCGCAAGTGCAAGCTCAATACTAGGCACAACTACAAGCATCCCAACAACAGGCATATTACCAAGCCTTGCAACAGTACCAAGTGTAGCAAGAAGCATCATTACTAGCCCAACAACAAGCATTGTTGGTACAATAACAACAAGACCAATAAAAGGTGTTGTTGGCACAACAACAAGACCAACAACAAGCATTGTTGGCATAGCAACAACAAGACTAACATCAAGCATTATTGGCATAGCAACAAATGCAAGCATATCAACAATCCTTGATCACACAACAGAGCTTGCAACAAACTCCCACTAACACACCCAACACTCCACCCATCACTCAAACACCTCGACCACTCCAAAACACATTCACTCCACCCCCTAATTTGCAAGATGATGTAACAACACAAATCAAGTTGCTCTCATAGCAAGTGCTTGATCTCCAATCAAGGAAAACAACAAAGACACCAAGAAACTTGTGCTCCTATACATTCGACAGAAGCCTTGCAATGGTACCATTTCCCAAGGGGTTTGAAATCCTTAAGTTTGATAAGTATCGCGAGCTTGGTAACCCTGAAGATCACATCAAGGAATTCTAGGTACATTACATGTAGGACGCATATGAAGATACGTATCTGATGTGGCTATTTCCTCAAAGTTTGGTTGTTCCTACCATGGAGTTGTTCTCCCACCTTCCTCCTAGAATCAAAAAGTTCCAAGAGATTGTAGATGCATTCATAAAAAACTACGCCTTCAATATTGGTATGGATGTTAGTCAAGAGGAACTATCTATGCTTAAACAACCTAAGGGGGAATCATTCACTTCCTTCTTGCAAAGATGGTGATCCAAGGCCAACAAGATCAAATGGGCCATGCTAGAAGAGCAACAAGTTTGTACCATCATTACCAATCTTGAGAAAACCTTGGTGTTTCATCTCAAGGTGCAATGCATCACCACCTATGACCAAATAATCCCCAAGGCACTCAACATCGAACGAACCCTTATTGCACAAGGGGGAACACCTACATATCAATAAAATCAAGACAATCACCCATCCACTAGCTATAATGAGAAACCAGGGTATGTGCAGGATCATGATGGGCCCAAAAGTGGCAATATGATGGGTATGTGGCTGATGACTAATTTTTTACCCAAAATTGATGAAATGAAAATGGTTTTTAAAGGGGATTCTCAGCTTTCCACTGATATAAATTATCCTTTATTTTGAATTTAATAAGTAATTATTATTCATTTTCTATTCAAATTACAACAAAAGTCCTCATTGATAGGATGATTGAAAAACATCTATAGCTTTCAAATGGTATCACATTTTTTGAATCCAAAATATGCATCACATTCTATGCTTCGTATACTATAGGATTAAAAAAAGAAAAATTGAATTTTATGAAGTTTTGACCAATTTAAGGTAGTCAGACATACAAGTTTTTATATTTTTTAAAAAGTTGTAATAAAAAATTCATAATTAATTATTTACTTAGAAAAAAATTACAAAAAAATATGCATCACATTGGGGCATGATTCCTCTACTTATATCTAAAATCTTATAAAACAATATTATCAATTTATTGTGGTTAGGGTGGTCAGACAGACACCTACTTCTTATTTTTTACTTGAAATTTAAGTACCACTAGATTGAAATTTCAAATTTTGACCAAATAGATTTTTTTTTAAACAAACCTAGTAGTTTAGAAACTAAATTCAATTTACTGCAGATTCTATTCTTACATATTTTTGGTTATAATATTGATAACTTATTCAAATTTTTATGTCAAGTTTCCTAACTCTGATTTTTCTATATTTTTTGCCACTTAAGGGCTTGTTTTTTCCATGATGATCCTGCACATACCCACCACGCACATGGGTGTAGAAAAAAATGTCACCAATGATGGTGTGGTGGACGCCAAGGTCATAATCAATGCTCCAAATAAAAATACCCAATTCTACCAACAACTTCAAAACAACAATAATAACAACACGCAAGCTAACGTGGTATCACAACAACCACCCAACAATCAAGTCAACAACCTAAATAATCAAGGGGGACCACCCCTGTGAAAAAAAAATTCCCCCAAGTGAAAGTACATAGCCCTCGGGGAACCAATTGAAGTAGTCATGAAGAAACTAATAAACAAAAATCTCATCAAGATTCCCACTTATGAGAACTATCAGGAACCCCAAGTAAAACCACCATGGTACAAAGAGAATCACCTTTGTGATTTTCACAAAATCAAGGGGCACACAACAACTGGATGCATGAGGTTGAAAAATATAATCCAAGACCTCATTGATGACAAGATCATAAATGTTGAGCAACCAGTTGGGAATCAAGACTTAAAAATATACATGTATCTGATGTCAGATCATAATCAAGGGAACAAAAATGGAAAACAAAAATATGTCAATGTGAACCATGTGTATGATCATGTTGTCACATCCCTATATGAAATGGTCACTATTGTTAGCATCAAAGGAGCCAAAGCTGATTGTGGAGTCATCACATGTGGTGAAAAAAATACCATTGTTGGGTCATCATAGCCACCTAGAGCATTCACTTCAAATCTAAGAATCATTCCTAATGTATACAATGTCCTAGACCAACTGAAAAGAACCCTAGCTCAGATCTCCATCATGGAGCTGCTAAAGATATCACTAGCACATAGGAAAATCCTAGAGGAAGCACTAGCTTCATCCACCATCTTCACAGATCTTGATGCTGACCAGTTCCAAGCTATGGTAAGAAATATCACCACCTCAAGTCTCCTAACATTCTTTGATCAGGACTTCCCCGTCAAACCATCTCACAATCATGCACTCCACCTTGAAGTCCTAGTTTGTAAAAATAAATTCAAAAGGGTCTTGGTGGATGGGGGTACGGGTCTCAAAATTTGTTCCCTCAAACTAATAAAGAATCTAGGATTCTCAAAGTATGCCATTGAAAAGGGTAAAGGCATCAACATCAGAGCATATGATGATCAAGAAAGAGTGTCTCAAGGCACTATTTAGCTCCCTATTCAAGTAGGGCTAGCTATTATGGAAACCACATGCCAGGTCCTTGACCTTGATTTTCCTTATAAAATTCTCCTAAGGCATCTGTGGATCCATGGGATGCAAGCAGTCGCATCCACCTTCCATCAGTGCATCAAGTTCCCATATTAAAATAAAGAGGTCACAATCCATAGTGATCTTGAGCCCTTTGCCTACTATAAGATCCTGGAATAAAATACTATAAAATCCCCCAAGTCCCAAAGAATGATGAAGACCCTACCACTTTGTATGTAGACCTAGCTACATTAGCCTCTACTTCTGAGACAAAGACACCCTCCATCCCTAATATATCTAAAATCAAGGTCATTATTCAAGACAATGGGTGTGGGGATTATAGAATGAAAAAAAGTTCCTTCATGATAGGAGAGTTACCTCAATCTCCTAGGACTCATGGGTAATCCCAACCAGCTGAAACATCATCTCATACTTTCAAAGAAGACCCCTCTAGATTTAGGTCTTAGGGAGATCCAAGTCGGGAAATAGTAGATGAAAGAGACATATCCAGTCTCCTATATCAAGATGAAAGGCCTATGCCTAATCTTCTAATGGATTAAAGCAACAAAGGTCTACAAATGATGTTTGGTATTGGCTATGAAAAAAACAAGAAGATTGGATAGAATGACAACAGACTTCTAGTACCCCTCATTCTAGAGAAGCGAATAAGAAATCTTGGCCTTAGATGTACCCCTCCGAAGGTGACCATACTTGGAAAATTGGCCCTGATTAAAAGAAGGTCAAAACTCCCCCTCAGCAATTTGCATCTGCCCTTCAATTACCAGTATCCACAGGTCAAGTCATAGACAACTTTACCTTTGGCATAACTGATGTGTGTAGTAATGATGAGGATCCCATAACTGACTTGCCTATGCTTTTCAAAGATTCCTCTTAGCTCATGATTAGTACCATATCTTTTGAGTCAGACCATCAAACCCATGAGATAAACCTAGTCTATCCTCAACTCATCGATTACAACCAACAAGGGCCACCAATTATGGACACTTTAAAAAATGATGAGGCACTCTCTGAATTCATGGGATTATGGGATATGATACCATATGGAGATCACAAGGCTGAATTTCACATCATACTGCACACATAGGCCTATTATGGGGAAACAATTGAATCCTTCAGTCACAAAAGTGAAAAATCTGAGAATAATATTTAGGTATTTGACTGAAAACCACATCATGGAATTCTCTGACTAAAAAATAGTAAAAATAAAGGACGTATCCAATGGTGAAAACCTCTCTAAGGTGCTAGAGGATGAAGGATTCAATATTTCTCTCAGTGCAATTCATCAAGAGAAGTTAGCAATATTATTCGAGATGTGTAATCCAGTCAACTTGGGAACAAAGGAGCTACCACACATAACATTCTATGCAGAGTCACTTCTCACAAAAGAAAATGAACTTTTAGCTATGTTCCTGAAAGAAAGAAAGAAACTTTGCATGGACCTATGCTGACATGCTTGGGCTTGATCCAAAGGTTGTGGTTCATGACCTAGTTGTATATCCTGAAGCAAAGCCAGTCAAACAAAAGCTCAGGAAGATGCATCCTCAGATAATATTATTAGTCAAAAAGGAATTGTAAAAGCTTCTAGACGCGGGATTCATATGGCCGATAGATTACCCAGAATGGGTCTCAAACCTTGTACCTGTTTCAAATCCCACTGGGGGCATTCGCATCTACACATATTTCAGAGACGTCAACAAGGCATATCCCAAGGATTATTTCCCACTTCCGAACATTGACATGATCAAGGATATGATGGTAGGACATGAGATGCTATCGTTGATGGATAGATTCTCAGGCTACAACCAGATCATGATAGCTAAAGAAGAACAACATAAAATGGCCTTCACCTACCCATGGGGGACATATTGCTAGAATATGATGCCATTTGGGTTGAAGAATGTAGGAGCTACCTATCAAAGGGCCATGACACTAATCTTTCATAACATGATCCACAAAATTGTGGAAGATTATGTGGATGATGTATTAGCTAAATCCAAGAAAAGACGAGATCACATAGTTGCATTGGGCTCCATCTTTGATAGGTTAGAGGAATATAAAGTCAAACACAACCCAAAGAAGTGTATCTTCAGAGTATAGTCAGGGAAGATCCTTGGGTACATTGTGTCCATGAGGAATTGAAATAGATCCTACTAAGGTCAAGGCCATTCTCAAAATGGAGGCACCTAAAACACTAAAACAACTAAGGGGCTTACAAGGAAGACTCCAGTCCATCCGCTGATTCATAGCATAATTAGCAGCCAAGGTTATCCCCTACTCTCATCTACTCCACAAGGGGGTAGCATACAAGTGGGATGAAAAGTGTGATCATGCCTTCAAAAAGATCAAAGAATACTTACTCACACCACCAGCCCTCATCCCACCAATTCTAGGCAAACCTTCGATCTTATACATATTACCAACAACAACAACTCTTGGCACTCTCCTAGAAAAAACGATGAAAATGGAAAAGATAGAGCTATCTATTATATTAGTAGAACTATGGTGGGCCATGAACTGAACTATAGGTCCATTGAGAAATCCTATCTAGCATTTGTATTTACAACACAAAATTTCTGACATTACATGCTAGCCCATCAAATAAAGCTTATCGCAAAGATAGACCCCCTTGAGTACTTTCTTTCCAAAGCAACACTTATAGGGTGGACAACAAAGTGGGTTATGATCCTCACAGAGCATGGCATTGAATATGTGGAGTGCAAGGCCATCAAAGGACAAGCAATTGCAGATCAGTTGGTGGAGGCACCGATATACTCAGAGAATCCACTTGTCTCATAATTCCCCGATGAATCAATCTTCAACCTAAGTGTAGCGGATCACTAGAAAATGTACTTTGATGAATCCTACACACAACATGGGTCAGGGGCACGGATCTTCTTCATCACCCCACAAGGGGATTGCATTCCAAAATTGTACAAGTTGTCATTCCCTTGCACAAATAACATAGTGGAACATGAAGCTCTTTTCATAGGTCTAAGAATAGTAGTGCAATGGAAAATAATGGAACTCAAGGTATATGGAGATTCACAACTCATAATCAACTAGGTCAATAATGAGTATCAAATAAAGCACAACAATTTGACTCCCTACAAAAATTAGTGGAATGTCTGAAGGAGTTCTTCATTGATATCACATTCAAGCAGCTACCAAGAGCAAACAACAGAGTGGCAGATGCAATGGCTACAATTGGATCCCTCCTAGATATCCCGTGCGACATCCGAAAGCAAGAATTCCTCGCAGAGCAACTTCTTGTGCCTGCATTTGAGGTACCAGAGTCTGAATTTGTGTGAAAAATCATTGGTCCTGGTGATCCCTGGTACCATGATATATACACTTATCTGAGAATAGGAGTCCTCCCAGTTGACATAACCTAGAACCTCAAGACAACCTTTGTCAAAAAAGCATGCTATTTTGTCATCCTAGGAGATACCCTTTACTGTAGAAGCATTGAAGGAACCCTATTACGCTGCTTAAACGCTGAGGAGGCATTGGCTGCCTTAACCAAGGTACATAATGGAATTTGTGGTTCACACTCGAGTACTATGACCTTGGCCAAGAAGTTGTTGAGGATAGGGTACTATTGGCCTACAATGGAAAGAGAAACACATGACTATGTCAAAAGGTGTCTACAATGTCAGTAGCATGGGGACCTCATCCATGCACTAGCTCAAGAGCTCCAGTCGATTGTCACACCATGGCCATTTTCACAATGGGAGCTTGATCTCATTGGAAAAATTACCCCCACTTCATCCGGTGGGCACAAGTTTATCATCACTGCCACTGATTACTTCACCTAGTGGGTAGAAGCTATCCCCATGACTTATATAATTGGAAAACAGATATCAAAATTCATCCTGAACTACTTAATTTTTCATTATGGTGTCCCTGAAGCCATTATCTCAAATAATGGGTCACCTTTCAAGAATTAGGATGTTTGTGACCTATGCCAGAAATTCAAAATCCAACATCACTTTTCCACTCTATATTATCCCCAAGGAAATAGCTAAGTTGAGGCTACAAATAAGACCATCCTGAAATCTTCAAGAAAAGGTCAATGACATTGGTTGTGACAGGCATTTACAGCTAAATCCTACCCTATGGGCCTATCGAACAAGTATTTGCACTCCAATAGGTGCCACCCCATTCTCCCTGGTCTATGGATCAAAAGGAATATTACCCATCAAGATCGAGCTCCTGTCACTAATAATATGACTGCAAAATCTCATCACAAATGAAGAATACAGGGTATCATGACTGAATGAGATGGAGCTACTGGATGAGTGGTGTATGGATGCCTTAAACCATTTGCAAGTGTACCAAAACCAACTCAAGCAGAGTTATAACAAGAAAATCAGGAATCAAACCTTCCAAGTTGGGGAACTTGTGCTCAAGGATAATCAAAAGAACATTCCAAATCTAGATAGCAAGGGAAATTTTGAACACAATTGGTTGGGACCTTTTGTCATCACAATAAGCTACAAGTCTGGGGAATATCAATTGTCAACATCCAAAGGGGAACCTCTATAGGATCCTATGAACAACTCCCATCTTAAAAAGTTTTATGCCTAATTCTTCTAGGGTATAAAACCAAAAATACAAAAAAATTAGAAAATATTCTTAAAAAATTGTCACCCTGATGAAAACTTGGAAAACAGGAGTCTTAGTGACAACAAAAATATTAAAAAGGAAAAAAATCCAAAACAATCAGAAAAAGGATTGAAAATAGTAAAAAAATAAATTGTCCTCTAGTGAAAACCACTTCAGTGGCACTTTGGGGAAGTACCTTGGTGAAAACTTGGCAAACAAACACCTCATGTAAATAAGCACTTTCCATCCACCAAGATCTCCACAACTCATTCTGCATCATCCATCCATTACACTTCCATCATCCATTGCATTCCATATCTCCATCCATCACCCACCCGCATTTGCATCATAGCTTGGTCAGGTGTTCTTGTGTCATGATCCCTCCTAGTACTACTCGACAATCATTAAGGTCAGTTTTTCTTGCCTATATTGGAGTAGTCTATTGCTTCATACTGGGGGCATGTTCTCATCAGATTGGATTCATGTATATTCTTGAAGTCTTCCCTAAATCAGAAAATCCAAAAACATCAAAAAATCTCAGAAAACATCAAAACATCAGAAAATCAAAAAATTTGAAAATATTCAAAACACTCAATATCCAAAAATAGGTCAAAATGTCAGTCAAAAAGTTGAAAACATGAGTCGTCTTGTTGAACTATAGGTCTTTGAGCTCTGAACATATGCAAGGTTGATCTTTGATCATCCCCCGAGACACTTAGGTTAGTCCTTTAGGAGTCTGTCATAATAAACTAGCAATCCATTTGTTCATATCTCATCAATAATAGAGTTTGTGCTAGTCAAACTACGTGATCGCTGCATATATAATGCAGGCAAGGCTAATCTTTTGATCAACCCCCAAGGCCCCTAGGATAGGTCTTTAGGTTAGTCTCTTGGCCAAAATCTCAGAAAACATCAAAACATTGGAAAATTCAAAAATCAAAACATTTACAAAACATCTTGAAAATACCAAAAACAACCTCAAAACATTTCAAAAACTTCAAAAACATCCAAATATTTGAAAAAATCTATCCATCCCCATCTCGCTTTCACCCACAATAAACATTCACTCATAATAAATGGTCTTCATCCTCAAACCTTTGGTAAAACAATTGAAAACAATTCTAGTGGGTTAAAAGTGAAAACTTAAGCGTCAAAGTCTCAAGTCTAGGTCAGTAGGTAAACAAGGTAGTCAACTCTTTATGTCAATAGCCTATCATCCAATCAGTCCCAAATCAATTATCTGATAACATCATGTCATAGGATGAATCCTTCCTACAATGGACATCAACATCAGGCATCACTGTAGTTTAGTCTTGGCTAGTGGTATTAAAGAACATTAGCTTGTTTGTTTACTTTATCTCTGTCTTTTGGCTTATCTTATTGTGCTCATTTCAATGACCTCTCGATGATGTCCAAACAAAGGAATGGGGCAATGATCATTATCTTTTTATCTGTTGTGCTTGTTGGATATTCTTGTAATATAACCTTGGTCATGCGTGTTTTGTTCGGTCTATAGGGAGGGTGTTTTAGGTGTCTTGTTGACCACATAGGAATGCTTCCCTTTCTATGTTTTGGTTTGAGATGTTTGGAATATCTAAACTACATTTTAAATAAGTCTCTATATGCCAGGTGTGAACAGGGATACTCCTATCTGATTGTTGAGTCAAAGTCCATCACACTAGACCTTGCAATGTCATCCTGGTTCTTTATACCTTGATGCATCGTGCCTATGTGTATTATCAAACATAACGTAAATGGCCCTTTTAAAGTCCCAATTCTGGGTAAGCAAATCATCATTGTCATCATCTTTTGACTTGTTGGAGTCTCTTCTTTCTTCTATCTTCTTTTCATGCTAACACGGTACTGTGAAAATCAATCATAATTGCTAATGCATCCATCCTGCATCCACAAACCATCAACATAATGCATACCATGACATATAGGAAGCACTGATCATCTCACATGCATTGCAGTTCATCATTTGCATCATAATATAGATTGGTTATTCTAAGCATTTCACGAACCATACATTTGTATTCATTGCATAAGCATAAAGGAACCATCACATAAGAATTATTAACTCATATCATGTACATCATTAAAGCATCCATTGCATCATAACATATACATCATAATATCATCCATTACATAATCATATAACATCACATACATATCATCTATTTGCATCATCATATAAGCATTATCATACTATGTACATCATATCATATCATATACATAGACATCATCATTAAATGCACCATCATATAGGAATCATTATAAAAATGCATCATCACATAATATAATGTGCATCATCATGGCATCCATAAATGCATCACCATATCATACATGAGAAAGATAATGAAAAAGAAAAAGATTGCATCTCATACATTTTATCATCATCGTCTGTTAGGTGCATAATATAGATCTATTAGTCTAAACATTTGCACATCATAACATTTGCATTATCCATACATCAGATGTCATAAAAGTACATAGAAAAGATACTAAAAAAAAATGCATCCATAAATCACTGCATCACATCATAAACATCATATAGAAACATACATCACATTGCATCACATAGAATAAAATCATACATAAGATAGAATCATTGCATCACATATAGACTGGTATCACATATAGAAAGTAAAAACATCCATCCATAACACATAAATAAGATAGGAAATTTCATACATCAAATTGAATCATCTCATATCATCTCATATATCATCAAAATAATAATACACTGTCATGGTACAAAATTGAGATTAAGTGTGTGTATCAATCAGTATAGTACAATCACCCGTGGGGCTATAAAAAAATGAGCACGTGGATCTCAAAAAGAATAATGAATAAGCTAGCCCTACTGGCTGCTCCCCTCGCCACCTGGCCTCTCCCTGTGCTCCTTTGGAGGCCTATATCTAGTCTATTGTGAATAATCTTGGACTCGAGCTGCTCGAGGCACTACCTGATGGTAATGTACCCAATAGTACTCACCCTCTTTGATGGAATCTATGTATGCCTGCATGAATAGTGTTCTCCTGGAGGAGGATGTAGCCATACTCTCTAGTTGTTTTCACTGACCCATCTCCTATGCTACCTGCAACTCGGTAGCCTACCACTGCTAGATGGCCTAATCTTTCTCGGTTTTCAGGATCAGGACCTGCTATCTTCCCTGGTCCCTCTCTGCAATGAGCACCTAAATCTGAGCCTACAGCTGTAAAATCTGACCATCTCTTAGGTTTGGTTGTGGTGGTGGCTGGACTGGTGGCTAGTCCTGATGACCATCTCTTAGTAGGGTCCACTTCCTGTCTTGGTCCTGATGACCATCCTTGTGTTGATCTTGGACATCCCTCTAATTTTTGTTGCTCAGGCTACTACTCTAGCTATCATGGAGGTGTGCCACCTCCTCCTCTGCCTCCTCCCCTACCCCTATTTCCATCCCCATCATCATCTTCATCACCATCCCCCTACCTCCTTGGCCCTTCCCCCACCCTACAAACCAACCTCTGTGTCTCTTCCGTTGCAAAAGTTCACCTAGAACTATCAATCAAACCGGCATTCAAAACCAATCCCTGTAGGCCTGGGTCATCCCTAGGTCTACTGGCCCTTGATTATAAGGCCATGGCTTGGTCACTAGCTGCCTGAAACTATACACTACCTCAACTATTGGAATGGTGTGACCCCATGTGGTCTCCCTCCTAGTACGTGAAAATATGACCACGTACTAGTCATCCAGACGGTCCTGAGCATCTCCAAATTGGTGGGCAATGCGGTCTAGTAGCTACCACCCTATCATAGTATGCTCTCGTCCCTGCATCAAATGGTCTTTCTTGGTGAAGAACAACTATTGAATATCATCATACTAGGCCGACATCCCAAGATAAGGCCTCTAGGTGAAAATTGTCTTCTCATTGATGACCCTCCTCTAGTGGTGGATGCCTATTGCTCCTGTGTGTGAAAAAGTGAGTGCACACCTATATCTCTAGATGACTGGGTCATCTAGCTCCATGCCGACCAGTGTAACTCTCATAGGGTGGAGCACTACAATGTGCTCCCAGGCACAAATGTGCAACAATGTAACTCCATATCCGATAGCCCAACTATCGGAGTATGCAAACTCATGAAGATCATGGTACAGGGAGGCAAGCATCATTGGCCCCTAGGTGAAGCATTCTCTCCGTCAGAGCATCCGCTCTCAAGAAAGACCCCATCCTTAGCTGAAATATCGGCCATGCCGATATGGTGCCATGAGTCTTGAAATGATCGTAGCCACAATCAATCGGAAAGATGGTACCTGACCTTTGTACCGCTCTAGCTCAATCTATCCCTCCAAGAAAATGATCTCATCTAAGCCCATAATCTCAAAGCAGTTATACCTACTGGCATCCACATCATAGATAACTCTCTCTTTGTGGATAGGTAATCGTAGAATGCACCACACATCCTCTAGGGTCACTGTGGCCTTATCTATCAGGAAGTGAAATGAAGATGTCTCACTATGCCAACACTCTGCCAATGTTTTCATCATGCTGAGGTGCATCCTGATCACTGGGGCATAAGCAACATACCATAATCCAATAGCCCCAAGGTGCTCCTAGAGTACCTCATGCAAAGGGGGATACTGACTCAATCTACTCAAAATGGAAGATCCTGGCTCTTGCGAGTGGATCGACTCCATGTCCTCTTGCATCAGAAAAGTCACTGCGTCAAGTTTAAAAAAAACTGAGATCCTGTTTAAAGTTTGCATGACCAAAACAAAAAATGTGTTATTGTTTACATATGCATCACTATTTGAAAGTTCCAAATTACACCGCTAGAATCCTAAAAGTTTCAAACTCCACCGCAACCACGTAGTTTGACAGTGCTTCAATTTGACCCCTGGACCTAAATTCCAAACAAGATCGTCGTGACATTGTTTGCAATTGCGATGGACTTTGCAACCTAAACCCTAATTCTAAACTACATTTTCACAACACAACTCTCATCAATGGCACAGTTTAGGCCCACGTGGTGTCGATTTAAGGTTTTTAGTGGTGCTATATAGCACCACTTGACTTCGTTGACCTTTGGACCCTATTTAATGCACTTGAAAATAAAAAACAAAGGTCAGGACATGATGACATACCGTTGGTACGGTGCCACAAAGCCTTTGGTACACTTGCACATGCTCAGAGATATGTTGTGAAAGCATGTGTTGCACCATCTCGATCAGTCCTCAAAGCTCAGGTCATAAGAATGTCTAAAAGCTAGGTGTGCAAATGAGTTGGAAGTGGCCCCTCAAGGCCTATTTAAGCCTAAAAGTTAGGGATTTTTTACCATGTTTAGCCATCTAGATAGGGTTTTGGTCCCCCAAGCCTATTTTCGCCCAACCAAGGGTCGTTTTGCATCATTTTTTCACATTTTTGGCATCCTGGAGCCTTTATAGACCCGTCAGGAACCTTGTCCTCCTTTTCGTGAGATCACCAAAAAATCAAAATTTGCATCCGATCTCTTGAGGGGGTAGTATAGCAGCATGTTTCTTCTCATTGAGGCAGCAATGGGGCATAATTTTTTTTTAAAAAAATTGAATTTTATTTGCGAGGTTATTCTTTGAACCAATGTAGCCGGTACATTGCTTCAAAGAAGGGTAAAATGTAAACACGAAAAAATGTACCAATTGATCCTATACACCTGATCCTGATTTTACTAACACCACTTCATCCTGAAACATCTCCTTTGCTAATTGTTTAATCGAATAACCTATATTTGATTAAATCCACCACATTTCATCTCTTAATTAAATAAATCATTATTTATTGAATTAAGTCATCATCTCTTGTTGATTAAATAGATCATTTTATTTAGTTAATCCTATAGTCTCCCCTTTAATTAAATAATTCACTTTATTTAATTAAATCTCTAAAGTCATTCTATTAAATTAAATCAATCAATCTTTATTTGATTTAATCTAGCATCATCTCCTTTAAATTAAATAAATCAAAATCTTTACTTAATTAAGTCTACATCATATTCCTCTCATTTTGATTTAAATTAATCCAAAAATCTAAATCAAAATGGTCAAATCAACTAATCTCCTTTTAAATTAATCAAATCTTGATTAATCTTAAGCTTAATCTTAATCAACTAAATATTCTAGATTTTACAACTTTCTCAAGAAAATCATTTTAATTAATTGATAAATACCCAATTACTTTAAAAAAGGCATCAATGTTGGAATATTCTCCAAATTTGAAAAATCCCTCCAAAAGGGTTTGTACATCCAACAAGGAATTTAAACCTCTTACATGTCCTTTTTCCTTGAGCCAAGTGGCATTATCTTGAGATTTTGAATTTGCTTCATCCATTGTTCATCAATTTTCATAGCTAGGTTATGTCAAAATTACATCCAGGAGCTTCAATCTTCATCAATAATCACCAAGCTTGCAAGAGATTGGGAAAGGGTCATTTTCCACATCAAAATGGCACCAATTCCCCTATGGGATTGAGAGTTTTCTTGCATTAGATAGTATTTGATAGTTTTTGATTGTGTTAGACTTCATTTCCATTTCTTATTTTGTGCATTTAAAATGAATTCTATGGGGAATGTTAATTTAACTTGCATAATGATCTAATTGTGTGATTGTTTGTTGTGTTTGTGTAGGTCTAACATCGACGTTCACAAGCTTGAACCTAATTTGAATTCAAATTTTTGGAAATATTTTATTCTCCTAGATCTAATTACAACTTGTAGTGTTGTGATTTTAGGAAATTTGGCATAAACAAGAATAAATACAAGGTTATTTCACTCATTTTATACTAGCAATTTTACAAGTCATCTACCACTTTTTTAGATCAATCATTCTAGCAATTCAATAGCATTCAAGAGTGATTATCAAGCATTTTGGAGCATTATTCAAGTATCAAGCATCATGTCAAAGTCATCATGCATCATGTTTATTTTTGAGCTAACATTTTTGATGTAGGGTTTTATGATTCAAGCAAGCATTCAAATCAAGATCCATATCATTCAAGCAAGAGTCAAGATCCACATTCATGCTAGCCATTGCATACAATATTGCAACCTTTTGTTCAAGGGTTTGGTGAGTTGCAACATTGCATATTTGTTCATTCATCATTCCTCCATTTCATTTGGTTTCATTTGATTTCATTTCAAGGCTTGATTACCAAAACGGGATTTGACCAAGGCAAACCCATATCCACTAAAAAAACAATATTTTTCCCCCTCTTTAATGTTTGATTTGCATATTTTGGTTGGATATATATTGAAGAGCAAGATTGGAGAAAAGTTGTCATCTTACTTGCAAGATCACGAAAAGTCACTTATAGAGAAAAATTAGTGTTTCAGAACCAGAGATTTGGTAGGAGGGAAGCTACATGAATTCATTAGAGGATATAAGAGTTTTGGAGCAAACTTCATACTAGGACTAAATCACCACTTGTTGCGTATGAGTCCCAGTATACCTATTTTTAGACATTTTCTATAGATCTTGATTCAACAACTCCAGATTCTGATTTCAACCCAAAACCCTAAACTGGGACTAAATCACCCCTGCTAGTGTATGAGTCCCATTGTGCCTCAAAAGTCAACATTTCCAATATTTTAGACACTTATTCAAGCCTCTTTAGTTTCCAAGTGCACCTCTGTACTTTTCTAGTTTACTATTATGATTTGAGTTTATTAATAGGTCATTGGTTGATATCTTATATATCATTTACATTCCTTGTCTTTTTAAGCCCTAGCTTGGTGGTGAACCCCTCGTCAGTCTTTAAACATACCCTAGGACACCTTATTGTAGATCTCTCTCCCTTCATTCTATCCTTGGATTGAGATCTCTAGGGTTTCCTTGAGTGAAACTTGGAGAAAACTTGTTCTATGTCCTAAAACATGAGCAAATTTTTTTTATGTTTCATTTTGGTGAACCTACCCTTTAGAACAATTTATTTTATGATTTGGAGTGCATCATAGTCCTAGACATAGCTTGCATTAAATTTGAATTAGGTTTTATATTAGTTAATTTGCATCTAGGGTTTCAAAATCTTACATTAGTGAAAGTGCATATTGGTTGCATTTTTGCATCTTGCATCATTAAATTTCACTTGAAATTTCTATAATTTCATTTATTTTAGACATCATAAAAAATAGAAAGCATAATATTCACTCAAAAATTTCTAAAATTTGTGGAGAAACCCTAATCTAGGACTCATAAGCCCCTTTGGGTGATTTAGTCCTAGTATAGGTTGTTTTGCCTGATTTTTGGTTATTTTGTGGTGACTGTTATTCACTTTTTGAACCCCTGAAAAACCTTGATTGGGACTCAAATGCCCCTCTAGGTGATTTAGTCTCGTGTCAGATCTAAAAGTGTTTTTTATTAGCATTGATTTATTTGTTTCTATGTTTTTTGGCTAATATTACCTTTCTGTTTTAGTTTACAAAATATTTATTTCATTCATTTCATTAAATCTAACTTAATTTCATTTGAATTAGAGAACAACATTTATCTTATGTTCATTGTATCTTGCATTTCATTAATTGTCCCTTACATGAGCTTTACAACTTGGTGTCCTATTGTTAATACTATTGTGATATGTAGTTCGAGACTAATTTCATACCGCAATATGCACAATCATTGTGGATCTTGGGTTATCTAGCTCTTTCACTACTAGAGTTGACACTAGTTCACTAGGTATTGACCATACCCTTAACAACTCTTTTCCTTCAAGTAGTGTAACAAATTTTGAAACAATGGTTGCTAGTATTCCACAAGAAAACATAATCCAAATCCATGAAGACTTAGAAAACCTACAAAATCAACTAAGTACTGAAAACATTTCAACCACTTCTATCCCTACTATAGATAACATACATCGCATGATTGAAAGTGAAGAAGGAGTTGAACTTGTGCATAACCTAGCTTAGATTTTTGGAAAATATCTTACCTCAACCACTAGTTGTGCTCAACCTTTGAACAATGTCCAAAGTCAAGGAGGAACTTAAATTCCTCCTCCCACAACCATTGCCTATATTCCTACCTACACCAACCCTCAAGTTATAACAACAATGCAACCTACTAGTAATGTTATTCCAACCTTGGGTATTTCCACTAGCATTCCTAATACCTTTGTGGCATTGCACATCATATCTCCTACCACTTTTCCTCCCATAATTATTCCATTCACTTGCCCCTTGAACACATATACACCTCCACCATATTTACCTCCATCTTAAAATGCAAACAATAACATTGTCATAAATCAACTTTTGCAAACTGTTTCATCCCTTCAAAAGAAAATTTCCACCATCAACCATAATCAAAATGGCCAACCTCCATACTATGTCAAAAGAAATCCCTTATCAGGTTTGAGATATTGAGAACGCCAATACCACAACGTTTGGAGATTCCTATATTTGAGAAATATGGGGGAAAAGAGATCCTTCTAACCATGTTTTCACTTACACTACCTTATGTAGTCACTTTTTCCTTGAGGATAAGCTCTTGGATAAGCTTTTCCCTAGATCCTTGAAGGATACTACCTTAGAATGGTTTTCCTCATTACTAAATAACTCAATTCATTCATTCAATGAACTTGTTGAGGCCTTTATAAACCATTTCCAAGTGCACGTGACTCCTAAGATGACCTTAGCCAATTTGATGAGATGTAAGCAAAAAGATGATGAAATAGTTGTTGACTTCATTTCATGCTACCAATCACTTTATTCCCAAATCGACATAAAGATTCTTCATCCTCACCTTCAATAGATGTTCATCAAAAAATTACAAACTAAGATACAAGATAAGCTTGGCATGATGAAATTTCCTTCCTTTGTACACTTGTGTACTGCCCTTCATGATTATCAAAACTCGGTTAGTAGTCGTGAAACAAAGCCCACCTCTAATTGATCTGAGAAGTCTAAATCCACAAATCAAAACAATTACCAACCCTTTAGGAAATAAACTAAATGATTCCTTCAACTAAACCCCCCTTAACCAACTCAACATGTTGATAGCCAAGTGGCTACTATAAAGAAGACAACTCCTTTTACATTTGGGGATCTAGCTAGACAATTTACTCCCTTACCCAATACCCTCCATAACACAATGTCACAACTTCTAGAATGGAAAATGATAACTTTGTCTCCCATTAAAACTCCTGATCCTAATAATCCTTTACCTCCTAACTTTTGATTGAATTCTTATTGCCATTATCACCAACAAAATGAACATGATACAAAACATTGTAAGTATCTTAAACATCTCGTGCAAGGCCTCATTGATTTTGGTCGACTTTAATTGGAGGTGTTAATGATCAAGGAAATAACTATGTTTCCCCTCCCAAACAAAACTTGCAAATCTTTACCAACCCTATGCCAAAACATGACATTTCATTTGTCAAAGCTAGTGAAACTAAAAAGAATGATGTGATGAATGTTGACATGGATGATGAAAACATAGATACCATTGAAAAAGGTCCTATGGATACTATTGAACAAGGTCCTATGGATACTATTCAACAAGGTCCTATGGATACTCTTGAACAAAATCCTTTGGATGATATGGTAAGACTGATCAACATCTTACCTCATAAAGGCGAACCTAAGAAGCCTCTTGAAATTTCTTTCTCATCTAAAGATATAATTAGAAATGCACTTGGTGGTCGTCTTTACATAGCCAGATGAATCAATGATAATACCACTAATGGGATATTAATTGATCTCGTATGTGGAGAGAATGTGATCATTGAGGAATTCTTACTTTTGCATAAACTCTATCAAGAAACATATGATCAACCAAAATCATGGAAAAGATGCATAATGGTTTCACTTGCCCTATGATGGGATAGATCACCCTTCCTCTACAAGTTGGATCAAAAAAATTAGATGTCTCATTTTCCATCATCTCGACATTGGATCAATTCCATGTGAAGCTTGGTTATCCATGGCTATGCTCCATGGAAGATGTCTCATCGTTTGTGCATAAATGCTTAAAGTTTCCCTTTGACAATGAAATTTTTACTATGCACCATAGTGGATTTAACCCTCTGCCTTCCTGTGGGAACTTTTCATTAGATTTATTTTGGCCTGAGCCTATGGAACCTATTAAACCTCGAGAAGACTTCTTTTTAAAATCTTATAAAAAATTCAAGGAAAAATGCATAGCAAAACTATCCCCTAGAAACATGCCTCAACCTATGACTAATCCTATCATCCTTGATGAAACTATGATTGAACCTAAAGACACTCGAAATAGCCAAGACCAACCCAAGATTGATCATTTTCCTATTTCATACAAAAGACCAAGAGATAATGAAAAAAATATCATCATGCCTCCTAAGATAAAATAGGTTTACAAAGCTAAAGAGAAAGTGGTTGAACAACCTTCCATGGTTCCTTTTGTTCATCCCCTTAGAGAAGAAAAGAAACCTATGGTTGATAAGCCCGTTCCTACACAAACGCAACTTGAAAACCATACTAAAATAAATAGAAATTCTAGAGAGCGTAGGCATAGACGTCGTGCTCTTGTTTGAAGGTTAAATGAAGAAAACAACAAAGAAAATCAACATCCAAACATGACTAAAGCAATACATGATAAGTCTCCCTCTTTGCCACAACAAAAAGATCCTATGTACCGTAACTACAATAGGAGCTAAATCCTTCTTTAGACATTATCATTTGACCTCCCATTGTGATTAACTTGGATGTCGATGATGAGGTTGCTAAAATTGATGAAGAGGTGCATAATGAATTGAAGATGTATACACCTAAAAATGGTCACATCACAATAGTCTGGTAATTAATTAAATATTTTTAATATTTAATTAAATCTCTAAATTCAATCTACGTATAAATAAATCTAAATAATTTATTTAGATTGTTCATTATTTCATTTCGATTAAATAAATAAGTTTATTTAATCACTTTTCTTATCCATTTCTTAATTAATTAAATAAACATTATGATTTATTTATATTAATTATCATATAATCTTGGCTTGAATATTTTATTCAAATAAAGATTAAATATTCTTCTCTTCTAAAAATCCTCTAAATTCCATTCATAATTAAATATCTCAAATATTTAATTAATTCTTCTAAAAGTCCATTCACATTTCCATATTTCAAATATTTGATTAAATTCTTCTAAAGTTTATTCACAATTAAATATTTCTAATATTTAATTAAATCTTCTATAGTCCTAAAATCAAAAATCAAACTCACACAAAATTAAATAAATTTATTTATTTATTTAATTAATTGGGATTATCTTCAACAACCCTGAAACAAACTTCCAAAACAGAAAATTAATTTCTCTATTCCTGTGCAAGCTTGTTCCCATGGGTTGAAGACAAAGCTCCATTCTTCTCTCCAACCTCCCAACATTCTCCATCTTCCTCTCAACTTTTCCATCTCTCACCATTCAAATCTACCGAACAATCTCATAACCATTGATCTTTGCCAGCCAGGCTCTTGCCTGTAAAAAGCTATAAAAAGGACTGCCAGGTCTTTGAAATCACAGAGAAGCTTTCAAAACTATAGTCAAATAGATTTCAAGCATCCATAGCATAGTCTTTTAGCATTCATAGATTTTATAATCATAGCATATCATGGCCAATCATCCTCATAGTTTAGTTTCAATAGCATTCATAATTTGTAGCCCCTGTGCATAATCCGTATTAGTATTTCACTCCACCAGCATATAGGATAGAGAAGTACTATCATTTTACATACTCATTCTATAGGTTGCCATTCTAAGAAGCTTTACTTACACAATCTGAGAGCAACAGCTTCAAACAAATCCCTGGAGATAGAGAAAAATGGAACGACTCTGAAGCAGCTCTGTTTGTTTCCTTTGAATTCAATTTATTTAGTTTTCTTTGGTTTAATGTTTCATTTTGATACACATATTATCTATCACACATTTTTGGTGCCCACTGTGGGGCTCTTGCCCCAATTCTAACATATTTTCACAGGTTTTTCTGACAGGTCATAGCTAAAACAACCTATTAGTGCAATAAACACGCTTCAACACAATTCACACCCAGTTCAGTGCTCGTAATTCATCCTGCAGCGCCTGTAATTCATCTTGCAACGCCTGTAATTCATCCTGCAGTGCTTGTGACTCATCCTACAACGCCCGTAATTCATCCTGTAGTGCCTGTAATTCATCCTGCAGCGCCTGTAATTCATCTTGCAGTGCCCATGACTCATCCTGCAACGTTCATAATTCATCCTGCAGCGCCTGTGACTCATCCTGCAGTGCCCTTAATTCATCCTGCAGGGCCCTTAATTCATCCTGCAGCGCCCATGAACTCTGTTTTAGCGCCCGTGATGTCTGTTATAGCGCACTTTTAAAAAGGTTGCAAATTGTAATCTATAACTTAAATATAATTTGATTGGATCCGACGTGACCATAGACAGTAAGAACTTTAAAAGAATGAAGCAATCCTAGGATAGTCACATAATTCAAAATTAAGCAATCCTAGGACAGTCACATAATTCAAAATCAAGCAATCCTAGGATAGTCACTTCATTTTCTATTTTGGGCTAAAAAGAACTCCATGTCTTTGTGAAGCAACATCTTCACCTAGCATAGCAAATTGTTATTTGGGCTTAAAATTGAACTTTTGCTTGCTTTGCTTTAAACGGTGATAGGCCTATGCTCTCCCCTTAACTAGGTGATCAAAATGCCAAACTCATCTTTTTCATTTCATGCAATTTCAAGTTTTCATAAAACCTTTTAGAGAGCCTACTCTTGTGGGAAAAAGTACTCACCCAAGAGGAACGACTCAAGTGCGTTCAAGCCAAAGCCAAGCTATTCCACCCCACTATAAAATTTAAAGCAAATTTGGGGAAACCCTCTTTTGACGGTAGTGTGCAATATAACCATCCCCAAAGCCTTTGTTCTAAAGGTAGGGAGGTCTCTCGAGGGAGTATATCATTTTCCACACCAAACGGAAACCCTTACTACGAACTTAGTGTAGTATCCAACCGAAGTCAATTTTTGAACATCATAATAATCACAGTGTAGGGGAGGGAAGAATCTACCCCCAAGATACTCACCATATAACTGCCAAGGACCGTTTGCTCAGGGGATCCGGTATCCACTTCCATCACTTTGAGTACATGCCTGGAAAAGACAAAAACACGGGCGCCCTTTTGGGGGTGACACAGCTGTGTGAGTAGACGCAGTTCTAAGATGTGGGCTATTGATTACTATGATGACCTACTTGAGTACTAAGAGTGAGTCTGTTTGATCTATCTATCATGTGTAAAACCTGTGAAAACAATTTTTGAACAACATTTTGATCATACACTTCATGTTTAGCATAGGGTTTAAAACAACTATTCTACAACTTGCTTGATGTGTTTTCAAGACATTAATTCAGTAAAGATCATCCAAAACTCACAATTACATTGATTACACTTATCATTTTTCGAGACTAGAATCAAATCTCAAAAAAAAAAGTGCATCATTTTAAACAAGTTTTTGATTATTGATTCAACTTCCCCAACAGGATTCTGATATCCTTTCATCTTGGAAGCCACAATCAAGAGTTAGAAATGTCATTTGATCATATCATAAGATTTTCATCTTATCAGATCAAGACATCATCATTTTTGCACTTATAAAACTGTGATCTAAGTCTAGAAGAACATTTCAAAAGCATATGCATGTTGTTCACTTTACAACATGGGTGATAGGGAAGAAAATCCTTTTCGTAGGTTTCGTACTGTAAATAGTTCAAATGATGAAATAACCGATGAAATGATTCAAGAAGTTGAATAGGATCCACAGTTCACATGATTTTGGACAAGATCTTAGAGCGAGATAAAGAAGGCTACTTTCTTTTTTTAGCAAACCAAGGTGCCAAATTGCCCTCTAACTACAATATGGAGAAAATTAAGGAAGATCCTGAAAAGACTAAAACTCCATTAAATGATCTTAGTAGTCTTTCCCAACAAATAAGAGCACTCCAAAGGCAAATCAAGGAAATACAAGGGGGCACAACTATGAAGTCCTTTGACAGAAATATGAATGTATCCTCTTCTCCTCCAAAAGCAACATCATCCAAATTCATTTTTTTTGATTTTTTGCAAAGGTTACATGAGAAGCCCAAATCTAAGCCATCAAATAAAATTGACCAATCCTGTCATGTCATGCATTTATCTTCACCCCCCATAATTCAAAATGAACCTCACGATTCTTCCAGTCAAGATAATGATTCCATTCAATCACCTTCTTCTATCATATCCTTTACATCCAATGATTCTACACATCTCGATCAAAACATTCTACAAACCCTTCCTATCTTTGATCAAGATCCCATCTCTCAAGAACCATATGATGATCCCCTCCTTTCATTATTCATCCAAAATAATTCCCTTCCATCTCAAGAGACAAGTATTCTTCCAAGTTTTTCTTCCACATCATCTAATCAATCCATACCATCCCATGATTCTATTACATCACAAGAGCATGATAGTTCTTTCGTCTTATCTAATGATGTCTTACCAATTGATGATCAAGATATAATTTCTACAAAATCTCATGATTCCCTTTCTCATCAAGATCAATATATGCTTCCAATCAAGGATACCCTTTCATCCCATGATGATGATTATCCTTCTCATGATCAAGATATGCCTTTCATACCACTTCATAATCCTTTTCAAAGTCAAGATGAAAACACCCCATCATCCCCATGTCAAGAGCCTATCACATCTATTCAAGTTATCCATGAACCCCACACCTATAAATTGGGATCCTCCACCTTTATCCATTCTAGTTTACTTCCAACACCTATCCTCTCATCCATATCATATCCTCCTCACAATGGACTTGCATCTTGTTTCAAAAACAATACATATCCCATTGGTAAACACATGTGTCAAAGTATGAATTACAAAGGAAAAGGATTAGGCCTTCATGAGCAAGGTATCCTAGAACCCCTTTCTGTCCAAGCACATCCATATTCTCATGGCCTTGGTTATATACCTCATGCTCAACCTAGGTATCCTAGTCCATCAAACTCTCCATCCATCCTAGGTCCTTATCTTAGTCCATCAAAAACTCCATCTATCCCAGGTCCTCATCCTAGTCCATCAAACCTTCACTCTATCCTAGGTCCATATCCTATTTCTCAAGAACAACAAAGGCACACATCCTTGATCCACTTTCAAAATTCTTCCTTCATTAAATTATCCATCATACCTCCATATCATTCACCTCAATCCACCCCTTCCATTGCTCTCGGAAGCAATTTGGGTGCCAAATATCAAAAGCTTCAATATCAAAATCCACATGTGTCAAAGGATCAACATGTCTCCTCGAAGAGTCATGTAAAAATAAAAGAAGATTTGATCCAAAATCAAAAGAAAAATCTAAAAGGCCACAAAGGCCTATCAAAGAAAAAAGGCAATTTTCAAAGACCACAAAGGTCCATAAATCAAAAAGAAAAATGTCAAAGGCCACAAAGGTCCACAAAGCAAAACTCAAAGTCAAAATTCATGTGGATTCCTAAAAGTCTCATAAAAGCAATAAAATCTAAATTGGCATCCAAATTTGCTAATCCAAAGTTTCCTCCAATCTCCCATCTAATAACCTATCACTTTCCAAATCCATTTTTCCTCCATTACTCCACCACCCTTCAAGGTGTGTGCCAATGTTGATCTTTTCAATCTTTCCATCTATCCATCAATAGGTCTTCCAACTTCCTATCCATTATCCAACATTCATACCCCATCATTCTCCTTTAATCCAAACTTTTGCATAAGTCCTTAGATTCTTCCATCATATCATTAATCTGCCAAAATTTAGGATTCTAATTCCCATTGCCATGCTTTATTAGAGGGATATTTGGTTGTGAAACTTGATGCTTAAGTCCTTCCTCCATCTCCCTATCATCCATATCCTATCTTCCATATTCTTCTTGCACTCTACACTTAGGGACAAGTTTCATCCATCTTATCATTCATGGTCATTATCCTTTCTATGCCCATTCTGTACATTTCCACCTTTGATCTTGACAAGGTTAAGGATCTTCTTGAACATCATATATCTTATCTTATACACTCTATCCATATCTATCATCTGTACATATCTATCATATCCATATCATGCAACGGGAATCCTTGTGTTTCATCATGGCTTGATGAAATTTTTACATATCCATCATAGGTTATGTTTACACTGGGGGAAAATCCATAGACTAAACAAGAGAGGGGCAACGAGCTTTTAGAACATCACAAACAGACAAATGTCAGTTTGATAAAGCACAACATACATTGACGCATCAAATCAACCACAACACCAAAACAATCAGTCAAAGCCAATGACATCAAACAACATGGTAAAAAACAATGTTAATCAAAACACAAACATCAATGTTTATAACCAAGTTGGATGATCTTTAATCTAAATAATGTTTGGAATACTTTAGGCAAAATTTGAATTGTTGGTTGATTTTCTATCATATCTCTAGAGAAATTCGATGATGTATTGAACTAGAAAAGCAAGGAAGGAGTATGATTTTTTCTTTGTCTGCTGTTTGAGAGGAAATCATTAGTACTATGCAAATTGGTCGTGAGACATGCTCTACTAAGTATCATTGATGACATTTCAGAATTTCCATGGGAAACGGGTTAACTCTTGTCTGTTTATGCAAGCAATACTTAGGTCATCTTGGTTCAATTATACCTAGATGCTTGTATTATCTTGCTATATCAAAATTAATGAAAGCAATACTCAGGTCATCACTGGTGCTAACATACCCTTTGATGCTTGTATTAACTTTCAACATTTCAATGCTCTATGATGACACAAAAAGCACAAATAAGCTCTCAGAATGGCAATATTGTACGGATACCCTGCATGGTTAGTATAGATTACATTCATTCTAGAATTTGCATTTGGCATTTATAGATTTTCCCAAAAGCTGGCAAAGTATACAATGTCTCAATAATAAAAAAATCAAAGCCGATCACATGAAAACACTATGAGGTGCTACCCCCAGATGTTGTTGGTCTCACACCACCTGCTCCTACATCAAAAGATCAAACCGTCAATAACATCAGAATATCAGACCATTATTCAAATCAAAATGGATCATCAAATCAATCCAATCGGAATACATCATTTGACTATTTGTTTTCAACAACTTTGAAAGCAAATTGATCAAATCTACTATTTGTTTTCAACAACTTTGGAAGCAAACTTATCAATTGAAACTTATCAAATCAAATCAACAATTATTTGTTTTTCATCATCATGAAAGCAAATATATCAAATCATGTTTGTTTTTAACAACTTTAGAAGCAAACTTATCAAACTATTTGTTTTTCATTTTTATGAAAGAAAATTTATCAACATTGTGTTTGTTTTTAACAACCTTAAAAGAAAACTTATCAACAACTATTTGTTTTTCATCATCATGAAAGCAAATAAATTAAATCATGTTTGTTTTTAACAACCTTAAAAGCAACCTTATCAATTGCTATTTGTTTTCAACAACTTTGAAGACAAATATATCAAATCATGTTTGTTTTTAACAACCTTAGAAGAAAAATTATCAGCAACTATTTGTCTTTCAACAACCTTGAAAGAAAATTTATCCGCTATTATTTTTTTTCCAACAACCTTGGGAACAAATTTATCAGACAAACATCATCAAATTAGGGCATCACAATACGTAAAATTGGGGTATTTTATCACATTCTATCATAGCAGGGGCATTTTAGGTCATCAATTTTTCATCTCACATATTTCCACGTCAATTTCTTCACATCATCATTTTCGAACGATGAATCGACATCTTAAAAATCATAAAAATCGAAAAAATTAAAAAATTCAAATAATTCGCAAAAATCAAAATCTTATCGATTCATCGTTCGAGGGGGCATATACCTATCAATACTCGACAATCAACATCTGGGGAAAATTTCAAAATTCTTTGAAGCAATGCGTAAAACACATCACTTCAAAGAGGGGCAAAATGTATACACCTAAAAATGGTCACATCACAATAGTCTGGTAATTAATTAAATATTTTTAATATTTAATTAAATCTCTAAATTCAATCTACGTATAAATAAATCTAAATAATTTATTTATATTGTTCATTCTTTCATTTCGATTAAATAAATAAGTTTATTTAATCACTTTTCTTATCCATTTCTTAATTAATTAAATAAACATTATGATTTATTTATATTAATTATCATATAATCTTGGCTTGAATATTTTATTCAAATAAAGATTAAATATTCTTCTCTTCTAAAAATCCTCTAAATTCCATTCATAATTAAATATCTCAAATATTTAATTAATTCTTCTAAAAGTCCATTCACATTTCCATATTTCAAATATTTGATTAAATTCTTCTAAAGTTTATTCACAATTAAATATTTCTAATATTTAATTAAATCTTCTATAGTCCTAAAATCAAAAATCAAACTCACACAAAATTAAATAAATTTATTTATTTATTTAATTAATTGGGATTATCTTCAACAACCGTGAAACAAACTTCCAAAACAGAAAATTAATTTCTCTGTTCCTGTGCAAGCTTGTTCCCGTGGGTTGAAGACAAAGCTCCATTATTCTCTCCAACCTCCCAACATTCTCCATCTTCCTCTCAACTTCTCCATCTCTCACCATTCAAATCTACTGAACAATCTCATAACCATTGATCTTTGCCAGCCAAGCTCTTTCCTATAAAAAGCTATAAAAAGGACTGTCGGGTCTTTGAAATCATAGAGAAGCTTTCATATAGGAAAACTATAGTCAAATAGCTTTCAAGAATCCATAGCATAGTCTCTTAGCATTCATAGATTTTAGAATCATAGCATATCATGGCCAATCATCCTCATAGTTTAGTTTCAATAGCATTCATAATTTGCAACCCCTGTGCATAATTTGCAGCCCTTGCGCATATCCGTATCAGTATTTCACTCCACCAACATATAGGATAGAGAGGTAATATCATTTTGCATACTCGTTCTATAGGTTGCCATTCTAAGAAGCTTTGCTTACACAATCTGAGAGCAGTAGCTTCAAACAAATCCCTGGAGATAGAGAAAAATGGAACGACTCTGAAGAAGCTCTGTTTGTTTCTTTTGTTTCTTTAGTTTAAAGTTTCATTTGTGTGTTTTTATTGTTTTCCTCTTCTATGAGCTTAAATGATAATTCTCCTAAGAAGAGTGTTGAACTTGGTAACACTCCTAGTTCGACACTTGCTATTGTCCCTTTTGGCTAGTTGTTCACCTTTTGTATACGATGAACATGATTGGGATGAGGATGACCTACTAATAGGTTGACATGCATGTTCCTTACTAGTCTTTTTCATGTTTTGGTTGTTATTGAATGTGTGTAATGTGCTCCCCTCATACCGTTATGTTTGATGTCTCTCTCTCTCTCTCTCTCTCTCTCTCTCTCTCTTTGTCACATTCTTCTATTTGTATCTACATTCTTCTCTATGTCATAAATTTTTTATCTTTTTCATTCATCTTGTGTTTTTCTTTTGGGGATGATGGAAGGCATCGATACATTCACATCTTTTCCACGTTGACCCAAAAGCTTTTCCTGTATATTTTCATTTTTCTTGTGTTTTCCTTTTTGGGATGATGCAAGGCATTGAGACATTCATGTCTCTTTCATGTTGACCTAAAAGTTTTTCATTTTTTTCTATCTCTTTGTATCATTCTTCCCATTCCATGAGTATTTGGGGAATGATGATAGTTCTAAGCTCTCTAAAAACATTGTAGCAAAGACATACTGACCTCGAATTCATGGATCCCTCATGTGTTTGAGATTTCATTTTGAGGGAAGCCCCTTGTCTTTTTTCATGACATAGCTTTATTTGGAAACATATGACTTGGCATAGGGCTTTCCAAATAAGCTCTCATGTCCTTTTTATTGTTAGCATTTATCATTTTCTACTTTAAGGTAATTGCTCATAGCATGGTGTTTAGCAATTTCTTTAAACTGGGGGAATACATTGGCATTATTATTTTCCAATTCATGTTTCATTTTGTAGTCTTCTTACTTCATGTGCATTTCACTTTTTCGTAACATTCAGTCTGATGCCCTTCAAGAGAATGATCTCTCTTAGCATTTTATATTCCTCTTAGTGGCTTGATGCAACACACTGCATCCACTAAGTTGTGAGTCTTCTATTCTTTGATTGGTCCTCTCTTGGAGACATTAGGCACAATGTTCCCTAAGTTAAGACCTTACATGAACTAATAAAAAATCTTGTGAACATACTTTACACTATTTTGTATTTAAAATATCTACTGCATGGCCACCTTGCATAATACACTTTGCTTTCCTGTGGAGCCATCTTGTTTGTTCATGAGTATCAAGCATACAAAGCTTTGCTTGCCTCATTAAGCTCGAATTTCATTAGTGTGTGGCACCTTATCAAATTTATTAGGAGGTATAGCTTTGGAATGGTTGTATGTGTGGGAGTTGAACTTAGGTGTGACTTTCCCATAGCCACTTGCTTGTTTGTGTGATTGCATACCGACCGCATGCATATGTGTCTCTTTGGGGGAAAACCTAGTGGATGACCTGAGGTTCCATTAGCCCTTATGAGCATGCATTGGTTTGCATAGTGGACCTCATTTTCAACTTGTAATATTTCTTGGACAAACAACTAAGATCTAATCTACAGTGTGCGGGAAAAATGGTCAAGGCTTGATCCACCCCTCTTTTATTTTTGTTTCTCTTTGTCTTTGGAACTACATGCTTGTGTCTTGCTGTTAATCCTTACATCATTTACATGTGTGTTCTTTTGTGCCTATGTTTCTTTTCCATAGGATCTTGATCTTGGGGGCTTGTGCAACCCTCTTGGTTGGTGTTGTCCTATCTCCCTAGCATTGGTACATTTGGACCCCTCTTGATGCAATTTTGTATACTTTAGTGTGAGTTTGAAGCAAGTTCCTCCTCTCACTAAAGGGGGCTAAATGTAGTGTAGAAAAATGTTTTCCTTTACATTTTCACACTTGTTTGGGCCCTCCTTGCTAAAATTGGGCTTCTTTATGCCTTATTTGGTCCTATTTTGCATCCACAAGCCTTAATTAATACATCCTTCCAAGGATAATACTGACATATATCAAGTACCCAATCAGAATTTAATGATTTTGGATTGTATGGCCCAAATTTAGTGATTTGGGACTCATATGCCACCTTGGGTGTATGGTTCCCACCTAATTTTTAGGGTCTAGATCTAAATTTAACATAAAATTAAACCTTTCTTGAAAAATGTGTCTCAAGCTTAGCCTAATGGGAACCATATACCCCAACTGGCATATGAATCCCACTTATCTTGGACCTAATTTGAATTCAAATTCTTGGTGGTATTTTATTTTCCTAGATCTAATGTTGACTTGTAGTGTTGTAATTTTAGGAAATTTGGCATAAACAAGTATAAATACAAGGTTATTTCACTCATTTTCTCCTAGAAAGTTTACAAGTCATCTAGCACATTTTGAGATCAATCATTCTAGCAATTCAAAAGAATCTAAGAGTGATTATAAATCATTTTGGATCATTATTCAAGTATCAAGCATCATGCCAAAGTCATTATGCATCATGTTTATTTTCGAGCTAAAATTTGTAATGTGGGGTTTTATGATTCACCAGGCATTCAAATCAAGATCCATATTATTCACTTGCAAGAGTCAAGATCCACATTCATGCTAGCCATTGCATACAAGATTGAATCCTTTTGTTCAAGGGTTTGGTGAGTTACAACATTTCATATTTGTTCATTCATCATTCCTCCATTTCATTTGGTTTCATTTCAAGGTTTGATAACCAAAATGAGGTTTGACCAAGGAAAACCCCTATCCACTAATAAAACAACATTTTCCCCATCTTTGATGTGTGATTTTCAGATTTAGGTTGGAGATCTATTGAAGAGAAAGATTGGAGAAAAGTTGTCAAGTTGTCATCTTACTTGCAAGATCAGAGAAAGTCACTTACAAAGCAGAATTAAATGTTTTAGAACCAGAGATTAGGTAGGAGGGAAGCTACATGAATTCATAAAAGGATATCATAGTCTTAGAGAAACTATGATACTAGACTAAATTGCCACTTGTGGAATATGAAACGAAGTATACCTATTTTCAATTTTTTTTGTAGATCCTGATTTAGCAATTCCATATTCCGGTTTTGGCCTAAAACCCTAAACTATGACTAAATCGCCCCTACTAGCGTATGAGTCCCAGTGTGCCTCAAAATTCAACATTTCTAGGATTTCAAACCCTTATTCAAGCATCTTTAGTTTCCAAGTGCACCTTTGTACTTTTCCAGTTTACTGTTCTAATTTGAGTTCATTCATAGGTCATTGGTTTACATCTTGCATATCATTTGCATTCCTTGTCTTTCCAAGTCCTATCTTGGTGGTGAACCCCTCTTTAGTATTTAATCATACCCTAGGACACTATATTGCAAATCTCTTTCCCTAATTCTATCCTTGGATTGAGATCTCTAGGGTTTCCTTGAGTGAAACTTGGAGAAAACTTGTTCTATGTCCTAAAACATAGAGCGAAATTTTTTGATGTTCCATCAACGATATGAATATAAACTACAAAATACTATTAAGTACAATTCATTGGTTAAAATATTTATTTTATTACCTAAGTGAAGCTTTGAACTCCACCTCCATTGGGAGGTGTTTTTGTGAAATCTCCAACATTAACCTATTCAACATCCAAAATAAGATATTAGAATATCATTCATATAGCAATGCTATTCACATGCAATATTTATAATTGTTTACTAATTGCACACCTCGGCAGTACATGCCATAGTGTAATATGAAGGTGGAGAACTGCTAAAAATTGAGTCAATGCTATGACATTAAAATTTGATTACAATCATTAAACTAAATTAATTAATGTTGCATTTAAAAAATTAAATTTAATAGATTAAATTTAATAAACTAAGTATCAAGGCAAAAATCCTCATTTAGGAGGGCATCTGTGTTCACCAACTGTTGAGCCACAAATGTAGCCTGCGCACTTGCATCTTGACTATCTATGGGGTCATAACCACTAACTGACCTATAAACTTCACAAGTATGGGGTGGAACCATACCCCTCAAAGTCTCTCCAAGCTCATGCTATACTACAGGACTGGCATGCTCTATGATGCTTTGGGTCAAGGAACTAATGGACTATAGTGTCTCGACCTTGACACTTTCCTTCATAATGAAAGGGATAGCCACATGCTCATAAGCTACTCTAGAAAGTGCTCATCTCGATGGCCATTGTGGGTCAAGATGTTCCCTTGGTCTATCATGTGCAAACCCACCACATCTACCTTGGAAGTCTCGCATATCAAAATAGTTAGGGATTTTGTTGAGGACAAACTCGTAGTAGATTTTCCTCAAGAAATATTGCGGTACCTCATTATTGTTGCATGGAGGATGGTCAAAAACCATCCACCACCTCTACCAAAAATGGTTTTTTATCCCTTGGTGGTTGCACCAATGGATAGGAAACCTCTTGCTTGTAGGGTGTAGAGGTTTATTTGTCCGTGGGTTTGTGAAAAGGGAAGACAAGTCAAATTTTGTATTTTTTTCATTTTTTACTTGTTTGTAGGATAGTTTATCTACATAATATTCTCTATACTCCCATATCTTCTCCACCCAACCACTTAGTTATTTTCTAATTAAATTTACATTTCTTAACATAGCTTCAAGTGATTGTGCAAGCATGGTTCTTTCCAAGGTTAAACTTTCAGGATCTTTCAACCTCACAATTAACTCAATTTGTTTTTTGTTATTTTCAATTTCCCCCATTAAATTGTGTTGAGTTCCAAGAGGATGTTGAGGAGTTGTTGGAGGTTTATTTTGGGATGGTTGTTCATCAAGTATTTGGTCATGAGGTGGAGAATGATTTTGAGGAGGAGAAGGAGATGGATCATCAACTCCTGAAAATTAAAGAAATTAACATAAAAAACATATTAAATCCACCTATTTAATAACAAATTCACAAAAAAAAAAAAACTTACTCCTTTGAGCTCCTCGTTGATGTGGTGGAATTATGGAAAAGAATTGGTGAAGAATTGGCTCTCAATAACGTGAGCATTCTTAGGCAGGGTTTACAGGCTACGGATGGGAAAAAAGCACAGTGAAATAATGAATTGACTTTACTTTTTTTTCTTATAATGTGACATAACGTTTCCATGTTATAATGTGAGCATGTTATAGCTTCGATGTGATCAATCCTTAGGCTTGGTCACACCAATCCATAGTGCAAGTGTGTTATAAATCAAGCACATTATAACACACTCACATTGTGGATTTAAAAAATAAATAAAAAATTGGCCACTTTTGGCCCCCCATCTTTCTTCCCCGAGATTCTCACCTCATGTGAGTGTGCCTTGGAGCACACCCTTTCTCAATTTCTTGTACATCTCTACAAGCCTTACACACTCTTGATCTCAGTTTTTCTTCTTATTTCTCTTAGCATTAAGGGGGGACTATGATGTGTTATGCTAATACTTTTTTCAATGAAATAATGGAGGAATCTTCTTTTTGGCAGGCCTCATGAACCTTATTTCTTTATCTCTCGAATGGGGTATTAATTCAGTGGATCATAATACTATCTATATTATTACTTCATAAAGTGACGAAATTTGTTCATATTGGTTTATTAGGGTTCATATGTTCACTCATGCATTGTTTTGTATCTCACATCTTGATCTACATTTCTTGGAGATTCATTGATTCTAGTAGGCACCAGTCTATCTTCAATAGAGTTTACAACTTCAACATGCTTCAGGAGTTCTTCATCATCAAGTTCCTATCATCAAGGGACATGTTTTTAGGTCTTAAATCCTTCTAATTTTCTTTTTGGGAGAGGATTTCTATTCCCATTGGGTTTTCTCTTTTACTCCACTTTATGAGAATGCATTGTACATGGGTACCCCACATGGCCTCTAGTTGGGACCCATTTCTATCTATTTTCACCTTTTTTATCTCCTCAAGTATCACTTAAGAGGGGGTGTTAGTGTGAATAATTAATCTATTCACCATACTTAAGTGTACTTAGGTTGATGAGGTTAGACAACTTCTTGTCTAACTAAATGTGCAAAATTTAAGCCTCTAGAGGTTACCAAGTTATTTGGTAAACCTCATGTGAGGTTGGAAGAATTTCCATCTTACCTCAAAAGTCACTCAACACTTGGAACACAATGTTGATGACTTGGTCATAGAGGTTGTTGATTTGCACACTCCAAGTGATCCTAAGCCTAACACCTATAGGACACTTTTCTACTCATTTGTGCCACTTCATGGGGAACTTTTTGAACAGTCCACCTGATAGGTGGATTACCTCTTTCTTTCCTATACAAGAAAGCTCATATTGTAATCAGCTTAACTCTTTTATCAATATCATTTTGATAATGGAAGATTAAACATATTGTTTGCAAGTGTATCTTTGTGGAAGCACAAATTTTTTGTTGCCATGATCTTGGTTGAAAATCCTAACAATATGTATGTTTTAAAGTGGATATATAATCATAGATCAATACCATTTCTTGAATTTATAAAGATTAAATTTTGACTTATATATAATAGGGAATATTTCTTATGTATATATAAGGGTTTTTATTTTTATTATTATAATATATACTTGCATAGTATGTACATAATCTCAAAAACTATATATACTACAAGTTTGATGGTTTTTCTTGTTTGCATAGTGTATGCATAGCCACTATGTATATACACAATGGGAAAATATTTCACTATAAATTTTTTTGACACACTTTTTATTTACATTCTAGGTTATTTTTTTGTCAAAACCAAAAAACTCTAAGTGACTTCTTTATTTTTATATATTTTAATTCATTAGGTTAAATTATTATATGTTTTAATTCACCTTTTTTATTACTATTTTTTTTTATTTATTAACTTTGATTTATATTATTTATTATTTTTTCTAAGGCTACAACCCCTAGTCACATGGGTGACTAGGAGCACTGCTTACCTTATGAACATGGTCATGGCCTTCTTAGCACTCGATCACATGGGGCCATGTTCTAGCACTAGGAAAGGACCCCTGTTCATTTCAATTGCATAATAAATCCATTTTACATAAACAAACATAATTTTTTCCCCACTAATTGAATTTTCAATTTTTATAGCCATTGGAAAGCTAGTTTAGAGCTCTATGCTATGGATCAAGCCATTTTTATATATTCAACATCTAGTATTAGGTAAAATTCCTCAAAGGTCATGTTTTGTTTGAAAACTTTAAATACTCATAACTTTTTCATATGAACTTATATTTCATAGTTGTTTTTTAAATTCATTACAAAATTGCAAGGAATTCATTATTTTAGCTTGTTTCTAATGTTTTATTGTATTTATGATTTTTTTCTAATCAAATGAATGCAAAAATACTATTGGGAAAAGATAAAAATGAAAAGTACTAATCATGTGGTTTCATAGGATGTAATTTCGAAGACTAATTAAGACCTTTTTCAAAAAAATTACTTTTTTTCTTTACTTATCTTCTCACTATTGAATAGTTAGTCAAAATTCACTCTCACAATTTTTTTTTTTTTTAAGTAAATGATTTTATTTTAGACCCAAGGTTCATTTATGTATGCTCTCCCCTCACACGGTAGGGTGATCTTGAGGATTAGAAATAAGTGATCTCCTATTTAATTTTTAAGTAAGCCTTCTTGGATATTTCATCACCCAAAGGGATGACCTGAACCATATTTTTTGATGGTTTATATAAAGGGAGGGAAGTGAAAATTTTACCTCAGAAAGGATTCATCATCCTATTTGGTAGAGGATTGAGATCATTGATCCGCTAAGACTCAAGAGGTGAAGAGATTATGAGCTCGACTCTCCTAGTTTCATACATGTAGATGAGCCCTTAGTTTACAAATTTCCCCTAGAGAGCTTGTAAATAGTAGCCTAAGACCTTTTAGTTGTCTCTTAATGTGGTGCAAGGTAAGTGGATCACTCTTGAAGTTACTCATGAGTAACTCCATGTGTTGACATAGATCCAAACTTGGGTAAAGCCTTTGGCCCCCCTTGGTAAGGGAGTTTCATCCAACACAACTTACCCTATTTATCACTCACGAGTAAATGGTATAAACAATTAATTCTATTGTGGGCCCACTTTAGGAGTCACTCCCACATAAATAATTTTAGGATTAATCTCATGTCTTCTGTGCTTGTGATTATTATTTTAAAACTTCCCCACTTTAATTCAAAATGAGACCTCATATTTTGAGCTATATATTTTTAACTCTTTCTCTCTCATTTTTAGTATAAGCTTTTAGGTAACAAAAACTCCAAAAAATATTGAAATATTCCAATAAAAAAATTCTTTTGTCTTTATTTTATTAGGTGAGGATTGTCCTCTTGCTAAGGTTTAGGTGTCCACCATCTCTAAGTCAAGTTTATGTACATCCATCAACCACATATTAGATACTTAATCATATTATTTTGATATAACCCTACAACACATTTAACACATCATCCCTTATGGTTCATCCATCAACCTATCATTTTAATGCACATACCCTCATTCACATCCATCTCATTAAATAATATTGTATCAATCCTAGGTACACAACCATCACATAATCCATTTTCCTTGGTTTATATTATCATTTACACCCATCATATACCATCATTTTTTCTAACCTAGGTTAAATAATTTTCATAGAAATCCATTTCCTACATTTGAAATATCATTTATATTCATACTATAGTGTACCATAATCTACATCCATAGTATAACGTCATTTTTTCATCACACACATCCATTATCATAGGTTTAGGCCAACATCTTACCATACTATAATGTACCATCATCTTATCTATATCCTAGGTTTACATCCTCATATACATGTTATCACATCACCTTATTCAACTTTAGAGTCAACATCCCCATTTACATACACATACATTATCCTTGGTTTAAACTATCTTCACATCCATACCATATTCTCATCTTTTCCAATCACATACATCCATATCTTAGGTGTGATAACCATCCATAGTATAATATGCTTTTTCCTTGTCATAACATTATTACATCCTCACATCCATTATCTTATCATTTACACATCCATCCTATGCATTCATACCATTAACCTCATCTTGTCCAATCACATACATCCACAGCCATAACATCATTTTATCTTTCAAATCCTATCGTACTATATACATCCATTATCATAGGTTTTGACCATCATCTAAATTTACACTATACCATTGTCCTAGGTTCAGGCTATCACTTATAATCTACATCATAGAATTACCTTTTCCAACATCCCCATTTACATATGTATCATAACATCATCTTGTATTCCCAATCCAACATCACATTGGTCATAACCATATCTAAGGTTTAATACCATCACATATATCCATATCATAACTTCATAGACATATAGATATAGCGATAGAGATAGAGATAGATACAATGACAAAGAGAGAGAGAGGGGGGAGGGAGAGAGAGATAAATATATAGATAGATATAAAGAGAGGAAGAGAAGGAGAGATAGAAAGAGGTGGGGAGAGGGAGAGATAGAAATGAGGAGAGAGAGGGATAGAGGAGAGAGGGAGAGATAGAGGGAAAACAAGAGATATAGAGAGGAGAGAGGGAGGGAAAGAGGGAGGAAGAGATAGAGTGAGAGAGGTTGAAAGAGAGATAGAGAGATAGAGATAGGAGAGATAGAGAGAGAGGGAGAGATAAGAGATAACTAAGAACTACTAAAGAATACTATTTAAGGTTATATATGTACAAGGGATAAATATATATTTAATCCATGTAGCAATAACATTCTAAAATAATAATAAAATCAATTTGTAAATTTAAGAAATTTGATTATATTTAATTTAAATATTATTGTTATTTTGTTGAGAACATAATTTCTTTTTTTAAATTCTTAGTAGAGGATGTCAATATATACATTTTTTCCAACTCTTAGAGCTATAAGAGGCATAGGGGAATACTCAATTTTATTTCTTGAAATTTGTTCATCCATTAAGGATATCCTAAGATTGGGAAATCATATTAAAGGATGGCTCTACCATTTAGTCCTTATTTTCCTAGAAAGATATGATCAATTTTTATTTTTTTTTGTTCCTTTTATTAGGTTTTTGAGTTCTAGTTAGATATTGAATTTTTGGTTTTGATAATAGTTTACACTAAGACTAATAATACATATGTACTAGTGTATAATCATTTGATTGAATTTTAATTACTACTTGAACATGGAGGTTAAATTAGTAGCCTTAACCTAATACAATAATTCCTTCAATCCTAAGCTAGTACAATAATTCCTTAATAATAATTCATTATTTATAGGCTATGTAGTAATATGGTGTTTATTTTTAGCTTTTGTGTCATGGTATGAAGTGGTGTGTAATTTGAAATACTCAATTTGGAGTTATTTTCCTTAGCTTGGTGGATAGAGGGATACATCCCATGACTTGACAAAAAGGGGGTGGATGAAAGTAACTTTAAGTTAATGTGTATATATTTGTTAAATTGGGGCCATATTGATCCTTAGTAAAGATTTATTTTTAGGTTGGAAAAAGAATTTTAATTGTTTCTTACACTTTGGGATAATGAAAATTGGTTGTTTAAATTATATATGCTTCACAAGTTCACAGTTACTTGCACTAGGATCAAGTCATAAGATGTAATGGGTTTTCCTTTGAGAATTACCTATATTAGACAAGTATTTAGACTCATTTGGGAGAGAGTAAATTGGAGTAGAAGATTTGTATCAAGGAAGAATGCTAGATCCAAGGTTAAATATAAGCAGCTAGAGTTTATGGTGGAATATCTTAAGTTTAATAGGTGGAATATCTAAAGTTTAATAATGTACATCATATTTATTTGAAGGTGTATTTATTGAGGATTAGGCAGAGAGAAAAATATTGTTGGTAGCACTCATATTGTAGGAAAGATTAATAAATTTGAGAATTATAAGATTAAATATGAGAGATGGAAAGATTGTGTTAAATTATAAGGTGGACTAGTATTGTTGGTAGATCTAAGTGATGTTATGTATAAAGATGACATAAAGAATGATTGTAAAGGTGAATGCAATGACATAGTGGAGAAGGAAATTTTTCATCTTTTAATTGTTTCTTTTCTTTAAATTTGAAGCACTCTTATTTAGATTTAGACTAAAAATAGATTTAGAATAGTTGTATTTCATATGTAAAAAATATATTTTTAAAACAAAAACACTATATTTTATAAGAATTTTACAAGTTCACAACTAATATATCAACCAAAAATAGTTAAACACAACAAAAAAAAGCATATGAACATTCCTATGAATCAAGAAAAACCATTTAAGCTTAAAACATTAAGATCAAAATCAATATTGAACAATTTGTAGTCCAAGACAAAAATAATTGTGAGGAAAAACTATTTCATTTAATAGCTACATATATGTTCTTCTTTCTTTTGATTCCTATCTCATCAAAATTAATTACAACTAGCATTTGCACTTGAAGGAGGTGCAATGATTACGCAGATTTTTTTTTTATATTTGTATCATTCAAATTAAAATATATTTTTTGAGCTATATGTTGCTTGAAGCATGTTCCAAACTTTTGTTAGTTTAATTTAACATCTAAATATTCTATTACACTATTAAAAATAAAATTAATCGAGTTAAATTTAAGTATGATTAGTAAAATAATTTTTGATTTTTTTTTCCTTTATATATTGTATCAATGGGTTAATTTCCTAAGGTTGGATTATTAAATAATAAAGCGTACAAACCCAAAGAAGCTATCAAGTACAATGAAAACTAAAACAAGAACGATTATACCTGTCACTCATTGAATCTTCCATGATTCACCTTCATAGCACCTTCTAACTTGCTGATTGTGTGACTATTGCCCTCAGATTTGTATGTGTGTGCAATCTTTGACTATGTCAATGTCCTAGAAACAAGCTTTGAAGGATTTGATGACTATGCCTATGATAAATAACGAAATGACTATGCCAAGAAATGCCTAATACTTAATGAAATAAAGTATAAAAATATCTTAAATGCTATGACATATGAGTATGAGCATGAGTAGTCGAAAATGTGAACAAAATTGTCATTTTATAGAAAATGCAATTTTGGATGGATGAACGAGATTGAAAGTTGATGAAAGCCTAAAATCAAAGGTCCAGATTGCGCGTGACAACCCCTAATCAGGGTTAGGGAAAAATAATTAAATGAGTGATCAAGATGTCATCTGAGAAGATTAAATCGGCGATCGAGAATAAATGAGATAATTAGTCAAAAAGATAAAGATTTTCGAAAATCAAGACGATAAAGACTGCTTGATTTGTGAGATTCAAAAAATTTAATAAGACAAGAGTTGAACTAAAAAGCAGATATGAAAAATCAATAATTTGCTCAATTACTTAATTTTTGGAAGAAGATTACCATTTTGAATTAAATTAATTCAAAATATGGATTTTGTGTGATAATAAATAATCGATTTTCAGATTATTTACTAATAAATTAATAATTAAATAAATTAATAAATTCATTTAATTATGAGAATTAGTGACATATTAAATAAATATAATTCATTCATTTAATAATCAAGAAGAATAAATGAATAAAGGTAATTAAATAAATTGATAAATTTATTTAATTGTAAGAGAACCATAAACCGTTAGTGACATATTGAATGAATAAATAAAATTTATTTATTAATAATCATGCAAAACGTAAGAGACATGAATTAATTAAATATCAATAAATGATAGCTCTCTTTTCTTAGGAGAAGGTTTGTTGCCTTCAACATAAAGTAACACTTTTGCAAATATTAGATGCAATCTTTTATAAGAAAGATAGTTTATTTATGATAAATATATCTGAAATGGGAATGTTATTTTTTTTGTATTTTCTAATAAATTACAATTTGAGATATTCCAATTTAATTAAGATCTATTATTCTTTCACTCACTTAATTGATGTGTTATTTAATTTTTTTTAACATTCAATTATTGTGTAGTATTTCATAATAACTCTGAAAACTACCAATCTTAGGTGAAGTTATGGTTTGTTTTTAGGGTTTGATTTAAATAGCACACTCTAGATTTTGGTTTAATTAGATGGTTCATTTGAATACACACTAATAAGTATGTCTTATTAAAGAAATAGTGAATTTCAAATGAATCACTTGAACAATTCATATCTGTGTTCAGGATGCTTTTCCTTAACCCTTAATTTTAAATGATCTATATAAATTTTAATGTGAAATTTCTTACTTTTAGCAAGGTTTTTTGGGACAACAATTTTAGGGACCCTTAATTTTTTTCCGATACAATATTTTTTTTCCGTAGTGTAATTTTTGTTTTGTTTTGTTTTGGACCATTTGGTCAAACGATTTAAAATATATTATTGATTTACTACTATTAGTATTAGTTAGGGTGTAGAAAATGACAAAATGCAAAAGAAACTGAAAATTATGTTGTTTTAACGTCATAATATGCAATTTCAGTATTCATTAAAGAATATCAATTTACAACATTGGTCCTCATAACTGCTTTTCCATTTGCCATGACGGCAATAGAAGATATCAGGCTATAATTTATTAATACTATTGAAAATGTTCACACATTTTTAGACATTATTTTTAAACATGAAAGTAAATCAAACTATTGTTAAACTATAAGTGCTACATGCTATAGTTAAAAATGACACTAAATGAAACTGGCTTCCCTGACTTCTAGGTAAGTGCTGCTGGGAATGCATAAGGAGGAATTGGTGTCAGATCATTTGCAATTACCATTGGGATTCTTGCTGCATTATTTTCTTAAGAATGGAAAACTATTGATAGAAAATGGGATACAATAGAATACCATGGGCAATCTCCTGGTGATTGTGTTTAAAAGTAATGTAGCTACACCCTTATTCATATACATCCATGCCCTATGGAAATGATGCCCCACTTAAAAGTTGATTCATTGAAAGGACATAGACAGCCACTGTGAACCCACATCTCCTGGTGATTATGTTTAAAAGTAATGTAGCTACATTCTTATTCATATACATCTATACCCTATGGAAATGATGCCCCACCTTATACTGGCATCTCATGTCTCCTGGTAACAATGATTCTAAACTTGTTTACAGATTAAATTTCCTATTTCTTATAAGGCATCAAATGATATAAGTATAGTTTTATTTTGGATTATTATTTGTTTCAGATGGTTTTTTTCCTCTTCTCGGGTTATGATCCTATTGGCATTGTTTATGGTTAATACAAAACCATTTTATTTTTTTCATAGGAGGAAGGAGATGAGGACCTTGCAGGTTGGCAACAATGTATTCACAACAATGTTGTTCATTATTAAGAAACAAGCAAATCTCAGTCCTCTCATTTTCAGAATGACGAGATTTCTTCATCAACAAACAAACTTATGACCAAGGTAATATATTGCTTTGTTTTTTCTGGTTATAGAAAAAAGTAATGAAGCCTTTTTAAGAACTAAAAACTACATAGTGATCTGTATGCTTCTAGCTGAAAATACACTCATTCAAGACCTCCTACTCTATTGGTGGATCCAGAATTATTTTGACTGAAATGATTCAGATTTGGAGTTAGAATCTTAATTTTCTCAAACTTGATATAACTCTTAAAATCAAATCTGTTCAAATTGTTGGCAGTTTGAAAAATGTTTAGCATTAAGTAATTAAACTCTTCATCTAGAAAAATTTCAACTTTCAATAGAAATCTAGATAGTTGGTTTTTAAAAGCTTATATAACTGAGTTTCAAAATTAATACTTCATTCCCACCATAATATCAAATTACTTGCGGAACAATAAAGTAATATTACGCTGAGCTGAATTGCTTAATTTGTGATTACTATGCCTCCCATTGAAGTCATTGCTCAACAACTGAAGATTTCATACCATTAAAATGAAGATGTAAAAATAGTAAAAATTAGCCTTAAACAATAATTCAGAAGACCACTTACAAAATAGGGTGAAGCATGTTTTATTTAAACTCTCATTCATTAGATATACGTAACAGTGATTTGTGTATTCATGGATGAACATATGTCTGCTAAACCCTTCAAAATAGGTGTTCAAAATGCAGAATTTTGATATTACATGCCATAAAAAGATATGGGGATATGGGGTGTGTTATTTAAAATACATATACAAAGCAGAATATGTACAAGTAGAAGAATATATACATTGTTTCATGGAAAAAAAGGGAATGTAGTCCTAGTTATTCCTATCATTCCACAACTCGTTGATTTTAGAAAGCAAGAAATTACTCTCTACAGTGAAATCTATCTTCTCAACCTTAATAATTTTTGCTTTCAAGTGTTCTTTCATTATTATATGTCTCATTTTTGCATGATAGTGTGAAGAGGAATTGCATAAGGAGAACACTTCTTATTACATCTTCTTTACTTGTTTCTGCCTCATGATTGAATTGCAGCCTGTATATAATTCTTATGTGGACATACCCATGATCAATCGAAGTGCAAGGTATATAGTTCTTGTGCTCCAAAAATGTGGGAAGAAGGGTTGTAATGTTCCCTAACAAACTGCAGACATAAATAGATGAACGTTAAGGAAAATCTCCATTTAAACAGACATCCAATATCATTTTTTTTGACATAACAAACAAGTACTTAATATGAAAAACTCTACAAAATTGCTTCTATTCTCAAAATTTTCAATAATACAAATGAAATAGAGTAATAATAACTGCAATACAAATTTTTGTGAAGCTCTCATATCCATACTATCTACACCTAGATACTTTAAGATTCTCCTACCTATAAAAAGAAATTAAGAACTTATTCAGTGCTTTAAAAGCTTAGCATACCTATAAATTTGAATATGAATGATACTGTAGTGTATATGGGACAAGGTAACTCAATATGAATACACAAAAGATCCACTGCAACTTAACTGTAATCCATCATACAACACAAAACATTACAGATGCACCAAAAATTTATTCTCCACTGATCAACAAAATTGCTTCCATTCTCGATTTCTCAATAATACAAAATGCATTGACAGTTATACAATATTTTACAAATTTTTAATATCTAATTAAATGAAATGGAGAATAATTAAGTATTTTAAGAACTTCCCATACCTATATAATTATTAATTATAAATAGGAAAATGGCTATGAATATATTGGAGGTTCCATCATGAATGCATAAGAACCAGTCCAGTTTGCCGTAAACCTATCATGAAGACCTGTTTTATGGCCCCCACTACGATTCCCCAAGTATTTTACACAATGTGTCTTCTTGTTCCAAGCACCCATACAAATTGTGATACTTCTGATTAAAGAGGAATGTAGAAGGTGTTGATACGTTAGCAACAATAAACTTATAGGAGAGAACATGTGCAAATAACTTTATTTGTTGGGGGTCCATGCAATCTCTAAATAACCAAATGAAGTCCAATGAGACATTTTTAGATGCAACTGGATATGTATGTTTAGCAACTCTTCTATGTGTTTGACGAATTTCTTCACAAGCCTTTTCAACTTGGACATTTTTTTATATACAATTTTTGGTGTTCACTAATCTTCTTCTAATTGTAACTCTATAGTTTCTTTACCTAAAGAATATTTTTCTGCTGAGTATGGATCGTTCCACCATTAATTCCACTCAGAGTTGCTTTTTTTGGATTGAGAACGATGTTGACATTCTGTACATTCTTAAAAGATATGTGGGATTGCCAAAGTGAAGTACTTTTAGCTAGAAAGAAATTGTACAAGCCTTTGATTTGCAATTATCTCGAGCTACAGAGAAGGCCAATGAGCCTATGGTCAAACATACCACTCTTATGAATTGGAATGGAATGCCAGGAAAATGATTAAACCATAATTTTATTTTTCATTTTACCCATACACAACACTTGGGTTTGAACCTCGTGGTCCCAAATAAATCTCAAATGTGGATATAAATACAAATGTGAAAATAGAATTGAATGTGATTGACCCTGAAGGATCCATGGTGCAAAGCAAAATGATACAGATGTACAAAAAAATGACTTAGAGCTTAAGGGTGATTTACACAAATGTTTCACTCTCAACAAAACAAAATAAACAGAAATGCAATATTAGACTAACATCTTACATCTATACCTTCCAGAACTATGGATTTTAGGATTCTCTCATATCTAAAGAACATCTTACGTCTATACCTTCTAGAACCGTAGATTTTAAGATTCCCTCACATCTATGTCTTTAAAACACAAATAAAGAATTGCATAATGTTTGAAGATCACCCCTTGTATATACCATCTAAAAGCCCTTATATGTACTATCATATGACCCTTACAGCAGGCGTGAGACAAAATCAGTGGGTTGTGCCCACAATAAATAGCCAATCGGTTAAAAATGGAAAAGTAGTTATTTGGTTGATTTTTAATGATTTTTCATTCTTTCCAATATCAGAATTTTCACATGCAAGAATAAGTCATAGGAAAAAATCTTTTAGCTTTTATTTCAGCATGTCGGTTTAATTAGAAGTGTCTTATATTTCACATATTCTTGCATTAAAAATCATAAAAATATATAAAAAATTAAAGCAAGAATAAAACACATTAAATCTTTTAGTTTTTATATTTCACATGCAAGAATAAATCATGGGAAAAAATCTTTTAGCTTTTATTTCAGCATGTTAGTTTAATTAGAAGTGTTTAATATTTCATATATTCTTGCATTAAAAATCATAAAAATATATAAAAAATTAAAGCAAGAATAAAACACATTAAATCTTGTGCATTTCAGCTAGAAGCTCCAAATATAATTATAACAATCAAGGATTGAGATAGATGATTTCAAACATCAAACACTTAAAAGAAAGAACAATAATAACATTTGAATAAAAACATTCCATTCAAACGAAAAAAACATCAAACAAGAAAGTAAACCAATCATCAAAATAATTGCATGCCATATTTCTCCACCTTGATCACTTGTTTTATATCAAGCATATGTTTCTAAGAGAGAGAAGATTGATTGAAATTACTTTTAGCAAGTTATGGGAGGTGTTAACAACTCCCATAACTTTGTATATATTGAAACACAAATTAAAATTTATTGACAATTGAAAGGGAGATATTCACTTACTAGTCATTTAATCAACTCACATTGAAGCCATCTTTGAAATATATGTCATTTAGGAGACAGGAGATGGGTGATTTTTTAAGGATAGGAGGGAAATGGAGATAAGAAGACTACTAGAAATCAAGTCATGTATATATGGATGGAGGATATCAATTGATAAGGGTGAGTAGGAGGCCAATGATGGTTTCTAAAATATACCTAGAAAGAATGTAAGGAAAATCTAAACTTTTTGGCAACTATAGAATAGTGGAAGAGTGCCATTGGAAGCAATAGTGGATTAGAACCTTCAAAATGAGTATGAGAGAGAATTTATATAGCTGGAATATTTATAAATAATTGTTAGGCATTTATTTTGGTTTAATCTACATGCGAGGAGTTCCTCTTAGTGTTCATTATAATAATTGTGAAAAAAAATCAATATGAATAGTTAATTTGTCAAAAAAAATTAAACTAAATGAATTGAAAAAATCTTTTTTTCAATCACACTTAATAACTAGAAGAATATAATAGGAGTAGTCAAATCTCCCCAATATAAGTCTACAAAAAAGTCTTTTGAAATTTGAACACTTTTTACACTTAATTATACTTAAACTTTATCTTAATTTTGTTCAGAATTTAGAATTGAAATACTCACCTTTCTCTTTACAAAATAAATATTAAAATTTAATCAAAATTTAAACATAATTTATATATTTTAAAATTTTAAAATTAACTAATAAAATTTAAATATTATCAAAACATTGAAAAAAAATATATATTATTTAAACACTTAATCTTTTAAAATCTAATCCAATTTCAATTTTGTTTAAATACTATAGCAAAAAAATCCCACCATAAAAAATTAAAATTTATAAAAAGAAAAAGAAAAAGAAAAAAAACCAAAACGTTAAGAAGTGAAGGAAAATAGAATCTAGACATTATAGTTCAATATTCACTGCGAAAAAATGTTTATGAAAAAAATAAAAAACTAAATACTTTGATAGTCTATCTCAACTCTCTGAATGTGTTGTTAAATTTGGTTTCACAGGGCCAATAGGTAGGAAGGAATAGAGGAATAACAAGGCAATTCGAGCGCACACTGGCTGCGGACATTCTCATGCACATAGTCGATTCCACAAAGCTTTTGGATAAAACAGGCACAAGAATATCACTGCTATCACTTACCTCTCTAATGTCACTACTTTCGTCATCCTCGCTTCCTGTGTATATACGAAGTGGCCTGCGGCGCAGGTATTTGTACTTATAATCCATCAATGTTTCCCCTGCATCTGCTGTGTGGCAAACAAAGCAAACATTAAACTTCTTCTGCACTATCCTCCTTAATCCGGCGCTTCTGCAAAATTTAAAATCATTTTGCTCACTACTTTGTCAGGAGACAAAATTTCAAACAATTCAACAGAAATAAATCTTCTTTCAAAGTTCTTAAATAGAGTCTGTGTACACCAAATTAAATGCACTTACAAATCATCTTTTACCTGTTTAACTCCCTAAGCTGGGCCAACTTCACAACCCCATCATGAAAGCTTTCTACGTCTCTCGAATTTGGAAAGCAACCTGGACAATTGAATAACCTAAGATTTTGTAACTTTCCCACCGCATAAGGAATGCTCTGTAAACCTGAAGAATCACGCATGGAAAAATACCAGAGTTTTTCCAAGTCGTATATTGTGTTGGGAAGATTCCTTAGCCCTGTACATCCTACCAAACGCAACCGTTGTAGTTTAGCTAAATTACCTACAGTGCTGGGAAGGCCTGTTAGACCTGTACAGACTTCCAACTCCAACCTTTCTAGCTGCATCAAGTTGCCCACAGTATCAGGAAGGCTTGTTAAACTAGTACAGCGGCGCAAATATAACCTCTTCAATTGCGACAAGTTACCAAGTGTGTTTGGAAGTGTTGTGAGAGCTACACAATCCTACAGACACAAGCACCGGAGGTTCACCAAGCTGTCAAGTTTCTTTGGAATTCTCGTAAGACTTGCACACTGCTCTACACTTAAAATCCTGACTTGGGACCAATTGCTATCCAGCTGGAATCTGTTTCTTAATAGTAACCATGCATACGTATCACTTAATTCACAATTTCTAATTTTTACCCATAACAAATTCGGAGCTAAGTTTCCAATGTTGCCCACTACTTTTGTATTTTGCACAACTAGGTAGCGTAGGGAAGGCTTTCTATGCAAGTTAACTGGCTCTCTTCCATTCTCTTCTGTGTAAACAAGCATATTCACTCCCTCTGCTGTGTCTCTGCTCAAAGCTCTGTGCGCACTGCGCACCCATAGTTACCCACAGTCTCCTATTATTATCAGCCCGCTCTTGAATTCCTCTTCCTATTTCCCGCAAAAGGTCGTGCATATCGAGGAGACCTTCATGGCCACTGTAGTTTATAACTATAGGCATTTTCAGCAAAAGATTCTTGAGGGCTGTTTTAACTCTGTTTGGGTATAAAACTTCCCAGTAGGTAACAGCGTCATTTTTCCTCTCTCCGGCAAAGCAACAAGCTATATCCAGAAATATTTCCTTCTCAACATGGCTAAGTCCATCATAACTGATTCGAAGGACTCTGGATATTTCTTGATTTTTCCGAATGTTATGGAGAGCTTCTTTCCAACATTGGATGTCGTTAGGCTCCTTCTTATCAAACAAATGTGCTCCAATAACTTGTAATGAAAGAGGATGCCCCTGACAGGCTCTTGGAATTCTTGTAGAAAGCTCTTTGTAAGGGGTCTCCAGGAATGCCCTTGAGAAAGCATGCCAACTAAACAATTGAACAGCTTCATCCTCCCCTAGCCCACCCATTTGAAGAGCTGAATCAACCTTAGCAAGATTGAGTATGTGTTTGTCCCGGGAAGTAATGATGATTCTACTACCACGCCCAAACCAATCCCCATTCACCGCATCCAAGTGGTTGCCATCATTCACATCGTCCAATATGACAAGGGCACGAATTCCTGGCAATAGGTTTCTCATCAGAGCTTTTCCCTCAGCAACACTTGAAACTTCTCCATGGTAATTTACCAGTCTTCTTAGAATTGCCCGTTGCAAGTCCACAAGGGTAGTATTTTTCTGTGCAAAGCAATAAGCATCAAACCGAGAATAAGTTGCATCATAAATTGTATTGTAAACAGTCACGGTGTTATGCCACAAACTCAGATGTAATCTATTACGTAGGTCACACATATGCTTTTGGAGTCCCACAAGATGCACAGGGACATCCATTGGAGTAATCTTTAGGGTATTCAACACGTCTTTCACAACTCGTTTTACCAGTCTTCCTTCGTACCTGCAAATCACCTTCCATATATTACATCTTACGATTCAAGTTTGAAGCTGTAACTAATTATAAGGTACATTAAATTCCATAAATACAGCCAGCTTAATGTATGATTTTGTTTCGCTGGGACAGTGGGCATTGTATTTGGTTTGGTGTTGCTAATGCAGCCGTGTTGTTGTTGATATGCTGCTGTTGATGCAGCTGAATTCTTGCACTTCTTGATCACATTGTAACTGATTTGCTGCTGTTGATGCAGCTGATGCATCTATGGGAGAGGGCCCAATAGTGGTGCACCCTAACTTTATGGGTTGACATACCAATGACCATGCAACATTGACATTAAAAGATTAAATCCCTGAGTGATGAGGGATGTGGATAATTCAAATATTTCATTTCACCTGCATAGACTGAGAAAAAAAGTGTCATCAACATGCTTTTTGTTGAGGGGTCATAGTAGACCCCCCCAAAAAGTTAGACCAATAGTGGTGCATTAAGTCATGTTTTTTAGTGTGTCAATGTGCATCATATGATTTGTTGCTTTTTGAATGTAATGGGCATATTTTGTTCAACTATTGGGTCCTCTCTTACAATTACTAGTTCCATACTTTTAAAATATTGGACTTTGAATGTACATGTACTATGACAACTATTGGTACCTGCACCATTATTGGGCCCTCTCCCCTAATGTAACCACTGAAATGCAACTATTATAACTGAATTTTTTAACTTATTCCAATAAAAAGAAAAGTAACTTACGAATTTGACAAAGAAAAAAAAAACTTTTATATATTTCAAGATGATTACAACATAATATTGATCATTCATAATTATCAATTTGGTCGTTAGGTTAAAAAATGTTGCAAGGACAATTACGGATTTGTTATATAGATTAAGGGCAACCAACCCCTCAAGCTATCTCATGGGCAGATTTTACTTTTAATAAGTGGTTGAACCAATAACAAAGCCGATGTAACTGGTAAGGAGAGAGCAATGAAAATATCCAAATTCCTTATGCAAGTGGTTGTTGCTAGTCACTAATTAGATCACTAATTAGATGTTGGTGATCATTAACTCTCTAAGCTATTAATTGTTCTTAAGTCCTAACAAATACAATAAATATGTTAATATGTGAAGGAAAGTAAGAATGAATAATTTACATACTAAAATGATTTACTTAATTTACAAATGATTAATTTTGTTGAATTATGGTAGCTTTGGTTAGATATAGAAATGATGATCATATGTGTGTGTATATATATGTTAATATGTATTGACATATGAATACACACATACATATATATTTTAATTGTATACATTATCATTTATATCAAAATCTACTACATTCCAAGTATACTATCGATCTACATTTAGAGGTTATTAACTGCAGATTAATAGCATTTCATGTTTCATATAGGATCCCGATCAAGCATCATTATCGGTGATCATTTCCATATTGGATATAATTTATTTGTGCAAAATAAATTCAGATCGAACTTAGTAAGCATTTATTTTTATTAAGTAACTAGCTCTGATTTAAGGATCAGGTGTTTAGTTAGTCGAATTGGCACAATCCAAGAGACACATCCCATGAGTAGACATGCCTCCACTTCATGGAGACATGTCCACTCATAGAACATGTCTCCCATTTGATACTTAATGCAAATCCGATCTACACTTGAAGATATCAAAATCAATAAATGTTCTGCTCTTGTAGATCGAATACCATTAAGGAAAAATTCAAACTTGTGAATTCATGATCAGTATTAACTTCATATTTATCAAGTTCAACATTTTGCATATAATCTGATCTCTAAATTTAACAAATTTATATTTAAAAAACTTTTAATGTTATTTTTTCAAAATCTTATGGAAAGGAAACTTACATAATTAAGTCACAATTTCTCCCATTAAAACATAATGATCAAGTTGATTTGAAAAATTAGTAATAAAATATACTTTTCGCTAAACAAATGGCTAACATGGCTAATAATTTGTCAAAATAATTTATATTAATAAAGCACCTATCCAAAATAGTTTGCTTACAATTGTTATACACATCTAAGGGAGAGGGGCCTATAATGGGCCACCCTAACTTCACACTTCTCAAAGTCCTTTGTGAAAATTTCAAATCACTCCCAAATTTGTACAACGGCTTATTTGGCGAGTCCCCTACTTATAAAAATTGGTTTCAAGGCCACATCATCAAATATGATGCCACATTAGCATGTGTTTTGTCAAGGTATCCAAAACAACCCAAAAAATAGGTGAGACCAATAGTGAGTCACTAAGTCATGTATTATTGGTGCGTTGATGTGGCATCACATGATTTGTCAGTTTGTGTACTTTATAGATAAAAGTGTTTTGCAATTGGATATTAAGCCTACCCACTATGGGGCCCACTCAGGCCTACTGCTATACCCACCATTGGACCCCTACCCACTATGGGTCACTTTCCCTTATACAAGTTATGTATCCTTCATTAAAAGGTAATTGAAAACTAAAACTAAAACTTAGACTTTCATTGTAATATCTTGTCATTCCCAATTTTCAAAAAGGGCAGGATAAAATTGCGAGGAGTTGATAATGAAATGACAAGGATAATATTTATTGTTTGTGATAAATTTTGTCTTGTCAATGTTAATCTATGTTCCATGGAGTTTGAGAATGAGGAACCGAGGGATCAAGGGTCTAGATTTAGGGATGGTGGAACAATGATAGCAATATGGTCATAGGACAAGATTCCATTTTTATTTTTGACAACACCAAATCCTTACTATTTTTAAAACTTGGAAGTGACTTGGAATGAGGTTTAAATACCTATTTATAAGTTTTTTAGTTTGAGTGGGGTCCGTAGACCATTAGTAATACATATTTTTATGAAGATTGATAGTTATGATGATCAAAGTCTAATAGCTATTTGATATTTAAAAAAATATTCGATATATTTTCTTGTATTTAAATAGGAGCAAAACTTACCATCAAGAATCAAGGGGTCTAGAGTGATCTTGAATTAGACTTGTGCTAACACATAAAAAAATAAAAAAAATAGTAAATTGATTAATAATTTCAACTTAATGTTTAGTATTATGATATTTATATATATGTTTTTGATCGAAAATGATAATTAAATATTCTACCAAGTCATCGTAATGAAATAATTTGTAGTCTTGACTACAAATTTACCATATGATAGACTTGAGTAGCATAATTTCTATTTGAAAAAGATTTTAAGATTCTTGGTTTTATATATACTATTTAAAGACTAATGCATTATTTATTCTGAATTAGAACTACCCAAATCATTTTATAACATTGTTTCATAAGAAATATGTAAATGTATAGGTGATTGATGACCTGTATAGGGACAAATAGTGTCAAGAGGGGTGCTTTTTTCACTAGATTTAACTAGTGACTGGTGATGACTGGTGACAGTACACGAGTAGTCATTATGGTCTTGATTAGTATTAATGTCGTATATAAGAGGAAGATTGCAAACAAGAAACTTAAAAAGAATCTAAATAATATATGGCCTATTTTTTATAGTATGGATAATATGTCTATTTGGCATGTCTATACAAATCATGTGTGGGCTAGAAGAAGGTGATTGTCTCAAATGACAAAAGATAGTTGGAATAGTATTAACCTTCAATCAAATCATAACTAATGATAGGATGGGGCTCCATATTTGAAGATTGGCCAATACTAGAGAATGCAAAATTATGCTCACAAGATTTTCCTTTAGGGAAAGTGCAATCTTTTCTTTATACAAAAATTGTTTTGCATAGGATTTTTGGGTATCCCACCTCTGAAACATCACAAGCATGATCTCTTCGTAAGATTTTCTCATTCTTTGGTAAGGGAAAGTGCTTTAAAATTTGATTATTAGGGAAGATCAAAGTGTCATTTCCCAAAGATAGATGGGAGACTGTTTGTTTGAGAATGTATGTGTGAATGTAGAGAAGCTTTACCCAACCAACTTCATAGACTCTTCTATATCAATTCTAAAGTAGTTGTGAATGTGATTAAAGGAATTATTGGTTGTGTTTGGGTCGAGAACACATATACATGATAATTGTTTGATGAAACCTCTTTAAACAACTATTGTTCACATTTTAGGAACTATTGTTATATTGTTGTCTTTTTGCTTTATATTTATTGTTGTTGTTTGATACTATTGTTGAAGTATCTATGTTTTTCTATCTTTGTAAAAGAGGGATCTTTTAAAATTATTCTTTTTATTTTAACATTGGTCAAAATTTTTTACTTATAATAAAAGTCAGATAAAAATTTAAATTTTAAAGAAAAAAAATTCATAATACATTTTCCTAAACACAATCAAGAGAAAAAATAGTAATACAAAACATTAATCCTTTAACAAAATCATATGATCATATTTAAACATTTTTAATATAAAATAGAATCAAAATTTAAAACTATATTACATGAAAGAAAAAATTTCAAGCAACCATCAAAATTTATAGAAAATTATAATAATATATGAATTTTAATATAATTTTATTTATATTAATATATAAACCTTACAATAAACAACCTCAAAAATATTCTTTCATAGAAGATCGACCATCAAATTTAAGCTTGCAAAGAGACTAACTATCAATGTGCTAGTTGTAAAGCGCCTGCCATACTTCATAAGTAAAAAATTTGATTAGCTTCTAATAATATACTTTATAAGATTTTACTGTCGTAAAACACCTAGCATTTCTTTCGAAGGATATACAATACACAATATGAAGAATTATGGTTGAAATCGGCTTTTGAAAGGAAAATGCTTCCACATACTAATAGCATCAATGTTATTCACTGCAATATACAAACAACCATGATATCGCTTTTGAGTGAAAAAGTAAGGTTGAGGCCAAGTGTCATGAGTTAAAGATGACAAAAATAATTTGATTAAAGCAATTAACAAGAGGACAAGGTTCAACAATAATGGGTCAATATTAAGAGTGAATAGGTTGACCACGAGCTTAGAATCCCAATCTTCGAGAAGGATGGCACTAGGGGACGGCAGCGGCTATACAACCCCACAAATGCCGAACTGGCTACCGGGCATACAAAACCGCATGGGGCATCTGATGGGGATGGCTTGCAATGGTCCGACACGCTGTTATTATATATTATGTAATCTTATATTATATATTTTTTATATAATTTCTTTTTATATTATACTATATAATATTATATTTATATTACTTTAATAATATAATATACTAATATCTATATAATACTTGATACAGTATAATATATTAATATCTATATATAACATATTATATATAAATACTATATATTATATTATATATGGATATATCACATTATATTATAATATAATATATTAATATATTAATATCGATAAATAATATAAATTTAAATAATATACATAACATATTACATATAAAAAAAATTAAAAATAGAAGTAAAAACATTAGGGCTAAAAATATTAGGGTTAAGTTCTAGACTATTGGAAAATGGTTAGCCAAATAAAGGCGAGTTAAACAAATTCAATCAAAATTGTTTTTCACCAAGGAATCTGACAAACGGTTATTGTTTCGTTTAAGCAGTAGCTCATGGTCCAGCGTGTCAGACCTTGACAGGCCATCCCCATCAGATGCCCCATGCGGTTTTGTATGCTGGGTAGCCAGTTCCCACAAATGCACAGGGGCATGGATGCCTACCCCATCCATGCATCATCGATCGCTGGGTATAGATACAGTACTATATACTAATGGTCTACCAATATTGTCTATGTTACCAAGCTCGAGGTGAAACACAGCCCCAGCAAATACCAAGTTGTTCACTACAGTGCAGATAGATATTAATGTCAAAAGCGGCAAATTTATTCAAAAATGAAAATTTTGGTGCTCAAATTTACCTCAATCCCCATTAATTCCAATTGCTTGCATAACTCCATCAAATGTAGAAACGAATAGCTCCAATCGATTTTGTACGCTCCTATCGCCTGAATCTAGACTTGCAGTGTATGGCGCCTTTCAGACGTGAAGGAATAGTAGGAAGGAAGGAATCTCGAGCGAAAAATAGACCATCCATTCCACAACACTTCAAAAATGTGAGCTCCTTTACTGAATGCCCAACTTTAACAGAGATTTTATGTATAACCTTCACCCTTGTATTCTTTAGAGGATATGTACACTCTCCTCTAGCATGATTTTCTGCTTATTTTGCTATAGAGAGTCATTTTAGGTTTGTCCCTTGGATTTGAGATTGCAGGGAGATAATTAAGATCTAGAAAATAGAGAAGACGATAGCCAAAGCTTGTGACTTCTACAAGCAGACGGGTTTGCTCAAGAAACTGATATAATTTTCATTTTCTTTTTTCAGTCTGTAAATGAGAAGAATTTAACCTGAAGCTATGTTACCAAAACACCATATTTATTCTACATTTCCCGTCATAACAGACGAAACATTGTTTTCATTTTAAATAGCCAGTTTCTGAGGCATTTACAATGATATTTAGCCGATAGGCTCTACTTCTGGGATCGCCAGTGCACACTTGGCCTGCAAACTTGTCTCACGCTACGAGAATGCCCTTCACAGCTACTATTTTTAGATTGTCAACCAGAATAACCTGACATTAAACAGATTTCATATCCGTCAAATATTTTAGCCGATAGGCTATATTTAACGTGGATGCCGGGAGTGCAACGTGTCCACCATGGGTAAAAATAGTGTTTGTTAACCAGAGTTTTTACAATTGTTGGCTTCATGCTTCTTGATCCTGCTACGAAGCTACTTGGTGACTGCCAAGCAGCTGCTTCATCATGGCCACGTTTACCGTGAATAGATTGAAGTACCTATAGCGGATTGCTTTGGGTTCGTCTCATTTAGAAAAGTTTATGCTTTGCTAGGGTTTATACCATTACTGTATAGGCTTCATCCATTTATTTACAGACATGGTCATGGAACCCATGCTCATCACTCACCCTTTCTTGGGCCTTTATGTGTTGTTCCTACTACCCATCGCCTTCTTGACCTATGCTGCATCAAAATTCAGGAATTGGATTGACATCAATGAAGGGCATGAGGAAATCTCCGCCAGACTGCAACAATATATTGCAACCACGGTGACGATGACGACAATTGGGATTTCTTCCTTCCTTATACCAAAGGCGTAATGGGTTTTATAGTCCCTGAGAACTGAATGACTTGAGTAGCATAAATTATGATATTTGTTGATGTACATATCGATGGAAAAGGGTTATATTATCTTGAAATCTTCCCTTCCTTGAAACCACCACTGTTCCTTGGTGCATGTGATTGAATTTTGAATTCATTTGTTTAAGCATTTAGGAGAGATTTTTAACTGGATTTGTCTTTATTTGCAGATATTGGGTAGCATTGGTGCAATGACCGGTTCCTTATACGTGGGTAAGGAAGGGCCTCTAGTACATACTAGAGCATGCATAGCATCACTTCTAGGACATGATGGCTCCAAACGGTACCATTTAACATGGAGATGGCTGTGGTATTTCAAAAATGACAGACATAGGCGTGGTCTAATCATGAGCAGATCTGCTGTAGGAGTAGCTGCTGCATTTTGTGCTCCTGTAGGTTGGGTTTTATTTTCCCTTGAAGAAGTATTTGTAAAAACAGTCCCAAAAAATTAAAAAAACATAACAACAGTAATAAAAACAGGGCAAAACAGGGCAAAACATATTTAAAAATAAATATATATTCAATTCAAAAAACTGTGTACAGCAGCTATTCTCAACACACATATATATAGCTATTACAACTTTGAAGCCTAGAAGCTTCTTGCTTTCTAGAAGACTCTAAAATCTGGAAACATCTTTTTACAACAGCTCTCTCTTTTTAAATATTTTTATTTCAAAAAATAGCTACAGGAAGATTCTAGAAATATTCTTTTATTTTTAGACAATCTTAACTATCTCTAACATCCTCCCTTAAGATTGGCTAGAAAAAAAAAAAGAGAGGGGAACATTATATGACTATCCCCCCTTAATGTTCACCTCAATCATGCCTAGCATGCTCCGTAGTTTCAGAAATTTGGCCTCAAGCATACTCTTAGTAAAGATGTCTGCTACTTGGTCTTCACTTGGACAAAATTGGAGATTAACAAAATTTGCTTGAATAAGATCCCAAATATAGTGAACATCAATCTCAATGTGTTTTGTTTTAGCATGAAAAATAGGATTATTTGCAACTTGGATAGCACTTTGATTATCACAATACAAAGGAGTAGCTGAACTCTGTGCAAAACCAAGCTCAAATAAAAGGTTGTGAATCCAAACTGCTTCCTTTCCAACTTCTTTTGTTGCTCTATATTTTGCTTCACATGAGGACAATGATGTAGTTGTTTGTTTTTTGTTGCTCCATGTAATTGGACTTGACCCAAGCTGAAAAATATAACCACCAGTAGATTTCCTCTCATCTATATCATCTCCCCAGTCTGAATCTGTAAAACCAATCAAAAAAACTAAGGACTTGTAACTATAATGTATACCATAGTAAATGGTTCCACGAATGTATCAAAAAATCCTTTTGGTAGCCAACCAATGACTTTCTTTTGGTTCCTGCATAAATTTAGATACCATATTGACTGCAAAACAAATGTCTGGTCTAGAATGTGTTAGATAAACCAAGCTACCAACAAGTTGTCTATATAAAGTAGCATCCACCTTTTTGGAAGTACATTCCTTAGTAAGCTTAATTCCAGATTGAAAAGGAGTAGGGGCTGGCTTACATTCAAGCATGTTAAATTTTTCTAAAAGATCCAAAGCATATTTTGCTTGAGAGATAAATAATCCATCATGAAGCCTACTAATTTGCAAGCCAAGAAAATAATTTAATTCACCCAAATCACTCATATGAAATGCCCCTTTAAGATCTGTTTTCAAATCATTAATTAACCCAATATTTGGTCCAGCTATGAGTAAATCATCCACATAAACTGCAACAAGAATAATTTCATTGTGCACTCTCTTTACATAAAGATTTGGATCTAATTTGCATTTTTGAAACCCATGAAACTGAAAATACCTATCAATCTTCTCATTCCATGCTCTTGGTGCTTGTTTAAGCCCATAAAGTGACTTCTTTAATCTGCAAACAAGATTAGGATGTTGCTGATCTACAAAACCTAGTGGCTGATCCATATATATTTCTTCATATAAATCTCCATTTAAGAAAGCACTTTTAACATCCATTTGATGAATATGCCACCCAAGACTTGCAGCCAAAGAAAGAATAATTCTAACTGTATTCATTTTAATGATAGGAGCAAAAGTTTCTTCATAATCAACACCCTCTTTTTGATTGAATCCCTTAGCAACCAATCTAGCTTTAAATTTTTCTATAGCACCATCTAATTTAAATTTTGTTTTGTAAATCCATTTGCAACCAATCACATTCTTACCTTTGGGAAGTGGCACAAGTTCCTAAGTTTTGTTTTTCATCAAAGCATCATATTCTTCTTCCATAGCTTGCTCCCATTCTTTCTTCCCTCTAGCTTCCTCATATGATCTTGGGTCATTTACTTGTAATACTTTGGCCATGAGAGCACTACCATTCCTCCCTTGGATCTTTGAGCCTTGCCTATATATTTCTTCAACACTCCTTGTCTTTTGTCTAGCTGAAAAGTCATCTTCTTCATTATCACTACCTACAGAAAATGTCTGATTACAAGCATTAGTTGTTTCATTTGCAATAGTATTTTCATCATTTGTAGAAGTGCACAATTCATCCCAATCAATGTAGTCTCCATTTCTTTCTAAAATATCTAAAAAATGAGAAGCATTTGTTGTTGTAGAGTGAGAGGGAGTGGCTGTAAGTTGTGAATGCTCATCAAACTTCACATCTCTACTAGAAAATACCTTGTTTGTTGTCAAATCATATAACCTGTAAGCCTTTGATTCTTCACTATAACCCATAAACAAACACTTATGACTCTTTGGTTCTAGCTTTTCCCTTTTTGCATCAGGAATGTGTGCCTAAGCAATACACCCAAATACTTTAAAATATCCAATGTGAGGTTTTTTACCACTCCATGCCTCTTCAGGGGTGATATTTGTGAGACCTTTGGTGGGGATTCTATTTATAATATGTGCAACACAAGAAACAGCCAAACCCCAAAATTTATTATGCGAACTTTTAAAATGCAACATACAACGAGCCATTTCTAAAAGAGTTCTATTCATTCGTTCAGCCACCCTATTTTGTTGAGGAGTATAAGGAACTATTCTTTGCACCTTAATACCATGATTTTCACAAAATGACTCAAATGCATAATTGCAATATTCACCCCCATTATCCATCCTTAAGTATTTAATTCTTTTGCCACTTTTATTTTCAACTAATTCCTTAAAATTTTGAAACACTTCAAACACTTCTTTTTTCCTTTCAAGAAAATAAACCCATACTCTTTTGTTGTAATCATCAATAAAAGTGAGAAGGTACCTGGCACCTGAAAGTGAAGGATATCCTGGTTCACATAAATCACTATGAATGAGTTGCAGCAGATGATTAGCTCTCCATGCTTTACCTAAATCAAAAGGATCTCGACGATGTTTCCCTAACACACAACCTTCACACACACCTTCACAAGCTGAAATTTTTGTTAATCCTCTAAACATATCCATTCTAACCATATCTTGTAATTTTCTATAATTTAAGTGTCCAAGTCTAGCATGCCAAAGTTTTGACATATAATCAGTCTGAGCAATGAAAGCATGAGAGAGTGTGTATTTATCATCAACAAACCCCACAAATTTAAATAGATTCTCTTCATGATCAACTCTACCAATAGCAATTATATTACTTGGGTTTTTTCTATCTCTAACAATAACTTGATCAACAGTGACAACAAACTCATATCCAACTTGAACTATTTTGTATACTGAAATAAGATTCACCCCCAATCCTTCAAGCAGTAAAACATTTTTCAAAGACCCATTTGTTACATTAACAGTTCCTATTCCTAAAACTGGAAGTTTCATTTTATTGCCAATAGAAATTTCTTGATCTGAATTCTTCCCTTCATAAAAATCAATAAACAAAGATCTATCCCCAGTCATGTGAGATGATGCCCCTGAATCTAAAATCCATTCTTTATAAGAGTCTGCAGCAAAGTATCCTCCCTTAACACTAGATTTACTCTTGGGTGTAGCAATTACCTCCTCATTTGATTTCTCTTGCCTTTTTAAAGAGATGGCTACGAAACTATGTTTATCCTTCTTTCCATCCTTAAAGTTTTCTTGTTTGGGCTTATATTGCTGCCTTTCATTGTCCCTCTTCTTCAAACAAAATTTCTCCATGTGATTCTCACCCCCACAATACCTGCAAATAATGGGCTTTCTTCCAACTTGCTTTTCTGCACCATCATTTCTAGAAAAATGGTTAGAACTTTCATTATTTCAAAATTTATTATTTCCTTTCCAATTCTTTTTTCCATCATTTCTAAAAAAATTACTTTTGGCTGTATATGCATGATTCTTCTTAATATGCCCTTCTTTAATAAGCTGAACTTCATCTAAAACAGACTTGCAAAATTGATCAAAAGTTTGTTGGGGGGTATTGGGATTTAGTTGAAGAACCCTTTTCCTTGATTCCTTAAATACTTTATATGGCTGGGGAAGCTTATTTTCAACCATTGCAATCAACTGAAAATCTTTTTTTGCATATTCAACACCTATTTTTTTTAGCTGAGCATTTAAAAAAGTAACTTCATTGAAGTAATCAGACATTTTTTCAAAATCAGATGGATCTAAATTCATTAATTTTTCTTCTATACTAAACATGCTAGCAATGTCTGCATCTTTATAATCCTTTTCTAAATTCTCCCATAGCTCTATTGGATTATCAACATCAACAAATCTTCTATTTAGATTGGGGCTCAAAGCTTTACCAATAATACCTCTAGCTTGCTCCAACTTGCATTTCCACAACTCTTTTTCTCTATCATTTTGTTGAGGTTCCCCAATTTCTTTATTTACTATCCTCCATAAAGCCTTCTCTCTTAGAGCATTTTTGACTGCAATCTTCCAATCTGCAAAACCACTTCCATCAAAGATAGGCAAAACTTCATTTGAAGAACCCATGTTAGCAAAAAAAAAATAGCCTTCAAACAAATCTAACAATACTTCAACAATATAACAGCCCTGCAACCAAATATCACTCCAATAATATATCAGCCTTGCAAATAAACCATTTCCAGCAATATATTCTCCTGTAGTAAAACCCTCTAGCAATATTTCTAGCTGAACCTCTAGATGAATCTCCAGCTGAACCTGGCTCTGATACCATGTAAAAACAGTCCCAAAAATTAAAAAAACATAACAACAGTAATAAAAATAGGGCAAAACAGAGTTGAAAATAAATATATATTCAATTCAAAAAACTGTGTACAACAATTGTTCTCAATACACATATATATAGCTATTACAACTTTGAAGCCTAGAAGCTTCTTGCTTTCTAGAAGACTCTAAAATCTGAAAACATCTTTTTACAACAACTCTCTCTTTTTAAATGTTTTTATTTCAAAAAACAGCTACAAGAAGATTCTAGAAATATTCTTTTATTTTTAGACAATCTTTTAAACTATCTTTAACAGTATCATCATGGTATGTCTATCTATTTCGTTTAATATTTTTACGAAATTGTCTATGAAATTGACCAAGCTTTTTTTACCATGAAAACACAATAAGACGTGTTGATTGAAACATAAAATGAGTTTCATTTTCTACCTTGGCTATCTGTCTGATATAAAGCACCAATTTGGCCTTTTTGCTATTATCTGTTTAGTAGTTTATCTAAGGAAACTGGTTACAATGTTGTTTGAAATACATCCATAGGCTGAAAGCTCCTCCCTGTTGCCACTATTCTACGGTGGCTTAAGTGCTTTAAAATTCACTGTACATGCATTTTGGTAAACAAAACTATCTTTGACAAGGTAAAAAGCTTACAAAATATTTGAATTCGAAAGCTGGTTGGGGATGCCAAGTCCACTGGGGAGAATTGATGATAGAACCAACTGTAATATTTGGCGAAGTTCAGATAGATGAGATCACCTAATAAAACCTAAAAAAAAAATTAGTAAGACCTAAAGTTAATTTACATTCTCATCTCTATCATTACTTCTTCTTGCTACTTTGGATTACCATGGCTTGCAGAATGCACACCATTCCCAGAAGGAACAGAGGAACAATGCCCCACAAAAGAGCCATGAGGGAATTATAAGCAGTTCCAGTGCCCAGATCACTATTACAATGATCTAGCAAGCTTGATTTTCAATACAAATGATGATGCAGTTTAGAATCTCTTCAATTCATGGAATCCGCATATTTTCCCAGCACTCCTCAGTGCTAATGTTCTTTGGTGCCATGTATATACTTGCACTATTTACATATGGAATTTCAGTTCCCGCTGGTCTCTTTATACTAGTGATCTTGACAGGTGCCACTTATGGTCCATTTACTGGCATGCTGATGGGAATATCATCAAATCTTGACCAAGGTCTTTTTATAGTGCTTGGTGCGGCTTCCTTTCTTGGTGGTTCAATGAGGATGACAGTTTCATTGTGTATCATCCTTTTGGAGTTAACCAACAATTTATTGATGCTTGTTTTGCTGAGGAGAAAGGAGTTTCTCCCATCAAGGACACATTGTAATGGAGATCTAGATCAATGATTTATCTATTCTGCACTATTAAGTAATGTTGGTTAATTATGGAAAAGCATTTTGTAAAACATGACTTGCAAAGCTATAGTCTAATGGTCATAGTTGTGCATCCACTTGTTTCATGTACTTTTTTGAGATTTTAAATGATTTTGGTTTCTACCATAAAAAAATAATATTCTTTTAGTTGAAACTTATCTGGGCTTGAGGCATTTCCTGGTTGCATACCTTAAATTCAGTGGATGAAATGGAGTGTGAATGCTCCCATGATTACTGTTGTTGATTGGTGTCTAAATGCTATTATTTTGCATGTGGAACTTTGTTTCTGTTTATTATGTTTGAAGAACAATTTTTTTGATATTAGGATCATGTAGATCTGATTAATATTTGATTTTTAACTGCAATGAAGTTTTCCTTGGTAGTGTGTTTGGTTTTAAATTATCAATGCTTTTTGTATAGGAGGATGTGACACTTGCCAACTTTTAAATGCATTTCCTGTTTTCTTTCTTGCAGGTTGGGACACAGAATCTAGATCGTATTAAGTCAAGTCTAGCTGGTCGCAATACCACCTTGCCATGACTTGGATGCTTGCTCATGCCATGTAAGTTTTTAGGGATTTTTTTTGTGTGATAATTTAAAATGCTCTTTGCAAATTTGTCCAATCCCTTAGGAGCACAAATATATAGAAAATAAAATCCGCACTGGAATTGTGGAGACCTTTGTTAGAGTTTCCAGGGGTTGTTGTTCTAGTTAACCCTCTGCTTTCAAAATGACCAAAAAATGGTGCTGAAAAATTCAGGGTTTCATCCCATTTTCATTTTCAGCTACAATCTTCAATAGCAGCCATTTTACATCATTGCTTTTGTTTCTGCTAAAATATCTATTGTACTTAGCAACTGCATGATTTCTTGTTGAATAAGGAATTCAAAAGAAGAAATATGTATTCTAGTGATTTCACATTGAATCAGGCTTTCTTTGTTTTCCATGCTGCACTTATTTACTAGTGCAAGTGCTATATTGGTGCAAACCATACATGATAAGTGTCACTAGAACTTCAATCTGACTGTTACGTGACAGCTCTAACTAAAGCTGTCAATTTCTAATGAATTCTACCATCATATTTTTTTGTCAAATCTTGCAATCATTGTTTCACAATTCTCCAAGTCTTTCCCTGGTGTATTCATGATTTCAATGCCAACAGATATAACACTTAACTGCTCATAGATTGTGCATATACAATAATATACATAAACAATATTGTTTATCAGTTTAGAATATATTCAATTTCTAATGAATTCTACCATCAGATTATCAAATTTTTTTGTCAAATCTTGCAATCATTGTTTTACAATTCTCCAAGTCTTGCCCTTCTGCCAATCTCAGGCTTAGCATGACTTCTTGAAGCTTAGATGGGGTGATAAAACCATCAAATTCAAATTCCTCCCATAGACACAGAGAAAGTTTGCAAAAATCATCACAGCTCATATGCTCTTGCAAACCCATCATTAAGTGCATATTATCATCACATAGGTATTGAAGCGCAAGTATGTCTAGCAGACCCAGTGTTCAGTTAAAGGCTACATTATGAAAATGTTGAAGTTCATTTTGTACATGAATGATTCCTTTGAACCAAAAGCGAAAGAGAAGACATTATTTTTAAAGAATGCTTATTAGTAGTGGCCTTTGTGGTGGCCACATGATAAAACCGTCTGATTCATTGTATTTACTCAACTAAAATGTAACTAATCCCATCTGCAACATGGAATTACTTCTAGGGCATGTGATATATCCATTCCTAATACTATCAGTGTATTCCTTGCAGGTCCCCCAGCTGCAAGTGCTAGTTTTATCAGCAATGGAAAATTTGCATAGAAAACAATGTTTTTACATATATCTATTTCGAAATGCTTGGTGCCTTAAGAAAAATACCTATGTTATGTCAATCTAATTGGTAAGGAGGGGCAACAGTATAAGAGGAAAAATTGTAAATTTTATTTCACGTCTTACATACTTATTTGTAAAATATTTATATTATGATTTAAAATATATTTAACATATCTCAAAAAAATATTAAAATTTTCAATTTATATTTTATTGTTTATTTAATTAAAAAAATCGTAAAGAAAGAAAATAAAAATTAATGTAAAAAATCTTTACATTTTAAAGAAAAGTAAAAAATTGATTTGAAGAATTTTAATAAACAATAAAGATTTTTTTTTTTATGCATTAAATTAAAAAGTGTATTTTTGAAAAACATTTGTTGAAGATAAAATATTAAGGAGAGAGAAAATAAATAAATAAAGATATAAAGAAACAAAGTGAGTTAGTTTTTAATATTTAGAATGAAAATATGTATTCCCACTCAATTCATGTAGGTATAATATATATTTATTTATATTTAAGTAATTTATATTATATGAGATAAAAAAAATTATAAATATTTTTTAGGAGGCTCATTTTATATTTCAATATTTTCTAATGAGGTTTCTTATCAATCTTGGGATATGCAAGACAATAGAATATTACTCTTTCATCTTTGAACATGAGCTTAATTTTTCCACTTCACCAATACTTTTGATATGAGTCTTCTTACAAAAGAATACTACAATATTTGAGATAAAAATAAATAAATGTTGCAAATGAAAACATATAACCAAAATTGTATTGGAATAATATATTCACATTAATATATCAGTAGCCTCTTTGAGGGGGTAATTGCATCAAGCAATGTTCAATATAATATAGTTCATAGATAACTTTTTTATTTTTATCAAAGCCCTTTATTTAAACTTCAAGAAAAATACTACTTCTAATACATGTGAGATAAATCTACATAGCAAAAGGGACAACTTACAAAGAATATACATCCAATTATTGTATCAATAGAGATCAATACAAAAGAAAATAATTAGGAATAAATAATTAAAATTGCAGGTCTTAACATACCCCCTTAATAATATTTGTCTTCAAAGCTTGGGATGAGAGAATTGTTATTGCAATTGGAAGATGGGTTTCCATGTTACATCTTTTGGTTGCATACCATGCCATTGGACAAGAACCTTTATGATGGAAACTATATAAAAGAGCTAGTTTTAGTATAGATTTTTTCTTGTTCATCAAATTTTGAAACATATGGAAATTTTATAAAAGAGCTGAAACATTTAAGTTGACATTTACATATGGATATTTAGTTTTTTATACGTTAAGTTATATTTCATGTATATAGTTTCAGGATGTTTGAGAGTGGTTTTGGATCCCTTGGAGTTATAATACAAATTCTAGTTTTTGGAAGATCTTATAATTTTTTAGACTTAGTTAAATTTTAGTAGTCAACATATCAAATTTCAGTAATCAAGGGGTCAAATTTTAGTAATCAGAAAGTTGTATCATGTTTCTCTCTCTTGCTCACTCATTTTCATCTCTTATGCTCAAAACCTCTCTCTCACTATTTCCATCCCTTCATCTTATTCTCTCTCCCTTGAGCTCAAGAACTAGCTTTCTACATTTTCATCTCTCTCTCTCCCCCTCCCATTTCTAGTTCTCTCTGTCTCACCTCTCTCTCCCTTTCTCCCTCCCTCCCTCCTTCCCTCTCTAATTTTCTCTATCTTCCCCTCTCCTTCCATTTCTAATTCTGTCTATCTCACTTCTCCCTCCCTCCTCTCTCTCTTCCTTCCACCCACCTTCACTCTCTACTTCTTACTATCTAACTTATCCCTCTTTATCTCTCCCTCCCTCACTCCTTCCCTCACTCAATCTCTCCACCTTCCTCCTTACCTCTCTACTTCTCTCTCTATGAGATATCTCTGTCACCTATCTCTCTCCCTCCTTCCCTCTCTATTCTCTTTCTCTCTATCTCACCTCTCTCTCCCTACCTATCCCTCCCTCTCTCTCTCTCACCTCTCTCTCCCTACATATCCCTCCCTCTCTTTCTCACCTCTCTCTGCCTCCCTCCCTACCTCTTCATCCTTCTCTCCTTCCCTCTATACTTCTCTTTATCTCCCCCCTCTCTCTCACCTACCTCTCTCTCTCTCTCCATCCCTACCTCTCCCTCTTTCTCTCCTTCCTTCTCTACTTCTCTCTACCTACACATCCCTCTATACATATTTCTTTCTCCCCCCTCCCTCCTCCCCTCTCTCAAATCTCTTCACCTTCTTCCCTCTCTAATTCTCTCTCTATCAGATCTCTTTATCACCTCTCTCTATCTCTCTCCTTCCCTCTCTACTCTCTCTATCTCAACTCTCTATCTCTCCCTATATTTCCCTCCCTCTCTCTCTCTCTATCTATCTATCTCTCTTCATCTCTCCCTCCCTCCCCCCTCTTTTTATCTCTCTTTTATCAACTATCCCTATTTACTATCCCTATTTACCTTTCCCTCCCTCTTCTCTCTCTTCCTTCCACCAACGTTCACTCTCTACTCTTTATCTTTAACCTACCCCTATATACCTCTTTCTCTCTCCCTCCCTCCTTCCTTCCCTCTCTCAACCTCTCTACCTTCCTCCTTACCTCTCTATCCTCTTCCCTCTCTACTCTCTTTCTATCTATATCACCTCTCTCTCTCCCTACATATTCCTCACTCCCTCCTCTCTCTTTGTCTCACCTCCCTCTCCCTCCCTCCCTACCTCTCCTTCCCTCTTTGCTTCTCTCTATCTCCCCTCCCTATCTCTATTACTCTCTCTCACCTTTCTCTCTCCATCCATATGTCTCACTCTATCCCTACCTCTCCCTACATATCTCCTTCCCTTTCTAATTCTCTCTATCTCCCCTCCCTCTCTCTACCTACCTCTCTCTCTATTAATCTCTCTCTCACCTTTCTCTCTCCATCTATATCTCTCCCTCTATACCTACCTCTCCCTACAACTCTCCCTACCAAATCAAAATAAAGAAATCCCTATATATTCAACACCTTGCCAACATCATTAGTCCCTTGATTGCACAAATAATAATTTTAAGTTCCTTTTGAGTACCTTAAATATCTTTTCATGTGAGTCTAGTGTTCTTTTCCTAGCTTTAACATGAACTTGTACTAGAAATCCTATAACTTAGCGATATCTAGTCTTATAATGTAGACCATAACATATATTAGGATTTTGACCACACTTTTATATAGAACATTACACATATCCTTCATGTTATATTTTGCAATAAGAGAAGAAAATGACAAAGATCAAATATCATATTGTTAACCACAATGTTATTTCCAATTAAGTTAAAAACAAAATCCAATGCAAGAGAAAGTATTGATGGAATAGAAAAAGAAAAATACAATATAGGTGAGTAAATTTATAGGAAATACGAAGGAGGTTTAAGGTTGGAATATGAAGAGATAAGGCACTCACTCCACTCAACACTATTATCCAAAATGAGATTACTTAAGAAAGCTAAAATAGGTGTAGGAAGATACCTTTACCAAAATAATGAAATAAAATAAAAGCCTACAACAACTCTCCCACTTAAGCATAGATTAGGTGGGTGATCAGAGATGGGTCCCAATAATGTGTTTCCTAATGAGGTAGGGTGCTGTCATAATAGTGGTTTACAATTCCTGAGAGGAACGAATTTTAGCTGAAATCACATATTTTTAGAAAATATAATGATTTAAGCCTTAAAAATTTCCATTTTAAGGATTCCAATTAAAGAGGGTTTGATCAAATCACCTTAGATCAAAACCCCTTGGATAGAACCTTGCTAGTTTTAAACCATACCTATAAATGCGTCTCCTTTACACCTATCAAAATGTTGATAAAAATTAACTTTTGATTTAGCTTTTGGGGGATCAAATGAATTCATTTAAAATTTATTTCAAATGATTATGGTATTCCCCACAAGCTATCCAGGAATAAATTTAATATGTTTAGTTTGTTATGTATTTGTTTTAAGCCTTATTAAACATAGGTTTTCATTGAAAATAAAGGTCTCTTGTTCCATATGCAAAAAAAATAGATGATAAAAAAAAAAAATGAAAAATATGAGTGCACCGGATATTGAAGTCCTTGATCCAACAAAAAAAATAAAATAAATTTTACATATACAAAAAGTTAAGATTATAACGTCACAACAGATAACAAAATTGTAATTGGTTTGACTTTGAAACTTTATTAAGGAAAAAATATTCAATAAAACTATCTAACAAAGTGGAAGCACTACATCAAAGCCACAAAACTAAATTTGAAAGAATTAGAATTTTATCCTTCATGGAAAAAAAGTTATACCTAAAAAGGGCCACTTTAAAATGTTGTTTTTTGAAAAAAATCAATTTTCGTGGGAGATGGAGAAAGAAGTGCAATTTGATTCCAAATTTTTTGAAAAAAATAGTTTTAGAATCTACAAAAAAAATTTGATGAGACTCTAGTTTGCACCATCTTCAAATTCCTCATAGTTTAGCCGATATAGGTGCCCGAATGTGAAGATTGAGTTAAAAATAATAATTTCAGTGTCAAGTTTGGCCAAAAATTGTAAACCACTATTATGAGATCACCCGGTAACCATGTACATAAGATTCCCCTACAAAGAAGAATCCCCCTAATAAAGGAAGGGAAAGATCAAAAATTAGTCAAGATTACAATAGAATTGGAAAATGACAATATATTAAACTAAATAACCCTAAAAATTTGACAAGGATATATATCATGTACATAACCCATATTCCAAAAAATATTAATCTAGAACCTTGACTATCTCATAAAAAATGTACATGATGTGAGAAACAAAACTATTGCCTCATAAGTTAGTCAATAGGTAGATTGAAGAGTGTGAAGGAAAAGAACTACCTTTGAGAAAATTGTTCCCATTAGAGGCATGGGTAAGTGCACCAAGTTCTGACACAAAAATGGCTCTTAAGATGCCATTTTTCTAAGATCAGTAAAATTTGATGTTCACAAGAAAATGAAGATAGTTATGCTCAAAATTTGAAGATGCAACAAGAACAAGAGTTGAACTACTCCGAGTCTAATTTTTCTCTCTCACCTTTCTCTCTCTCCATCCCTACCTCTCCCTCTATCTCTCCTTCCCTCTCTACTTCTCTCTACCTACACATCCCTCTATACATCTTTCTTTCTCCCTCCCTCTCTCTCTTCCTTCCACCAACCTTATCTCTCTACTCTCTATCTTTAACCTACCCCTATATACCTCTTTCTCTCTCCCTCCCTCCTTCCTTCCCTCCCTCCTTCCTTCCCTCAATCTCTCTACCTTTCTCCTTACCTCTCTCTCTCCTCTTCCCTCTATACTCTCTTTCTCTCTATATCACCTCTCTCTCCCTCCTCTCTCTCAATCTCACCTCCCTCTCCCTCCCTCCTTCCCTACCTCTCCTTCCCTCTCTACTTCTCTCTATCTCCCCTCCCTCTCTCTATGTACCTCTCTCTCTATTACTCTCTCTCACCCTTCTCTCTCCATCCATATCTCTCCCTCTATCCCTACCTCTCCCTGCATCTCTCCTTCCCTCTCTAATTCTCTCTATCTCCTCTCCCTCTCTCTACCTACCTTTCTCTCTCCATCTATATCTCTCCCTCTATACCTACCTCTCCTTGTAACTATTCTTTCCTCTCTACTTCTCTCTATCTCCCCTTCCTCTCTCTACCTACATCTATGTCTATTGCTCTCTCTCCCACCTCTCTCTCTCTCTCTCCATCCCTACCTCTCCCTCCATCTCTCCTTCCCTCTCTACTTCTCTCTACCTACCTATACCTCTATACCTCTTTCTCTCTCCCTCTCTCAATCTCTTCACCTTCCTTCTCTCTACTCTCTTTCACTTCTCTCTCCCTCCCTCTCTCTCTCAACTCTCTCCCTACCTCCCCCTCCCCCCCTCTCCCTCTCTCCCCTTCCCCCTCTTTCTCTCTCCCTCTCCCTCTCCCTCTTTCTTTCTCTTCTCACCCTATCTCTACCTACCTCTCTCTCCTATTTATCTTAACTATCCCTCTTTACCCCTCCCTCCATCCCTCTCCTCTCTCCCACACCCCTCTCTCTCTCTCTTCCACCAACCTTCGCTCTCTACTTCTCTCTATCTAACCTATCCCTATATACCTCTTTCTCTCTCCCTCCCTCCCTCCCCTCTTTCAATATCTCTACCTTCCATCTTACCTCAATTCATGGTTGCTCCTCTCCTTAAGTCTCTTTGCACTCTTCCCATTCCTTTCCCTTGAGGGGAGATTCTACATCATACAAATATATATTTTAATCTACAGAGCAATGGTTAGGTGTATGGTTTTTATCACAACTATAGCTCAACCTATTTTATTGATGGTTTTTCATCTCCACATTAGTGAGATTTTTGATAGGTGTGGAGTGATTATTGTGGGTTGGGATGATTATTCCACATAGTGGCCTTGAATGAGGTGAACGTGGAGAATTGATGTTGAGTTGTGAGTTTATCTTCTACAATTTTTTCCAAACCTATGACTTCCATCATATCCTTGGCTTTGAGCATTGATTAACTAGATCTAGATAACCAAATAAAAAATAAAAAAATCCCTATATATTCAACACCCTTCCAACATCATTAGTCCCTTGATTGCACAAGTAATAATTTTAAGTTCCTTTTGAGTACCTAAAATATCTTTTCATGTGATTCTAGTATTCTTTTCCTAGCTTTAACATGAACTTGTACTAGAAATCCTATAACTTAGCGATATCTAGTCTTATCATGTAGACCATAATATATATTAGGCTTTTGACGGCACTTTTATATAGAAAATTACACATATTGTCCATGTTATATTTTGCAATAAGAGAAGAAAATGACAAATATCAAATATCATATTGTTAACGACAATGTTATTTCCCATTAAGTTAAAAAACAAAATCCAATGCAAGAGAAAGAATTGATGGAATAGAAAAAGAAAAATACAATATAGGTGAGTAAATTTATAGGAAATAAGAAGGAGGTTTAAGGTTGAAATATGAAGAGACAAGTCACTCACTCAACTCAACATTATTATCCAAAATGAGATTACTTAAGAAAGCTAAAGTAGGTGTAGGAAAATACCTTTACCAAAATAATGAAATAAAATAAAAGCCTATAAAAACTCTCCCACTTAAGCATAGATTAGGTGGGTGATCAGAGATGGGTCCCAACAATGTGTTGTCTAATGAGGGAACCATGTACATAAGATTCCCCTATAAAGAAGAATCCCCCTAAGAAAGGAAGGGGAAGATCGAAGGACCACATAGTTCCCCCAAAATAATAGCCCCAACAATATTAATCACTCCACATATCAAAGAGAGAATGTAAACATTGGTGGTATCATAACGAGTGTTGATGTAGGTCCCTCTTCATCAAACACTACATATTTCTTCAAAAGAAGGAAACCATGTGGTGCAAGCTTGATGAATTTCCAATCCAAAGGTGAATGAAGAGTAAAAATAGCATGATAGTTCCTATAAAATACTCGATTATTTACATGCTTGTGCCTAAAAGAGTCACAACAAAATTAGGAGTCCTAGGCCTAATTGAAGAAAGTGACCATATAAAACCATATAGAAGATAATGTATAATGATAACAAAGATGAAGATTAGATGACAACTATGATGGAAATATTATCAAAGAGACATATCAAGTTCTTAACAATATCCTAAATGTCTACAAGAAGATACTCACAAAATAAACTAGAAAGATCTATCAAGCACTCATCTTAATAAACTATTCTAGAAGATAATGAATGACATCCTACTATATTGAATCACTAGAAGCTTCATCAAAAGAAACACTAAATTATAAGTAGGAGAAGATGAATATGAGGTCTCATTCCCATCATCTAACTACATTTCTCATTCCTAGGTGATGTTTCCACATGAAATGTGTTTATAACTGACAAAATAGGTAAATCGTTAACCTCAAGATGCTAAGCTAGAGATAAAAAAGATGAAACATCTAAATTTGTAATGGGAGTGATAGAAGTTGAAGAATTCAATGAACTTCTAGGAGGAACATCAAGAAAATTTCCTATGTTATCATGACATTTAAGCTCTTCCCATTCATCAATAAACTTATATATATCATAAACATATGGTATAAAATCATTAAAGGGTACAAGATAATCTATAGCCATATCTTTTGGGAATGGAGGTTGATTCAAGTCTCCATGCATCACCTAGATTTTGGTCCAAAGTTCACAAGGGCATGTAATGTGCAAGGTAGTCTTGATGATGTTTATATCGACACAATAACCAATTAATTCTAGGACATGATCATTCTTGCAATCTTAAATTTTATTTTTCTACTAAGAAATTGGTTTAGGAATAAGTCCATACACATTAGGCAAGAGATGAAGCCACTTGAAATTATTTTAAGATAACATATTGCTAGGATTTATAGTTTCAGATACTCATTACAATAATAAAAGGATGAAATTTTTCAATACACATGATTATTTCTTCAAATTAGTTACACAAACCAATCAAGAGACCACCCTTCCCCTACCATCCCCTCCACCAACCCCCCACCATAATGAAATTTTATTTCAATTTGATAAATACAATCAAATCATAATAGAATGTCCAAATTCAAGGATGTGACACTTTATCATTAATCTAATTTGTATCGCTTTTAAGCTATAAAAGAATTAAAACAAAAATTTGAAATAAATCTAATTATAATGAGCTAAAATTGACATAAGATATAAAACTAGAATTTGAAATAAATCTTATTAAAGTGAGCTAAAATTGACATAAGACATAAAACTAGAAAAGAGTTTAACGGTATCTATAAGAAATTGTAATATATATATATATATATATCAAAGATTACATCCATTTCTATAAAACTAATCATATGAAATGCTTAATGCACTCTAGTACTGATGTGGAGTTGCTAAGGTGACATGCAAAGGACATACTCATTTCTACTGCCCTTTCCAGATACATATATAAGATAGTCAATTTAATTTCAAATTTTAGTCTATATGATGCCCCCAAAAAAGGGAAAAGGAATATATATATATCAAGGAAGAAAAACAGTCTTCCCTAAAATAAAACGCTTATCTACTAGTCCATGCTAATCCCCATGTACGGACAATAAAAAATCATGAGAGATTTTACTACAGAGATACTTGGTGGCAGGCCTTGACAGCTACCTTATACCCAATGTCACAGGCAGCTCGTCAACCAACATGACCGAGAATGTGATGTTCAAAGTGCCACGGCCATCATAAAAGTTATCTGTGCTTTTAACACGGCTACTAATGAATGCCAAGGCCACTGGCTATCTTAACATTCTTTCTAGAAACTATAATTTCAAAAATATCAGAATACTTTAATATCATTCATATTTAGAAAATGATAGAATAAATTACACATTTGCACATAAATTTTTGATATTTTACTATGGTCAATAAAAACAACAATCTCTCCAGCTGAAAATTCCATCCCATTGAGCGGGATGACGTTAACTTTAGAAGACCCCCAATCTTTAACAACTTTTTTGCCCATCTCATGAAGCTTCTCTGTGTTTTTCCTCTTCTCCTTGCCTTCATCACCACAAATGACCTACCTTACAACGGCTTTCACTTTTTTTTCGCTTGGAAGCCCGGGTCTATGTTGGGAGAATTGAATCCCCAGCTCCCGAGCTCAACCAAGAGTCTTAAAATAAAAAACTGATCTCCATACATTGGCCAGGCTATTATGGGAACTCCAAGCTATGAAGTCGTCTTCTCTATTTTATAGATCTCAATTATCTCCCCTGCAATCTCAAATCCAAGGGACAAACCTAAAATGACTCTCCATCTCAAAATAAGCAGAAAATTGTGCTAGAGGAGAGTGTACATATCCTCTAAAGAACACAAGGGTAGAGGTTATACATAAATATCTGTTAAAGTTGGGGATTCAATAAAGGAGCTAACATTTTTTAATGTGCTAAGGGCAAACTGAGAAGTGTTGTGGAATGCTTGGTCTATTTTTCACTCGGGATTCCTTCCTCCCTACTATTCCTTCACGTCTGAAAGGTTCCATACACTGCAAGTCTAGATTCAAGTGATAGGAGCGTACAAAATGGATTGGAGTTATTCGTTTCTGCATTTGACAGAGCTATGCAAGCGATTGGAGTTAATGGGGATTCAAGTAAACTTGAGCGCCAAAATTTTAAAATCAAAAATGAAAATTTAGGTAGTCGTTTTTGAATAAATTTACCGTGTTCGACATTAATATCTATTTACACTGTAGCGAACAACTTGGTATCTGTTGGGGTCATGCTTCACCTCGAGGTTGGTAACAAAGACAATACTGATAGATCATTAGTATATAGTACTGTACCTATACCCAATAATGGATGATGCGTGGATGGGGCAGGCATCCATGCCTCGATGCCTTTGTGGGGTTGGATAGCCGCTGCCTTAGGGGAAAAGGGCCAATAGTCATACAGGCTAATTTTGTTAATATGATGTCAAGACATGGAATATCGTAAGACCTCCATTTTTTTAGAAATGTAAAGTGGACTCTTATCCATCTACAACTACGATTTGGATGTGTTATTCATAATTCAACTTGTCAAAATAGCACGTCTAACACAAAGTGTCCTAAAAATGATTTTTTTAAGATTCGACTAAAGCTTGATCTAAAAATCCCTAGTAGTTGAATACTACAATTACCAATTGTTATAAAGATATTTTAATATTTTTCTTCTAAATATAACTTATTGAAAACTTAAGTGATCCCAATATTTTTTAATAAAACTTATTATAGTTATATATATCCCTTATATTCAACTATAAGCATCCATTGGTTGACAACTAAACCTATTTTAGATCTACTTTATATTTTTCATGACAATTTTTAAATTGTTTTATCTCCCTTCTATAATATCAATACCTAACCTAATTTGTTACACAATAGATTTATAATTTTTTAATAATTAATCTTTAACTTGTTTCAGCTATAACCTAAAATGATAAATCTTCATCATAAAATTCTACACCCGATAACCTAAAATATTATTTAGAAGACATAGTTGTACACTATTTGTTAGAATAGATTTATTATTACATCATTATATTACATAATATATAACTACTTACGTACTTATAAGGTAGTTGATCGGGAATGCCCGATCAGGTTGGTAAATAACCAACGTTTATTTGTATTTATTTGCTTCTATCCTCATAATCAAATTGCTCGTTTGCTCTCAATTGTTTATCATGGTATCAGAGCGCATTATTTCTGAGCCTATGCATTAAAATTAGGAGGTTAAAAAAATTTAGAGAAGAGCTTGTGGTGATTGCTGAAGAATTCTTCATGCTCCAGCAGTCTAATGTCGTAAAATTGTTTTTGAAGGAAGATCGTTGTATGACGTGAAAGCATTTGCAAGTTTGTTGTATGACGTGATTACTATGTGGTAAAGTTTGTTGTATGACGTGATTACTATGTGGTATATTGCGAAAGAGGTGTTGAGGGAAAACCACATCACGTGTGGCAGAAGAGTCTAGATTGCCTAGACAGAGACCGGACTCAATCAAAATAGCAGACTGAATGCATTTGCTAAAGCCTTCAAAAGGAGGAATACGTGGAAATTTAAAAGGTGCAAATACCTTTAAATCTTCTAAAGTTTTTTTAAAGCAGTAGAAGTATTATTATCTTTGCACTTAAAATTCAAAATTTAGAGAATTTGTTGTTTTTAAAAGACAAAAATAGATTTTTGAGTTAGATCAGAGTTATAAGGACAACATAGATAAAAACGAAATGGCTCCTAGTGCACTTAAATTACTCCTACCTAACTCACAACTCCTAAAGGGTGAAAACTATACCACTTAGAAAACTAAAGTACAAATGTAATTAGAATTTGAAGACCTTTGGGAAATTATTTCAGGAAATTTACAACTAGACCTACAACAGTCAGTGATGATCAAAACAAGTTTGACAAGGCCAACCAAAAATCCAAATTAATCATCCTATTTAGTGTGTCAAATGAGGTTCAACCTCATATTCACACTGCAACCTCTACAAAAGATGCTTGGGACTACCTCAAAACTATCTACGAGGCTAAAACCATAACCAAATCCTTCATCTGTAGTTCTAGTTGCATTGTCTCCAACTACAAAATGGTGAGAAGGTAGAAGCTTTCTTTAGAAGATTTGTCAAACTGAGAATTGCACTTCAAGCATTAGGGGAAGAAGTCGTAGATGAGTCTCTTGTACCAATTGTCCTAAGGGCCCTTCCCCATTTGTCTAGAGTGCTTCTCACATGTTTAAACGTGGCACATAAAACACCCTCATTTGAAGAACTGGTCAACTTGCTTCAACAGGAAGAAGCAATGTTTGGTGAGACCGACACTCAAGACAATTAGGCCCTAGCAACAAAGCGAAAGGGAAAACAACTTGACCATCAAAGTGGTCCATCAAGACAACCAAACCAAAGTCAAGACAACTCTTCCAACAAGAAAAATAAATGTCTCATTTGTAGTAAAAAGGGTCATGAACTCAAAGAATGTTGGTATAATTCAGATGCCAATAGTGAATCTAGTAGTAAAAAGTCACAGAAATTTTTCCAGGGGGATAAGAAGAAGAATCCCCAATGGCAGAAAAATCCCAACAAACAACAAGGCAATGTTGCATCAACATGTAACTCAGATGAAGAATATTTCTTTTATGTTGCAGAAACAAACGCTTCCACATCTAACAAATCAGTTTGGTCTGTTGATTCTAGTGCATTTAGTTGCATTGAGTAAGAGAAATATGGTAAGAGGACTTTCCCCATTCAAAAAATAGAAGTTATCTGCTCACATTGTCTTACCAGGAAAAGCATAGGGCTCCTTTTCCTGCTATAGAAAATTGAGCCTCCAGTCCCTTAGAATTGGTTCACATCGATCTCTACGGACCTATGTCATGCAATCACTAGAATTCTCGGTATTCTCTTCACTTTGTGGATGATTATACAAGAAAATTTTTGGTTTACTTTTTGGCTCACAAGAATGAATAATTTGAGAAATTCAAGGAGTTTAAAGCTCTTGCAAAATGGTCCTCTAGTCAGAATCTCAAAGCTCTTTGCTCAAATCAAGGGGGGATTTCACAAGTAAAGAAGTTGGAGCCTACTTACAGAAACATGGAATACAGAGATAGTTGACCACTACACATATATCGTAGAAAAATGTTGTAAAGAGGCGTAATCATACTATTTTTGAAATGATGTGATGCATGTTGAAGGATGTGGATCTTGCTCCTACATTCTAGGCTAAAGCATTTCACATAGTAATGTATTTGTTGAATTGAGCACCCACCAAAGTGATTGATAATATCACCCTAGAAGAAGCTTGGACTTGGAAAAATCCTTCATTTCACATTTTAGAGTGTCTGGGTGTATTGCCTTCATGCACGTCCCCAAGGTTCAAAGAACAAAATTGGATGATAAGTCTATAAAGTGCATCTTTCTTGGGTACAATTCAGAATCGAAGGGATATCGGCTTATGGATGCGGTCCAAAGGAAGGTGTACATTAGCAAGGATGTAGTTTTTAATGAGGAATTTGGCAGCAACACCTCATCCCCTCCATCACCTGTATGTTCCCAAGCACCATAATTACTTGAACTTGTCGAAGAGGACTTGATGAAGAAAACAAAAGCTGATGAAGAGAAGATAGTTGATGAAGAGACTACAAATGACATTTTGTTTCCATTGGATGAATTTCCCCCTCTCTCACCACTTCCATCCTCATCTTTTGTACACAAGAAACTTCCTAACACTTGGTATCACACCACAATAAAGGATGCTAAAAATGATGGAGTTGTAGACACATCCTTATGTGGGGGCCAAAGACTCGTAACAAGTCTTGTGAAGAAGTGAATATGGCCCTTATGTGTACAATTATGCAGAGTTCTGAACCTAAAACACTGCAACAAGCTTTTGAGTCACCCCCTTGGAAAGATACTATGGATGTTGAATATCAGACACTTCTAAGGAACAATACATGGGAACTTGTTGATCTTCCACCAGGGAAGAAGGCTACTAGCTACAAATGGGTTTTTTGGATCAAATACAATCCAAATGATAGCATTGACAAGTATAAGGTCTAACTTGTAGCAAAGGGTTGTGCACAAAAGGAAGGAATTGATTATGATAAGAATTTTTCCCCTACCACAAAGATCAAGACTATCTGTATGGTATTGTCTATGGCAACATAGTTTGGGTGGAAAGCTCACCAAATGGATGTCAAGAGTTCCTTCATTAATGGATATCTCTTGGAGGAAGTCTATATCACTCAACCAAAGGGATACACTGCACCTAGGCAGCCGCACAAAGTATGCAAACTAATCAAATCACTCTACAGTCTTAAACAGGTTCCTTGAGCTTGGTATATCAAGATCGATGAGCATCTGGGCTTAACCATGGATTCATTAGGAATCCATATGATGCCAATCTCTACATCAAAAAGCAAGGGGGGAGATTGTTGTTCTGATTGTTTATGTTGATGATTCGGTCATCATAGGGAGTTCTCCGTAGATGATTGATGCAAAGAAGAATGATCTCAAATGATCATTTGACATGACAGATCTCAGGCTCCAACATTATTGAGTTGGACTTGAAGTGTGGTAAAAGAAGCATCAAATATATGTTTCTCAGATGAAGTATGCCAAGACACTACTCAAGAGGTTCAACATGGAAGATTGCAAACCTATGATGACCCCCATGGGGACAATTTTGCAACTCTCCCACCACAATCCATCTGCTCAAGTGAATGCTACTCTTTATTGACAGTTGATTGGGAGTCTCATCTACCTAACCTATATCGGGTTGGATATCAGTTTTGTTGTCAGTTATCTTTCTAGGTTTATGCAGGAACCTAAGGTTGTTCACTGGAAGGCAGCAAAGAGGGTTTTGAGGTACATCTATGGTACACTGGCATACGGCCTAGAATATAAGCAAAATGTAGATTATTCATTGTATGGATACACGGATGTGAACTATGCAAGTTCAGTGGATGATAAGAAGTCTACTTCAGGCTTCATTTTCTTTCTGGGATCTGGTCTAATTTCTTTGGGGAGAAAAAATCAAACCACTATTACTCGCTCTTCCACAAAGGCAGAATATTGCACCGTAGGGGGGTTGTTTGTGATGTGATATGGTTACATCACATTTTGACAAGTATGGGTGTTTCTGATACAATTCCAACCACTTTTTTTTGCGACAATCAAAGTGTGTTGAAGCTTGTTCGCAATCCAGTCTTTCACGAGTGTACCAAGCATATTGAGGTTCAATGCCATTATATTCGTAAGCATGTTTAGCAACAAAATATATATATTTCTAGTATTTTCCTTAGACTCAAGAGTAGGATGCAGACATATTTACCAAATCACTTGCAACCGTGAAGTTTGAGGCTTTATGAAATTTCATGCTTTGGTCTATTGGGCATATGATGTAATAAGGGGGGTGTTAGAATAGATTTATTATTATGTATCATTATATTACATAATATATAACTACTTACATAGTTATAAGGTAGTTGATCAGGAATGCCCGATTAGGTTGATAAATAACCAACCTTTATTTATATTTATTTTCTTCTATCCTCATAATCAAATTTCTCATTTGCTCTCAATTGTTTATCACTATTACCTCTAACATTCTAATCTCATAGCTGTAATATTGTACCTATTTCATCTAATAGTCTAGAACTTTTAACCTACCTCATTTTCTAGATGTGTTGATAATATTTTCATACATCCAGTACGCTACACATTGAGCACCTACATAGGGATTGTGGACAAATGGTAGAGCATGTTGTGTAGGGAGACCACATGTACTCTTTATTTGTCTTCACGTTGCTAAAAATCCACTTGATCTCCTTTGTGCCCTCTTTAAACATACTCTGTATCACACATTTTTATTAAATACACAACCCCTCTACATACTCTTGTACATATATTCAACTATTGTAGGTTGACATTGGAAGTCCAAATAAGCAATATAAAAGAAAATCTTATCAATATGTATGTCAATTGTGGGGGATCATTGGCCATGAAAGGGGTTTGTTGCCAGATGTTTTTGTTGTTACTATTCTAGTAGACATGTATGCAAAATGTGATAGTATACACAAGGCACATGAACTATAAGAATGGGACCAGGTAAGACTATTTATCTTCTTGTAGTTGCATTCTCAAACATATGATAATATCGGCTAGCTATGAGCCCACTATCTATTACACACCCAATTGGGAAAGGGTTGAAAGTATACAATAGGCATACTATTTTTTGTTTGGGACTCTAGCTATCCCAAATAGGCATTTGAACTCTTCCACTAAGAAGGGAAAAATTCCATGTTGTCTAGACCCTCTTCAAAATCTTGTGCTTTTTTGGTTGGTTTCTCCAAAAAGAAGAATTAATTTTTGGGTTACTTGGCTCCCTTAGCTTTTGGAAAACTTGACTACCCCTTAACCTTTTGCTGTTGAATAATATCTATGTAATATAGAAAAAGGGTGAACTCTAAGTTCAATGTATAAATATAGGGTTGCTTTATGGTCATTTTTCTAAGTTACATTTGAATGTAGATCAACAAGGTGAATAGATTGACTTTTAACCATAAAGGTGATCCAATCATACCTAGATAACAAGCTATATGTACAACACATTAATCCACCACATGATGTTTCCAAATAAATTAATATTGAAAAACTAGTTATATAAATATTATAAATATAGAATCATCTAGATATCTCTTAATTATATATTAAAATATATTATACTATAAATATAGACTCAAAATTACTATGAGTGAATTAATATATTAATATAATTGTTCATATATACCATTTTAACAAAATAAGAGACTATTAATAACATTTTGCTTCCACACTCTATGATAGATGTGAACAAGATTTTTGGAATAATCGTGTGCAAGTTTTTACATCAATGTTTTAGATCATACTCCATGATCCATCATCAAGATGATAATGATAAGCAGCTAGAGAGAGAGAAATGAAAATAAGATAGAAAACTTGGGTAGAAATGGGAGAGGGATGGGAGTGAGGGGAGGCATATAACCCCAAAAATTGGGGGTAAGAAGTCTTCACTTTGTCAACATTTCAAATCATACTCCTTGATCCATCATCAGGATGATATTGATAAGAAGCTAGAGAGAGAAAAGTGAAAATAAGATAGTAGACTTGGGTAGGAATGGGAGATGGATGGGAGTGAGGGGAGGCACATAACCCCAAAAATTGGGGGGATTTGACTTCTTCCCCCCAACTTTTGGGTTTATGTTCCTCCCCTCACTCTCATCCCTCTCCCATTTCTACCCAAGTCTGCTATCTTATTTTCACTTCTCTCTCTAGCTGCTTATCATTATCATCCTGATGATGGATCATGGAGTATGATCTGAAATGATGATGTAAACACTTGCACATAGTTATTCCAAAAATCTTATTCACAAAATAAGAGACTACTAACAAACTTAAATTTTTCTAGAATTTTCAAAAAGAATAAATGGGAACCACTCATTAAACTACATGTGCAAGACATTCCCAACCAAGGGAATTAATTCTCAAGTGACGATCTTGAATGGATACCTATTGGGGATTATAATGATCAGATGGACTTATGTGTTGCAATCCCTCTTTAAAGGCACCTTCAATTTGTCAAAGAAGAAGGATATTTGGATAGTATAGAGACAACATTTATATGCAAAATGCATATAGAGTACAACCTAACAAACCCTATCAACCACACGACCAAAATATATTCAAGGTTTTCCTAGATTGAATATAATCAGTAAGCATGCCATTTTTTATGTTTGACATTTTTTATATCAATAAATTTGTTTGGTGTATGAATATATATTGGTGTGCTTTTGGTCCTAAGGATAATATAAAAAACTTGAAAACATTAAAATAATATGAAGGTTTACTTATAAAAGGGGTTGTCAAACCCACTTTCATGTTAGGGTCATGTATGATAGACCAAATGTTGCAATAATTAGATATAATGAGTGGAGCCATTGTGATGCCAATGGTGATTTTTGTCATGGAAGGGATGACCCTTTTGGTGATCCAAGGAGAATTTTTTCACCAAGGTTATCAAATGAATGTAAATCATATATTGAATCTTTATTGTTGATGGGTGTGGGGATTGACACAATATGTGAACAACACTACTTAGACTATGGCTTGATTGATATGATGAATAAGAGAGATGCATGTAACTTTGTTGAGAAAAGATGTGTTGAATGCATAAAAAAGAGTGTGGTCCATTCAATCCCGAAATAATGAAGATGATGCAAAAAGTGTCATCTTGTGGCATGTAGAGGAGAAAGATAATTTCTTATACTAGAAAAGACCAAATAACATGGATAATGTTCTTTTTATCATAGGTATCCAAACACCAAGGATGCAAGAAATGATGGTGAAACATGTTCACATAGCTCAATTATTACAATGGATTCAACATTCTCAATAAATAAATATGGTGTAAGTAGAAAAATGTTAACTATATTTGTGGATTAAAATTTAATCATTGATTTAAATTTTATTTGAAATTATCAATTTATGAATGGTTTTTTCATGTATAGTATCAGTTATATACCTTGCTTATTTTTGGTGAACAAGAGGTTGGTGTACCTATTACATATACTATATCCTTGAAAAATAAAATCGAGGATATAAATGAATGGCTAAGAGAAGTTTATAAACAAGGGAAACAAAGTAAAGAAGATTGACACATCAATGGATTCATGATAGATAATGCTAGCATCAAAACTGATGACATCAAATTTTATTTACCTTAAGTTCTACATAAAAACTAAATTAATCCATTACAATAGATTAATATTTATTTTATAAGAATACATATTTCATATTTTAAAGCTTAAAATAGTTCCAAATTAACATTTCATTTTGTTACAATGCTACTTATCAACTTTTATAATATAACTTGTAGATTATCCTTCAATTGTCGAGTATTTCTATGTATTTGGCATGTATGTAGAGCATGGATGAAAAATGTGTACAAATAAGTAAAAAAATAGTTAAAATATGGAAAATATTACATGTTTGAATGTCATAGTTTGATATTGTCTTTTATAAATATCCAGATATGTCAACAATAAGGATGTTGGAATAAACATGTTTGATAGATTGAGCGAGATAATGTATGCAATGAGTGATAATGAAGGAATCACTACTCAGCTAATAAAAAATCATGGAGGAATTCAAATAAGAGAAGAAATTCATTGATTACTTTCAAAAAACTTGGTGTCATGATGAGGGTTGTATTGGTAAGTTTGTCAAATTCCTCATTTCCCTACCCTTTATCATTTTTTTTTATTTTTTTTGTATTAATTCATCCATGGTTGCGCATAAGACCTTTATATATCTAAGGGTAAACACAATTAATCAACCCCAGATTTTTGTGATGGAATATCAAGTTCTACTATTGATACTTCAACTGATTTTGGAAATTCCTACCTTATTTTACTAAAGTTCCTTTTGCAAGATCTATTGTTGTTTTAGAGAGATTTTTTCCATAGGTTTCCATGGAAATTACTCGTAAAATATGTTTTCACTTTCTATTATTCAGAGTCTTTTCATGGTAAATCGGTATCTAACAATTATTTGCAATATTTACTACTTTTTTTGTAATAATCAGAGCTCGCTTAAAATTATTATTATTTTTTAAATTTTTTCATTAAGTTAAAAAATGTTTGCAAGGACAATTGTGGATTTGTTATATAGATTAAGGAGAGCCAGTCAGACAAGCTATCTAAACGGTGAATTTTACTTTTAACACTTGTAAGTGGTTGAACTGGAAATAAAGAAAACATAAGTGGTAAGAAGTGGGTAATTAAAATATCTAAATACCTTATGTAAGTGGGTGTTGCTAGTCACTAGTTAAATATTGGTGATCATTAACTCTTTAAGTTGTTGGTTTGTTCTCAAGTCCTAACAAATACAATAAATATGCTAATATGTGAAGGAAAGTAACAAAAAGCAAAAAAGGATGAGCTTCTTTAGAATAATTTACATACTAAAATGATTTACCTAATTTATATTTAAAATATTTTTAATGTTATTTTTTCAAAATATTAAGCCATAATTTCTCCCTATAAAACATAATGATCAAGTTGATTTGAAAATTTAGTAATAAAATATATTTTCCACTAAATAGATGGCTAATAATTTGTCATAGATATTTAAATTAAAAAAATCACCTAACCAAAGAAATTTTCTTACAATTGATATTCACATTTGTACAAGTTGTGTATTCTTTGTTAAAAGATCATAGAAAACTAAAAATAAAACTTAGGCTTTCATTGTAATATCTCATTATTCTCAAATTTTTAAAAAGGGCGGCGTAAAATTGTGAGGAGTTGATAATTAAATGACAAGGATAATATTTATTATCTATGATAAACATTTAAATTATAAAAAACATGAGTCATAGGATCAAACAATAAACAAATACACCTTCCTTGTAAGAGTTACAAACAATAATATGCAATATTCCTCAACAATAAAAAGCTATAGAATTCAAGAGAAGAGAATCGCAAGTCTGTTCAAAGAGATAATACAATGAGGGTTGAGTATTATATATGAGCAACCCTAAATGAGAAAGGGATTAGATCATGACAAGTGTCAACATCTCATGAAATGAGACAAAATGATCTAATAATAGCTCTCTAGTTAAGATAGAAAATCACTACTAAGTTTAGCTTAAGTACATGAGAATAAATTAGACTAATAATTAATTATTAGCTAATGCATGATTACTCTAATACCCCCCTTTAGATGAACTTAGAGACTAGCTAAACACCCTAAAACTAGAATGCATGATGGGCCCCGACAAATAAGGCCTAGTGAGATACCCATGTACACAAAAAATCTAATCTCTCATAATTGGAGAAAAGGAGAAAACCTCATGGGAAAAATCCTCTCCAAAAGAGATAAAAGAAATGAAGGACTAAAAAATCCTCCAAATCAAGGTGAAGGAATAAGAAGCCTCCAACTAAAATAATGTCCCAAAAAAGTGAGGAACATGTAGAACATCGTTGAAGCACGAAGAGTTGTAGACAACTATTGAAAGATGATTAACATAGTGTTGAAATGAATAACCTCTAGAAAAAGGAATGCAAGAGTGTCCATATGGTAAATGCTCCATCTCATCAAAATGTATGGGTAGCCAACAGCTAATGTACGTTGCATTCAACAAAACATAGTGTCATGTCCCCGATTTCGTGTCATTTAGAAGCATAATTAAAATAATTAATCTTGTGATATCACATAATTGTAATTGTCCAAGACAATATTACAATTATAAAATCATCATAAATGTTATTCGATATAATAAATATTAAAGTATACAAAATGAATATAAAATAATATTATTATTGGACAATTATGATTATTATAGAATACAAATAATATTAATAATGAATATATATTTATAGCCTGAACAAATTATTATTATTATTATTATTTGAAATTAAAAGTATTTATTTAATTTTAATAAAAATATTTTGATAAAGTAAATTAATATTATAAATGTTTATCATAAATTTATATTAAATAATAATATTATTATGGCTTTATTCATCTACGGTTGTGGAAAGCCACGATTAATGGTTAATCCCCAATTAAAGTGACCTTGAAAGGTCATTACCCTTAGACGTATGTGACTCTTCATTGACCTTTGGGAGAGTATAAAGACCTGACATGGGAAGGAAGACTTAATTATTATGTTTTGGCTTACGGAAGTTTATGTATTAGCATCGATATAGGGATGAGTTGTCATCGGTTGGAATGTATGTATGGCTTTAGGACACTGTCGAATACCATTGGTAATAGCAACGAAAGTATCTCAAGAAAGTATGATATTGGCCGATACAATATCACAGTACTTCCAGGAATATAGCAACGACCTTGATGCTATGAGTTTCTACTGAATGAAGCATCAAGCAAGGATTAATGATGATAGTTATTGGGACTTGACTTGGCATCTCAGATAGTCCATTCAACCATCGATTATAGTGTCAACATTAAGTAAGAAAGTAGAAGATATAAGTTGGAGATCAACATGTCCTCCATCATGGAGCCACTCATCGATGGATTTCAATCCTAATGCGGAGGTCATCATGTGTCCTCTTCTAGACGTCCAAGACAATCAACATGGAGCCATGGTAAGCAGGATAAGAGACATCAGAAGCGAAGATTCAGACTATGAACTCTGCAGGTTAGAGGAGAGTCGGGAAGTGAATGTATAACATCAGGGAGTCACAAACAGGGCATCACACCATACATCCGCCACCATCACGGGAGACATACGCCACCACCACTGGACGAAACCACCATGGCGGGAGAACAAAAGATGCACTGGAGTGGACCGATTAAGCATTCTAGTAAGAATGAGTTTATTAGTGTTATCTGATTGATTAAAATGAATGTGATCAAATGCATTAATTAGTTGAAGCTTGAAAGGAAGGAAGGACATCGAATGAAGGAAAGAGTTAAAAGGAAAGTATGTAACATTATGAGGGATTAAATATGCACGCCACCAACAGGTAAGGGATGATGGTTGTTTATTTATGCATGCATCGATATAGATAAATTGGATGATAAATAATATGACATCAATAAAATATATATATATATGAATAATGATATAAGGAAGAATATGCACTACTTACGTAATGTTAGCAAAATAGAATATGCATAGATGCATTCTTATAGGAATAAATATATAAATTTTGAGTCATGTAGAAATGATGATATATACATATCAAAGATAGAATATAAGCATTTATATGATTGTCTTGATAATAATGCTTCCAACAATTATTGAGCTTTATAGGTGATAATAACTCTAGTTTGATAATGGTTTTTTTCTTTGATATTCGATAGACGTTAATAGCTCCCCTTGTACTTACGAAATTATATAGAAGGATCATTCTTATTTGATATTATCACTAAACTGATTGATCTTTAATGCTACCAATGTCTCTTTGAGAAACACTTTGAATGGAAGATTCAGGTTTAGGTCTTTCCATCAAAAAAGGGGACATTACAAGTGGTATCAGAGCAACTTTCCTGCCATCCTGTGAAAAGTGTATGCAAATTGACCAAAGAAGTAGGTATATTCTATAAACGTATAGAAAACATATTTTGATTTATGCAAATTAGGTATGGGTCATATCCCTCCTAAAATTGTGAGATTTTGAATAGGAAACAGTGATATTATTTTATACTTAAATATATGATGACTAGTAAGTATATAATAGGCAATTGATCAATACAATTTATGCATAATAATATTTGTATAATCAATGTTATCAGGCCACTATAATAGTGTTTCTAATATGTTATCTCAAAATTGGACAACTAACAATGGCATGATGATTAACAATGGCATGATGATTAACAATGGCATGATGATCTATCATTCTATTAAAACATATAAGAAGGTGACATCGTTGGTTGGAGGTTTTTACAAATTGAAGTGGTAAGTATGAGGTGCATATTTTCATAGCCCTAAATCAACAATACCTTTATATAGTTGAAAAATAATATTTGTTAAACATGATATAAATGATTGATAAGGGATTGGTGATTGATAGGTTTATAACATAAAGGACTAGTGCATGTACATGTTAAAAGATTATTAATATCTTGACAAATTCATGAATCCTCATAGCATGTTGTAAATGTGGGTGACTTGTTAATATGATAATCATTAGATGCAATCGTTTATATCATCAAAACAATCATGTAGTTGGTTGAGGGATGGAACCGATAGGTTGAGCAGATACTAGAGTCCCTTCATGGTAGACCACCCTCATTGGATGACTGCAGGTCTACCAACGAGGGTCGAGGGGGTCATTTCCATAGGTGTTGGTTGGCCACTCTCAGGCTAACAAAGGGAGTGGTCTAAGGGCCTCCTATGGGAATCCTTCCTCCAAATTATTGCATGGACTGTGTGTCTACCCCTTACCAAATTATCATTTTGTTTCAATCAAATCATAGGAGAGGAGGATTGGACGCCCATGAAGGAGAGCAGGTACTAGGATCTCTTCGAGGTAGGCCACCCTCTTGGATGACTGCAGGTCTACCCAGGAGGGCTGAGGGATTCAATACAACAAGTGTTTATTGACTACCTTCGGGCTAAGAAGAGAGGCGCTAAGGGCATCCTTGTACGTGGTCCACTCCTACCCCTTTGTGAATTGGATGAGCAAAGAGATGATAACTTGGGGTGTTTTAATATCTATTTAGTTGCTTAGAAATTTATAGGTTGAATGCATGATTACATATGATTTACCAATGATTAATATGATAAGAATGGTTTTCATAATTTTATTATGTTTGATTAATATCTTTCAAGTTAGTATTTTTATTTCATGAAGTATGATTGTACCTCATTAGTGTATATACTAGATGACCTTGGGATTGTGGAGGGGTCCACGGTGTAGTATGGGATGCACCGAATCCCCTTCCCCAACTGTCTGACAGTATATTTCATGCGTGTGTGATTGCATTTGAGAGTATACTTTATGACTTGTGGTTGAATTTACATTTGGGTATATACTCTATGATTGCATTTGTATTTGAGTGTATACTCTATGATTGTATGTATTTGAGTTGACTTGTGACTATATTTGAGTATGATCTTGTATTTATATTTGAGTGCATATTCGATGGATTGTACCTAAATTTGAGATGTATTTGTATTTGAGTGTATACCATCTGACTTTGTATACTCGGTGACCTCGAATTCAAGTGTGTCCTTCATGACTATGTATTGGGTGTATATGACATGGTATTTGTAGTGACTTATATTCAAGTGTATACATTACGACTTACATGTATTCATATGTATGCTTTGTGACTTCTTGCACTCGTGCATATACTTCATGTTTTACCAGACTTATGGTATTTTGTTTCTTGGATAGCATCTTACTTGATCATTTCATGACTGATGTACTCTTATACATGACTACTCCATTCCTAAGTGTATGCTTGTGTTTGGAAAGTTCATACCTTGTATGTAATTTTTTGTATGTACACTCTAATGAATGCTTCATATTGTGTATTTTCCATTTTTTGAATGAATGATATGCTTATATTCCATGCATAGAAGTAAATTTGAGTATACTTGAACGCTCTACATATTCATGCCTTAAGTAATGACTAAATGCTTCTCGCTCCATGTGTGTGGTTTCTCTATGTATGCTTCCTGTTAGAGTGTATCTACATTGCTTCCTACCTTATGAGTATTTATGCATTGGATACCTTGTCTGAGCTTATGTGTTTTATGTATAATTACATGATTTAGATGCCTTGTGTGTAATTTATTTCTCATTGCTTCTATGATAATTTGCCTCATATTGAGTGTCTTACTCTATGTATTTATGTGTATTTTGTGTATTTGTATCCTTCATGTGTAATATATGATTATGCTCTATATAGGTATTCATGTTTGCTCCACACTTGTATCTTGTATACATTTACGGCTAATATATTCAACATAACTGCTTTGTGGATAACTTCCTGATGTGTCTTTCATGATTGGTGTGTTTTCAGCATGTCTACTCCATTCTCATGCATACTTGCAATTGACACGCATACCTCATGGTTTATATATTTAAATGTATACTACATGAATACCTCATGCCTTATGTATTTGAATCTATGTTCCAACTTGGTGTATGCTCCATGCTACCTACGTGTATTCAAATGTATGATTCATATCTTATGAATGTGCCTCATGTCTTACATGTTTGCTTTATGCCTAATGTGCTTTAGCATGTTTTCTACATGTGAATATTTCTGTTATGCATGTTCTACTTCTTGAGTGTATACTTCTGATTCACCTGTATACATTTTACAAGTGTATTTGCATTCCTCAAGTAAATTAACATGCCTTACTTGTATGTATCACATTTTGTGAGTGATTATGTGTCTGTTGTATAGTTTACGTGCCTTTCAATGTTTCTCTTGCTTTGTATGCTACTGGATTCATTGATGTTGTGATTGTGACTTACAATATCTTATGTGCATACCTTGTGACTGTTTCATGTATGATAATTTCTTCCATGTATGATATTTTTCCAACATGAGTGCTTATATGTGTACCTATTGCATGTCGTTGATTGCTATATGTTTGAAATATCTTCTCTATGTTTGAAGTGTATTGGGCATACATTCTATGCAAATGCGATGAACATGTATGATTCTTCCCTTGTACAAGTGTATGACTAAATATGTATGCGATTTGTGTCTTATCCTATGCTTTGAATAATGTGTTCATGTATTTCACGCCTTATATGTATTGTGTGTATCTATTAAAGTAAAAAGATGTTTGGAATTGTGATTGCTTGAGGACAAGCAATCTTGGGCAGGGTGGACTGTCATGTCCCTGATTTTGTGTCATTTCGAAGCATAATTAAAATAATTAATCTTGTGATATCACATAATTGTAATTGTCCAAGACAATATTACAATTATAAAATCATCATAAATGTTATTATGATATAATAAATATTAAAGTATACAAAATGAATATAAAATAATATTATTATTGGACAATTATGATTATTATAGAATACAAATAATACTAATAATGAATATATATTTATATATATGTGTGTGTATACATCTTATATTTGATATTTGAATGTATATATTGAATATTACATATTACATTAATATATATAGATATAATAATAATAATTTAAAAATAATTGACATTAAATAAATATTCAAGGCTAATATAAATGTTCGATCTTATAGCGTTAAAATAATATAAGTAAACTAATGGTGCTAATTCTCCCCGAAAGTAGTCTAGACCCTTTGGGAAAACTATTAACACTTAAGGATAGCGCTTTTGTTTACCTCGCATCATCGCATTTAGATATTTTGTAGCATTGTAATCACCAAGATGTTATCGCTTTGATAAGGAAAAAGAAACATTCTCGAACTTTAAGCCCGTAACGCCGGTGCAAGAAGAGGGAATTCTATTTTACGGGCATATAGATGGCCATTGAGTAATCAAGGAGAAGAAATCAATCAAAAAAGGTAAGAAGCTTAGAAATGTATACCGGGCAAAACAAATCACTCATAGCATTGAATATTTAAAAGAGAACCGGACAAGAAAATAACGAAAGCAAGTGGAGAGGCACTTCATTTTAATCTTGGACGAAAGTGTATAACATTTCTTGATTGAAGCCGACGCAGTATAAGATATTCATTATGGGATGAAGGAACCCACGCTGAGGAACATTGGTAGTAGGAACAACGGAGCTAAGGAAACAAGGAGATTCACCCTGTATTCCCAGCGCCGTCCCTATTCTCCACTGACGTCCAAAGCAATCAACAGGAAGCTGTGGTAAGCAGGATAAACAAGCGGGAGATTCAGACTATGAACTCTACGGGATAGAGGAGAGTCGGGAAGCGAACGCATATCCTAATGGAGCCACAAATTACAAGATATCACACCATACACCCACCATCATCATGGGAGATGTACACCAACACCACCGGATGCAACCACCATGGCTGGAGAGCGATAGACGCGCTGGAGTGGACCGATCAAGCTATTTAGCAAGAAGAGATTATTAGGGCCATTTGATAGATTAAAACGAATGTAATCAAAGGCATCAATTAGTTGAAGCTTGTAGGAGGGAAGGACATCGAATGGAGGAAAGAGTTGAAGAAAGTAACATTGAAGGATTAAATATGTACACCACCAACAGGTAAGGGGTGATGGTTGTTTATGCACCCATCGGTATAGAAAATTTGATAATATGACATCGATGACTGATATATATATATAGTGATATAAGTAGAATATGCACCACTTACGTAATGTTAATGAAATAGAATATGCATAGATGCATTCTTATAGGAATAAAGATATAAATATTGAGTCATTTGGGAATGATGGTATATACCTAGTCAAGATAGAATATAAGTATTTATATGGTTGTGCCGACAATAACTCTATTATGATAAATGGTTTTTCTCTTTGAGATTTGATAGAAGTTAATAGCTACCCTTTGTATTTACGAAATTATATAGAAGGATCATTCTTATTTGATATTATCACTAAACTAATTGATCTTTAACGCTACCAATGTCTCTTTGAGAAACACGTTGAATGGAAGATATAGGTTTAGGTGTTTTCGTCCAAAAGGGGACATTACAAGTGGTATCAGAGCAATGTTCCTGCCATCCTGTGAAATCAGCGTATATAAACTTACCGAAAAAGAAGGTATATTTTTAAGGCAACACATTCTGACTCATACAGATCAGGTATGGCTTATGACCATTGAATATAATTACTCTGCTATTAAGATATATGCAAATGGTGAGATTTTGAATGGTAATATTGTTTTGGCAATAAAAAAATTTAGATACTAACTTATGGTTAATAGACCTATCCAAATATGATTAATAAATATATATGATGACCAATAAATTTATTATGGGTCGTTGTTGAATGTCGTTTGTCAAATTGATGTTGTTACCATCACTATAATATTGCTAATATGTTATTTGGAATCAAACAACTAATGATGTTTTGATGATATTTTTCCCATCCTAATTATGATATGTGAAAGATTAATTACATCTCTACACCCACGACAATATTGAAGACTATTATGATATATCATTCTATTGAAATGTGAAGGCAACATCATTGGCTGGGAAAACAAGAGGTTCCTGTAGATCGAAATGGTAAGTATTAGGTGCGTACTTTCATAGCCCTTTATCAACAATGCCTTTATATAGATGGAAAACAATATTTGTTAAAAGGGTTATAAATGATTGATAAGGGTTTGGTGATTGATATATTTATATCACAATGAGCTAGTGCATATACATTCATATGATTATTAATATTTTGATGAATTCTTGAATCCTCATAAGCATGTTGCAGCGTGGATAACTTGTTAATATGATAATCATTAGATGCAATTGTTTGTTGAGGGATGGACCTAATAGGTTGAGCAGACACTAGAGTCCCTTCACAGTAGACCACCCTCATTGATGACTGCAAGTCTGCCAATGAGGGCCAAGGGGGTCATTTCCATGGGTGTTGGTTGGCTGCTCTTGGGCTGAGAAGGGAGTGCTCTAAGGGCCTCCTATGGAAATCCTTCCTCCAAACTATCGCATGGACTACCTGTCTACCCATTACCAAATTATCATTCAGTTTCAATCAAATCACAGGGGAGGAGGATTGGACGCCCATGAAGGAGAGCAGATACTATGATCTCTTCGAGGTAGGCCACCCTCATGGATGACTGCGTGTCTACCCAGGAGGGCCGAGGGAGTCAATACAACAGGTGTTTATTGACTACCTTCGGGCTGAGAAGAGAGGCGCTAAGGGCTTCCTTGTGCGTGGTCCACTCCTACCTCTTGTGAATTGGGTGAGCGATGATAACTTGGGGTGTTTTAATATCTATTTAGTTGTTCAAAAATTTCAGATTGAATGCTCTGTAACATATATTCATATGAATGCTTGTGCATGATGTGTATTCGCGTATCTGCTTCATGTTTATGTGTATACTCGATGACCTTGGGAAGGAGGACGGGTCCACGGTGTAGTATGGGATACACCGAATCCACCTTCTCGATTGTCCTGGGACAACATACTATCCTGCATTTGTAATTGATTGCACAATCTCTATAACTCTATGGATTGCATTTCTAAGTATATACTCTATGATTGCATTTGTATTTGAGTGTATACTCTATGATTGTATGTGTATTTGAGTTGACTTGTGACAATATTTGAGTGTATATGATCTTGTATTTATATTTGAGTGCATATTTGATGGATTGTACCTAAATTCAAGATGTATTTGTATTCAAGTGTATACCATTTGACTTTGTATACTCTGTGACCTTGAATTCAAGTGTGTCCTTCGTGACTATGTATTGGGTGTATATGACATGGTATTTGCAGTAACTTATATTCAAGTGTATACATTGCGACTTATATGTATTCATACGTATGCTTTGTGACTTCCTGCACTCATGCAGATACTTCATGTTTTACCAAACTTATGTTATTTTGTTTCTTGGATAGCATCTTACTTGATCATTTCGTGACTAATGTACTCTTATACATGACTACTCCATTCCTAAGTGTATGCTTGTGTTTGTGAAGTTCATACCTTGTATGTAATTGTTTCTATGTACACTCTAATGAATGCTTCATATTATGTATTTTCCATTTTTTGAAGGAATGTTATGCTTATATTCCATACGTAGAAGTAAATTTGAGTATACTTGAACGCTCTACATATTCATACCTTAAGTAATGACTAAATGCTTCTTGCTCCATGTGTGTGGTTTCTCTATGTACAGTGTATCTACATTACTTCCTGCCTTATGAGTATTTACGCATTGGATACCTTGTCTAAACTTATGCGCTTTAGGTATAATTACATGATTTAGAGAATTGAAGCTCTGGAGTAAATTTTCCTAAAAAATTCTAACACATGGGTTTTGTAGAGGTAGTCGTGCACACTCAACCCAGATGATCAAATTTGTCAAAAGTCGCCGAATCTTGGACAAGCGAAGAAAACCTAAGACGAGATTAGAAGAAATTAAGACAAAAGATAGAAGTTTTTAATGCTTTGCTTTTGCTAAAATCGCCATCTTGTCTTGAAGTTTGCTGATTATTTTGGACTTGTACCAGCAAGGAAAACTATAAAATGATATCTCTGATGCCTTCAAATGTTGATTACTGAAGAATTCGCTCATCCAAATGAGAAAATTCGCTTGATTTTCAACTGTGCGAGGAAGAATGGACACCATCTTGAATAAATAGATAAATTTGTAGCTTAATGGCGCCACTGCAAGAATAAAACCCTGATTTCAAAAGAAATGTTCTGATTGGACCCCACTTTGTTCAACTGCCACTGACTCGGATTCCTAAAAGAATAAAAATACTAAAATATTCAGTTCACCCTTACATGCGAATTTGCAATTTAACATTAAAAAAGGCGCCAATATTAGAATATTGAGCAAAATCGCCCCTTAAAAGCTGGCATGCAAAAGACTGAAATTTAATATTATTTTAATGAGAACTGAAATCTCTGCATCTGGGTGCGCTTAGAAAAATTCACTAATTCCGAAAAGTCCAAATTTGACTCTCCAGGTGTCCCCTAGCAACAGTTATGAGATTTTTTGCTAACTTCCTATTTTATAGCTCACTGAAAAGTCACGATTGCCCCTGTTGAGCTCTGATTTCTGAGTGACTGATTGAAGCTAGAACTGAGTTGAGATATCCACCACGAAGCCAGCAGAACCAAGATAAAATGTTTGCTGGGAGTTGTGACTGTTAAAAACCATGTTTGACACCTCAAAAAAAAGGTCGCCTTATATTAAATTGATGTACAGGTCTCCAAACAGCCATTTCTCCATTTTGCCATCTAATGCTTCAAACTACCGCAGCTGGTGAATGATGCCTCTCGTCAACTAGATGATGGATTCATTGCATAGCTCGAAGAATTCCGCAACCAATGACTATATGTAAGGCATCTGAAAGCTGAGTTAAGGACCCTAAAAGCAAGGGCGCCCCTAGCCTACAATAGCGCAATTACCATTTTAAGAATGATTTTACAACTTGCAACTTTCAGCACAAACGCTCTGCTTTGACCCCTGACATTGGGAGCTGGAGTGCTCCGATGCATGCACCGTTGGTCTCATTGCGAAGCTAGAAGAAATTAGAAGAGATGTTCTTGGAGGAAACGAAGCAAGAAAACTACTTCTAAGACCTCATCAAGAAGGGCGCCTTTTTCCAAGGAGTATGTAATTTCCATACTTAGCCATTTTTCTGCTTGTTTACATTCTTCAACAATCTCCACTGTGTAATGTCCCCTTCTCAATTGTGATCAATTCAGTTGACCGTTGGCCTATTCCGAAGACCCGTAGGCTACTCGGAGGGTGAAAATTAGGGTTTCCTGCTTTTGAGGGGGTTGTTGCTTGAAGTTTGGTGATTGGATTGCGGTTTCCTTCTAGGTTTTCAATTAGCTTCGCAGTGGTATAGCATGCATAGTGATCCGAGCAACTTCATGAATTTGCTATTTTTAGTAAATTCTATTTCTGGCAGTGGTCGTGTTGGCTTCAGTGCAGTTGGCTCTCTTCTCAATCAAAAAAAGGTAAGAAGCGAGAAATGTATACTCGGCGAAACAAATCACCATAGCATTGAATATTTAAAAGAGAACTGACGTAAAATAACGAGCAAGTGGAGAGCCACTTCATTGCTATTTAATCTTGGACGAGTGTATAACATTTCCTTGATTGAAGCCGACGTTAGTATAAGATATTCATTATGGGATGAAGGAACCCACGCTGAGGAACATTGGTAGTAGGAACAACGGAACTAAGGAAACAAGGAGATTCACCTCGTATTCCCAGCGCCGTCCCTATTCTCCACTGGTACGTTAAATTGCTCCTGGAAGCCAGTCTTCCATAGCATATCAAGTGAAGGAACTTATTGATGGATTTCAATCCTAATGCGAGGGTCATCATGCGTCCTCTTCTAGACGTCCAAAGCAATCAACAGGAAGCTGTGGTAAGCAGGATAAAGAAGCGGGAGATTCAGACTATGAACTCTACGGGATAGAGGAGAGTCAGGAAGTGAACGTATGGAGCCACAAATTACAAGATATCACACCATACACCCACCATCATCATGGGCGATGTACACCAACACCACCGGATGTAATCACCATGGCTAGAGAATGATATACGCGCTGGAGTGGACCAATTAAGCTATTTAGCAAGGACGAGATTATTAGGGCCATTTGATAGATTAAAACGCATGTGATCAAAGGCATCAATTAGTTGAAGCTTGTAGGAGGGAAGGACATCAAATGGAGGAAAGAGTTGAAGAAAGTAACATTCTGAAGGATTAAATATGTACACCAATAGGTAAGGGGTGATGGTTGTTTATGCACCCATCGGTATAGAAAAATTGATAATATGACATCGATGATTGATATATATATATATATATATAGTGATATAAGTTAGAATATGCACCACTTACTTAATGTTAATGAAATAGAATATGCATAGATGCATTCTTATAGGAATAAAGATATAAATATTGAGTCATTTGGAAATGATGGTATATACCTATTCAAGATAGAATATAAGTATTTATATGGTTGTGCCGATAATAATGCTTACAACAATTATTGGGTCTTATAGGTGATAATAACTCTATTATGATAAATGGTTTTTTCTCTTTGAGATTTGATAGAAGTTAATAACTACCCTTTGTACTTACGAAATTATATAGAAGGATCATTCTTATTTGATATTATCACTAAACTAATTGATCTTTAATGCTACCAATGTCTCTTTGAGAAACACGTTGAATGGAAGATATAGGTTTAGGTGTTTTCGTCAAAAAGGGGACATTACAAGTGGTATCAGAGCAATGTTCCTGCCATCCTGTGAAATCAGCGTATATAAACTTACCGAAAAAGAAGGTATATTTTTAAGGCAACACATTCTGACTCATACAGATCAGGTATGGCTTATGACCATTGAATATAATTACTCTGCTATTAAGATATATGCAAATGGTGAGATTTTGAATGGTAATATTGTTTTGGCAATAAAAAAATTTAGATACTAACTTATGGTTAATAGACCTATCCAAATATGATTAATAAATATATATGATGACCAATAAATTTATTATGGGTCGTTGTTGAATGTCGTTTGTCAAATTGATGTTGTTATCATCACTATAATATTGCTAATATGTTATTTGGAATCAAACAACTAATGATGTTTTGATGATATTTTTCCCATCCTAATTATGATATGTGAAAGATTAATTACATCTCTACACCCACGACAATATTGAAGACTATTATGATATATCATTCTATTGAAATGTGAAGGCAACATCATTGGCTGGGAAAACAAGAGGTTCCTGCAGATCGAAATGGTAAGTATTAGGTGCGTACTTTCATAGCCCTATATCAACAATGCCTTTATATAGATGGAAAACAATATTTGTTAAAAGGGTTATAAATGATTGATAAGGGTTTGGTGATTGATATATTTATATCATAATGAACTAGTGCATATACATTCATATGATTATTAATATTTTGATGAATTCTTGAATCCTCATAAGCATGTTGCAGCGTGGATAACTTGTTAATATGATAATCATTAGATGCAATTGTTTGTTGAGGGATGGACCTAATAGGTTGAGCAGATACTAGAGTCCCTTCACAGTAGACCACCCTCGTTGATGACTGCAAGTCTGCCAATGAGGGCCAAGGGGGTCATTTCCATGGGTGTTGGTTGGCTGCTCTTGGGCTGAGAAGGGAGTGCTCTAAGGGCCTCCTATGGAAATCCTTCCTCCAAACTATCGCATGGACTACCTGTCTACCCATTACCAAATTATCATTCAGTTTCAATCAAATCATAGGGGAGGAGGATTGGACGCCCATGAAGGAGAGCAGATACTAGGATCTCTTCGAGGTAGGCCACCCTCATGGATGACTGCGTGTCTACCCAGGAGGGCCGAGGGAGTCAATACAACAGGTGTTTATTGACTACCTTCGGGCTGAGAAGAGAGGCGCTAAGGGCATCCTTGTGCGTGGTCCACTCCTACCTCTTGTGAATTGGGTGAGCGATGATAACTTGGGGTGTTTTAATATCTATTTAGTTGTTCAAAAATTTCAGATTGAATGCTCTGTAACATATATTCATATGAATGCTTGTGCATGATGTGTATTCGCGTGTCTGCTTCATGTTTATGTGTATACTCGATGACCTTGGGAAGGAGGACGGGTCCACGGTGTAGTATGGGATACACCGAATCCACCTTCTTGATTGTCTGATAGCATACTTCATTCAAGTGTATTTGTAATTGATTGTACACCCTATAACTTGTGATTGTATTTAAGTATATACTTGCCGATTGTGTTTATTTGAGTGTATACTTTATGATTCGTGATTGAATTTGTATTTGGGTGTATACTCTATAACTTTGTATTGATATTTGAGTGCATACTCTATGACTTGCATTTGAATTCGAGATGTATTTGTATTCGAGTGTATACCCTCTGACTTTGTACTTGTATGCTTTGCGACTTTGAATTCAAGTGTATACTTCATGATGATGTATTCGAGTGTATACTCTATGGCATTCTATTTGTTGTGACTTGTATTCAAGTGTATGCTCTATGACTTACATGCATTCACATGTATGCTTTGTTGTCATGTCCCCTTCTCATTGACATCTCGAGCCAACCGGGGATTAGCTATCATCACGACCCTCGTGGTGATGGTGGATGGGGTCATCTCGGTGGCTCCGACGGTCGGCGGGGATTGATGGGTTGTCTTTGGTTAGAAACCGATTCGGTCATTTTGCGGTGCTATTTTTAGCGGGTTCTTACCCGAGGCGATGTGGGATATTTTAGCAGGTTGTTGTGGCGGCATCGGGGGATCGCCGAGTTGGTCGACAGTGGGCGAGGGAAACGGAACAAGTGGCGGAAAAATATTAATATTTAATTATATTGATTAAATATTAATTATTTAATGTTTATATTATAAAGTTATAATTTTAAATTATAACTTAAGTGATTGCCTTGAGGGGTGCGCCCATCATCAGAAGGGGCCAGTTTCACATTTGATTTAAATTAAAATATTCAGCTGAGAACTATGGAGAATTAAAAGAGATTAAAATATGAATATTTTAATGAAAAAAACCCTATTCTTAAGGAAATCGCACTTTTCAGCCTTAAGAGGGTTTTGCATTGGGATTTGTGCCATTATGAGATTATTGAGTTTGATTATTGATCAATTTTGGTCTGAGCCTGAGACTTAGGGTTTCATGTTCGTTTGCCTTGGGGAACGAGCCATCTCCAACGGAAAGCAATTCAGAGAGTGTGCAATATCACTTGATCTATTGCCACAGAGGTTTTCTCATACAGAGGAAATCACAGAACTACAGAGCTAATTCATTTACAGAGGTTTCAGCTTAATCCTTCATCCAGAGATCATCAATTGACTTGGTCGCACCTTATTCAGAGACTTAGGCAATGTATTGAGGGGGCCGTACCAAACATTGAAGCTGCTGTACCTGGCCGTACATTTACCAGGCCGTACCATCTGGCTGGAGCCGTCCTTTGTTTAGAAGGTGAAACGCCTTCTCCATTGGTTTCTTCACACTTCCAGTATTGGCGCCTATGCTTTGAGCAACAACAGACATCTTCAAACGGAGGGATAGAAGAGTATTAATTGCAGCCGTACAATTTCTGTACTTCAGCTGTAGCAGCAAATAATCAGGTTTTCTCTTCAATTAAATATTGTTATTCTTTGATGCATGTGCCAGATCTTAATGTATTGTGGCCAGTTAAACAAATAAAAGCTACGTCTTCATTCCTCAGTGTATTTTCTTTGCATGTTGAGATCTATCAATTTTTATAGCATTTATTATCATTTTTCAAGCAAGCCGTACTTTTCATTAATTGTCAAAAAACTCAAAAAAAATGCAAAAACCTAAAAACGTCAGAAAAACTTGAAATATCAGTCAGAGCAGTGTCAGGGGGAAACCTAGGGTTTCTCTGAGCTTTCCAACTAATGATGACGGTTTTGTATGTGCTGCAAGAAGAGAATTGAGAGTTCAGAGAAAATATCAAACATCTCCTAGACAAAACTGAAGAGTTGCAAAATGAGCTTCAAGAGAAAGAGGAAACCCTCAGCCTTGTCATGACCATGTTAGCAAACCTTGCTGTGACCAACTTATTAACCCTTTCCTCTAAGGAATTCCTCAAGCCGAGGAAAGATGTAATCAAACCATGTAGAAGCTTCATAAAGAATTGGCTACTTAGGAATAAATGCTCATTGATATACAAACAGAATGATAAGAAAGGTTTCAATAAGGGATGCTCGTAAAAAGACATGAAAACTTGATAAGAGCTTCTAGTTTCCAACATAATTATTCATCAAATTCATTTGGCAGTTTTGAAAAACATACCATATCAAGCCAAGAAGTGGACTGAGAAAAAAGGAAAAGAAATTGAAATGCAAACCCAATTCATTCAAAAATGTGTTTGAGAAGTACATATTCAAAAATGTGTTTGAGAAGTACATATATATATATTTGTAATAATAATATAGAAATTATTATTATATTGAGAGCAAGCATGCTTCGAATTTTTCAGACTTCTTTCTTCTAATCGCTTTTATCAAGATATCTGCTAATTGTCCTACAATTGGACAACATATCAATTTGACACTACCATCTCTCACATAACGCCAATCACATGGAATTGGTGTTGATGTACTTTGTTTGGTCATGAAATACTAGATTTCTTGCCATTTTTATTGCAGAAGTGTTGTTGACCATGAGTGGTGTTAAAGAAACCTGTTTTTCCTACAAAATCCTTTTGAGCCACAATATTTTCCTAGTTGCCTTTGAAGCTGCCATATATTCTGCTTCTGCTAAAGAAAGTGCTGGCACCAACTACTTCTTTGACTTCCAAGTGATGATTATTGACCCTAAATTCATCAAGAAACCTGAAGTAGATTTCCCATCATCAAATCACCGCATAGTCTGAATTTGAATATCCAAGTGTTGAAACATCCTGCCTTGGAGTATTTGAGCCTGAAATTCTGAGTTCCCTTCAGATCTCAAAGAGCCCTCTTTGATACTACCCAATGAATTTCTCTTGGTTGTTGCATGAATCTAGAGAGAACATCTACAGCAAAAGAAATGTCTGGTCCAATTGTGGTTACATAGATCAAAGTTCCAATGACCTATCTATACTTAGTTGCATCTTCAAACATTGCAATATCATATAATATAAACTTTATATTTTGTTCCATGGGTGTGTTGAGTGGTTTACAATCTATCATTCCAATTTGCTCAATATTTCACCAATATAATTCTGTTGTGTGATGAAATATACTTGGATTTTTGAATCATTTCAATACCAAAATAGTAGTGAAGATAACTGAAATCTACCATTTCAAAACCTTTCATCAATACTACTTTGGCTTTTGCAATGTACCTTTCATTATTTCATATTATGAGGAGATCATCCACATACAAAACTAGGTATACAACTATATTGTCAACTATCTTCACAAAAAGAGTTGCATATTCAAATTCAAAATACTTCAAGTTCAGGCTCAAGAGGTGCTCAATGAGTTTTTCATATCAAGCTCTTGGGGCTTGTTTTAAACCAAGCGATTTTACCAACTTATATATTTTGTGTTTTTGAACTTCAGCCACAAAACCTTCTAGCTATGTCATATAAACCATTTCTTTGAGATCACCATTGGGAAAAACAGTTTTCACATCCATCCAATGAACTTTCCATCCATTTTGTGCTACCAAAGCCAACAAAACCTGAATGGTGATCCATTGCATTGTTGGTGCAAAGGTCTCTTCATAGTCTATTCCTTCTTTTTTAGCATATCCCGTTGCAACAAGTCTTGCTTTGTGTTCATCAAGTGATCCATCTACTTTATATTTGTTCCAAAAGACCCACTTGCAACCAATGGGTTTACAACTGAGTTGAGAATCAACCAACTCCCAAGTGCCATTCTCGACCAAGGCATCATATTCAACTTTCATTGCTTTCTCCACGCATCCATCTTTTCAGCTTGTTTAAAGGAAGTTGGTTCTAAATCAAAAGAAATGTTGATTTCTTCTTCTAAATGTCCTCCCAAGGTAAGCTTTGCTAGCTTATCTTGAATCTCTTCTAGGACTTTTCTTCCTGTTGTGTAACTTTGTATGCATTTCTAGTGCATGTTTTTCCAACTTCATTAGGACTGACTTCTTTCAATTTCTGCATGGCCCATTTAGGTATCCTTTTTTTGTTACTAGTGAAATAGTTGGTATCTCATTTTCTTGATCTAAAGCTCCTTTATCTTTTAGTTGTTGCTCTAGAAACAAGTTTCCATCTTCTCTTGAAGTTTTAATTTCTTCCTTTTTTCTGTTTCAATTACTGGAGGCAAAACAGATTCCAAACTATGTGTCCCCTCTTAATGTTTGGAATCTCCATATCATTCTCTTCGAAAACATCAAATTTTGCAAATTTTTCAAGTCGACTTAACTATCAATCAATGTTGGTTGTGTCCTTTGTGGTTTCACAAAAAACAATTCTTGTTTTTCTCATCAAGCTGTCTATAGGCTTTTGAGGACTCTAAATATCCCAAAAGGATGCATTTTTTACTCTTGAGGTACAACTTGTTCCTTTTCTCCTTTGGAATCAATTCATAGCAAGTGGATCTTAAAAATATAAAGGTGCCACACTAATGGAAGATGACCACACCAAATTTCATATGGAGTCTTCACTTGAAGAATTGTTGATGGTGACCTATTGTGGAGATATCCTATTGTTTTAGTTGCTTCTTCCCGAAAATGCAAGTTTACTCCTTTGAGATACAGCATTACCCAAACTATATTTATCATAATTTCGTTCATCATTCCAACTACTCTATTTTGTTGAAACGTGTGAGGAACTATGAGACAATGCTTGATCTAATTTTTCTTGTTGAATCCACCACATTATCAATCCTCAATATGCCAATATGGGCATATTTTTCTACTACTGTGCTAAACTTTTCAAAAGTTTTGAAAAATTCTAATTTTTGCTTTAAAAAATAGATCTATGTCATTCTATTGTAGTCATCAATAAACATTATGTATTAACCACCAACGGAAGGAACTAGTAGTGGACCACACAAATCAGAGCGGATCAAATACAATATCCTTTCAGCTCTCTAGTTTGATTTTTGAAATGGCTCGCTTTGTTGTTTAGCCAAGATGCATGTTTCACATTTTTCAATTGTTTGGGGTAGATTCAAGAAACCTACAACACCATTCTTTTGCATTGTGTGAATGCTATTTGCAAATGCTATCATAATTGGTATGCCCAAATCTTGCATGCTACAAAAAACTTGTTGACATTACTTCTTCAATGAGGTGAGCAAAGTTTTTTGAAGTCAAACGCTCACCTCTAAGTGTCAACAATTTTCCTTCCTCAAATCTAGTCAAGACAATTGTATTATCAAATTTTCTTTTGATTATTACCTCTCCATCATCCAGCAAAATGGAGTGGCTTTGTTGTTGAATGAGCACCGAGGACAACAATTTTCTTTTTGATTGAGGAAGGTATAGGACATTGTAGAGAATGAAATCTAGAAAACCCAATGACTTTAGTTGAATTGTCCCTTTTCTTCAAGTTGCAAACTTTTTTTGTCTACCAAATATATACAAGACCGCATCTTTCTCGATGAAATTCCTCAAAGAAATCCCTTCAAAAAGTCATGTGTTGCATGTAACTAGTATTTAGGACTCGAGTATGATACCAGGTACAATTCACAAACATAGTTGACATCATCTAATATGCAAAGCACACATTCACTTGTAAACTAAGACGAAAATAATTCTTAGATTTTCTTCTTTCCATTATTTGATTCCTTTTGTTTTTGATATGGCCTAATCTTATCACATGATGTTTTGTATTCATGAGCCCCATGAGTCCCTTTTCTACCACATGATTTGCAAAACAAGTTTTGTCTATCACCTTGTTTTTCATGGTGTTGAACATTGTTTCTACCAATTCTCCCTCGCCATCCTCCATTTCCTCCTTTGCCTCTATCATTTCATTCATTCTTGGAAGATTTGACCTTTTAAGAGCATGGAAAATTTTCTCTCTTGCAGTTTTAGTCTTTCTTCCAAAGGCTCTCTTTCTACCATCTATTCAACCAACTAATCAAAAGTGAGTGTCTTTGATTGATTGATTGCTTGCAATGACTCCAAATAGGTTGAATACGTGCGAAGTAGAGATTTTATGAAGGCAAACATGTATATATATCAATTGTAGCACCTATAGCTTCAACATCATGCTTGGTTGCTTGAAATTTTGAAGCTAGACTCATTACATCACCAATTTTTCAACTTGAGTCTGAACAACCTCAATTGCAATTGTATGAACTCTAATTATGAATGAGAATAATACAAATCCTTTAACTTTTATGGTGCTTCCCTTGGTGTGTTGCACCCTTGTATGTGACAAAAGTCATCTCCATCAACTGAGGCCCTTATCAAGGCCAATACCTAAGAATTTTTGTCTTTGAATTTGTTTTTCTACATTTGATTAAGTTTCATCTGGTTGTTTGTCTCTATCACAAATGTCAAACCACAAATCATTGAAGCTGAGAATATTCTCAACTCGCCTTGACCATTCTAACTAGTTGCCCTTCCCTATTAGTGTTGTACCAATAATTGATGTGATTGAATGCATTTTGTTGTCAACAGGAGATGGATTGGCTCCTTATCATCACATTAGGTTTCTTTTCTATATACCACTAGACTAATATACCAAACCTATCAAAATGTTTTCCCTTCCAATATACCCATCGCTACATGGAAGAAGCTCGTCCATTTGGCATAACCATTGATACATGAAAGGGACTTTAAAGCATGTGAGAAGAGAGTGGTACATGGCACTTAGGAAAAATGTGAAAAGGATTTGCCCTATCAGCAAAACTTCGTTAGAAAGAAATCCTACTCAAATTGTCTTACTATCAAGATTTCTGATTGGCGCAATAGCAACAAATGGGTAACAAAGGAAAATGGAAAAAAAAAAAAAAAAAAATTGTCCTTGTTTCTCCCTGATGATTTATAATGTCTAAGACTTAGACATCGTTGTTACAACTACATTAGGCATTGAGTGTAGTAATTCAAACATGATAGGTTTACCTATAAACATGAACTAGAGGCACCTTTACACCTAATGCTGCAATTTATTGTAGGTTTGCTAAATTTGTTTTGATTTTTGAATTTTGAGCATCAATTTTGTTTAAATGACTTATTCTTTGCAATATTCAATAAACCTAAGAACTACCCTCCTAAAATACTCTAAAAATGGGTTAAATGGCTTCCTAAAATAAATATCCCCATATCAATCATAAAAAATGACTATATGAAAGAAACACTTAACTATAGTTTATTTGGAAACTCTAAAATTCTTTTGAATTAAGAAGACCAACTTAAATAAATTAACCATATCAAAGATTGCAAATTAAAAGGACCTCCAGCTATATTGAAAATCCTAAACAAAAACAACCCTTAAACTTAACCTAACTTGAAAAACTTGCCCTTCAGCTCATACATCATCATAGTTGTTCCTTTGCAAGCTTCGACATTAGGGCCTCATTTGTTTATGTTGTTGCCTTTGCATGGAATGTTCTTGCTGTTTAATAATGTTTACACTAGTCATAGAGGATCTCAAGTATGCATGATGTTTGTTCATAGGACCATCTGCTCTTAGGAGAGGAGTCAAAACTCAAGTATTTATGAAGCCATGTCTCTCTTAAAGAAAAAATCCATTTAAGACACCCTTGAATGCTTGTAAAAACAATAGAAACAAAACTAATATTGTGAAATATTAACAAGACACCCTTGCTGTTTAAGAAGACAAACTTAAACAAATTAACCATATCAAAGATTGCAAATTAAAAGGACCTCCAGCTATATTGAAAATCCTAAACAAAAACAACCCTTAAACTTAACATAACTTGAAAAACTTGCCCTTGAGCTCATACATCATCATAGTTGTTCCTTTGCAAGCTTCGACATTAGGGCCTCATTTGTTTATGTTGTTGCCTTTGCATGGAATGTTCTTGCTGTTTAATAATGTTTACACTAGTCACACAGGATCTCAAGCATGCATGATGTTTGTTCATAGGACCATCTTCTCTTAGGAGAGGAGTCAAAACTCAGGTATTTATGAAGCCATGTTTCTCTTAAAGAAAAAATCCATTTAAGACGCCCTTGAATGCTTGTAAAAACAATAGAAACAAAACTAATATTGTGAAATATTAACCATAAAAATCTAGAAGGCGAACAAAGGATTAATGCATAGAATTACAAAACATGATTACGGAGTGGTATCCTTGCACACACAAAATTTCATACGCTTCCAAATTTCCTTCTCCGAGTTGTAGAGAAACTATTCAACAATAATAAAGGACAAATTTTTGTTGTCATTCTTGAATTGGGATTTAGGGAATGTCACTGGAAACCCTACAAAAATGGGGAATGAGAATGACAATATGAAGGTTGTGGCTCTTCAATTCATGGAAACAACTACAGCCCAAATTTTAAAGGCAAGAAAGCAAACAAAATAGCTGACATGAATTAAAATGAGAGCAAGGTGTTGACTCTCAAAGTTGCAAACTCCCAAAACCCTAAATATAAATCACACCCAATCCCCAATGGATGCCAACCCATATTGAACCGTGTTCCATAGAGTCTTGGAACTAGGGGATGAGGGGACCAAGGACATTGATTTGGGTATAATGTTTCGTTTAATTCCTAAATGTCTGCAGCCTATGTTTCAAAATAAATCAATAAAGATAATTAATATTACACCAAACTGGCATTAAATAAAGATTGAGTTGTTAAGAATGGTCAACCAGCATATGAAGGGTTGTATCCCTTGAGCAAGATAAGGTATATAAGGAAGGTAGATCTAGGAGGAAAAGGAAGGGGAGGGATTATTAGGACTGATTACAAGTAATAGACAGCAGCACTAACAAATTAGCTTATTTAAAATTAAATTATCGTTCTCCAAATGCAGCGATGAAGAGTTGTAACTATTGAAAAGGCAATAGAGG